>OX244033.2:54872039-56072039 GCA_945859785.2 Tridacna gigas | reverse complement strand
TCCAAGTTTCAATGGGTTTTGTGTTGGGTTAACTGCCGTTTCATCATTTAATATCATATTATGGCGGTCAATTGAGCTACGCATGTGTTTCTATGCTTTCTCACTGCAATACTGACACAACGTTCTTTCCAAGTTGCAATGTTTTTTATTTCTGTTGGGGTTAAACGCCGTTTCTACAGCTAATGTCATATCATGGCAGTCGCTTCACCTATACATGTGTTTCCTTGGTTTCTCACACAAGTACTGACAGAACATTCTTTCCTAGTTTCATTAGGTTTTGTTTGTATTGGGGTTAAATGCCGTTTCAAAAGCTAATTTCATATCATGGCGGTCAATGCACCTACGCATGTGCTTCCTGGCTTTCTTACACAAGTACTGACACAACTTTCTTTCCAAGTTTCAATAGGTTTTGTTTGTATTGGGGTTAAACGTCGTTTCAACAGGTAATGTCATATAAAGTGGGTCAGTGCTCCTAGCATGTTCTCCCTGGCTTTCTCACACCAGCACTGACAAACCTTTCTTTCCAAGTTTCAATGGGTTTTGTTTGTGTTGGGGCTAAACGCCATTTCAAGAGCTAATGTCATATCATGGAGGTCAGTTGAGCTACGCATGTTCTTCCTGGCTTTCTCACAGCGACACAACTTTCTTTCCAAGTTTCAATGAGTTTGTTTGTGTTGTGGTTAAACGCCGTTTCAACTGCAAATGTCATATCATCGCGGTCAATGGAACTAGGCATGCCCTTTCTGTCTTTCTCACAGCAGTACTGACACAACATTCTCTCTAAATTTCGGTAGCGTTTATTTGTTTTGTGGTTAAACGCCGTTTCAACAACTAATGTCATATCATGGCGGTCAATGGACCTAGGCATGTGCTTCCTGGCTTTCTTACACCAGTACGGACACAACTTTCTTTCCAAGTTTCAATGGGCTTTGTTTGTGTTGGGTTTAACTGCCGTTGCAACATTGAATGTCATATTATGGCGGTCCTTTGAGCTACGAATGTTTTTTTTTTTACTTTCTCACACCAGTAATGACACAATGTTTTCACTAGGTTTTGTTTGTGCTGGGCTTAAAAGCGTTTTCAACATTTAATGTCATATAATGGCGGTCAGTGCACCTATGCATGTGTTTTCTTGGTGTCTCACACAATTACTAACACTACATTAGTTTCTAATTTCAGTAGGTTTTGTTTGTATTGGGGTTAAACGCCGTTTCTACAGCTAATGTCATATTATGGCGGTCAGTGGAACTGCGCTTGTACTTCCTGTCTTTATCACAACAAAACTTACACAACTTTCTTTCCAAGTTTCAATAGGTCTTGTTTGTATTGGGGTTAAACGTCCTTTCAACTGGTGATGTCATATAAAGGCGGTCAGTGCACCTAGCATGTTCTCCCTGGCTTTCTCACACCAGTACTGACACAACTTTCTTTCCAAGTTTCAATGGGTTTGTTTGTATTGGAGTTAAACGCCGTTTCAAGAGCTAATGTCATATCATGGCGGTCGGTGCATCTACGCATGTGTTTCCTAGTTTTCTCACACCAGTACTGACAGAACATTCTTTCCAAGTTTCGGTAGGTTTTGTTTGTATTGGGGTTAAACGCCGTTTCCACAGCTAATGTCATATCGTGGCGGTGAATGGACCTACGCATGTGCTTCCGGGCTTTCTCACACCAGTACTGACACAACTTTCTTTCCAAGTTTCAAGGGGTTTTGTTTGTGTTGGGGCTAAACGCCGTTTCAACAGCTAATGTCATATCATGGCGGTCAGTTGAGCTACGCGTGTATTTCTTTGCTTTCTCACACCAGTACTGACACAGCTTTCTTTCCAAATTTCAATAGGTTTTGTTTGTATTGGGGTTAAACGCCGTTTCAAAAGCTTAGGTCATAATGTGGGGTCAGTGGAGCTACGCAAGTGTTTCCCGGATTTCTTACACCAGTACTAAAAAAGGTTCTTTGCAAGTTTCAAATGGTTTGTTTGTGTTGGGGTTAAACGCCGTTTCAATAGCTAATTTAATATCATGGCGTTCGGTGCACGTACGCATGTGTTTTCTTGGTTTCTCACACAAGTACTGACACAACATTCTTTTCTAGTTTCAATAGGTTTTGATTGTATTGGGGTTAAACGCCGTTTCTACAGCTAATGTCATATTATTTCGGTCAGTGGAACTTCGCATGTACTTCCTGGCTTTCTCACACCAGTACTGACACAACTTTCTTTTCAGCTTTTAATGGGTTTTGTTCATGTTTGTGTTAAACGCCGTTTCAATAGCTAATGTCATTTCTTGGCGGTCAATGGACCTACGCTTGTGCTTGCTGGCTTCTTCACACCAGTACTGACACAACTTTCTTTTCAAGTTTCAATAGGTTTTGTTTGTATTGGGGTTAAACTTCGTTTCAACAGGTAATGTCATATAATAGCGGTCAGTGCATCTACGCAAGTTCTTCCTGGCTTTCTTACACCAGTACTGACGTAACGTTCGTTGCAAGTTTCAATGGGTTTTGTTTTTGTTGGGGTTAACTGCCGTTTTAAACATTTAATATCAAATTATGGCGCTCAGTAGAGCTACGCATGTGCTTCTTTGATTTCTCAAAGCATTACTGACACAGCGTTCTTTCCAAGTTTCAATGGGTTTTGTTTGTGTTGGTGTTAAACTCTGTTTTCAACAGGTAATGTCATATCATGGCAATCGGTTCAACTATACATGTGTTTCTTTGGTTTCTTACACCAGTACTGACACAACTTTGTTTCCTGGTTTCAGTAGCTTTAGTTTATATTGGGGTTAAACGCCGTTTCAACAGGTAATGTCATATCATGGCGGTCAATGTACCTACGCATGTGCTTCCTGGCTTTCTCATACCAGTACTGACACAACTTTCTTTCTAAGTTTCAATAGGTTTCGTTTGTATTGGAGTTAAACGTCCTTTCAACAGGTAATGTCATACAAAGGCGGTCAGTGCACCTACGCATGTTCTCCCTGGCTTTCTCACACCAGTACTGACACAAATTTCTTTCGAAGTTTCAATGGGTTTTGTTTGTGTTGGGGCTAAACGCCGTTTCAACAGCTAATGTCATATCATGGCAGTCAGTTGAGCTACGCATGTGTTTCTTTGCTTTCTCACACAAATACTGACACAACTTTCTTTCCAAATTCCAATAGGTTTTGCTTTTATTGGGGTTAAACGCCGTTTCAACAGTTTAGGTCATATCGTGGGGTCAGTGGAGCGACGCAAGTGTTTCTCGGATTTCTCACACCAGTACCAAAAAAAGCTTCTTTCTAAGCTTCGACTGGTGTGTTTGTGTTGGGGTTAAACGCCGTTTCAATACCTAATGTAATATCATGGCGTTCGGTGCACGTACGCATGTGTTTTCTTGGTTTCTCACACAAGTACTGACACAACATTCTTTATTAGTTTCAATAGGTTTTGATTGTATCGGGGTTAAACGCCGTTTCTACAGCTAATGTCATATTATTTCGGTCAATGGAACTACGCATGTACTTCCTGGCTTTCTCACACCAGTACTGACACAACTTTCTTTCCAGGTTTTAATGGGTTTTGTTCGTGTTTGTGTTAAACGCCGTTTCGACAGCTTATGTCATTTCATGGCGGTCAATGGACCTACGCTTGTGCTTGCTGGCTTCTTCACACCAGTACTGACACAACTTTCTTTTCAAGTTACAATAGGTTTTGTTTGTATTGGGGTTAAACGTCGTTTCAACAGGTAATGTCATATAATAGAGGTCAGTGCACCTACGCAAGTTCTTCCTGGCTTTCTTACACCAGTACTGAAACAACTTTCTTTGCAAGTTTCAATGGGTTTTGTTTGTGTTGGGGTTAACTGCCGTATCAACATTTAATATCATATTATTGCGGTCAGTTGAGCTACGCATGTGTGTTTTTTTTTTATTTCTCAAAGCATTACTGACACAACGTTCTTTCCAAGTTTCAATGGGTTTTGTTTGTGTTGGGGTTAAACGCCGTTTCAACAGCTAATGTCATATCATGGAAGTCGGTTCAACTATACATGTGTTTCCTTGGTTTTTCACACAACATTGTTTCCTAGTTTCAGTAGCTTTTGTTTGTATTTGGGTTAAAGGCCGTTTCAGCAGCTAATGTCATATCATGGCGGTCAATGCATCTACGCATGTGCTACCTGGATTTCTTACAGCAGTACTGACACAACTTTCTTTCCAAGTTTCAATAGGTTTTGTTTGTATTGGAGGTAAACGTCGTTTCAACAGCTAATGTCATATAAAGGCTGTCAGTGCACCTAGCATGTTCTCCCTGGCTATCTCACACCAGTACTGACACAACTTTCTTTCCAACTTTCATTTGGTTTTGTTTGTGTTGGGGTTAAACGCCGTTTCAACAGTTAATGTCATATCATGGCGGTCAGTTGAGTAACGCAAGTGTTTCCCGGTTTTCTCACACCAGTACTGAAACAACGTCCTTTCCAAGTTTCAATGGGTTTGTTTGTATTGGAGTTAAACGCCGTTTCAAGAGCTAATGTCATATCATGGCGGTCGGTGCATCTACGCATGTGTTTCCTAGTTTTCTCACACCAGTACTGACAGAACATTCTTTCCAAGTTTCGGTAGGTTTTGTTTGTATTGGGGTTAAACGCCGTTTCCACAGCTAATGTCATATCGTGGCGGTGAATGGACCTACGCATGTTCTTCCGGGCTTTCCCACACCAGTACTGACACAACTTTCTTTCCAAGTTTCAAGGGGTTTTGTTTGTGTTGGGGCTAAACGCCGTTTCAACAGCTAATGTCATATCATGGCGGTCAGTTGAGCTACGCGTGTATTTCTTTGCTTTCTCACACCAGTACTGACACAACTTTTTTTCCAAATTTCATTAGGTTTTGTTTGTATTGGGGTTAAACGCCGTTTCAAAAGCTTAGGTCATATTGTGGGGTCAGTGGAGCTACGCAAATGTTTCCCGGATTTCTTACACCAGTACTAAAAGAAATTTCTTTGCAAGTTTCAACTGGTTTGTTTGTGTTGGGGTTAAACGCCATTTCAATAGCTAATTTAATATCATGGCGTTCGGTGCACGTACGCATGTGTTTTCTTGGTTTCTCACACAAGTACTGACACAACATTCTTTTCTAGTTTCAATAGGTTTTGATTGTATCGGGGTTAAACGCCGTTTCTACAGCTAATGTCATATTATTTCGGTCAGTGGAACTACGCATGTACTTCCTGGCTTTCTCACACCAGTACTGACACAACTTTCTTTTCAGCTTTTAATGGGTTTTGTTCATGTTTGTGTTAAACGCCGTTTCATCAGCTAATGTCATTTCTTGGCGGTCAATGGACCTAGGCTTGTGCTTGCTGGCTTCTTCACACCAGTACTGACACAACTTTCTTTTCAAGTTTCAATAGGTTTTGTTTATATTGGGGTTAAACTTCGTTTCAACAGGTAATGTCATATAATAGCGGTCAGTGCACCTACGCAAGTTCTTCCTGGCTTTCTTACACCAGTACTGACGTAACGTTCGTTGCAAGTTTCAATGGGTTTTGTTTTTGTTGGGGTTAACTGCCGTTTTAAACATTTAATATCATATTATGGCGCTCAGTAGAGCTACGCATGTGCTTCTTTGATTTCTCAAAGCATTACTGACACAGCGTTCTTTCCAAGTTTCAATGGGTTTTATTTGTGTTGGTGTTAAACGCTGTTTTCAACAGGTAATGTCATATCATGGCAATCGGTTCAACTATACATGTGTTTCTTTGGTTTCTTACACCAGTACTGACACAACTTTGTTTCCTGGTTTCAGTAGCTTTTGTTTATATTGGGGTTAAACGCCGTCTCAACAGCTAATGTCATATCATGGCGGTCAATGTACCTACGCATGTTCCTCCTGGCTTTCTCATACCAGTACTGACACAACTTTCTTTCCAAGTTTCAATAGGTTTTGTTTGTATTGGAGTTAAACGTCCTTTCAACAGGTAATGTCATACAAAGGCGGTCAGTGCACCTACGCATGTTCTCCCTGGCTTTCTCACACCAGTACTGACACAAATTTCTTTCGAAGTTTCAATGGGTTTTGTTTGTGTTGGGGCTAAACGCCGTTTCAACAACTAATGTCATATCATGGCGGTCAGTTAAGCTACACACGTGTTTCTTTGCTTTCTCACACCAGTACTGACACAACTTTCTTTTCTAGTTTCAATAGGTTTTGATTGTATTGGGGTTAAACGCCGTTTCAACAGCTTATGTCATATCATGTGGTTCATTGGAGCTACGCAAGTGTTTCCCGGTCTTCTCCCACCAGTACCAAAAAAAGGTTCTATGCAAGTTTCAACTGGTTTGTTTGTGTTGGGGTTAAACGCCGCTTCAATAGGTAATGTCATATCATGGCGGTCGGTGCACGTACGCATGTGTTTTCTTGGTTTCTCAGACAAGTACTGACACAACATTCTTTTCTAGTTTCAATAGCTTTGATTGTATTGGGGTTAAACGCCGTTTCTACAGCTAATGTCATATCATGGCGGTCAGTGCAACTACGCACGGTCTTCTTGGCTTTCTCACAACAGTACTGACAAAACTTTCTTTCCAAGTTTCAGTGGGGTTTGTTTGTGTTGGGGTTAAACGCCGTTTCAGCAGTTAATGTCAAATCATGGCGGTCAGTTGAGCTACGCAAGTGTTTCCCGGTTTTCTCACACTAGTACTGACACAACGTTCTTTCCAAGTTTCAATCGGTTTGTTTGTATTTGTGTTAAACGCCGGTTCAACAGCTAATGTCATATCATGGTGGTCGGTTCACCTGCCCATGTGTTTCCCAGGTTTCTTACACCAGTACTGACAGAAAATTCTTTCCAAGTTTCGATAGGTTTTGTTTGTATTGGGGTTAAACGCCGTTTCAACAGCTAATGTCATATCATGGCGGTGAATGGACCTACGCTTGTGCTTCCTGGTTTTCTCATACCAGTACTGACACAACTTTCTTTCCAAGTTTCAATATGTTTTGTTTGTATTGGGGTTAAACGTCGTTCCAATAGGTAATGTCATGTAGTTGCGGTCAGTGGACCTACGCATGTTTTTCCTGGCTTTCTCACACGAGTACTGACACAAGTTTCTTTCCAAGTTTCAATGGGTTTGTTTGTGTTCTGGTTAAACGCCGTTTCAACAGCTAATGTCATATCATGGTGGTCATTGGACCTAGGGCATGCCCTTTCTGTCTTTCTCACACCAGTACTGACACAACTTTCTCTCTAAATTTCGGTAGCGTTTGTTTGTTTTGTGAATAAACGCCGTTTCAACAGCTAATGTCATATCATGGCGGTCAGAGGACCTAGGCATGTGATTCCTGGCTTTCTTACACCAGTACTGACACAACTTTCTTTCCAAGTTTCAAGGTGTTCCGTTTGTGTTGGGGCTAAACGCCGTTTCAACAGCTAATATCATATCATGGCGGTCAGTTTAGCTGCGCGTGTATTTCTTTGCTTTCTCACACCAGTACTGACACAATTTTCTTTCTAAATTTGAATAGGTTTTGTTTTTATTGGGGTTAACCGCCGTTTCTACAGCTAATGTCATATCATGGCGGTCAGTGGAACTACGCATGTTCTTCCTGGCTTTCTCACACCAGTACTGACACAACATTCTCTCCAAGTTTCAGTAGCGTTTGTTTGTTTTGTGGTTAAACGACGTTTTAACAGCTAATGTCATATTATGGCGGTCAATCGAGCTAGGCATGTGCTTCCTAACTTTCTTACACCAGTACTGACATAACTTTCTTTCCAAGTTTCAATGGCTTTGTTTGTGTTGGGGTTAACTGCCGTTTCAACATTTAATGTCACATTATGTCGGTCAGTTGAGCTACGCTTGCTTTTCTTTGCTTTCTCACATCAGTACTGACACAACATTTTTTCCACTAGGTTTTGTTTGTGCTGGGGTGAAACGTTTTTTAACACGTAATGTCATATAATAGCGGTCGTTGCACCTATGCATGTGTTTTCTTGGTTTCTCACACAAGTACTGACACAACATTCTTTTCTAGTTTCAGTAGGTTTTGTTTGTATTGGGGTTGAACGCCGTTTCTACAGCTAATGTCATACTATGGCGATCAGTGGAACTACGCATACACTTCCTGGCTTTCTCACACCAGTACTTACACAACTTTCTTTGCAAGTTTTAATGGGTTTTGTTCGTGTTTGCGTTAAACGCCGTTTCAATAGCTGATGTCATTTCATGGCGGTCAATGCAACCTACGCATGTGCTTCCTGGCTTTCTCACACCAGTACTAACACAACTTTCTTTCCAAGTTTCAATAGCTTTTGATTGTATTCGGGTTAAACGTCGTTTCAACAGGTAATGTCATATAATTGCGGTCAGTGCACCTACGCAAGTTCTTCATGGCTTTCTTACACAAGTACTGACACAACATTCTTTGCAAGTTCCAATGGGTTTTGTTTGTGTTGGGGTTAACTGCCGTATCAACATTTAATATCACATTATTGCGGTCAGTTGAGCTACGCATGTGTTTTTTTTTTATTTCTCAAAGCATTACTGACAGAACGTTTATTTGTGTTGGGGTTAAACGCCGTTTCAACAGGTAATGTCATATCATGGAAGTCGGTTCAACTATACATGTGTTTCCTTGGTTTCTCACACAACATTGTTTCCTAGTATCAGTAGCTTTTGTTTGTATTGGGGTTAAACGCCGTTTCAACAGCTAATGTCATATCATGGCGGTCAATGCACCTACGCATGTGCTGTCTGGATTTCTTACACCAGTACTGACACAACTTTCTTTCCAAGTTTCAATAGGTTTTGTTTGTACTGGAGGTAAACGTCGTTTCAACAGGTAATGTCATATAAAGGCTGTCAGTGCACCTAGCATGTTCTCCCTGGCTTTCTTACACCAGTACTGACACAACCTTCTTTCCAACTTTCAATTGGTTTTGTTTGTGTTGGGGTTAAACGCCGTTTCAACAGTTAATGTCATATCATGGCGGTCAGTTGAGCTACGCAAGTGTTCCCCTTTTTCTCACACCAGACTGACACAACGTCCTTTCCAAGTTTCAATGGGTTTTTTTGTATTGGAGTTAAACGCCGTTTCAAGAGCTAATGTCATATAATGGCAGTCGGTGCATCTACGCATGTGTTTCCTAGGTTTCTCACACCAGTACTGACACAACTTTCTTTCCAAGTTTCGGTAGGTTTTGTTTGTATTGGGGTTAAACGCCGTTTCAACAGCTAATGTCATATCATGGCGGTGAATGGACCTACGCATGTGCTTCCCGGCTTTCTCATACCAGTACTGACACAAATTTCTTTCCAAGTTTCAATAGATTTATTTATTGGGGTTTAACGTTGTTTCAATAGGTAATGTCATATAATTGCGGTGAGTGCACCTACGCATGTTTTTCCTGGCTCTCTCACACCAGTACTGAAACAAATTTCTATCGAAGTTTCAATGGGTTTTGTTTGTGTTGGGGTTAACTGCCGTTTCAACATTTAATATCATATTATGGCGGTCAGTTGAGCTACGCAATTGTTTCTTTGCTTTCACACAGTAATACTAACATAAGGTTCTTTCCAAGTTGCAATGGGTTTTATTTCTGTTGGGTTTAAACTCCGTTTTAATAGGGAATGTCATATCATGGCAGTCGGTTCATCTATACATGTGTTTCTTTGGTTTCTCACAGAAGTACAGACAGAACATTCTTTCTTAGTTTCATTAGGTTTTGTTTGTATTGGGGTTAAACGTCGTTTCAACAGGTAATGTCATATAAAGGCGGTCAGTGCACCTAGCATGTTCTCCCTGGCTTTCTCACACCATTACTGACACAACTTTCTTTCTAAGTTTCAAGGGGTTTTGTTTATGTTGGGGCTAAACGCCGTTTCAACAGCTAATGTCATATCATGGCGGTCAGTTGAGCTACGCATGTATTTCTTTGCTTTCTCCCACCAGTTCTGACACAACTTTCTTTCCAAATTTCAATAGGTTTTGTTTGTATTGGGAATAAACGCCGTTTCAACAGCTTAGGTCATATCGTTGGGTCAGTGGAGCTACGCAAGTGTTTCCCGGATTTCTCACACCAGTACTAAAAAAAGGTTCTTTCTAAGTTTCAACTGGTTTGTTTGTGTTGGGGTTAAACGCCGTTTCTATAGCTAATGTAATATCATGCCATTCGGTGCACGTACGCATGTGTTTTCTTGGTTTCTCACACAAGTATTGACACAACATTCTTTTCTAGTTTCAATAGGTTTTGATTGTATTGGAGTTTAACGCCGTTTCAATAGGTAATGTCATATTATTTCGGTCAGTGGAACTACGCATGTACTTCCTGGCTTTCTCACACCAGTACTGACACAACTTTCTTTCCAGGTTTTAATGGGTTTTGTTCGTGTTTGTGTTAAACGCCGTTTCAACAGCTAATGTCATTTCATGGCGGTCTATGGACCTACTGCTTCCTGGCTTCTTCACACCAGTACTGACACAACTTTCTTTTCAAGTTTCAATAGGTTTTGTTTGTATTGGGGTTAAACTTCATTTCACTAGGTAATGTCATATAATGGCGGTCAGTGCACCTACGCAAGTTCTTCCTGGCTTTCTTACACCAGTACTGACACAACGTTCTTTGCAAGTTTCAATGGGTTTTGTTTGTGTTGAGGTTAACTGCCGTTTCAACATTCAATATCATATTATGGCGGTCAGTAGAGCTACGCATGTGCTTCTTTGATTTCTCAAAGCATTACTGACACAACGTTCTTTTCAAGTTTCAATGGGTTTTGTTTGTGTTGGGGTTAAACGCTGTTTTCAACAGGTAATGTCATATCATGGCAATCGGTTCAACTATACATGTGTTTCTTTGGTTTCTTACACCAGTACTGACACAACTTTCTTTCCTAGTTGCAGTAGCTTTTGTTTGTATTGGGGTTAAAAGCCGTTTCAACAGCTAATGTCATATCATGGCGGTCACACCAGTACTGACACAACTTTCTTTCCAAGTTTCAATGGGTTTTGTTTTTGTTGGGGCTAAAAGCCGTTTCAACAGCTAATGTCATATCATGGCGGTCAGTTGAGCTACGCATGTGTTTGTTTGCTTTCTCACACCAGTACTGGGACAACTTTCTTTCCAAATTTGAATACGTTTTATATCTATTGGGGTTAAACGCCGTTTCTACAGCTAATGTCATATCATGGCGGTCAGTGCAACTACGCATGTTCTTCATGCCTTTCTCACACCAAGTTTCCAAGTTTCAATGGGTTTTGTTTGTTTTGGGGCTAAACGCCGTTTCAACAGCTAATGTCCTATCATGGCAGTCAGTTGAGCTACGCATGTGTTTCTTTGCTTTCTCACACCAGTACTGACACAACTTCCTTTTCAAGTTTCAAAGGGTTTTGTTTGTGTTGTGGTTAACTGCCGTTTCAACTATTAATATCATATTATGGTGGTCAGTTGAGCTACGCATGTGTTTATTTGCTTTCTCACACCTGTACTGACACAACTTTCTTTTCTAGTTTTAATAGGTTTTGATGGTATTGGGGTTAAACGCCGTTTCAACAGCTTGTCATATCATGTGGGTCATTGGAGCTACGCAAGTGTTTCCCGGTTTTCTCCCACCAGTACTAAAAAAATGTTCTTTGCAAGTTTCAACTGGTTTGTTTGTGTTGGGGTTAAACGCCGTTTCAATAGCTAATGTCATATTATGGCGGTCGGTGCACGTACACATGTGTTTTCTTTGTTTCTCATACATGTACTGCCACAACATTCTTTTCCAGTTTCAATAGCTTTGATTGTATTGGGGTTAAACGCCGTTTCTACAGCTAATGTCATATCGTGGCGATCAGTGCAACTACGCACGGTCTTCCTGATTTTCTCACATCAGTACTGACACAACTTTATTTCCAGGTGTCAATGGGTTTTGTTTGTGTTGGGGTTGAACGCCGTTTCAACAGTTAATGTCATATCATGGCGGTCAGTTGAACTACGCCAGTGTAACTTGGTTTTCTCACACCAGTACTGACACAACGTCCTTTCCAAGTTCCAATGGGTTTGTTTGTATTGGTGTTAAATGCCGTTTCAGCAGCTAATGTCATATCATGGCGGCCGGTGCACCTGTCCATGTGCTTCCTAGCTTTCTTACACCAGTACTGACAGAACATTCTTTCCAAGTTTCTGTAGGTTTTGTTTGTATTGGTGTCAAACGCCATTTCAACAGCTAATGTCATATCCTGGCAGTGAATGGACCTACGCATGTGCTTCCTGGCTTTCTCATACCAGTACTGACACAACGTTCTTTCCAAGGTTTAATAAGTTTTGTTTGTTTTGGAGTTAAACGTCGTTTCAATAGGTAATATCATATAATTGCGGTCAGTGCACCTACGCATGGTTTTGCTGGCTTTCTCACACGAGTACTGACACAATTTTCTATCGAAGTTTGAATGGGTTTTGTTTGTGTTGGGGTTAACTGCCGTTTCAACATTTAATATCATATTATGGCGGTCAGTTGAGCTACGCATGTGTTTCTTTGCTTTCTCAAAGCAATACTGAGACAACGTTCTTTCCAAGTTTCAATGGGTTTTATGTCTGTTGGGGTTAAATGGCGTTTCAACAGGTAATGTCATATCATGGCAGTCGTTTCACCTATACATGTGTTTCCTTGGTTTCTCACACAAGTACGGACATAACATTCTTTCCTAGTTTCATTAGGTTTTGTTTGTTTTGGGGTTAAACGCCGGTAATTTCGGTCAATGAACCTACGCGTGTGGTTCCTTGCTTTCTTACACCAGTAGTGACACAACTTTCTTTCCAAGTTTCAATAGGTTTTGTTTGTATTGGGGTTAAACGTCCTTTCAACAGGTAATGTCAAATAAAGTCGGTCAGTGCTCCTAGCATGTTCTCCCTGGCTTTCTCACACCAGTACTGACACAACTTTCTTTCCAAGTTTCAGTGGGTTTTCTTTGTGTTGGGGCTAAACGCCATTTCAACAGCTAATGTCATATGATGGCGGTCAGTTGAGCTACGCATGTGTTTCTTTGCTTTCTCACACTAGTACTGACACAACTTTCTTTCCAAATTTCAATAGGTTTCCGTTCTATTGGTGATAAACGCCGTTTCAACAGCTAAGGTCATATCATGGCGGTCAGTGCAACTACGCATGTTCTTCCTGGCTTTCTCACACCGACACAACTTTCTTTCAAAATTTCAATGGGTTTGTTTGTGTTGTGGTTAAACGCCGTTTCAACTACTAATGTCATATCATGGCGGTCAATGGACCTAGGCATGCCCTTTCTGTCTTTCTCACACCAGTACTGACACAACATTCTCTCTAAAATTCGGTAGCGATTTTTTGTTTTGTGGTTAAACGCCGTTTCAATAGCTAATGTCATATCATGGCGGTCAATAGACCTAGGCATGTGCTTCCTGGCTTTCTTACACCAGTACTGACAGAACTTTCTTTCCAAGTTTCATTGGGCTTTGTTTGTGTTGGGTTTAACTGCCGTTTCAACATTTAATGTCATATTATGGCGGTCAGTTGAGCTACGAATGTTTTTTTTTTTTAATTTCTCACACCAGTACTGACACAATGTTTTCACTAGGTTTTGTTTGTGCTGGGCTTAAAAGCCTTTTCGAAACTTAATGTCATATAATGGCGGTCGGTGCACCTATGCATGTGTTTTCTTTGTGTCTCACACAATTACTGACACTTCATTATTTTCTAGTTTCAGTAGGTTTTGTTTGTATTCGGGTTGAACGCCGTTTCTACAGCGGTCAGTGGAACTACGCCTGTACTTCCTGGCTTTCTCACAACAGTACTTACACAACTTTCTTTCCAAGTTTCAATAGGTCTTGTTTCTATTGGGGTTAAACGTCCTTTCAACAGGTGATGTCATATAAAGGCGGTCAGTTTACCTACCATGTTCTCCCTGGCTTTCTCACATCAGTACTGACACAACTTTCTTTCCAAGTTCCAAAGGGTTTTGTTTGTGTTGGGGCTAAACGCCGTTTCAACAGCTAATGTCATATCATAGCGGTCAGTTGAGCTACGCATGTGTTTCTTTGCTTTCTCACACCAGTACGGACATAACGTTCTTTTCAAATTTCAATAGGTTTTGTTTCTATATCGGTTAAACGCCGTTTCTATAGGTAATGTCATATCATGGCAGTCAGTTCAACTAGGCATGTTTTTCCTGGCTTTCTCACACCAGTACTGACACAATTTTCTTTCCAAGTTTCAATGGGTTGGTTTGTTTTGGGTTTAAACGCCGTTTCAATAGCTAAAGTCATATCATGTCGGTCAGTGCACCTACGCGTGTGTTTCCTTTTTTTCTTACACAAGTACTGACACAACATTCTCTCCAAGTTTCAGTAGCGTTTGTTTGTTTTGTGGTTAAACGCCGTTTCAACGGCTAATGTCATATCATGGCGGTCAAGGGACCTAGGCTTGTGCTTCCTATCTTTCATACACCAGTACTGACACAACTTTCAAAGCAAGTTTCAATGGGCTTTGTTTGTGTTGGGTTTAACTGCCGTTTCAACATTTAATGTCATATTATGTCGGTCAGTTGAGCTACGCTTGCTTTTCTTTGCTTTCTGACACCAGTACTGACACAACATTTTTTCCAAGTTTCACTAGGTTTTGTTTGTGTTGGGGTGAAACGTTTTTTAACACTTTAATGTCATATAATGGCGGTCGATGCACCTATGCATGTGTTTTCTTGGTTTCTCACACAAGTACTGACACAACATTCTTTTCTAGTTTCAGTAGGTTTTGTTCGTATTGGGGTTGAACGCCGTTTCTACAGCTAATGTCATATTATGGCGGTCAGTGGAACTACGCATATACTTCCTGGCTTTTTCACACCAGTACTTACACAACTTTCTTTCCAAGTTTTAATGGGTTTTGTTCGTGTTTGCGTTAAACGCCGTTTCAATAGCTAATGTCATTTCATGGCGGTCAATGGACCTACGCATATGCTTCCTGGCTTTCTCACACCAGTACTAACACAACTTTCTTTCCAAGTTTCAATAGGTTTTGTTTGTATTCGGGTTAAACGTCGTTTCAACAGGTAATGTCATATAATGGCGGTCAGTGCACCTACGCAATTTCTTCCTGGCTTTCTTACACCAGTACTAATACAACTTTCTTTGCAAGTTTCAATGGGTTTTGTTTGTGTTGGGGTTAACTGCCGTATCAACATTTAATATCACATTATTGCGGTCAGTAGAGCTACGCATGTGTTTTTTTTATTTCTCAAAGCATTACTGACACAACTTTCTTTCCAAGTTTCAATCGGTTTTGTTTGTGTTGGGGTTAAACGCCGTCTCAACAGGTAATGTCATATCATGGAAGTCGGTTCAACCATACATGTGTTTCCTTGGTTTCTCACACAACATTGTTTCCTAGTTTCAGTAGCTTTTGTTTGTATTGGGGTTAAACGCCGTTTCAACAGCTAATGTCATATCATGGCAGTCAATGCACCTAGTATGTTCTCCCTGGCTTTCTCACACCAGTACTGACACAACTTTCTTTCCAACCTTGCATGGGTTTTGTTTGTGTTGGGGTTAAACGCCGTTTCAACAGTTAATGTCATATCATGGCGGTCAGTTGAGCTACGCAAGTGTTTCCCGGTTTTCTCACACCAGTACTGAGACAACGTCCTTTCTAAATTTCAATGGGTTTGTTTGTATTGGAGTTAAACGCCGTTTCAAGAGCTAATGTCATATCATGGCGGTCGGTGCATCTACGCATGTTTTTCCTAGCTTTCTCACACCAGTACTGACAGAACATTCTTTCCAAGTTTCGGTAGGTTTTGTTTGTATTGGGGTTAAACGCCGTTTCCACAGCTAATGTCATATCATGGCGGTCAATGGACCTAGGCATACGCTTCCTATCTTTCTTACACCAGTATTGACATAACTTTCTTTCCAAGTTTCAATGGGTTTTGTTTGTGTTGGGGTTAACTGCCGTTTCAACATTTAATATCATATTATGGTGGTGAGTTGAGCTACGCATGTATTTCTTTGCTATCACACAGTAATTCTAACACAAGGTTCTTTCCAAGTTGCAATGGGTTTTATTTCTGTTGGGTTTAAACGACGTTTTAATAGGTAATGTCATATCATGGCATTCGATTCATCTATACATGTGTTTTCTTGGTTTTTCACACAAGTACTGACACAACATTCTTTCCTAGTTTCATTAGGTTTTGTTTGTATTGGGGTTAAACGTCTTTTCAACAGGTAATGTCATTTAAAGGCGGTCAGCGCACCTAGCATGTTCTCCCTGGCTTTCTCACACCAGTACTGACCCAACTTTCTTTCTAGGTTTCAGTGGGTTTTGTTTGTGTTGGGGCTAAACGCCGTTTCAACAGCTAATGTCATATCATGGCGGTCAGTTGAGCTAGGCATGTATTTCTTTTCTTTCTCCCACCAGTACTGACACAACTTTCTTTCCAAATTTCAATAGGTTTTGTTTGTATTGGGGTTAAACGCCGTTTCAACAGCTTAGGTCATATCGTGGGGTCAGTGGAGCTACGCAAGTGTTTCCAGGATTTCTCACACCAGTACTAAAAAAAGGTTCCTTCTAAGTTTCAACTGGTTTGTATGTGTTGGGGTTAAACGCCGTTTCAATAGCCCATGTAATATCATGACGTTCGGTGCACGTACGCATGTTTTTTCTTGGTTTCTCACACAAGTACTGACACAACATTCTTTTCTAGTTTCAATAGGTTTTGATTGTATTGGAGTTTAAGGTCGTTTCAATAGGTTATGTCATATTATTTCGGTCAGTGGAACTACGCATGTACTTCCTGGCTTTCTTACACCAGTACTGACACAACTTTCTTTCCAGGTTTTAATGGGTTTTGTTCGTGTTTGTGTTAAACTCCGTTTCAAAAGCTAATGTCATTTCATGGCGGTCAATGGACCTATGCTTGTGCTTCCTGGCTTCTTCACACCAGTACTGACACAACTTTCTTTGCAAGTTTCAATAGGTTTTGTTTGTATTGGGCTTAAACTTCGTTTCAACAGGTAATGTCATATAATGGCGGTCAGTGCACGTAAGCATGTTCTTCCTGGCTTTCTTACACCAGTACTGACACAACTTTCTTTGCAAGTTTCAATGGGTTTTTTTTGTGTTGGGGTTAACTGCCGTTTCAACATTTAATATCATATTATGGCGGTCAGTAGAGCTACGCAGGTTTTGTTTGTGTTGGTGTTAAACGCTGTTTTCAACAGGTAATGTCATATCATGGCAATCGGTTAAACTATACATGTGTTTCTTTGGTTTCTTACACCAGTACTGACACAACTTTCTTTCCAAGTTTCAGTTGCTTTTGTTTGTGTTGGGGTTAAACGCCGTTTCAACAGCTAATGTGATATCATGGCGGTCAGTTGAGCTACTGCATGTGTTTCTTTGCTGTCTCACACCAGTACTGACACAACTTTCTTTCCAAATTTGAATAGGTTTTGTATCTATTGGAGTTAAACGCCTTTTCTACAGCTAATGTCCTATCATGGCGGTCAGTGCAACTACGCATGTTCTTCCTGCCATTCTCACACCAAGTTTCCAATTTTCAATGGGTTTTGTTTATTTTGGGGCTAAACGCCGTTTCAACAGCTAATGTCCTATCATGGCGGTCAGTTGAGCTACGCATGTGTTTCTTTGCTTTCTCACACCAGTACTAACACAACTTCCTTTATAGTTTCAATAGGTTTTGATGGTATTGGGGTTAAACGCCGTTTCAACAGCTTATGTCATATCTTCTGGGTCATTGGAGCTACGCAAGTGTTTCCCGGTTTTCTCCCACCAGTACTTAAAAAAGGTTCTTTGCAAGTTTCAACTGGTTTGTTTGTGTTGGGGTTAAACGCCGTTTCAATAGCTAATGTAATATCATGGCGGTCGGTGCACCTACGCATGTGTTTTCTTGGTTTCTCACACAAGTACTGACAAAACATTCTTTTCTAGTTTCAATAGCTTTGATTGTATTGGGGTTAAACGCCGTTTCTACAGCTAATGTCATATCATGGCGGTCAGTGCAACTACGCACGGTCTTCTTGGCTGTCTCACAACAGTACTGACAAAACTTTCTTTCCAAGTTTCAATGGGTTTTGTGTTGGGGTTAAACGCCGTTTCAACATTTAATATTATATTATGGCGGTCAGTAGAGCTACGCATGTGCTTCTTTGCTTTCTCAAAGCATTACTGACACAACGTCCTTTCCAAGTTTCAATGGGTTTTGTTTGTGTTGGTGTTAAACGCTGTTTTCAACAGGTAATGTCATATCATGGCAATCGGTTCAACTATACATGTGTTTCTTTGGTTTCTTACACCAGTACTGACACAACTTTCTTTCCTAGTTTCAGTAGCTTTTGTTTGTATTGGGGTTAAAAGCCGTTTCAACAGCTAATGTCATATCATGGCGGTCACACCAGTACTGACACAACGTTCTTTCCAAGTTTCAATGGGTTTTGTTTTTGTTGGGGCTAAAAGCCGTTTCAACAGCTAATGTCATATCATGGCGGTCAGTTGAGCTACGCATGTGTTTGTTAGCTTTCTCCCACCAGTACTGACACAACTTTCTTTCCAAATTTGAATACGTTTTGTATCTATTGGGGTTAAACGCAGTTTCTACAGCTAATGTCATATCATGGCGGTCAGTGCAACTACGCATGTTCTTCCTGCCTTTCTCACACCAAGTTTCCAAGTTTCAATGGGTTTTGTTTGTTTTGGGGCTAAACGCCGTTTCAACAGCTAATGTCCTATCATGGCAGTCAGTTGAGCTACGCATGTGTTTCTTTGCTTTCTCACACCAGTACTGACACAACTTTCTATTCAAGTTTCAATGGGTTTTGTTTGTGTTGTGGTTAACTGCCGTTTCAACTATTAATATCATATTATGGTGGTCAGTTGAGCTACGCATGTGTTTCTTTGCTTTCACACAAGGTTCTTTCCAAGTTGCAATGGGTTTTATTTCTGTTGGGTTTAAACGCCGTGTTAATAGGTAATGTCATATCATGGCAGTCGGTTCATCTATACATGTGTTTCCTTGGTTTCTCACACAAGTACTGACAGAACATTCTTTCCTAGTTTCATTAGGTTTTGTTTGTATTGGGGTTAAACGTCCTTTCAACAGGTAATGTCATATAAAGGCGGTCAGTGCACCAAGCATGTTCTCCCTGGCTTTCTCACACCAGTACTGACACAACTTTCTTTCCAAGTTTCAAGGGGTTTTGTTTGTGTCGGGGCTAAACGCCGTTTCAACAGCTAATGTCATATCATGGCGGTCAGTTGAGCTACGCATGTATTTCTTTGCTTTCTCACACCAGTACTGACACAACTTTCTTTCCCAATTTCAATAGGTTTTGTTTGTATTGGGGTTAAACGCCGTTTCAAAAGCTTAGGTGATATCGTGGGGTCAGTGGAGCTATGCAAGTGTTTCCCGGATTTCTCACACCAGTACTAAAAAAAGGTTCTTTCTAAGTTTCAACTGGTTTGTTTGTGGTGGGGTTAAACGACGTTTCATTAGCTAATGTAATATCATGGCGTTCGGTGCACGTACGCATGTGTTTTCTTTGTTTCTCACACAAGTACTGACACAACATTCTTTTCTAAGTTCAATAGGTTTTGATTGTATTGGGGTTAAACGCCGTTTCTACAGCTAATGTCATATTATTTCGGTCAGTGGAACTACGCATGTACTTCCTGGCTTTCTCACACCAGTACTGACACAACTTTCTTTCCACGTTTTAATGGGTTTTGTTCGTGTTTGTGTTAAACGCCGTTTCATCAGCTAATGTCATTTCTTGGCGGTCAATGGACGTAGGCTTGTACTTGCTGGCTTCTTCACACCAGTACTGACACAACGTTCTTTTCAATTTTCAATAGGTTTTGTTTGTATTGGGGTTAAACTTCGTTTCAACAGGTAATGTCATATAATGGCGGTCAGTGCATCTACGCAAGTTCTTCCTGGCTTTCTTACACCAGTACTGACACAACTTTCGTTGCAAGTTTCAATGGGTTTTGTTTGTGTTGGGGTTGACTGACGTTTTAAGCATTTAATATCATATTAAGGCGCTCAGTAGAGCTAAGCATGTGCTTCTTTGATTTCTCGAAGCATTACTGACACTGCGTTCTTTCCAAGTTTCAATGGGTTCTGTTTGTGTTGGTGTTAAACGCTGTTTTCAACAGGTAATGTCATATCATGGCAATCGGTTCAACTATACATGTGTTTCTTCGGTTTCTTACACCAGTACTGACACAACTTTGTTTCCTGGTTTCAGTAGCTTTTGTTTGTATTGGGGTTAAACGCCGTTTCAACAGCTAATGTCATATCATGGCGGTCAATGTATCTATGCATGTGCTTCCTGGCTTTCTCATACCAGTACTGACACAACTTTCTTTCCAAGTTTCAATAGGTTTTGTTTGTATTGGAGTTAAACGTCCTTTCAACAGGTAATGTCATACAAAGGCGGTCAGTGCACCTACGCATGTTCTCCCTGGCTTTCTCACACCAGTACTGACACAAATTTCTTTCGAAGTTTCAATGGGTTTTGTTTGTGTTGGGGCTAAAAGCCGTTTCAACAGCTAATGTCATATCATGGCGGTCAGTTGAGCTACGCATGTGTTTCTTTGCTTTCTCACACCAATACTGACACAACTTTCTTTTCTAGTTTCGATAGATTTTGATTGTATTGGGGTTAAACGCCGTTTCAACAGCTTATGTCATATCATGTGGTTCAAGTGTTTCCCGGTTTTCTCCCACCAGTACTAAAAAAAGGGTCTTTGCAAGTTTCAACTGGTTTGTTTGTGTTGGGGTTAAACGCCGTTTCAATACCTAATGTCATATCATGGCGGTCGGTGCACGTACGCATGTGTTTTCTTGGTTTCTCACAGAAGTACTGATACAACATTCTTTTCTAGTTTCAATAGCTTTGATTGTATTGGGGTTAAACGCCGTTTCTACAGCTAATGTCATATCATGGCGGTCAGTGCAACTACGCACGGTCTTCTTGGCTTTCTCACAACAGTACTGACAAAACTTTCTTTCCAAGTTTCAATGGGTTTTGTTTGTGTTGGGGTTAAACGCCGTTTCAAGAGTTAATGTCAAATCATGGCGGTCAGTTGAGCTACGCAAGTGTTTCCCGGTTTTCTCAGACCAGTACTGACACAACGTCCTTTCCAAGTTTCAATCGGTTTGTTTGTATTTGTGTTAAACGTCGTTTAAACAGCTAATGTCATATCATGGCGGTCGGTGCACCTGCCCATGTCTTTCCCAGGTTTCTTACATCAGTACCGACAGAACATTCTTTGCAAGTTTTGTAGGTTTTGTTTGTATTGGGGTTAAACGCCGTTTCAACAGCTAAGGTCATATCACGGCGGTGAATGGACCTACGCTTGTGCTTCCTGGTTTTCTCATACCAGTACTGACACAACTTTCTTTCCAAGTTTCAATAAGTTTTGTTTGTATTGGGGTTAAACGTCGTTTCAATAGGTAATGTCATGTAATTGCGGTCAGTGCACCTACGCATGTTTTTCCTGGCTTTCTCACACGAGTACTGATACAAGTTTCTTTCCAAGTTTCAATGGGTTTGTTTGTGTTCTGGTTAAACGCCGTTTCAACAGCTAATGTCATATCATGGCGGTCATTGGACCTAGGGCATGCCCTTTCTGTCTTTCTCACACCAGTACTGACACAACATTCTCTCTAAATTTCGGTAGCGTTTGTTTGTTTTGTGAATAAACGCCGTTTCAACAGCTACTGTCATATCATGGCGGTCAATGGACCTAGGCATGTGCTTCCTGGCTTTCTTACACCAGTACTGACACAACTTTCTTTCCAAGTTTCAAGGTGTTTCGTTTGTGTTGGGGCTAAACGCCGTTTCAACAGCTAATGTCAAATCATGGCGGTCAGTTTAGCTACGCATGTATTTCTTTGCTTTCTCACACCAGTACTGACACAACTTTCTTTCCAAATTTCAATAGGTTTTGTTTTTATTGGGGTTAACCTCCGTTTCTACAGCTATCGTCATATCATGGCGGTCAGTGGAACTACGGATGTTCTTCCTGGCTTTCTCACACCAGTACTGACACATCATTCTCTCCAAGTTTCAGTAGCGTTTGTTTGTTTTGTGGTTAAACGACGTTTCAACAGCTAATGTCATATCATGGCGGTCAATGGACCTCGGCATGTGCTTCCTAACTTTCTTACACCAGTACTGACACAACTTTCTTTCCAAGTTTCAATGGGCTTTGTTTGTGTTGAGGGTAACTGCCGTTTCAACATTTAATGTCACATTATGTCGGTCAGTTGAGCTACGCTCGCTTTTCTTTGCTTTCTCACACCAGTACTGACACAACATTTTTTCCACTAGGTTTTGTTTGTCCTGGGGTGAAACGTTTTTTAACACTTAATGTCATATAATGGCGGTCGGTGCACCTATGCATGTGTTTTCTTGGTTTCTCACACAAGTACTGACACAACATTCTTTTTTAGTTTCAGTAGGTTTTGTTTGTATTGGGGTTGAACGCCGTTTCTACAGCTAATGTCATATTATGGCGGTCAGTGGAACTACGCATATACTTCCTGGCTTTCTCACACCAGTACTTACACAACTTTCTTTCCAAGTTTTAATGGGTTTTGTTCGTGTTTACGTTAAATGCCTTTTCAATAGCTGATGTCATTTCATGGCGGTCAATGGACCTACGCATGTGCCTCCTGGCTTTCTCACACCAGTACTAACACAACTTTCTTTCCAAGTTTCAATAGGTTTTGTTTGTATTCGGGTTAAACGTCGTTTCAACAGGTAATGTCATATAATAGCGTTCAGTGCACCTACGCAAGTTCTTCATGGCTTTCTCGCACCAGTACTGACACAACTTTCTTTCCAAATTTCAATAGGTTTTGTTTTTATTGGGGTTAACCGCCGTTTTTACAGCTAATGTTATATCATGGCGGTCAGTGGAACTACGGATGTTCTTCCTGGCTTTCTCAACCAGTACTGACACAACATTCTCTCCAAGTTTCAGTAGCGTTTGTTTGTTTTGTGGTTAAATGGCGTTTCAACAGTTAATGTCATATCATGGCGGTCAATGGACCTCGGCATGTGCTTCATAACTTTCTTACACCAGTACTGACACAACTTTCTTTCCAAGTTTCAATGGCCTTTGTTTGTGTTGGGGTTAACTGCCGTTTCAACATTTAATATCATATTATGTCGGTCAGTTTAGCTACGCTTGCTTTTCTTTGCTTTCTCACACCAGTACTGACACAACATTCTCTCTAAATTTCGGTAGCGTTTGTTTGTTTTGTGAATAAACGCCGTTTCTACAGCTAATGTCATATTATGGCTGTCAGTGGAACTAGGCATATACTTCCTGGCTTTCTCACACCAGTACTTACACAACTTTCTTTCCAAGTTTCAATAGGTTTTGTTTGTATTCGGGTTAAACGTCGTTTCAACAGGTAATGTCATATAATAGCGGTCAGTGCACCTACGCAAGTTCTTCATGGCCTTCTTACACCAGTACTGACACAACTTTCTTTGCAAGTTTCAATGGGTTTTGTTTGTGTTGGGGTTAACTGCCGTATCAACATTTAATATCACATTATTGCGGTCAGTTGAGCTACGCATGTGTGTTTTTTTTTTATTTCTCAAAGCATTAATGACATAAGTTTCTTTCCAAGTTTCAATGGGTTTTGTTTGTGTTGGGGTTAAACGCCGTTTCAACAGCTTATGTCATATCATGGAAGTCGGTTCAACTATACATGTGTTTCCTTGGTTTTTCACACAACGTTGTTTCCTAGTTTCAGTAGCTTTTGTTTGTATTGGGGTTAAACGCCGTTTCAACAGCTAATGTCATATCATGGCGGTCAATGCACCTACGCATGTGCTACCTGGATTTCTTACACCAGTACTGACACAACTTTCTTTCCAACTTTTAATAGGTTTTGTTTGTATTGGAGGTAAACGTCGTTTCAACAGGTAATGTCATATAAAGGCTGTCAGTGCACCTAGCATGTTCTCCCTGGCTTTCTCACACCAGTACTGACACAACTTTCTTTCCAACTTTCAATTGGTTTTGTTTGTGTAGGGGTTGAACGCCGTTTCAACAGTTAATATCATATCATGGCGGTCAGTTGAGCTACGCAAGTGTTTCCCGGTTTTCTCACACCAGTACTGACACAACGTCCTTTCCAAGTTTCAATGGGTTTGTTTGTATTGGAGTTAAACGCCGTTTCAAGAGCTAATGTCATATCATGGCGGTCGGTGCATCTACGCATATGTTTCCTAGTTTTCTCTCACCAGTACTGACAGAATATTCTTTCCAAGTTCCGGTAGGTTTTGTTTCTATTGGGGTTAAACGCCGTTTCCGCAGCTAATGTCATATCATGGCGGTGAATGGACCTACGCATGTGCTTCCCGGCTTTCTCATACCAGTACTGACACAAATTTCTTTCCAAGTTTCAATAGGTTTTTTTATTGGGGTTTAACGTCGTTTCAATAGGTAATGTCATATAATTGCGGTCAGTGCACCTACGCATGTTTTTCCTGGCTCTCTTACACCAGTACTGAAAGAACTTTCTATCGAAGTTTCAATGGGTTTTGTTTGTGTTGGGGTTAAACGCCGTTTCAATTTTTTTTTTTTTTTTTTTTTTTTTTTTTTTATTAGCCACGTCAACTGGTATGATGGGAGTCGTGGCCATCTCCCACCATACCTTACAATTCAATGTTAGTAGGTTTCTAAATAATTTGTTAGCACTCTTAAACAAAAGATGTTTCATATACCTAACAAAAATTGTATTTTTTGTAGATTTATTCCATCACTTGAATGTGGCCTTATTAAGAGAGAGAGAAAGAGAGAGAGAGAGAATCAGAAATCAGGGTAAAAAAAAAATGAAATAGATGTAAGTATGTGTGTGTGTGTGGGTGAGCGGATATGTGCATATGGAGTAAAGAAATTGGAATCCTTCAGAAATTTTATAGAAATTCGTTAATATTTACTACCTGTGCACTATACTGGCAAAGGAGACTTTGATAAACATGTTCTACAATTGTCATGTGACATTTGTCAATTTCATGCGTGTTTGTGCATTTATGAATATTCAAGGTCAAGTTTAGAGTATTTTTAAAACCGATCATTGAGGGTATTTTTTGTTTATTCCTACAGTGATAAATATATTTCTTAAGTTCTAAAAGTAGCCTGTCTAATGGTACGTTTGATGTACGTGTGCCTAAAAGTAAAGTTCGACTATCAATTTGCAGTGTATGGTCAAAAGTACTTAAAATTGTTGCTATATTATTAATTAATGATTTGGTGTGTTCACAGTCATGAAATAAATGTAGAATAGTTTCTTCATATTGTTTACAAAATGTACATGAGTTAGTATTTATCAATTTCATTTTAAAAAGCAGAGAATTTCTTGGAATTATTCTATGTATTATTCTTGTTTGAAACCACTGTGTATAAGTGTCTTTTGTGCATTTAAACACATTTCCATGAACTTGCTTCCAATCTATATTTATGTGGTTATATAATGAGTCCCACTTAACTCTACTCGAAGGTATTTCATCGTTGTGTGTCAAAATATTATAAACATGTTTATTTATGTTACTTTTAGTAAGCATATGAAAGAAATAACAACTAATAGAAGGATTATGACATCCATTTAAAGCATCCTTTTTAATCAAAATGTGATTTTTTGAAAGGAAAGTTTTAACTGATGTTGTAATGCTATAGAAATTTAAAAAATTCACTTTGTTTCTAGTCATTGTTTTTATGTCTAACCAATTTTTAAAACTTCCATCTACATTTAACAGATCCTTTACATATCTTATACCACAATCGTATAATATTTTATTATAAATGTGCTTAGAATCTACCAAAATATTGCTATTAAAAAACAGAGGCATGTTAACTACATCCAGCAGTTTTGTAAAACTACATTTAGAGATAAATACCATAAAAGATTTTAAAACATCAATCCAGAAATCATTTCTTATGTTGGTAATAATTTTTTCACAGTACATCATTCCAAAATTAAATAGTTTGTGTGTGTCAATTACATTATTCATGAATTTATGACAACTTTTACCGCAAGCAACTAGTTTTCTTATCCATTTAATTTTCATACTTTTATTATAGTTATTGATATCAATCATGTTTAGACCTCCTTCCATATAATTTTTTGTGAAGACAGTTTGTTTAATTTTAGCAGTACCGTCCCATACAAATTCATAAAGTGTATTGTTCAGTTGTTTCATAAATTCATTCGTTGGTGATGGTAAACTAATAAATAGATGTGTGAGTAAAGGTAATAAAAGACTTTTGACTACAGTTATTCTTCCAATTGGTGTTAGTTTTCTTTTCTTCCAATAATTTATAATGTTATTAATGCTTTTGAATTTGCTTTCAAAATTTAACTTTATCATTTTATCTAGATCGACATGGAACTCCAGTCCAAGAAGTTTAAATTTTATTTCCCCCCATGTTAATTTCCATTTCGTCTTGATAGATCTTGTACTATACTTCAAACTGCCAATCCATATAAGTTTTGTTTTGTCGAAATTAACTTTCAAGCCAGAAATATGTGAGAATTTTTCTAGTAATTCAAGAGTACTTTTAATCGATTTTTCAGAACCGTCTAAAAAGAGTGTTGTGTCATCAGCAAATTGTGATATGATATATTCTTCTTTTTTTATTTTTAGTCCCGTTATATTTCTATCGTGCTTTAATTTAATGTTAAGAATTTCGGTGCAAAGGATGAAAATATAAGCGGATATTGGATCACCTTGTCGACATCCCCTTCTGACTTTGAAATAATCTGAAAGAAAACCATTTATTTGTACGCATACCTCAGTATTGTGCAGAAATAATTTAATCCATTCTTTGAACATTACACCGAAATTAAAATATTCAAGCGTCTTTTCAATAAAATTAAATGATAGAGAATCAAAGGCCTTTTCAAAATCTATTAACATTAAAAGTCCAGGTATTCTATGTTCTTCACAATATTGCATAATGTCATAAACTAGTCTTGTGTTTTCACCTATAAACCTGTCTCTTAAGAACCCAGTTTGGTCGCTTGATATGATATGATCCAAAACGTGTTTCATCCTATTTGCAATACTCCCAGATGCAAGCTTATACAGAACATTTAAAAGAGTGATAGGTCTCCAGTTTTTTAAAAACTTTTTTGGTTTATTATCTTTTGGTATGCAAGTTATAGTTCCTAATTTAACATTTGGTGAAAAGGATCTAGAAATAAATGCGTGATTTAATGCTCTTACAACAAAATGACCTATCTTATTCCAGAACACCTTATAAAAATTGGAAGTAAAACCATCCCCTCCTGGGCTTTTGTCATTTTTCATGTTTTTGAGTGTATGTGTTATCTCATTGTATTGTAATAGTCCTTCAAGTTCCTTCTTCTGCTTTTCGTCTAGCTTATTTGAAGTACAGTTTTTTAAGTCATCCTCTAAATTGACGTCAATCAAATTATTTGATTCATTATATAAAGTTTCATAATAATGTTTTGCTTCTTTAAGGATTTCCCTTTGGTCAAATAAGTGATTGCCATCTTCTGTTTCTATAAAGGGAATAGTTTTTGATGCAATATTTTGTTTTTCCAAATTACAGAAATATTTCGTCACTTTTTCTCCACTGTCGACCCAGTTTGCTCTAGACCTAATAAAAGAGCCATGTAGTTTTTCTTTTCGTAAGTTTTCTAACTCTGATTGTAAAGAAGATAACCTATCTTTATTCGTTTCATTTAAATTTGTTTCTAAAAAAGAAATTTCATTTTCAATATGTTTTTCTCTCTGGTTTTTTGCTTTTGTTTTATAACTTGAAAATGAGATTGTTTCCCCCCGTATTTCCATTAACAAAGTTTCCATAAAAAGCTGATCATCTATTATGAATTGTAACTCTGAACGATCAATATTGATAATATTTTCTCTATCATAAACTGGTAAAGAGTATTGCAGGATAACATTATTTATTTTTTTATTAATGAGATTAACATATTCTGTCATTTAATAATGAATTATTAAATTTCCAGTATCCTTTCCCATGTTTTTGATTAGAAAACTGTAGTTCAAGTACAATTATAGAGTGATCCGATCTATAGCTTATGTCTATATCACAATTTCTGAGTAATGGAATTAAACTTTTTGTCGTTAAAAAGAAATCCAATCTCCCTCTCTGTAAAGATGAAAAGCGTTTCCAGGTATACTTCCGAGTCTCCCCATGCAAATGTCTAAATGGGTCCATAAGTTCTCTTTCATTGATTGTCTTAATTAAAAGTTTTCTCGAATTGATGTTATGATTAGAATCTTTGTAGTTTTCATAGTCAATTGAGCTATCAAGAACAAGATTAAAGTCACCACATACAATGATATTATCCATTTTTCCGAAAGAATCAATATGACTAAAAGCATTTATAAAAAATCCAGGGTTATCAGTATTTGGTGCATATATATTTGCGAGTATAATTTGTTTGTCGCTGTAAGATATATTGAGAGCAATAAACTGTCCATTCGTATCTTTTCTGCATGCCAAAACTTTGATATCTGTACCTTTTTTTATCAAAACAGCTACTCCTTTTGAATTTGAACTACCATGACTAAAGAAACAATTTCCTTCCCATTCTTGATAAATTTTATTTTCAATTTCTTCAAAAAAGTGAGTCTCTTGTAAACATAAAATGTCAACGTTCTTTTCTTTAAAGAGTGTGAATATATCAAATCGTTTTTTAGTATTGTTCAGTCCACGACAATTGTAGGAACAAATTTTCAAACTACCTATATTCGGTCATGAATCAGAAGCATCAGTGTTATCAATATATCATCATTTTTAATTTCTCCGTTGTAACCAGTATAGTTTACCGTTAAATGCATTGTATGGGTGAATGCTATGTTCGGGTGTTCTGAGTAATGTTTGAGTAGAAAGGATAAAAAAACTGAAAGAGAATTTGTGTACATTGTGCGAGAGTGGATATTTCTGTATACACGTTTTTTTTCTTTACACAATACATTATTAGCGAATCTCAATCGTAAATTTGAAACCTAAAAACCGGGCCGCCACCCAAAAATTGGGTTTGACCTTTGGTCTGTAACTAATTCAGGGAAGCGGTAGGAGTGAACATGTATGCCAATTATTTCTTTTTCCGCATTGTTTCAAAAAGTATTAATTTCAAGACGTAAGAACTCGTGTTAATGGACAGTCAAGGTTTCAAACGAGAGCGTTAAAATGGAATGAAAAGTAAATGCTGATAAGAAAAGAAGGGAAGGAAAAAGGGAAAGCCGTCAGAGATCAGAGAAAAGCTGCATACACATGTTAGCCGATCTCAGCGCATATTGGCTGCAAGTACATATTAAAAAAGAATTTTTCAGGTCATTTAAAGGAACGATTACAAAAAAAAAAACACTCTTACCAAACACACACATGGACTTTATAACAAGGGTCCGATATCACTACCTGTGACGTCACACTGACGTACGTTGTGAGGGGTGCGAATACAAGCAATGAAAGGTCTAGAAAACAGATCAACGAAAAGAATTGACAGTGATTAGAATTCATGTAGACGAAACAAAAACAGAGAAAGTGAGTCGAGGTCAAAACGACAAGTATGTATTGGCCGACCACATACACGATGTCCGTAAAAATATATCGAAATAATTCTACATACCAGACTAAAGGGACCAATGAACAATGTATGGAACTCATGTGTATAAAACAAAAAACAAAAAAAATGGACAAACTGAGCCTAGTTCAGCCTGCACGTATATACCGGCCACACATGGTACACGCTGTTCTCAAAACCATGTCGGACAGTTCTATATGACAAAGTAAGGGGAACAGTGAACAGTAAAAGGAACTCATATACATGTACATTAAACAAAATACGGAAAAAGTGAGCCGATGCCAACCTGCACGAATGTGTTGGCCGGCCACGGCACACGATGTCCGCAAAACCATGTCAAATTAATTATACATAGCAGACAAAGAGACCAATAAACAATGTATGGAATTCGTGTACATTAAACAACAACAACAAAAAAAAAAACCGAGAAAGTGAGCTGAGGTTAACCTGGACAAATGTACTGGCCGACCACGGCACACGTTGTCCGCAAACATATGCAAATATTGAGTGAGACTAAACTATGACTAATCCACATGGAAAAAAAAAATGTCAAAATAGTTCCGCATAACAGAGTAGGGGAACAATGAACAGTGAATAGAACTTACATATACACAAAACAAAAACATAAGAGGTAATCCGAGGCCAGCCTGCCCATATGCACTGGCCGACCACGGCACACAGTGTCCTCAAAAGATGTCAAAATAGTTCTGCATAGCGAATCAAGGGGAACAAAAAACATTGAATGGAACTTACATATACATAAAACAAAAACGTAAAAAAAAAAAGAGCCGAGGTCAACCTGCATGTAGGTACTACTGGTCGACCATGGCACACGTTGTCTGTAAAAAAAAAAGTAATTCTGCATAGAAAAATAATGGAAACAATGAACAATGAATGGAAATCGTATGTACATAAGACAAATTACGGAGAAAAATGAGCCGGGGTCAGCCTGTCCGTATGTATCGGTCGACCACGACACACATTGTCCGCAAAAAAATGTCAAAATAGTTGCATGGCAGAATAAGAGAAACAATGAACAGTGAGTGAAACTATTATGTACATAAAACAAAAACGGAGAAATAGAATAGAGATCGGACCGTACCCCGTTTCAATATTTAATATATTATGGCGGTCAGTTGAGCTACGCACGTGTTTCTTTGCTTTCACACAGTAAGACTAACACAAGGTTCTTTCCAAGTTGCAATGGGTTTTATTTCTGTTGGGTTTAAACGCCGTGTTAATAGGTAATGTCATATCATGACAGTCTGTTCATCTATACATGTGTTTCCTTGATTTATCACACAAGTACTGACAGAACGTTCTTTCCTAGTTTCATTAGGTTTTGCTTGTATTGGGGTTAAATGTCCTTTCAACAGGTAATGTCATATAAAGGCGGTCAGTGCACCTAGCATGTTCTCCCTGGCTTTCTCACACCAGTACTGACACAACTTTCTTTCCAAGTTTCAAGGGGTTTTGTTTGTGTCGGGGCTAAACGCCGTTTCAACAGCTAATGTCATATCATGGCGGTCAGTTGAGCTACGCATGTATTTCTTTGCTTTCTCACACCAGTACTGACACAACTTTCTTTCCCAATTTCAATAGGTTTTGTTTGTATTGGGGTTAAACGCCGTTTCAAAAGCTTAGGTGATATCGTGGGGTCAGTGGAGCTATGCAAGTGTTTCCCGGATTTCTCACACCAGTACTAAAATAAGGTTCTTTCTAAGTTTCAACTGGTTTGTTTGTGGTGGGGTTAAACGACGTTTCATTAGCTAATGTAATATCATGGCGTTCGGTGCACGTACGCATGTGTTTTCTTTGTTTCTCACACAAGTACTGACACAACATTCTTTTCTAAGTTCAATAGGTTTGATTGTATTGGGGTTAAACGCCGTTTCTACAGCTAATGTCATATTATTTCGGTCAGTGGAACTACGCATGTACTTCCTGGCTTTCTCACACCAGTACTGACACAACTTTCTTTCCACGTTTTAATGGGTTTTGTTCGTGTTTGTGTTAAACGCCGTTTCATCAGCTAATGTCATTTCTTGGCGGTCAATGGACGTAGGCTTGTACTTGCTGGTTTCTTCACACCAGTACTGACACAACGTTCTTTTCAATTTTCAATAGGTTTTGTTTGTATTGGGGTTAAACTTCGTTTCAACAGGTAATGTCATATAATGGCGGTCAGTGCATCTACGCAAGTTCTTCCTGGCTTTCTTACACCAGTACTGACACAACTTTCGTTGCAAGTTTCAATGGGTTTTGTTTGTGTTGGGGTTGACTGACGTTTTAAGCATTTAATATCATATTAAGGCGCTCAGTAGAGCTAAGCATGTGCTTCTTTGATTTCTCGAAGCATTACTGACACTGCGTTCTTTCCAAGTTTCAATGGGTTCTGTTTGTGTTGGTGTTAAACGCTGTTTTCAACAGGTAATGTCATATCATGGCAATCGGTTCAACTATACATGTGTTTCTTCGGTTTCTTACACCAGTACTGACACAACTTTGTTTCCTGGTTTCAGTAGCTTTTGTTTGTATTGGGGTTAATCGCCGTTTCAACAGCTAATGTCATATCATGGCGGTCAATGTATCTATGCATGTGCTTCCTGGCTTTCTCATACCAGTACTGACACAACTTTCTTTCCAAGTTTCAATAGGTTTTGTTTGTATTGGAGTTAAACGTCCTTTCAACAGGTAATGTCATACAAAGGCGGTCAGTGCACCTACGCATGTTCTCCCTGGCTTTCTCACACCAGTACTGACACAAATTTCTTTCGAAGTTTCAGTGGGTTTTGTTTGTGTTGGGGCTAAAAGCCGTTTCAACAGCTAATGTCATATCATGGCGGTCAGTTGAGCTACGCATGTGTTTCTTTGCTTTCTCACACCAATACTGACACAACTTTCTTTTCTAGTTTCAATAGATTTTGATTGTATTGGGGTTAAACGCCGTTTCAACAGCTTATGTCATATCATGTGGTTCAAGTGTTTCCCGGTTTTCTCCCACCAGTACTAAAAAAAGGGTCTTTGCAAGTTTCAACTGGTTTGTTTGTGTTGGGGTTAAACGCCGTTTCAATACCTAATGTCATATCATGGCGGTCGGTGCACCTACGCATGTGTTTTCTTGGTTTCTCACAGAAGTACTGATACAACATTCTTTTCTAGTTTCAATAGCTTTGATTGTATTGGGGTTAAACGCCGTTTCTACAGCTAATGTCATATCATGGCGGTCAGTGCAACTACGCACGGTCTTCTTGGCTTTCTCACAACGGTACTGACAAAACTTTCTTTCCAAGTTTCAATGGGTTTTGTTTGTGTTGGGGTTAAAGGCCGTTTCAAGAGTTAATGTCAAATCATGGCGGTCAGTTGAGCTACGCAAGTGTTTCCCGGTTTTCTCAGACCAGTACTGACACAACGTCCTTTCCAAGTTTCAATCGGTTTGTTTGTATTTGTGTTAAACGTCGTTTAAACAGCTAATGTCATATCATGGCGGTCGGTGCACCTGCCCATGTCTTTCCCAGGTTTCTTACACCAGTACCGACAGAACATTCTTTGCAAGTTTTGTAGGTTTTGTTTGTATTGGGGTTAAACGCCGTTTCAACAGCTAAGGTCATATCACGGCGGTGAATGGACCTACGCTTGTGCTTCCTGGTTTTCTCATACCAGTACTGACACAACTTTCTTTCCAAGTTTCAATAAGTTTTGTTTGTATTGGGGTTAAACGTCGTTTCAATAGGTAATGTCATGTAATTGCGGTCAGTGCACCTACGCATGTTTTTCCTGGCTTTCTCACACGAGTACTGATACAAGTTTCTTTCCAAGTTTCAATGGGTTTGTTTGTGTTCTGGTTAAACGCCGTTTCAACAGCTAATGTCATATCATGGCGGTCATTGGACCTAGGGCATGCACTTTCTGTCTTTCTCACACCAGTACTGACACAACATTCTCTCTAAATTTCGGTAGCGTTTGTTTGTTTTGTGAATAAACGCCGTTTCAACAGCTAATGTCATATCATGGCGGTCAATGGACCTAGGCATGTGCTTCCTGGCTTTCTTACACCAGTACTGACACAACTTTCTTTCCAAGTTTCAAGGTGTTTCGTTTGTGTTGGGGCTAAACGCCGTTTCAACAGCTAATGTCAAATCATGGCGGTCAGTTTAGCTACGCATGTATTTCTTTGCTTTCTCACACCAGTACTGACACAACTTTCTTTCCAAATTTCAATAGGTTTTGTTTTTATTGGGGTTAACCTCCGTTTCTACAGCTATCGTCATATCATGGCGGTCAGTGGAACTACGGATGTTCTTCCTGGCTTTCTCACACCAGTACTGACACATCATTCTCTCCAAGTTTTAGTAGCGTTTGTTTGTTTTGTGGTTAAACGACGTTTCAACAGCTAATGTCATATCATGGCGGTCAATGGACCTCGGCATGTGCTTCCTAACTTTCTTACACCAGTACTGACACAACTTTCTTTCCAAGTTTCAATGGGCTTTGTTTGTGTTGAGGGTAACTGCCGTTTCAACATTTAATGTCACATTATGTCGGTCAGTTGAGCTACGCTCGCTTTTCTTTGCTTTCTCACACCAGTACTGACACAACATTTTTTCCACTAGGTTTTGTTTGTCCTGGGGTGAAACGTTTTTTAACACTTAATGTCATATAATGGCGGTCGGTGCACCTATGCATGTGTTTTCTTGGTTTCTCACACAAGTACTGACACAACATTCTTTTTTAGTTTCAGTAGGTTTTGTTTGTATTGGGGTTGAACGCCGTTTCTACAGCTAATGTCATATTATGGCGGTCAGTGGAACTACGCATATACTTCCTGGCTTTCTCACACCAGTACTTACACAACTTTCTTTCCAAGTTTTAATGGGTTTTGTTCGTGTTTACGTTAAATGCCTTTTCAATAGCTGATGTCATTTCATGGCGGTCAATGGACCTACGCATGTGCCTCCTGGCTTTCTCACACCAGTACTAACACAACTTTCTTTCCAAGTTTCAATAGGTTTTGTTTGTATTCGGGTTAAACGTCGTTTCAACAGGTAATGTCATATAATAGCGTTCAGTGCACCTACGCAAGTTCTTCATGGCTTTCTCGCACCAGTACTGACACAACTTTCTTTCCAAATTTCAATAGGTTTTGTTTTTATTGGGGTTAACCGCCGTTTTTACAGCTAATGTTATATCATGGCGGTCAGTGGAACTACGGATGTTCTTCCTGGCTTTCTCAACCAGTACTGACACAACACTCTCTCCAAGTTTCAGTAGCGTTTGTTTGTTTTGTGGTTAAATGACGTTTCAACAGCTAATGTCATATCATGGCGGTCAATGGACCTCGGCATGTGCTTCATAACTTTCTTACACCAGTACTGACACAACTTTCTTTCCAAGTTTCAATGGCCTTTGTTTGTGTTGGGGTTAACTGCCGTTTCAACATTTAATATCATATTATGTCGGTCAGTTTAGCTACGCTTGCTTTTCTTTGCTTTCTCACACCAGTACTGACACAACATTCTCTCTAAATTTCGGTAGCGTTTGTTTGTTTTGTGAATAAACGCCGTTTCTACAGCTAATGTCATATTATGGCTGTCAGTGGAACTAGGCATATACTTCCTGGCTTTCTCACACCAGTACTTACACAACTTTCTTTCCAAGTTTCAATAGGTTTTGTTTGTATTCGGGTTAAACGTCGTTTCAACAGGTAATGTCATATAATAGCGGTCAGTGCACCTACGCAAGTTCTTCATGGCCTTCTTACACCAGTACTGACACAACTTTCTTTGCAAGTTTCAATGGGTTTTGTTTGTGTTGGGGTTAACTGCCGTATCAACATTTAATATCACATTATTGCGGTCAGTTGAGCTACGCATGTGTGTTTTTTTTTATTTCTCAAAGCATTAATGACATAAGTTTCTTTCCAAGTTTCAATGGGTTTTGTTTGTGTTGGGGTTAAACGCCGTTTCAACAGCTTATGTCATATCATGGAAGTCGGTTCAACTATACATGTGTTTCCTTGGTTTTTCACACAACGTTGTTTCCTAGTTTCAGTAGCTTTTGTTTGTATTGGGGTTAAACGCCGTTTCAACAGCTAATGTCATATCATGGCGGTCAATGCACCTACGCATGTGCTACCTGGATTTCTTACACCAGTACTGACACAACTTTCTTTCCAACTTTTAATAGGTTTTGTTTGTATTGGAGGTAAACGTCGTTTCAACAGGTAATGTCATATAATGGCTGTCAGTGCACCTAGCATGTTCTCCCTGGCTTTCTCACACAAGTACTGACACAACTTTCTTTCCAACTTTCAATTGGTTTTGTTTGTGTAGGGGTTGAACGCCGTTTCAACAGTTAATATCATATCATGGCGGTCAGTTGAGCTACGCAAGTGTTTCCCGGTTTTCTCACACCAGTACTGACACAACGTCCTTTCCAAGTTTCAATGGGTTTGTTTGTATTGGAGTTAAACGCCGTTTCAAGAGCTAATGTCATATCATGGCGGTCGGTGCATCTACGCATATGTTTCCTAGTTTTCTCTCACCAGTACTGACAGAATATTCTTTCCAAGTTCCGGTAGGTTTTGTTTCTATTGGGGTTAAACGCCGTTTCCGCAGCTAATGTCATATCATGGCGGTGAATGGACCTACGCATGTGCTTCCCGGCTTTCTCATACCAGTACTGACACAAATTTCTTTCCAAGTTTCAATAGGTTTTTTTATTGGGGTTTAACGTCGTTTCAATAGGTAATGTCATATAATTGCGGTCAGTGCACCTACGCATGTTTTTCCTGGCTCTCTTACACCAGTACTGAAAGAACTTTCTATCGAAGTTTCAATGGGTTTTGTTTGTGTTGGGGTTAACTGCCGTTTCAATATTTAATATATTATGGCGGTCAGTTGAGCTACGCATGTGTTTCTTTGCTTTCACACAGTAAGACTAACACAAGGTTCTTTCCAAGTTGCAATGGGTTTTATTTCTGTTGGGTTTAAACGCCGTGTTAATAGGTAATGTCATATCATGACAGTCTGTTCATCTATACATGTGTTTCCTTGATTTATCACACAAGTACTGACAGAACGTTCTTTCCTAGTTTCATTAGGTTTTGCTTGTATTGGGGTTAAATGTCCTTTCAGCAGGTAATGTCATATAAAGGCGGTCAGTGCACCTAGCATGTTCTCCCTGGCTTTCTCACACCAGTACTGACACAACTTTCTTTCCAAGTTTCAAGGGGTTTTGTTTGTGTTGGGGCTGAACGCCGTTTCAACAGCTAATGTCATATCATGGCGGTCAGTTGAGGTACGCATGTATTTCTTTGCTTTCGCACACCAGTACTGACACAACTTTCTTTCCAAATTTCAATAGGTTTTGTTTCTATTGGGGTTAAACGCCGTTTCAACAGCTTAGGTCATATCGTGGGGTCAGTGGAGCTACGCAAGTGTTTCCAGGATTTCTCACACCAGTACTAAAAAAGTTTTTTTCTAATTTTCAACTGGTTTGTTTGTGTTGGGGTTAAACGTCGTTTCAATAGCTAATGTAATATAATGGCGTTCGGTGCACGTACGCATGTGTTTTCTTTGTTTCTCACACAAGTCCTGACACAACATTCTTTATTAGTTTCAATAGGTTTTGATTGTATTGCGGTTAAACGCCGTTTCTACAGCTAATGTCATATTATTTCGGTCAGTGGAACTATGCATGTACTTCCTGGCTTTCTCACACCAGTACTGACACAACTTTCTTTCCAGGTTTTAATGGGTTTTGTTCGTGTTTGTGTTAAACGCCGTTTCAACAGCTAATGTCATTTCATGGCGGTCAATGGAACTACGCTTGTGCTTCCTGGCTTCTTCACACTAGTACTGACACAACTTTCTTTTCAAGTTTCAATAGGTTTTGTTTGTATTGGGGTTAAACTTCGTTTCAATAAGTAATGTCATATAATGGCCGTCAGTGCACCTACGCAAGTTCTTCCTGGCTTTCTTACACCAGTACTGACACAACTTTCGTTGCAAGTTTCAATGGGTTTTGTTTGTGTTGGTGTTAACTTCCGTTTCAACATTTAATATCATATTATGGCGGTCAGTAGAGCTACGCATGTGCTTTTTTGATTTCTCAAAGCATTACTAACACAGCGTTCTTTCCAAGTTACAATGAGTTTTGCTTGTGTTGGTGTTAAACGCTGTTTTCAACAGGTAATGTCATATCATGGCAATCGGTTCAACTATACATGTGTTTCTTTGGTTTCTTACACCAGTACTGACACAACTTTCTTTCCTAGTTTTCAGTAGCTTTTGTTTGTATTGGGGTTAAACGCCGTTTCAACAGCTAATGTGATATCATGGCGGTCAATGTACCTACGCATGTGGTTCCTGGCTTTCTCATACAAGTACTGACACAACTTTCTTTCTAAGTTTCAATAGGTTTTGTTTGTATTGGAGTTAAACGTCCTATCAACAGGTAATGTCATACAAAGGAGGTCAGTGCACCTAGCATGTTCTCCCTGGCTTTCTCACACCAGTACTGACACAACTTTCTTTCGAAGTTTCAATGGGTTTTGTTTGTGTTGGGGCTATAAGCCGTTTCAACAGCTAATGTCATATCATGGCGGTCAGTTGAGCTTCGCATGTGTTTCTTTGATTTCTCAAAGAATTACTGACACAATGTTCTTTCCAAGGGTCAATGAGTTTTCTTTGTGTTGGGGCTAAACGCCGTTTCAACAACTAATGTCATATCATGGCGGTCAGTTAAGCTACGCATGTGTTTCTTTGATTTTTCACACCAGTACTGACACAACTTTCTTTTCTAGTTTCAATAGGTTTAGATTGTATTGGAGTTAAACGCCGTTTCAACAGCTTTTGTCATATAATGTGGTTCATTGGAGCTACGAAAGTGTTTGCAAGTTTCAACTGGTTTGTTTGTGTTGGGGTTAAACGCCGTTTCAATAGCTAATGTAATATCATGGCGGTCGGTGCACCTACGCATGTGTTTTCTTGGTTTCTCACACAAGTACTGACACAACATTCTTCTCTAGTTTCAATAGCTTTGATTGTATTGCGGTTAAACGCCGTTTCTACAGCTAATGTCATATCATGGCGGTCAGTGCAACTACGCACGGTCTTCTTGGCTTTCTCACAACAGTACTGACAAAACTTTCTTTCCAAGTTTCAATGGGTTTTGTTTGTGTTGGGGTTAAACGCCGTTTCAAGAGTTAATGTCAAATCATGGCGGTCAGTTGAGCTACGCAAGTGTTTCCCGGTTTTCTCACACTAGTACTGACACAACGTCCTTTCCAAGTTTCAATGGGTTTTGTTTGTGTTGGGGTTAAACGCCGTTTCAACAGCTAATGGCATATCATGGCGGTCGGTATACCTGCCCATGTGTTTCCTAGGTTTCTTACACCAGTACTGACAGAACATTCTTTCCAAGTTTCGGTAGGTTTTATTTGTATTGGGATTAAACGCCGTTTCAACAGCTAATGTCATATCCTGGCGGTGAATGGATCTACGCTTGTGCTTCCTGGTTTTCTCATACCACTACTGACACAACTTTCTTTCCAAGTTTCAATATATTTTGTTTGTATTGGGGTTAAACGTCGTTTCAATAGGTAATGTCATGTAATTGCGGTCAGTGCACCTACGCATGTTTTTCCTGGCTTTCTCACACGAGTACTGACACAAGTTTCTTTCGAAGTTTCAATGGGTTTGTTTGTGTTCTGGTTAAACGCCGTTTCAACAGCTAATGTCATATCATGGCGGTCATTGGACCTAGGGCATGCCCTTTCTGTCTTTCTCACACCAATACTGACACAACATTCTCTCTAAATTTCGGTAGCGTTTGTTTGTTTTGTGAATAAACGCCGTTTCAACAGCTAATGTCATATCATGGCGGTCAATGGACCTAGGCATGTGCTTCCTGGCTTTCTTACACCAGTACTGACACAACTTTCTTTCCAAGTTTCAAGGTGTTTGGTTTGTGTTGGGGCTAAACGCCGTTTCAACAGTTAATGTCATATCATGGCGGTCAGTTGAGCTACGCATGTATTTCTTTGCTTTCTCACACCAGTACTGACACAATTTTCTTTCCAAATTTCAATAGGTTTTTTTTTTCTTGGGGTTAATCGCCGTTTCTACATCTAATGTCATATCATGGCGGTCAGTGGAACTACGCATGTTCTTCCTGTCTTTCTCACACCAGTACTGACACAACTTTCTTTCCAACTTTCAATTGGTTTTGTTTGTGTTGGGGTTAAATGCCATTTCAACAGATAATGTCATATCATGGCGGTCGGTGCATCTACGCATGTGTTTCCTAGGTTTCTCACAGCAGTACTGACAGAACATTCTTTCCAAGTTTCGGTAGGTTTTGTTTGTATTGGGCTTAACCGTCGTTTCTACAGCTAATGTCATATCATTTCGGTAAATGGACCTACGCATGTGCTCCCCGGCTTTCTCATACCAGTACTGACACAAATTTCTTTCCAAGTTTCAATAGGTTTTTTTATTGGGGGTTTAACGTCGTTTCAATAGGTAATGTCATATAATTGCGGTCAGTGCACCTACGCATGTTTTTCCTGGCTCTCTCACACCAGTACTGAAACAACTTTCTATCGAAGTTTCAATGGCTTTTGTTTGTGTTGGGGTTAATTGCCGTTTCAACATTTAATATCATATTATTGCGGTCAGTTGAGCTACGCATGTGTTTCTTTGCTTTCACACAGTAATACTAACACAAGGTTCTTTCCAAGTTGCAATGGGTATTATTTCTGTTGGGTTTAAACGCCGTTTTAATAGGTAATGTCATATCATGGCAGTCGGTTCATCTATACATGTGTTTCTTTGGTTTCTCACAGAAGTATAGACAGAAAATTCTTTCTTAGCTTCATTAGGTTTTGTTTGTATTGGGTTTAAACGTCCTTTCAACAGGTAATGTCATATCATGGCGGTCAGTTTAGCTACGCATGTATTTCTTTGCTTTCTCACACCAGTACTGACACAATTTTCTTTCCAAATTTCAATATGTTTTGTTTTTATTGGGGTTAACCGCCGTTTCTACAGCTAATGTCATATCATGGCGGTCAGTGGAACTACACATGTTCTTCTTGGCTTTCTCACACCAGTACTGACACAACATTCTCTCCAAGTTTCAGTAGCGTTTGTTTGTTTTGTGGTTAAACGACGTTTCAACAGCTAATGTCATATCATGGCGGTAAATGGACCTAGGCATGTGCTTCCTATCTTTCTTACACCAGTACTGACACAACTTTCTTTCCAAGTTTCAATGGGCTTTGTTTGTGTTGAGGTTAACTGCCGTTTCAACATTTAATGTTACATTGTGTCGGTCAGTTGAGCTACGGTTGCCTTTCTTTGCTTTCTCACACCAGTACTGACACAACATTTTTTCCACTAGGTTTTGTTTGTGCTGGGGTGAAACGTTTTTTAACACTTAACATCATATAATGGCGATCGGTGCACCTATGCATGTGTTTTCTTGGTTTCTCACAGAAGTACTGACACAACATTCTTTCCTAGTTTCAATAGGTTTTGATTGTATTGGGGTTTAACGTCGTTTCAATAGGTAATGTCATATTATTTCGGTCAGTGGAACTACGCATGTACTTCCTAGCTTTCTCACACCAGTACTGACACAACTTTCTTTCCAGGTTTTAATGGGTTTTGTTCGTGTCTGTTTTAAACGCCGTTTCAACAGCTAATGTCATTTCATGGCGGTCAATGGACCTACGCTTGTGCTTCCTGGCTTCTTCACACCAGTACTGACACAACTTTCTTTTCAAGTTTCAATAGGTTTTGTTTGTATTAGGGTTAAACTTCGTTTCAACAGGTAATGTCATATAATGGCCGTCAGTGCACCTACGCAAGTTCTTCCTGGCTTTCTTACACCAGTACTGACACAACTTTCTTTGTAAGTTTCAATGGGTTTTGTTTGTGTTGGGGTTAACTGCCGTTTCAACATTTAATATCATATTATGGCGGTCAGTAGAGCTACGCATGTGTTTTTTTCATTTCTCAAAGCATTACTAACACAACGTTCTTTCCAAGTTTCAATGGGTTTTGTTTGTGTTGGTGTTAAACGCTGTTTTCAACAGGTAATGTCATATCATGGCAATCGGTTCAACTATACATGTGTTTCTTTGGTTTCTTACACCAGTACTGACACAACTTTCTTTCCTAGTTTCAGTAGCTTTTGTTTGTATTGGGGTTAAAAGCCGTTTCAACAGCTAATGTCATATCATGGCGGTCACACCAGTACTGACACAACTTTCTTTCCAAGTTTCAATGGGTTTTGTTTTTGTTGGGGCTAAAAGCCGTTTCAACAGCTAATGTCATATCATGGCGGTCAGTTGAGCTACGCATGTGTTTGTTTGCTTTCTCACACCAGTACTGACACAACTTTCTTTCCAAATTTGAATAGGTTTTGTATCTATTGGGGTTAAACGCCGTTTCTACAGGTAATGTCATATCATGGCGGTCAGTGCAACTACGCATGTTCTTCCTGCTTTTCTCACACCAAGTTTCCAAGTTTCAATGGGTTTTGTTTGTTTTGGGGCTAAACGCCGTTTCAACAGCTAATGTCCTATCATGGCAGTCAGTTGAGCTACGCATGTGTTTCTTTGCTTTCTCACACCAGTACTGACACAACTTTCTTTTCAAGTTTCAATGGGTTTTGTTTGTGTTGTGGTGAACTGCCGTTTCAACTATTAATATCATATTATGGTCGTCAGTTGAGCTACGCATGTGTTTCTTTGCTTTCTCGCACCAGTACTGACACAACTTTCTTTTCTAGTTTTAATAGGTTTTGATGGTATTGGGGTTAAACGGCGTTTCAACAGCTTATGTCATATCATATGGGTCATTGGAGCTACGCAAGTGTTTCTCGGTTTTCTCCCACCAGTACTAAAAAAATGTTCTTTGCAAGTTTCAACTGGTTTGTTTGTGTTGGGGTTAAACGCCGTTTCAATAGCTAATGCCATATCATGGCGGTCGGTGCACGTACGCATGTGTTTTCTTGGTTTCTCATACATGTACTGCCACAACATTCTTTTCCAGTTTCAATAGCTTTGATTGTATTGGGGTTAAACGCCGTTTCTACAGCTAATGTCATATCATGGCGATCAGTGCAACTACGAACGGTCTTCCTGATTTTCTCACATCAGTACTGACACAACGTTCTTTCCAGGTTTCAATGGGTTTTGTTTGTGTTGGGGTTAAACGCCGTTTCAACAGTTAATGTCATATCATGGCGGTCAGTTGAGCTACGCCAGTGTAACCCGGTTTTCTCACACCAGTACTGACACAACGTCCTTTCCAAGTTTCAATGGGTTTGTTTGTATTGGTGTTAAACGCCGTTTCAGCAGCTAATGTCATATCATGGCGGTCGGTGCACCTGCCCATGTGCTTCCTAGCTTTCTTACACCAGTACTGACTGAACATTCTTTCCAAGTTTCGGTAGGTTTTGTTTGTATTGGGGTCAAACGCCGTTTCAACAGCTAATGTCATATCCTGGCGGTGAATGGACCTACGCATGTGCTTCCTGGCTTTCTCATACCAGTACTGACACAACGTTCTTTCCAAGGTTTAATAGGTTTTGTTTGTATTGGAGTTAAACGTCGTTTAAATAGGTAATGTCATATAATTGCGGTCGGTGCACCTACATATGTTTTTGCTGGCTTTCTCACACGAGTACTGACACAACTTTCTATCGAAGTTTGAATGGGTTTTGTTTGTGTTGGGGTTAACTGCGTTTTCAACATTTAATATCATATTATGGCGGTCAGTTGAGCTACGCATGTGTTTCTTTGCTTTCTCAAAGCAATACTTAGACAATGTTCTTTCCAAGTTTCAATGGGTTTTATGTCTGTTGGGTTTAAATGGCGTTTCAAAAGGTAATGTCATATCATGGCAGTCGTTTCACCTATACATGTGTTTCCTTGGTTTCTCACACAAGTACGGACAGAACATTCTTTCCTAGTTTCATTAGGTTTAGTTTGTTTTGGGGTTAAACGCCGTTTCAATAGGTAATTTCGGTCAATGCACCTACGCGTGTGGTTCCTTGCTTTCTTACACCAGTAGTGACACAACTTTCTTTCCAAGTTTCAATAGGTTTTTTTTTGTATTGGGGTTAAACGTCCTTTCAACAGGTAATGTCAAATAAAGTCGGTCAGTGCTCCTAGCATGTTTTCCCTGGCTTTCTGACACCAGTACTGACACAACTTTCTTTCCAAGTTTCAATGGGTTTTCTTTGTATTGGGGCTAAACGCCATTTTAACAGCTAATGTCATATCATGGCGGTCAGTTGAGCTACGTATGTGTTTCTTTGCTTTCTCACACTAGTACTGACACAACTTTCTTTCCAAATTTCAATAGGTTTCCGTTCTATTGGGGATAAATGCCGTTTTAACAGCTAAGTTCATATCATGGCGGTCAGTGCAACTACACATGTTCTTCCTGGCTTTCTCACACCGACACAACTTTCTTTCCAAATTTAAATGGGTTTGTTTGTGTTGTGGTTAAACGCTGTTTCAACAGCTAATGTCATATCATGGCGGTAAATGGACCTAGGCATGCCCTTTCTGTCTTTCTCACACCAGTACTGACACAACATTCTCTCTAAATTTCGGTAGCGTTTGTTGTTAAACGCCGTTTCAACAGCTAATGTCATATCATGGCGGTCAATAGACCTAGGCATGTGCTTCCTGGCTTTCTTACACCAGTACTGACACAACTTTCTTTCCAAGTTTCAATGGGCTTTGTTTGTGTTGGGTTTAACTGCCGTTTCAACATTTAATGTCATATTATGGTGGTCAGTTGAGCTACATTGTTTTTTTTTTAATTTCTCACACCAGTACTGACACAATGTTTTCACTAGGTATGGTTTGTGCTGGGTTTAAAAGCCTTTTCAACACTTAATGTCATATAATGGCGGTCGGTGCACCTATGCATGTGTTTTATTGGTGTCTCACACAATTACTGACACTTCATTATTTTCTAGTTTCAGTAGGTTTTGTTTGTATTGGGGTTGAACGCCGTTTCTACAGCTAATGTCATATTATGGCGGTCAGTGGAACTACGCATGTACTTCCTGGCTTTCTCACAACAGTACTTACACAACTTTCTTTCCAAGTTTCACTAGGTCTTGTTTCTATTGGGGTTAAGCGTCCTTTCAACAGGTGATGTCCTATAAAGGCTGTCAGTTTACCTAGCATGTTCTCCCTGGCTTTCTCACATCAGTACTGACACAACTTTCTTTCCAAGTTTCAAAGGGTTTTGTTTGTGTTGGGGCTAAACGCCGTTACAAACTCTAATGTCATATCATGCCGGTCAGTTGAGCTACGCATGTGTTTCTTTGCTTTCTCACACCAGTACTGACATAACGTTCTTTTCAAATTTCAAAAGGTTTTGTTTCTATTGGGGTTAAACGCCGTTTCTATAGGTAATGTCACATCATGGCAGTCAGTTCAACTACGCATGTTTTTCCTGGTTTTCTCACACTAGTACTGACACAATTTTCTTTCCAAGTTTCAATGGGTTTGTTTGTTTTGGGTTTAAACGCCGTTTCAATAGCTAAAGTCATATCATGTCGGTCAGTGCACCTACGCATGTGTTTCCTTTTTTTCTTACGCCAGTACTGACACAACATTCTCTCCAAGTTTCAGTAGCGTTTGTTTGTTTTGTGGTTAAACGCCGTTTCAACAGCTAATGTCATATCATGGCGGTCAATGGACCTAGGCTTGTGCTTCCTATCTTTCATACACCAGTACTGACACAACTTTCAAAGCAAGTTTCAATGGGCTTTGTTTGTGTTGGGGTTAACTGCCGTTTCAACATTTAATGTCATATTATGACGGTCAGTTGAGCTACGCATGGTTTTCTTTGCTTTCTCACACCAGTACTGACAGAATGTTTCACTACGTTTTGTTTGTGCTGGGGTTAAACGCCTTTTCAACACTTAATATCATATAATGGCGGTCGGTGCACCTATGCATGTGTTTCTTGGTTTCTCACACAAGTACTGACACAACATTCTTTTCTAGTTTCAGTAGGTTGTGTTTGTATTGGGGTTGAACGCCGTTTCTACAGCTAATGTCATATTATGGCGGTCAGTGGAACTACGCATGTTTTTCTTGGCTTTGTCACACCAGTACTTACACAACTTTCTTTCCAAGTTTTAATGGGATTTGTTCGTGTTTGCGTTAGACGGCGTTTCAACAGCTAATATCATTTCATGGCGGTCAATGGACCTACGCATGTGCTTTCTGGCTTTCTCACACCAGTACTAACACAACTTTCTTTCCAAGTTTCAATAAGTTTTGTTTGTATTCGGGTTAAACGTCGTTTCAACAGGTAATGTCATATAATAGCGGTCAGTGCACCTACGCAAGTTTTTCCTGGCTTTCTTACACCAGTACTGACACAACTTTCTTTGCAAGTTTCAATGGGTTTTCTTTGTGTTGGAGTTAACTGCCGTATCAAAATTTAATATCATATTATGGCGGTCAGTTGAGCTACGCATGTGTTTTTTTGATTTCTCAAAGCATTACTGACACAACGTTCTTTCCAAGTTTCAATGGGTTTTGTTTGTGTTGGGGTTAAAGGCCGTTTCAACAGGTAATGTCATATCATGGAAGTCGGTTGAAATATACATGTGTTTCCTTGGTTTCTCACACAACATTGTTTCCTAGTTTCAGTAGCTTTTGTTTGTATTGGTGTTAACGCCGTTTCAACAGCTAATGTCATATCATGGCGGTCAATGCACCTACGCATGTGCTACTTGGATTTCTTACACCAGTACTGACACAACTTTCTTTCCAAGTTTCAATAGCTTTTGTTTGTATTGGAGGTAAACCTCGTTTCAACAGGTAATGTCATATAAAGGCTGTCAGTGCACCTATTATGTTCTCCCTGGCTTTCTCACACCAGTATTGACACAACTTTCTTTCCAACCTTCAATGGGTTTTGTTTGTGTTGGGGGTAAACGCCGTTTCAACAGTTAATGTCATATCATGGCGGTCAGTTGAGCTACGCAAGTGTTTCCCGGTTTTCTCACACCACTACTGAGACAACCTCCTTTCCAAATTTCAATGGGTTTGTTTGTATTGAAGTTAAACGCCGTTTCAAGAGCTAATGTCATATCATGGCGGTCAATGGACCTAGGCATACGCTTCCTATCTTTCTTACACCAGTACTGACACAACTTTCTTTCCAAGTTTCAATGGGTTTTGTTTGTGTTGGGGTTAACTGCCGTTTCAACATTTAATATCACATTATGGCGGTGAGTTGAGCTACGCATGTGTTTCTTTGCGATCACACAGTAATACTAACACAAGGTTCTTTCCAAGTTGCAATGGGTTTTTTTTTTCTGTTGGGTTTAAACGCCGTTTTAACAGGTAATGTCATATCATGGCAGTCGGTTCATCTATACGTGTGTTTCCTTGGTTTCTCACACAAGTACTGACAGAACATTCTTTCCTAGTTTCATTAGGTTTTTTTTGTATTGGGGTTAAACGTCCTTTCAACAGGTAATGTCATACAAAGGCGGTCAGTGCACCTAGCATGTTCTCCCTGGCTTTCCCACACCAGTACTGACACAACTTTCTTTCCAGGTTTCAAGGGGTTTTGTTTGTGTTGGGGCTAAACGCCGTTTCAACACCTAATATCATATGATGACGGTCAGTTGAGCTACGCATGTATTTCGTTGCTTTCTCGCACCAGTACTGACACAACCTTCTTTCCAAATTTCAATAGGTTTTGTTTGTATTGAGGTTAAACGCCGTTTCAACAGCTTATGTCATATCGTGGGGTCAGTGGAGCTACGCAAGTGTCTACCGGATTTCTCACACCAGTACTAAAAAAAGGTTCTTTCTAAGTTTCAACTGGTTTGTTTGTGTTGGGGTTAAACGCCGTTTCAATAGCTAATGTAATATCATATCGTTCGGTGCACGTACGCATGTTTTATTGGTTTCTCACACAAGTACTGACAGAACATTCTTTTCTAGTTTCAATAGGTTTTGATTGTATTGGAGTTTAACGTCCTTTCAATAGTTGATGTCATATTATTTCGGTCAGTGGAACTACGCATGTACTTCCTGGCTTTATCACACCTGTACTGACACAACTATCTTTCCAGCTTTTAATGGGTTTTGTTCGTGTTTGTGTTAAACGCCGTTTCAACAGCTAATGTCATTTCATGGCGGTCAATGGACCCACGCCTGTGCTTCCTGGCTTCTTCGTAATAGTACTGACACAGCTTTCTTTTCAAGTTTCAATAGGTTTTGTTTGTATTGGGGTTAAACTTCGTTTCAACAGGTAATGTCATATAATGGCGGTCAGTGCACCTACGCAAGTTCTTCCTGGCTTTCTTACACCAGTAGTGACACAACTTTCTTTCGAAGTTTCAATGGGTTTTGTTTGTGTTCGGGTTAACTGCCGTTTCAACATTTAATATCATATTATGGCGGTCAGTAGAGCTACGCATGTGCTTCTTTGTTTTCTCAAAGCATTACTGACACAGCGTTCTTTCCAAGTTTCAATGGGTTTTGTTTGTGTTTGTGTTAAACGCTGTTTTCAACAGGTAATGTCATATCATGGCAATCGGTTCAACTATACATGTGTTTCTTTGGTTTCTTACACCAGTACTGACACAACTTTCTTTCCTAGTTTCAGTAGCTTTTGTTTGTATTGGGGTTAAAAGCCGTTTCAACAGCTAATGTCATGTCATGGCGGTCAGTTGAGCTACGCATGTATTTGTTTGCTTTCTCACACCAGTACTGACACAACTTTCTTCGCAAGTTTCAATGGGTTTTGTTTGTGTTGTGGTTAACTGCCGTTTCAACTATTAATATTATATTATGGTGGTCAGTTGAGGTACGCATGTGTTTCTTTGCTTTCTCACACCAGTACTGACACAACTTTCTTTTCTAGTTTCAATAGGTTTTGATGGTATTGGGGTTAAACGCCGTTTCAACAGCTTATGTCATATCATTTGGGTCATTGGAGCTACGCAAGTGTTTCCCGGTTTTCTCCCACCAGTACTAAAAAAGGTTCTTTGCAAGTTTCAACTGGTTTGTTTGTGTTGGGGTTAAACGCCGTTTCATTAGCTAATGTTATATCATGGCGGTCGGTGCACCCACGTATGTGTTTTCTTGGTTTCTCACACAAGTACTGACGAAACATCCTTTTCTAGTTTCAATAGCTTTGAATGTATTGGGGTTGAACGCCGTTTCTACAGCTAATGTCATATCATGGCGGTCAGTGTAACTACGCACGGTCTTCTTGGCTTTCTCACAAAAGTACTGACAAAACTTTCTTTCCAAGTTTTAATGGGTTTTGTTTGTGTTGGGGTTAAACGCCGTTTCAACAGTTAATGTCAAATCATGGCGGTCAGTAGAGCTACGGAAGTGTTTCCCGGTTTTCTCACACTAGTACTGACACAACGTCCCTTCCAAGTTTCAATGGGTTTGTTTGTATTGGCGTTAAACGCCGTTTCAAGAGCTAATGTCATATCATGGCGGTCGGTGCAACTGCCCATGTGTTTCCTAGATTTCTTACACCAGTACTGACACAGATTTCTTTGCAAGTTTCAATGGCTTTTGTTTGTGTTGGGGTTAACTGCCGTTTCAACATTTAATATCATATTATGGCGGTGAGTTGAGCTACGCATGTGTTTCTTTGATTTGTCAAAGCATTACTGACACAACGTTCTTTCCAAGTTTCAATTGGTTTTGTTTGTGTTTGGGTTCGACGCCGTTTCAACAGGTAATGTCATATCATGGACGCCGGTTCAACTATACATGTGTTTCCTTGGTTTCTCACACAACATTGTTTCCTAATTTCAGTAGCTTTTGTTTGTTTTGGGGTTAAACGCCGTTTCAACAGCTAATGTCATATCATGGCGGTCAATGCACCTACGCATGTACTACCTGGATTTCTTACACCAGTACTGACACAACTTTCTTTCCAACTTTCAATGGGTTTTGTTAGTGTTTTGGTTAAACGCCGTTTCAACAGTTATTGTCATATCATGGCGGTCAGTTGAGTGATACGCAAGTGTTTCCGGGTTTTCTCACACCAGTACTGACACAACGTCCTTTTGAAGTTTCAATGGGTTTGTTTGTATTTTAATTAAACCTCGTTTGAACAGCGAATGTCATATCATGGCGGTCTGTGCATCTACGCATGTGTTTCCTACGTTTCTCACACCAGTACTGACAGAACATTCCTTCCAAGTTTCGGTAGGTTTTGTTTGTATTGGGGTTAAACGCCGTTTCAACAGCTAATGTCATATCATGGCGATGAATGGACCTACGCATGTGCTTCCCGGCTTTCTCATACCAGTACTGACACAACTTTCTTTCCAAGTTTCAATAGGTTATTTTTATTGGGGTTTAACGTCGTTTCAATAGGTAATGTCAGATAATTGCGGTCAGTGCACCTACGCATGTTTTTCCTGGCTCTCTCACACCAGTACTTACACAACTTTCTTTCGAAGTGTCAATGGGTTTTGTTTGTGTTGGGGTTAACTGCCGTTTCAACATTTGATATCATATTATGGCGGTCAGTTGAGCTACGCATGTGTTTCTTTGCTTTCACACAGTAATACTAACACAAGGTTCTTTCCAAGTTGCAATGGGTTTTATTTCTGTTGGGTTTAAACGCCGTTTTAATAGGTAATGTAATCATGGCAGTCGGTTCATCTATACATGCGTTTCCTTGGTTTCTCACACAAGTACTGACAGAACATTCTTTCCAAGTTTCATTAGGTTTTGTTTGTATTGGGGTTAAACGTCCTTTCAACAGGTAATGTCATATAAAGGCGGTCAGTGCACCTAGCATGTTCCCCTGGCTTTCTCACACCAGTACTGACCCAACTTCCTTTCCAAGTTTCAAGAGGTTTTGTTTGTGTTGGGGCTAAACGCCGTTTCAACAGCTAATGTCATATGATGACGGTCAGTTGAGCTACGCATGTATTTCTTTGCTTTCTCACACCAGTACTGACACAACTTTATTTCCAAATTTCAATAGGTTTTGTTTCTATTAGGGTTAAACGCCGTTTCTACAACTAATGTCATATCATAGCGGTCAGTGCAACTACGCATGTTCTTCCTGGCTTTCTCACACCAGTACTGACACAAATTTCTTTCCAAGATTCAATGGGTTTGTTTGTGTTGGGGTTAAACGCCGTTTTAACAGCTAATGTCATATCAAGTTTCAATAGGTTTTGTTTGTATTGGAGTTAAACGACCTTTGAACAGGTAATGTCATATAAAGGCGGTCAGTGCACCTAGCATGCCCTACCTGTCTTTCTCACACCAGTACTAAGACAACTTACTTTCCAAGTTTCAATGGGTTTTGTTTGTGTTTGCGTTAAACGCCGTCTCAACAGCTAATGTTATTTCATCGCGGACAATGGACCTACGCATGTGCTTCCTGGCTTTCTCACACCAGTACTGACACAACTTTCTTTCCAAGTTTGAATAGGTTTTGTTTGTATTGGGGTTAAACGTCATTTCAACAGGTAATGTCATATAATGCCGGTCAGTGCACCTAGGTTGTTCTCCCTGGACTTCTCACACCATTACTGACACAACATTGTTTCCAAGTTTCAAGGGGTTTTGTTTGTTTTGGGGCTAAACGCCGTTTCAACAGCTAATGTCATATCATGTATACTGACACAAATTTCTTTGCAAGTTTCAATGGGTTTTGTTTGTGTTGGGGTTAACTGCCGTTTCAACATTTAATATCATATTATGGCGGTGAGTTGAGCTACGCATGTGTTTCTTTGCTTTCTCACACCAGTACTGACACAACTTTCTTTCCAAATTCCGATAGGTTTTGTTTGTATTGTGGTTAAACGCCGTTTCAACAGCTTAGGTGATATCGTGGGGTCAGTGGAGCTACGCAAGTGTTTCCCGGTTTTCTCACACCAGTACTAAAAAAAGGTTCTTTCTAAGTTTCAACTGGTTTGTTTGTGTTGGGGTTAAACGCCCTTTCAATAGCTAATATAATATCATGGCGTTCGGTGCACTTACGCATGTGTTTTCTTCGTTTCTCACACCAGTACTGCCACAACATTCTTTTCTAGTTTCAATAGGTTTTGATTGTATTGGGGTTAAACACCGTTTCTACAGCTTATGTCATATTATTTCGGTCAGTGGAACTACGCATGTACTTCCTGGCTTTCTCACACCAGTACTGACACAACTTTCTTTCCAGGTTTTAATGGGTTTTGTTCTTGTTTGCGTTAAACGCCGTTTCAACAGCTAATGTCATTTCATGGCGGTGAATAGACCTACGCCTGTACTTCCTGGCTTCTTCACACCAGTACTGACACAACTTTCTTTCCAAGTATCAATAGGTTTTGTTTCTATTGGGGTTAAAGTTCGTTTCAACAGGTAATGTCATATAATGGCGGTCAGTGCACCTACGCATGTTCTTCGTGGCTGTCTTACACCAGTACTGACACAACTTTCTTTGTAAGTTTCAATGGGTTTTGTTTGTGTTGGGGTTAACTGCCGTGTCAACATTTAATATCATATTATGGCGGTCAGTAGAGCTACACATGTGCTTTTTTGATTTCTCAAAGCATTACTGACACAGCGTTCTTTCCAAGTTTCAATGGGTTTTGTTTGTGTTGGTGTTAAACGCTGTTTTCAACAGATAATGTCATATCATTGCAGTCGGTTGAAGTATACATGTATTTCTGTGGTTTCTTACACCAGTACTGACACAATTTTCTTTCCTAGTTTTAGTAGCTTTTGTTTGTATTGGGATTAAACGCCGTTTCAACATCTAATGTCATATCATGGCTGTCACACCAGTACTGACACAACGTTCTTTCCAAGTTTCAATGGGTTCTGTTTGTGTTGGGGCTAAAAGACTTTTCAACAGCTAATGTCATATCAAGGCGGTCAGTTGAGCTACGCATGTGTTTCTTTGCTTTCTCACACCAGTACTGACACAAATTTCTTTCCACATTTGAATAGGTTTTGTATCTATTGGGGTTAAACGCCGTTTCTACAGCTAATTTCATATGGCGGTCAGTGCAACTACGCATGTTCTTCCTGGCTTTCTCACACCAAGTTTCAATTGGTTTTGTTTGTGTTGCGGCTAAACGCCGTTTCAACAGCTAATGTCCTATCATGGCGGTCAGTTGAGCTATGCATGTGTTTCTTTGCTTTCTCACACCAGTACTGACACAACTTTCTTTGCAAGTTTCAATGGGTTTTCTTTGTGTTGTGGTTAACTGCCGTTTCAACATTTAATATCACATCATGGTGGTCAGTTGAGCTACGCATGTGTTTGTTTGCTTTCTCACACACGTACTGACACAACTTTCTTTTTTAGTTCCAACACGTTTTGATTGTATTGGGGTGAAACGCCGTTTCAACAGGTTATGTCATATCATTTGGGTCATTGGAGCTACGCAAGTGTTTCCTGGTTTTCTCCCACCAGTACTAAAAAAAGGTTCTTTGCAAATTTTAACTGGTTTGTTTGTGTTCGGGTTAAACGCCGTTTCATCAGCTAATGTCATATTATGGCTGTCGGTGCACCTACGTATGTGTTTTCTTGGTTTCTCACACAAGTACTGACACAACATTCTTTTCCAGTTTCAATAGCTTTGATTGTATTGGGGTTAAACGCCGTTTCTACAGCTAATGTCCTATCATGGCGGTCAGTTGAGCTATGCATGTGTTTCTTTGCTTTCTCACACCAGTACTGACACAACTTTCTTTGCAAGTTTCAATGGGTTTTCTTTGTGTTGTGGTTAACTGCCGTTTCAACATTTAATATCACATCATATTGGTCAGTTGAGCTACGCATGTGTTTGTTTGCTTTCTCACACACGTACTGACACAACTTTCTTTTTTAGTTCCAACACGTTTTGATTGTATTGGGGTGAAACGCCGTTTCAACAGGTTATGTCATATCATTTGGGTCATTGGAGCTACGCAAGTGTTTCCTGGTTTTCTCCCACCAGTACTAAAAAAAGGTTCTTTGCAAATTTTAACTGGTTTGTTTGTGTTCGGGTTAAACGCCGTTTCATCAGCTAATGTCATATTATGGCTGTCGGTGCACCTACGTATGTGTTTTCTTGGTTTCTCACACAAGTACTGACACAACATTCTTTTCCAGTTTCAATAGCTTTGATTGTATTGGGGTTAAACGCCGTTTCTACAGCTAATGTCATATCATGGCTGTCAATGCAACTACGTACGGTCTTCCTGATTTTCTCACATCAGTACTGACACAACTTTCTTTCCAAGTTTCAATGGGTTTTGTTTGTGTTGGGGTTAAACGCCGTTTCAACAGTTAATGTCATATCATGGCGGTCAGTTGAGCTACGCAAGTGTTTCCCGGTTTTCTCACACTAGTACTGACACAACGTCCTTTCCAAGTTTCAATGGGTTTGTTTGTATTGGTGTTAAACGCCGTTTCAAGAGCTAATGTCATATCATGGCGGTCGGTGCACCTGCCCATGTGTTTCCTGGCTTTCTCACACGAGTACTGACACAAGTTTCTTTCGAAGTTTCAATGGCTTTGTTTGTGTTTGGGTGAACTGCCTTTTAAACATTTGATATAATATTATGGCGGTCAGTTGAGCTACGCATGTGTTTCTTTGCTTTCTCAAAGCAATACTGAGACAAGGTTCTTTCCAAGTTGCAATGGGTTTTATTTCTGTTGGGGTTAAACAGCGTTTCAACAGGTAATGTCATATCATGGCAGTCGTTTCACCTATACATGTGTTTCCTTGGTTTCTCACGCAAGTACTGACAAAACATTCTTTCCTAGTTTCATTAGGGTTTGTTTGCATTGGGGTTAAATGTCCTTTCAACAGGTAATATCATATAAAGGCGGTCAGTGCACCTAGCATGTTCTCCCTGGCTTTCTCACACCAATACTGACACAACCTTATTTTCAAGTTTCAAGGGGTTTTGTTTGTGTTTGGGCTAAACGCCGTTTCAATAGCTAATGTCATATCATGGCGGTCAGTTGAGCTACGCAGGCATTTCTTTGTTTTCTCACACCAGTACTGACACAACTTTCTTTCCAAAATTCAATAGGTTTTGTTGTTATTGTGGTTAACCGCCGTTTCTACAGTTAATGTCATATCATGGTGGACAGTGCAACTACGCATGTTCTTCCTGGCTTTCTCACACCAGTCCTGACACAACATTCTCTCCAAGTTTCAGTAGCGTTCGTTTGTTTTGTGGTTAAACGACGTTTCAACAGCTAATGTCATATCATGGCGGTCAATGGACCTAGGCATGTGCTTCCTAACTTTCTTACATCAGTACTGACCCAACTTTCTTTCCAAGTTTCAATGGGCTTTGTTTGTGTTGGGGTTAACTGCCGTTTCAACATTTAATGTCATATTATGTAGGTCAGTTGGGCTACGCTTGCTTTTCTTTGCTTTCTCACACCAGTACTGACACAACATTTTTTCCAAGTTTCACTAGGTTTTGTTTGTGCTGGGGTGAAACGTTTTTTAACACTTAATGTCATATAATGGCGGTCGATGCAGCTATGCATGTGTTTTCTTGGTTTCTCACACAAGTACTGACACAACATTCTTTTCTAGTTTCAGTAGGTTTTGTTTTTCAATGGGTTTTGTTTATTTTCGGGCTAAACGCCGTTTCAACAGCTAATGTCCTATCATGGCGGTCAGTTGAGCTACGCATGTGTTTCTTTGCTTACTCACACCAGTACTGACACAACTTTCTTTTCTAGTTTCAATAGGTTTTGATGGTTTTGGAGTTAAACGCCGTTTCAACAGTTTATGTCATATCATGTGGGTCATTAGAGCTACGCAAGTGTTTCCCGGTTTTCTCCCATCAGTACTAAAAAAAGGTTCTTTGCAAGTTTCAACTGGTTTGTTTGTGTTCGGGTTAAACGCCGTTTCAATAGCTAATGTAATATCATGGCTGTCGGTGCACGTACGCATATGTTTTCTTGGTTTCTCACACAAGTACTGACAAAACATTCTTTTCTAGTTTCAATAGCTTTTATTGTATTGGGGTTAAACGCCGTTTCTACAGCTAATGTCATATCATGGCGGTCAGTGCAACTACGCACGGTCTTCTTGGCTTTCTCACAACAGTACTGACAAAACTTTCTTTCCAAGTTTCAATGGGTTTTGTTTGTGTTGGAGTTAAACGCCGTTTCAACAGTTAATGTCAAATCATGGCGGTCAGTTGAGCTACACAAGTGTTTCCCGGCTTTCTCACACTAGTACTGACACAACGTCCTTTCCAAGTTTCAATGGGTTTGTTTGTATTGGCGTTAAACGCCGTTTCAAGAGCTAATGTCATATCATGGCGGTCGGTGCACCTGCCCATGTGTTTCCTAGGTTTCTTACACCAGTACTGACAGAACATTCTTTCCAAGTTTCTGTAGGTTTTGTTTGTATTGGGGTTAAATGCCGTTTCAACAGCTAATGTCATATCATGGCGGTGAATGGACCTACGCTTGTGCTTCCTGGTTTTCTCATACCAGTACTGACACAACTTTCTTTCCAAGTTTAAATAGATTTTGTTTATATTGGGGTTAAACGTCGTTTCAATAGGTAATGTGATATAATTGCGGTCAGTGCACCAACGCACGTTTTTCCTGGCTTTCTCACACGAGTACTGACACAACTTTCTTTCCAAGTTTCAATGGGTTTGTTTGTGTTCTGGTTGAACGCCGTTTCAACAGCTAATGTCATATCATGGCGGTCATTGGACCTAGGCATGCCCTTTCTGTCTTTCTCACACGAGTACTGACACAACTTTCTTTCCAAGTTTCAATGGGTTTGTTTGTGTTCTGGTTGAACGCCGTTTCAACAGCTAATGTCATATCATGGCGGTCATTGGACCTAGGCATGCCCTTTCTGTCTTTCTCACACAAGTACTGACACAACATTCATTCTAAATTTCGGTAGCGTTTTTTTTTTTTTTTTTGTTTTTTTTGTTAATAAACGCTGTTTGAACAGCTAATGCTTCCTGCCTTTCTTACAGAAGTACTGACAGAACTTTCTTTCCAAGTTTCAAGGGCTTTCGTTTGTGTTGGGACTAAACGCCGTTTCAACAGCTATTGTCATAACCTTGCTTTCAGTTGAGCTACGCATGTATTTCTTTGCTTTCTCACACCAGTACTGACACAACTTTCTTTCCAAATTTCAATAGGTTTTGTTTTTATTGGGGTTATCCGCCGTTTCTACAGGTAATGTCATATCATGGCGGTTAGTGCAACTACGCATGTTCTTCCTGGCTTTCTCACATCAGTACTGACACAACATTCTCTCCAAGTTTCAGTACCGTTTGTTTGTTTTGTGATTAAACGACGTTTCAACAGCTAATGTCATATCATGGCGGTCAATGGACCTAGGCATGTGCTTCCTAACTTTCTTACTCCAGTACTGACACAACTTTCTTTCCAAATTTCAATGGGCTTTGTTTGTGTTGGGTTTAACTGCCGTTTCAACATTTAATGTCATATTATGTCGGTCAGTTGAGCTCCGCTTGCTTTTCTTTGCTTTCTCACACCAGTACTGACACAACATTTTTTCCAAGTTTTACTAGGTTTTGTTTGTGCTGGGGTGAAACGTTTTTTAACACTTAATGTCATATAATGGCGGTCGGTGCAGCTATGCATGTGTTTTCTTGGTTTCTCACACAAGTACTGACACAACATTCTTTTCTAGTTTCAGTAGGTTTTGTTTGTATTGGGGTTGAACGCCGTTTCTACAGCTAATGTCATATTATTTCGGTCAGTGGAACTACGCATGTACTTCCTGGCTTTCTCACACCAGTACTTAGACAACCTTCTTTCCAAGTTTTCATGGGTTTTGTTCGTGTTTGCGTTAAACGCCGTTTCAATATCTAATGTCATTTCATGGCGGTCAATGGACCTACGCATATGCTTGCTGGCTTTCTCACTCCAGTACTAACACAACTTTCTTTCCAAGTTTCAATAGGTTTTGTTTGTATTCGGGTTAAACGTCATTTCAAAAGGTAATGTCATATAATGGCGGTCAGTGCACCTACGCAAGTTCTTCCTGGCTTTCTTACACCAGTGCTGACACAACTTTCTTTCCAAGTTTCAATAGATTTTGTTTGTGTTGGGGTTAACTACCGTATCAATATTTAATATCACATTATTGCGGTCAGTTGAGCTACGCATGTGTATCTTTTTTTTATTTCTCAAAGCATTACTGACACAACTTTCTTTCCAAGTTTCAATGGGTTTTGTTTGTGTTGGGGTTAAACGCCGTCTCAACAGGTAATGTCATATCATGGAAGTCGGTTCAACTATACATGTGTTTCCTTGGTTTCTCACACAACATTGTTTCCTAGTTTCAGTAGCTTTTGTTTGTATTGGGGTTAAACGCCGTTTCAACAGCTAATGTCATATCATGGCGGTCAATGCACCTACGCATGTGCTACCTGGATTTCTTACACCAGTACTGACACAACTTTCTTTCCAAGTTTCAATAGGTTTTGTTTGTATTGGAGGTAAACGTCGTTTCAACAGGTAATGTCATATAAATGCTGTCAGTGCACCTAGCATGTTCTCCCTGGCTTTCTCACACCAGTACTGACACAACCTTCTTTCCAACTTTCAATTGGTTTTGTTTGTGTTGGGGTTAAACGCCGTTTCAACAGTTAATGTCATATCATGGCGGTCAGTTGAGCTACGCAAGTGTTTCCCGGTTTTCTCACACCAGTACTGACACAACTTCCTTTCCAAGTTTCAATGGGTTTGTTTGTATTGAAGTTAAACGCCGTTTCAAGAGCTAATGTCATATCATGGCGGTCGGTGCATCTACGCACGTGATTCCTAGGTTTCTCACACCAGTACTGACAGAACATTCTTTCCAAGTTTTGGTAGGTTTTGTTTGTATTGGGGTTAAACGCCGTTTCAACAGCTAATGTCATATCATGGCGGTGAATGGACCTACGCATGTGCTTCCCGGCTTTCTCATACCAGTACTGACACAAATTTCTTTCCAAGTTTCAATAGGTTTATTTATTGGGGTTTAACGTCGTTTCAATAGGTAATGTCAGATAATTGCGGTCAGTGCACCTACGCATGTTTTTCCTGGCTCTCTCACACCAGTACTGAAATAACTTTCTATCGAAGTTTCAATGGGTTTTGTTTGTGTTGGGGTTAACTGCCGTTTCAACATTTAATATCATATTATAGCGGTCAGTTGAGCTACGCATGTGTTTCTTTGCTTTCACACAGTAATACTAACACAAGGTTCTTTCCAAGTTGCAATGGGTTTAATTTCTGTTGGGGTTAAACGCCCTTTTAATAGGTAATGTCATATCATGGCAGTCGGTTCATCTATACATGTGTTTCCTTGGTTTTTCACATAAATACTGACAGAACATTCTTTCCTAGTTTCATTAGGTTTTGTTTGTATTGGGGTTAAACGTCCTTTCAACAGGTAATGTCATATAAAGGCGGTCAGTGCACCTAGCATGTTCTCCCTGGCTTTCTCACATCAGTACTGACCCAACTTTCTTTCCAGGTTTCAAGGGCTTTGTTTGTGTTGGGGCTAAACGCCGTTTCAACACCTAATGTCATATCATGGCGGTCAGTTGAGCTACGCATGTATTTCTTTGCTTTCTCCCACCAGTACTGACACAACTTTCTTTCCAAATTTCAATAGGTTTTGTTTGTATTGGGGTTAAACGCCGATTCAACAGCTTAGGTCATATCGTGGGGTCAGTGGAGCTACGCAAGTGTTTCCCGGATTTCTCACACCAGTACTAAAAAAAGGTTCTTTCTAAGTTTCAACTGGTTTGTTTGTGTTGGGGTTAAACGCCGTTTCAATAGCCAATGTAATATCATAGCGTTCGGTGCACGTACGCATGTGTTTTCTTGATTTCTCACACAAGTACTGACACAACATTCTTTTCTAGTTTCAATAGGTTTTGATTGTATTGGAGTTTAATCTCGTTTCAATAGGTAATGTCATATTTTGTCAGTCAGTGGAACTACGCATGTACTTCCTGGATTTCTCACACCAGTACTGACACAACTTTCTTTCCAGGTTTTAATGGGTTTTGTTCGTGTTTGTGTTAAACGCCGTTTCAACAGCTAATGTCATTTCATGGCGGTCAATGGACCTACGCTTGTGCTTGCTGGCTTCTTCACACCAGTACTGACATAACTTTCTTTTCAAGTTTCAATAGGTTTTGTTTCTATTGGGCTTAAACTTCGTTTCAATAGGTAATGTCATATAATGGCGGTCAGTGCACATACGCATGTTCTTCCTGGCTTTCTTACACCAGTACTGACACAACTTTCTTTGCAAGTTTCAATGGGTTTTGTTTGTGTTGGGGTTAACTGCCGTTTCAACATTTAATGTCATATTCTGGCGGTCAGTAGAGCTACGCATGTGCTTCTTTGATTTCTCAAAGCATTACTGACACAGCGTTCTTTCCAAGTTTCACTAGGTTTTGTTTGTCTTGGTGTTAAACGCTGTTTTCAACAGGTAATGTCATATCATGGCAATCGGTTCAACTATACATGTGTTTCTTTAGTTTCTTACACCAGTACTGACAGAACTTTATTTCCTAGTTTCAGTAGCTTTTGTTTCTATTGGGGTTAAAAGCCGTTTCAACAGCTAATGTCATATCATGGCGGTCAGTTGAGCTACGCATGTGTTTCTTTGCTTTCGCACACCAGTACTGACACAACTTTCTTTCCAAATTTGAATAGGTTTTGTATCTATTGGGGTTAAACGCCTTTTCTACAGCTAATGTCATATCATGGCGGTCAGTGCAACTACGCATGTTCTTCCTGCCATTCTCACACCAAGTTTCCAATGGGTTTTGTTTATTTTCGGGCTAAACGCCGTTTCAACAGCTAATGTCCTATCATGGCGGTCAGTTGAGCTACGCATGTGTTTCTTTGCTTACTCACACCAGTACTGACACAACTTTCTTTTCTAGTTTCAATAGGTTTTGATGGTATTGGGGTTAAACGCCGTTTCAACAGTTTATGTCATATCATGTGGGTCATTGGAGCTACGCAATTGTTTCCCGGTTTTCTCCCACCAGTACTAAAAAAAGGTTCTTTGCAAGTTTCAACTGGTTTGTTTGTGTTCGGGTAAACGCCGTTTCAATAGCTAATGTAATATCATGGCGGTCGGTGCACCTACGCATGTGTTTTCTTGGTTTCTCACACAAGTACTGACAAAACATTCTTTTCTAGTTTCAATAGGTTTGATTGTATTGCGGTTAAACGCCGTTTCTACAGCTAATGTCATATCATGGCGGTCAGTGCAACTACGCACGGTCTTCTTGGCTTTCTCACAACAGTACTGACAAAACTTTCTTTCCAAGTTTCAATGGGTTTTGTTTGTGTTGGAGTTAAACGCCGTTTCAACAGTTAATGTCAAATCATGGCGGTCAGTTGAGCTACACAAGTGTTTCCCGGCTTTCTCACACTAGTACTGACACAACGTCCTTTCCAAGTTTAAATGGGTTTGTTTGTATTGGCGTTAAACGCCGTTTCAAGAGCTAATGTCATATCATGGCGGTCGGTGCACCTGCCCATGTGTTTCCTAGGTTTCTCACACCAGTACTGACAGAACATTCTTTCCAAGTTTCTGTAGGTTTTGTTTGTATTGGGGTTAAATGCCGTTTCAACAGCTAATGTCATATCATGGCGGTGAATGGACCTACGCTTGTGCTTCCTGGTTTTCTCATACCAGTACTGACACAACTTTCTTTCCAAGTTTCAATAGGTTTTGTTTATATTGGGGTTAAACGTCGTTTCAATAGGTAATGTCATATAATTGCGGTCAGTGCACCAACGCATGTTTTTCCTGGCTTTCTCACATGAGTACTGACACAACTTTCTTTCCAAGTTCAATGGGTTTGTTTGTGTTCTGGTTGAACGCCGTTTCAACAGCTAATGTCATATCATGGCGGTCATTGGACCTAGGCATGCCCTTTCTGTCTTTCTCACAACAGTACTTACACAACATTCATTCTAAATTTCGGTAGCGTTTTTTTTTTTTTTTTTTTTTTTTTGTTAATAAACGCTGTTTGAACAGCTAATGCTTCCTGCCTTTCTTACACAAGTACTGACAGAACTTTCTTTCCAAGTTTCAAGGGCTTTCGTTTGTGTTGGGACTACACGCCGTTTCAACAGCTATTGTCATATCCTTGCTTTCAGTTGAGCTACGCATGTATTTCTTTGCTTTCTCACACTAGCACTGACACAACTTTCTTTCCAAATTTCAATAGGTTTTGTTTTTATTGGGGTTAACCGCCGTTTCTAAAGCTAATGTCATATCATGGCGGTTAGTGCAACTACGCATGTTCTTCCTGGCTTTCTCACACCACTACTGACACAACATTCTCTCCAAGTTTCAGTAGCGTTCGTTTGTTTTGTGGTTAAACGACGTTTCAACAGCTAATGTCATATCATGGCGGTCAATGGACCTAGGCATGTGCTTCCTAACTTTCTTACACCAGTACTGACACAACTTTCTTTCCAAGTTTCAGTGGGCTTTGTTTGTGTTGGGGTTAACTGCCGTTTCAACATTTAATGTCATATTATGTCGGTCAGTTGAGCTACGCTTGCTTTTCTTTGCTTTCTCACACCAGTACTGACACAACAGTTTTTCCAAGTTTTACTAGGTTTTGTTTGTGCTGGGGTTAAACGTTTTTTAACACTTAATGTCATATAATGGCGGTCGGTGCAGCTATGTATGTGTTTTCTTGGTTTCTCAAACAAGTACTGACACAACATTCTTTTCTAGTTTCAGTAGGTTTTGTTTGTATTGGGGTTGAACGCCGTTTCTACAGCTAATGTCATATTATTTCGGTCAGTGGAACTACGCATGTACTTCCTGGCTTTCTCACACCAGTACTTACACAACCTTCTTTCCAGGTTTTCATGGGTTTTGTTCGTGTTTGCGTTAAACGCCGTTTCAATAGCTAATGTCATTTCATGGCGATGAATGGACCTACGCATATGCTTGCTGGCTTTCTCATACCAGTACTAACACAACTTTCTTTCCAAGTTCCAATAGGTTTTGTTTGTATTCGGGTTAAACTTCGTTTCAACAGGTAATGTCATATAATGGCGGTCAGTGCACCTACGCAAGTTCTTCCTGGCTTTCTTACACCAGTACTGACACAACTTTCTTTGCATGTTTCAATGGGTTTTGTTTGTGTTGGGGTTGACTGCCGTATCAACATTTATTTCACATTATTGCGGTCAGTAGACCTACGCATGTTTTTTTTTTTTTTTTTTTTTTATTTCTCAAAGCATTACTGACACAACTTTCTTTCCAAGTTTCAATGGGTTTTGTTTGTGTTGGGGTTAAACGCCGTCTCAACAGGTAATATCATATCATGGAAGTCGGTTCAACTATACATGTGTTTCCTTGGTTTCTCACACAACATTGTTTCATAGTTTCAGTAGCTTTTTTTTTGTATTGGGGTTAAACGCCGTTTCAACAGCTAATGTCATATCATGGCGGTCAATGCACCTACGCATGTGCTACCTGGATTTCTTACACCAGTACTGACACAACTTTCTTTCCAAGTTTCAATGGGTTTTGTTTGTATTGGAGGTAAACGTCGTTTCAACAGGTAATGTCATATAAAGGCTGTCAGTGCACCTAGCATGTTCTCCCTGGCTTTCTCACACCAGTACTGACACAACTTTCTTTCTAACTTTCAATTGGTTTTCTTTGTGTTGGGGTTATACTCCGTTGTAACAGCTAATGTCATAGCATGGCGGCCAGTTGAGCTACGCAAGTGTTTCCCGGTTTTCTCACACCAGTACTGACACAACGTCCTTTCCAAGTTTCAATGGGTTTGTTTGTATTGGAGTTAAACGCCGTTTCAAGAGCTAATGTCATATCATGGCGGTCGGTGCATCTACGCATGTGATTCCTAGGTTTCTCACACCAGTACTGACAGAAAATTCTTTCCAAGTTTCTGTAGGTTTTGCTTGTATTGGGGTTAAACGCCATTTCAATAGCTAATGTCATATCATGGCGTTGAATGGATATACGCATGTGCTTCGCGGCTTTCTCATACCAGTACTGACAGAAATTTCTTTCCAAGTTTCAATAGGTTTTTTTTATTGGGGTTTAACGTCGTTTCAATACATAATGTCATATAATTGCGGTCAGTGCACCTACGCATGTTTTTCCTGGCTCTCTCACACCAGTACTGAAACAACTTTCTATCGAAGTTTCAATGGGTTTTGTTTGTGTTGGGGTTAACTGCCGTTTCAACATTTACTATCATATTATGGCGGTCAGTTGAGCTACGCATGTGTTTCTTTGCTTTCACACAGTAATACTAACACAAGGTTCTTTCCAAGTTGCAATGGGTTTAATTTCTGTTGGGTTTAAACGCCGTTTTAATAGGTAATGTCATATCATGGCAGTCGGTTCATCTATACATGTGTTTCCTTGGTTTCTCACACAAGTAATGACAGAACATTCTTTCTTAGTTTCATTAGGTTTTGTTTGTATTGGGGTTAAACGTCCTTTCAACATGTAATGTCATATAAAGGCGGTCAGTGCACCTAGCATGTTCTCCCTGGCTTTCTCACACCAGTACTGACACAACTTTCTTTCTAAGTTTCAAGGGGTTTTGTTTGTGTTGGGGCTAAACGCCGTTTCAACAGCTAATGTCATATGATGGCGGTCAGCTAAGCTACGCATGTATCTCTATGCTTTCTCCCACGAGTACTGACACAACTTTCTTTCCAGATTTCAATAGGTTTTGTTTGTATTGGGGTTAAACGCCGTTTCAACAGCTTAGGTCATACCGTGGGGTCAGTGGAGCTACGCAAGTGTTTCCCGGATTTCTCACACCAGTACTAAAAAAAGGTTCTTTCTAAGTTTCAACTGGTTTGTTTGTGTTGGGGTTAAACGCCGTTTCAATAGCCAATGTAATATCATAGCGTTCGGTGCACGTACGCATGTGTTTTCTTGGTTTCTCACACAAGTACTGACACAACATTCTTTCCTAGTTTCAATAGGTTTTGATTGTATTGGGGTTTAACGTCGTTTGAATAGGTAATGTCATATTATTTCGGTCAGTGGAACTACGCATGTACTTCCTGGCTTTCTCACACCAGTACTGACACAACTTTCTTTCTAAGTTTCAAGGGGTTTTGTTTGTGTTGGGGCTAAACGCCGTTTCAACAGCTAATGTCATATCATGGCGGTCAATTGAGCTATGCATGTGTTTGTTTGCTTTCTCACACCAGTACTGACACAACTTTCTTTCCAAATTTGAATAGGTTTTGTATCTATTGGGATTAAACGCCGTTTCTACAGCTAATGTCATATCATAGCGGTCAGTGCAACTACGCATGTTCTTCCTGCCTTTCTCACACCAAGTTTCCAAGTTTCAATGGGTTTTGTTTGTTTTGGGGCTAAACGCCGTTTCAACAGCTAATGTCCTATCATGGCAGTCAGTTGAGCTACACATGTGTTTCTTTGCTTTCTCACACCAGTACTGACACAACTTTCTTTTCAAGTTTCAATGGGTTTTGTTTGTGTTGTGGTTAACTGCCGTTTCAACTATTAATATCATATTATGGTGGTCAGTTGAGTTACGCATGTGTTTCTTCGCTTTCTCACACCAGTACTGACACAACTTTCTTTTCTAGTTTTAATAGGTTTTGATGGTATTGGGGTTAAACGCCGTTTCAACAGCTTATGTCATATGATGTGGGTCTTCGGAGCTACGCAAATTTTTCCCGGTTTTCTCCCACCAGTACTAAAAAAATGTTCTTTACAAGTTTCAACTGGTTTGTTTGTGTTGGGGTTAAACGCCGTTTCAATAGCTAATGTCATATCATGGCGGTCGGAGCACGTACGCATGTGTTTTCTTTGTTTCTCATACATGTACTGCCACAACATTCTTTTCCAGTTTCAATAGCTTTGATTGTATTGGGGTTAAACGCCGTTTCTACAGCTAATATCATATCATGGCGGTCGGGGCAACTACGCATGGTCTTCCTGATTTTCTCACATCAGTACTGAAACAACTTTCTTTCCAAGTTTCAATGGGTTTTGTTTGTGTTGGGGTTAAACGCCGTTTCAACAGTTAATGTCATATCATGGCGGTCAGTTGAGCTACGCCAGTGTAACTCGGTTTTCTCACACCAGTACTGACACAACGTCCTTTCCAAGTTTCAATGGGTTTGGTTGTATTGGTGTTAAACGCCGTTTCAGCAGCTAATGTCATATCATGGCGGTCGGTGCACCTGCCCATGTGCTTCCTAGCTTTCTTACACCAGTACTGACTGAACATTCTTTCCAAGTTTCGGTAGGTTTTGTTTGTATTGGGGTCAAACGCCGTTTCGACAGCTAATGTCATATCATGGCGGTGAATGGACCTACGCATGTGCTTCCCGGCTTTCTCATACCAGTACTGACACAACGTTCTTTCCAAGGTTTAATAGGTTTTGTTTGTATTGGAGTTAAACGTCGTTTCAATAGGTAATGTCATATAATTGCGGTCAGTGCACCTACGCATGTTTCTGTTGCCTTTCTCGCACGAGTACTGACACAACTTTCTATCGAAGTTTCAATGGGTTTTGTTTGTGTTGGGGTTAAATGCGTTTTCAACATTTAATATCATATTATGGCGGTCAGTTGAGCTACGAATGTGTTTCTTTGCTTTCTCAAAGCAATACTGAGACAACGTTCTTTCCAAGTTTCAATGGGTTTTATGTCTGTTGGGGTTAAATGGCGTTTCAACAGGTAATGTCATATCATGGCAGTCGTTTCACCTATACATGTGTTTCCTTGAATTCTCACACAAGTACGGACAGAACATTCTTTCCTAGTTTCATTAGGTTTTGTTTGTTTTGGGGTAAACGCCGTTTCAACAGGTAATTTCGGTCAATGCACCTACGCGTGTGGTTCCTTGCTTTCTTACACCAGTAGTGACACAACTTTCTTTCCAAGTTTCAAGGGGTTTTGTTTGTTTTGGGGTTAAACGCCATTTCAACAGCTAATGTCATATGATGGCGGTCAGTTGAGCTACGTATGTGTTTCTTTGCTTTCTCACACTAGTACTGACACAACTTTCTTTCCAAATTCCAATAGGTTTCCGTTCTATTGGGGATAAACGCTGTTTCAACAGCTAAGGTCATATCATGGCGGTCAGTGCAACTACGCATGGTCTTCCTGGCTTTCTCACACCGACACAACTTTCTTTCCAAATTTCAATGGGTTTGTTTGTGTTGTGGTTAAACGCCGTTTCAACTACTAATGTCATATCATGGCGGTCAATGGATCTAGGCATGCCCTTTCTGTTTTCTCACACCAGTACTGACACAACATTCTAAATTTCGGTAGCGTTTGTTTGTTTTGTGGTTAAACGCCGTTTCAACAGCTAATGTCATATCATGGCGGTCAATAGACCTAGGCATGTGCTTCCTGGCTTTCTTACACCAGTACTGACACAACTTTCTTTCCAAGTTTCAATGGGCTTTGTTTGTGTAGGGTTTAACTGCCGTTTCTCCATTTAATGTCATATTATTGCATTCAGTTGAGCTACGAATGTTTTTTTTTTTTTACTTTCTCACACCAGTACTGACACAATGTTTTCACTAGGTATTGTTTGTGCTGGGTTTAAAAGCCTTTTCAACACTTAATGTCATATAATGGCGGACGGTGCACCTATGCATGTGTTTTCTTGGTGTCTCACACAATTACTGACACTTCATTATTTTCTAGTTTCAGTAGGTTTGGTTTGTATTGGGGTTGAACGCGGTTTCTACAGCTAATGTCATATTATGGCGGTCAGTGGAACTACGCATGTACTTCTTGGCTTTCTCACAACAGTACTTACAAAACTTTCTTTCCAAGTTTCAATAGGTCTTGTTTCTATTGGGGTTAAACGTCTTTTCAACAGGTGATGTCATATAAGGGCGGTCAGTTTACCTAGCATGTTCTCCCTGGCTTTCTCACATCAGTACTGACACAACTTTCAAAGTTTCAATGGGTTTTGTTTGTGTTGGGGCTAAACGCCGTTTCAACAGCTAATGTCATATCATGGCGGTCAGTTGAGCTACGCATGTGTTTCTTTGCTTTCTCACACCAGTACGGACATAACGTTCTTTTCAAATTTCAATAGGTTTTGTTTCTATTGGGGTTAAACGCCGTTTCTATAGCTAATGTCATATCATGGCAGTCAGTTCAACTACGCATGTTTTTCCTGGGTTTCTCACACCAGTACTGACACAATTTTCTTCCAAGTTTCAATGGGTTTGTTTGTTTTGGGTTTAAACGCCGTTTCAATAGCTAAAGTCATATCATGTTGGTCAGTGCACCTACGCGTGTCTTTCCTTTCTTTCTTACACCAGTACTGACACAACATTCTCTCCAAGTTTCAGTAGCGTTTGTTTGTTTTGTGGTTAAACGCCGTTTCAACAGGTAATGTCATATCATGGCGGTCAATGGACCTAGGCTTGTGCTTCCTGTATTTCATACACCAGTACTGACACAACTTTCAAAGCAAGTTTCAATGGGCTTTGTTTGTGTTGGGGTTAACTGCCGTTTCAACATTTAATGTCATATTATGGCGGTCAGTTGAGCTACGCATGTTTTTCTTTGCTTTCTCACACTAGTACTGACACAATGTTTTTTCCAAGTTTCACTACGTTTTGTTTGTGCTGGGGTTAAACGCCTTTTCAACACTTAATGTCATATAATGGCGGTCGGTGCACCTATGCATGTGTTTCTTGGTTTCTCACACAAGTACTGACACAACATTCTTTCCTAGTTTCAGTAGGTTTTTTTTGTAATGGGGTTGAACGCCGTTTCTACAGCTAATGTCATATTATGGCGGTCAGTGGAACTACGCATGTTTTTCTTGGCTTTCTCACACCAGTACTTACACAACTTTCTTTCGAAGTTTTAATGGGATTTGTTCTTGTTTGCGTTAGACAGCGTTTCAACAGCTAATGTCATTTCATGGCGGTCAATGGACCTACGCATGTGCTTCCTGGCTTTCTCACACCAGTACTAACACAACTTTCTTTCCAAGTTTCAATAGGTTTTGTTTGTATTCGGGTTAAACGTCGTTTCAACTGCTAATGTCATATAAAGGCGGTCAGTGCACCTACGCAAGTTCTTCCAGGCTTTCTTACACCAGTACTGACACAACTTTCTTTGCAAGTTTCAATGGGTTTTCTTTGTGTTGGAGTTAACTGCCGTATCAAAATTTAATATCATATTATGACGGTCAGTTGAGGTACGCATGTGTTTTTTTGATTTCTCAAAGCATTACTGACACAACGTTTTTTCCAAGTTTCAGTGGGTTTTGTTTGTGTTGGGGTTCAACGCCGTTTCAACAGGTAATGTCATATCATGGCAGTCGGTTCAACTATACATGTGTTTCCTTGGTTTCTCACACAACATTGTTTCCTAGTTTCAGTAGCTTTTGTTTGTATTGGGGTTAAACGCCGTTTCAACAGCTAATGTCATATCATGGCGGTCAATGCACCTACGCATGTGCTACCTGGATTTCTAACACCAGTACTGACACAACTTTCTTTCCAAGTTTCAATAGCTTTTGTTTGTATTGGAGGTAAACGTCGTTTCAACAGGTAATGTCATATAAAGGCGGTCAGTGCACCTAGTATGTTCTCCCTGGCTTTCTCACACCAGTATTGACACAACTTTCTTTCCAACCTTCAATGGCTTTTGTTTGTGTTGGGGTTAAACGCCGTTTCAATAGTTAATGTCATTGAGCTACGCAAGTGTTTCCCGGTTTTCTCACACCAGTACTGACACAACGTCCTTTCCAAATTTCAATGGGTTTGTTTGTATTGGAGTTAAACGCCGTTTCAAGAGCTAATGTCATATCATGGCGGTCGGTGCATCTACGCATGTGTTTCCTAGGTTTCTCACACCAGTACTGACAGAACGTTCTTTACAAGTTTCGGTAGGTTTTGTTTGTATTGGGGTTAAACGCCGTTTCAACAGCTAATGTCATATCATGGCGGTCAATGGACCTAGGCGTATGCTTCCTATCCTTCTTACATCAGTACTGACACAACTTTCTTTCGAAGTTTCAATGGGTTTTGTTTGTGTTGGGGTTACCTGCCGTTTCAACATTTAATATCATATTATGGCGGTTAGTTGAGCTACGCATGTGTTTCTTTGCTATCACACAGTAATAATAACACAAGGTTCTTTCCAAGTTGCAATGGGTTTTATTTCTGTTGGGTTTAAACGCCGTTTTAATAGGTAATGTCATATCATGGCAGTCGGTTCATCTATACATGTGTTTCCTTGGTTTCTCACACAAGTAATGACAGAACATTCTTTCCTAGTTTAATTAGGTTTTGTTTGTATTGGGGTTAAACGTCCTTTCAACAGGTAATGTCATATAAAGGCGGTCAGTGCACCTAGCATGTTCTCCCTAGCTTTCTCACACCAGTACTGACCCAACTTTCTTTCCAGGTTTCAAGGGGTTTTGTTTCTGTTGGGGCTAAACGCCGCTTCAACAGCTAATGTCATATCATGGCGGTTAGTGCAACTACGCATGTTTTTCCTGGCTTTCTCACACCAGTACTGACACAACTTTCATTCCAAGTTTCAATGGGTTTGTTTGTGTTGGGGTTAAACGCCGTTTCAACAGCTAATGTCATTTCATCGCGGTCAATGGACCTACGCATGTGCTTCCTGGCTTTCTCACACCAGTACTGAAACAACTTTCTTTCCAACTTTGAATAGGTTTTGTTTGTATTGGGGTTAAACGTCATTTCAACAGGTAATGTCATATAATGCCGGTCAGTGCACCTACGCGTATGTTTCCTAGCTTTCTTACACCAGTACTGACACAAATTTCTTTGCAAGTTTCAATGGGTTTTGTTTGGGTTGGGGTTAACTGCCGTTTCAACATCTAATATCATATTATGGCGGTCAGTTGAGCTACGCATGTGTTTCTTTGATTTCTCAAAGCATTACTGACACAACGTTCTTTCCAAGTTTCAATTGGTTTTGTTTGTGTTGGGGTTCAACGCCGTTTCAACAGGTAATGTCATATCATGGACACCGGTTCAACTATACGAGTGTTTCCTTGGTTTCTCACACAACATTGTTTCCTAGTTTCAGTAGCTTTTGTTTGTATTGGGGTTAAACGCCGTTTCAACAGCTAATGTCATATCATGGCGGTCAATGCACCTACGCATGTGCTACCTGGATTTCTTACACCAGTACTGACACAACTTTCTTTCCAACTTTCAATGGGTTTTGTTTGTGTTTTGGTTAAACGCCGTTTCAACAGTTAATGTCATATCATGGCGGTCAGTTGAGCTACGCAAGTGTTTCCGGGTTTTCTCATATCAGTACTGACACAACGTCCTTTTCATGTTTCAATGGGTTTGTTTGTATTGGAGTTAAACGCCGTCTGAACAGCTAATGTCATATCATGGCGGTCGGTGCATCTACGCATGTGTTTCCTACGTTTCTCACACCAGTACTGACAGAACATTCTTTCCAAGTTTCGGTAGGTTTTGCTTGTATTGGGGTTAAACGCCGTTTCAACAGCTAATGTCATATCATGGCGATGAATGGACCTACGCATGTGCTTCCCGGCTTTCTCATACCAGTACTGACACAACTTTCTTTCCAAGTTTCAATAGGTTATTTTTATTGGGGTTTAACGTCGTTTCAATACATAATGTCAGATAATTGCGGTCAGTGCACGTACGCATGTTTTTCCTGGCTCTCTCACACCAGTACTGACACAACTTGCTTTCGAAGTTTCACTGGGTTTTGTTTGTGTTGGGGTTAACTGCCGTTTCAACATTTAATATTATATTATGGCGGTCAGTTGAGCTACGCTTGTGTTTCTTTGCTTTCACACAGTAATACTAACACAATGTTCTTTCCAAGTTGGAATGGGTTTTATTTCTGTTGGGTTTAAACGCCGTTTTAATAGGTAATGTAATCATGGCAGTCGGTTCATCTATACATGCGTTTCCTTGGTTTCTTACACAAGTACTGACAGAACATTCTTTCCAAGTTTCATTAGGTTTTGTTTGTATTGGGGTTAAACGTCCTTTCAACAGGTAATGTCACATAAAGGCAGTCAGTGCACCTAGCATGTTCCCCTGGCTTTATCACACCAGTACTGACCCAACTTCCTTTCCAAGTTTCAAGTGGTTTTGTTTGTTTTGGGGCTAAACGCCGTTTCAACAGCTAATGTCATATCATGGCGTTCAGTTGAGCTACGCATGTATTTCTTTGCTTTCTCACACCAGTACTGACAGAACTTTATTTCCAAATTTCAATAGGTTTTGTTTCTAATAGGGTTAAACGCCGTTTCTACAACTAATATCATATCATGGCGGTCAGTGCAACTACGCATGTTCTTCCTGGCTTTCTCACACCAGTACTGACACAACTTTCTTTCCAAGTTTCAATGGGTTTGTTTGTGTTGGGGTTAAACGCCGTTTCAACAGGTAATGTCATATCAAGTTTCAATAGGTTTTGTTTGTATTGGAGTTAAACATCCTTTGAACAGGTAATGTCATATAAAGGCAGTCAGTGCACCTAGCATGCTCTACCTGTCTTTCTCACACCAATACTAAGACAACTTACTTTCCAAGTTTCATTCGGTTTTGTTTGTGTTTGCGTTAAACGCCGTCTCAACAGCCAATGTCATTTCATCGCGGACAATGGACCTACGCATGTGCTTCCTGGCTTTCTCACACCAGTACTGAAACAACTTTCTTTCCAAGTTTGAATAGGTTTTGTTTGTATTGGGGTTAAACGTCATTTCAACAGGTAATGTCATATAATGGCGGTCAGTACACCTACGCATGTTCTTCCTAGCTTTCTTACACCAGTACTGACACAAATTTCTTTGCAAGTTTCAATGGGTTTTACTTGTGTTGTGGTAAACTGCCGGTTCAACATTTAATATCATATTATGGCGGTCAGTTGAGCTACGCATGTGTTTCTTTGATTTCTCAAAGCATTACTAACACAGCGTTCTTTCCAAGTTTCAATGGGTTTTGTTTGTGTTGGGGTTCAACGCCGTTTCAACAGGTAATGTCATATCATGGCAGTCCGTTGAACTATACATGTGTTTCCTTGGTTTCTAACACATGTACTGACAGAATATTCTCTCCCAGTTTTATTAGCTTTTATTTGTATTGGGGTTAAACGCCGTTTCAACAGCTAATGTCATATCATGGCGGTCAATGCACCTACGCATGTGCTTCCTGGCTTTCTTACACCAGTATTTACACAACTTTCTTTCCAGGTTTCCATAGGTTTTGTTTGTGTTGGAGTTAAACGTCCTTCCAACAGGTAATGTCATAAAAAGGCGGTCAGTGCAACTAGGTTGTTTTCCCTGGACTTCTCACACCATTACTGACACAACATTATTTCCAAGTTTCAAGGGGTTTTGTTTGTTTTGGGGCTAAACGCCGTTTCAACAGCTAATGTCATATCATGGCGGTCAGTTGAGCTACGCATGTGTTTCTTTGCTTTCTCACACCAGTACGGATACAACTTTCTTTCCAAATTCCAATAGGTTTTGTTTGTATTGGGGTTAAACGCCGTTTCAACAGCTTAGGTGATATCGTGGGGTCAGTGGAGCTACGCAAGTGTTTCCCGGTTTTCTCACACCAGTACTAAAAAAAGGTTCTTTCTAAGTTTCAACTGGTTTGTTTGTGTTGGGGTTAAATGCCGTTTCAATAGCTAATGTAATATCATGGCGTTCGGTGCACGTACGCATGTGTTTTCTTGGTTTCTCACACCAGTACTGCCACAACATTCTTTTCTAGTTTGAATAGGTTTTGATTGTATTGGGGTTAAACGCCGTTTCTACAGCTTATGTCATATTATTTCGGTCAGAGGAACTACGCATGTACTTCCTGGCTTTCTCACACCAGTACTGACACAACTTTCTTTCCAGGTTTTAATGGGTTTTGTTCGTGTTTGCGTTAAACGCCGTTTCAACAGCTAATGTCATTTCATGGCGGTGAATAGACCTACGCCTGTACTTCCTGGCTTCTTCACACCAGTACTGACACAACTTTCTTTCCAAGTATCAATAGGTTTTGTTTGTATTGGGGTTAAACTGCGGTTCAACAGGTAATGTCATATAATGGCGGTCAGTGCACCTACACATGTCCTTCCTGGCTTTCTTACACCAGTACTGACACAACTTTCTTTGTAAGTTTCTATGGGTTTTGTTTGTGTTGGGGTTAACTGCCGTTTCAACATTTCATATCATATTATGGCGGTCAGTAGAGCTACACATGTGCTTTTTTGATTTCTCAAAGCATTACTGACACAGCGTTCTTTCCAAGTTTCAATGGGTTTTGTTTGTGTTGGGGTTAAACGCTGTTTTCAACAGGTAATGTCATATCATGGCAGTCGGTTAAACTATACATGTGTTTCTTTGGTTTCTTACACCAGTTACTGACACAATTTTCTTTCCTAGTTTTGGTAGCTTTTGTTTGTATTGGGATTAAACGCCGTTTCAACAGCTAATGTCATATCATGGCGGTCACACCAGTACTGACACAACTTTCTTTCCAAGTTTCAATGGGTTCTGTTTGTGTTGGGGCTAAAAGACTTTTCAACAGCTAATGTCATTTCAAGGCAGTCAGTTGAGCTACGCATGTGTTTCTCTGCTTTCTCGCACCAGTACTGACACAAATTTCTTTCCAAATTTGAATAGGTTTTGTATCTATTGGGGTTAAAAGCCGTTTCTACAGCTAATATCATATGGCGGTCAGTGCAACTACGCATGTTCTTCCTGGCTTTCTCACACCAAGTTTCAATTGGTTTTGTTTGTGTTGCGGCTAAACGCCGTTTCAACAGCTAATTTCCTATCATGGCGGTCAGTTGAGCTACGCATGTGTTTCTTTGCTTTCTCACACTAGTACTGACACAACTTTCTTTGCAAGTTTCAATGGGTTTTTTTTTTGTGTTGTGGTTAACTGCCGTTTCAACATTTAATATCACATCATGGTGGTCAGTTGAGCTACGCATGTGTTTCTTTGCTTTCTCACACTAGTACTGACACAACTTTCTTTTTTAGTTTCAACACGTTTTGATTGTATTAGGGTTAAACGCCGTTTCAACAGGTTATGTCATATCATTTGGGTCATTGGAGCTACGCAAGTGTTTCCCGGTTTTCTCCCACCAGTACTAAAAAAATGTTCTTTGCAAGTTTCAACTGGTTTGTTTGTGTTCGTGTTAAACGCCGTTTCGTTAGCTAATGTCATATCAAGGCTGTCGGTGCACCTACGCATGTGTCTTCTTGGTTTCTAACACAAGTACTGACACAACATTCTTTTCCAGTTTCAATAGCTCTGATTGTATTGGGGTTAAACGCCGTTTCTACAGCTAATGTCATATCATGGCTGTCAATGCAACTACGCACGGTCTTCCTGATTTTCTCACATTAGTACTGACACAACTTTCTTTCCAAGTTTCAATGGGTTTTGTTTGTGTTGGGGTTAAACGCCGTTTCAACAGTTAATGTCATATCATGGCGGTCAGTTGAGCTACGCAAGTGTTTCCCGGTTTTCTCACACTAGTACTGACACAACGTCCTTTCCAAGTTTCAATGGGTTGTTTGTATTGGTGTTAAACGCCGTTTCAACAGCTAATGTCATATCATGGCGGTCGGTGCACCTGCCCATGTTTCTCCTAATTTTCTTACACCAGTACTGACGGAAAATTCTTTCCAAGTTTCGGTAGGTTTTGTTTGTATTGGGGTTAAACGCCGTTTCAACAACTAATGTCATATCATGGCGGTGAACGGACCTATGCATGTGCTTCCTGGCTTTCTCATACCAGTACTGACACAACTTTCTTTCCAAGTTTCAATACGTTTTGTTTGGATTGGTGTTAAACGTCGTTTCAATAGGTAATTTCATATAATTGCGGTCAGTGCACCTACGTATGTTTTTCCTGGCTTTCTCACACGAGTACTGACACAAGTTTCTTTCGAAGTTTCAATGGCTTTTGTTTGTGTTGGGGTTAACTGCCTTTTCAACATTTGATATAATATTATGGCGGTCAGTTGAGCTACGCATGTGTTTCTTTGCTTTCTCAAAGCAATATTGAGACAAGGTTCTTTCCAAGTTGCAATGGGTTTTATTTCTGTTGGGGTTAAACATCGTTTCAACAGGTAATATCATATCATGGCAGTCGTTTCACCTATACATGTTTTTCCGTCGTTTCTCACGCAGGTACTGACAGAACATTCTTTCCTAGTTTCATTAGGGTTTGTTTGTATTGGGGTTAAATGTCCTTTCAACAGGTAATATCGTATAAAGGCGGTCAGTGCACCTAGCATGTTCTCCCTGGCTTTCTCACACCAGTACTGACACAACTTTATTTCCAAGTTTCAAGGGGTTTGTTTGTGTTGGGGCTAAACGCCGTTTCAACAGCTAATGTCATATCATGGCGGTCAGTTGAGCTACGCAGGCATTTCTTTGTTTTCTCACACCAGTACTGACACAACCTTCTTTCCAAAATTCAATAGGTTTTGTTGTTATTGGGGTTAATCGCCGTTTCTACAGCTAATGTCATATCATGGTGGTCAGTGCAACTAAGCATGTTCTTCCTGGCTTTCTCACACCAGTACTGACACAACATTTTCTCCAAGTTTCAGAAGCATTTGTTTGTTTTGTTGGTAAACGCCGTTTCAACAGCTACTGTCATATCATGGCGGTCAATGGACCTAGGCATGTGCTTTCTATTTTTCTTAAACCAGTACTGACACAACTTTCTTTGCAAGTTTTAATGGGCTTTGTTTGTGTTGGGGTTAACTGCCGTTTCAACATTTAATGTCATATTATGTCGGTCAGTTGAACTACGCATGCTTTTCTTTGCTTTCTCACACCAATACTGACAAAACATTTTTTCCAAGTTTCACTAGGTTTTGTTTGTGCTGGGATTAAACGTTTTTTCAACACTTAATGTCATATAATCGTGGTCGATGCACCTATGCATGTGTTTTCTTGGTTTCTCACACAAGTACTGACACAATATTCTTTTTTAGTTTCAGTAGGTTTTGTTTGTATTGGGGTTGAACGCCGTTTCTACAGCTAATGTCATATTATGGCGGCCAGTGGAACTAGGAATATACTTCCTGGCTTTCTAACACCAGTACTGACATAAATTTTTTTCCAGGTTTTACTGGGTTTTGTTCGTGCTTGCGTTAAACGCCGTTTCAACAGCTAATGTCATTTCACGGCGGTCAATGGACCTACGCATTTGCTTCCTGGCTTTCTCACACCAGTACTAACACAATTTTCTTTTCAAGTTTCAATAGGTTTTGTTTGTATTGGGGTTAAACGTCGTTTCAACAGCTAATGTCATATAATGGCGGTCAGTGCACCTACGCAAGTTCTTCCTGGCTTTCTTACACCAGTACTAACACAACTTTCTTTGCAAGTTTCAATGTTTTTTTTTGTTTTGGGGTTAACTGCCGTATCAACATTTAAAATCATATTATGGCGGTCAGTTGAGCTACGCATGTGTTTTTTTTATTTCTCAAAGCATAATGACACAACGTTCTTTCCAAGTTTCAATGGGTTTTGTTTGTGTTGGGGTTAAACGCCGTTTCAACAGGTAATGTCAAATCATGGAAGTCGGTTCAACTATACATGTGTTTCCTTGCTTTCTCGCACAACATTGTTTCCTAGTTTCAGTACCTTTTTGTTTGTATTGGGGTTAAACGCCGTTTAAACAGCTAATGTCATATCATGGCGGTCAATGCATCTACGAATGTCCTACCTGGATTTCTTACACCAGTACTGACACAACTTTCTTTCCAAGTTTCCATAGGTTTTGTTTGTATTGGAGGTAAACGTCGTTTCAACAGGTAATGTCATATAAAGGCGGTCAGTGCACCTAGCATGTTCTCCCTGGCTTTCTCACATCAGTGCTGACACAACTTTCTTTCCAAATTTCAATGGGTTTTGTTTGTGTTGGGGTTAAACGCCGTTTGAACAGTTAATGTCACATCATGGCGGTCAGTTGAGCTACGCAAGTGTTTCCCGGTTTTCTCACACCAGTACTGACACAACGTCCTTTCTAAGTTTCAATGGGTTTGTTTGTATTGGTGTTAAACGCCGTTTCAACAGCTAATGTCATATCATGGCGGTCGGTCCATCTACGCATGTGTTTCCTAGCTTTCTCACACCAGTACTGACAGAACATTCTTTCCAAGTTTCGGTAGATTTTGTTTGTATTGGGGTTAAACGCCGTTTCAACAGCTAATGTCATATCATGGCGGTGAATGGACCTACGCATGAGCTTCCTGGCTTTCTTACACCAGTACTGACACAACTTTCTTTCCAAGTTTCAATGGGCTTTGTTTGTGTTGGGTTTAACTGCCGTTTCTACATTTAATGTCATATTATGGCGGTCAGTTGAGCTACGAATGTTTTTTCTTTTTTACTTTCTCACACCATTACTGACACAATGTTTTCACTAGGTATGGTTTGTGCTGGGTTTAAAAGCCTTTTCAACACTTAATGTCATATAATGGCGGTCGGTGCACCTATGCATGTGTTTTCTTGGTGTCTCACACAATTACTGACACTTCATTATTTTCTAGTTTCAGTAGGTTTGGTTTGTATTGGGGTTGAACGCGGTTTCTACAGCTAATGTCATATTATGGCGGTCAGTGGAACTACGCATGTACTTCTTGGCTTTCTCACAACAGTACTTACAAAACTTTCTTTCCAAGTTTCACTAGGTCTTGTTTCTATTGGGGTTAAACGTCCTTTGAACAGGTGATGTCGTATAAAGGCGATCAGTTTACCTAGCATGTTCTCCCTGGCTTTCTCACATCAGTACTGACACAACTTTCTTTCAAAGTTTCAATGGGTTTTGTTTGTGTTGGGGCTAAACGCCGTTTCAACAGCTAATGTCATATCATGGCGGTCAGTTGAGCTACGCATGTGTTTCTTTGCTTTCTCACACCAGTACGGACATAACGTTCTTTTCAAATTTCAATAGGTTTTGTTTCTATTGGGGTTAAACGCCGTTTCTATAGCTAATGTCATATCATGGCAGTCAGTTCAACTACGCATGTTTTTCCTGGGTTTCTCACACCAGTACTGACACAATTTTCTTTCCAAGTTTCAATGGGTTTGTTTGTTTTGGGTTTAAACGCCGTTTCAATAGCTAAAGTCATATCATGTTGGTCAGTGCACCTACGCATGTGTTTCCTTTCTTTCTTACACAAGTACTGACACAACATTCTCTCCAAGTTTCAGTAGCGTTTGTTTGTTTTGTGGTTAAACGCCGTTTCAACAGGTAATGTCATATCATGGCGGTCAATGGACCTAGGCTTGTGCTTCCTATATTTCAAACACCAGTACTGACACAACTTTCAAAGGAAGTTTCAATGGGCTTTGTTTGTGTTGGGGTTAACTGCCGTTTCAACATTTAATGTCATATTATGGCGGTCAGTTGAGCTGCGCATGTTTTTCTTTGCTTTCTCACACTAGTACTGACACAATGTTTTTTCCAAGTTTCACTACGTTTTGTTTGTGCTGGGGTTAAACGCCTTTTCAACACTTAATGTCATATAATGGCGGTCGGTGCACCTATGCATGTGTTTCTTGGTTTCTCAAACAAGTACTGACACAAGATTCTTTCCTAGTTTCAGTAGGTTTTGTTTGTATTGGGGTTGAACGCCGTTTGTACAGCTAATGTCATATTATGGCGGTCAGCATGTTTTTCTTGGCTTTCTCACACCAGTACTTACACAACTTTCTTTCCAAGTTTTAATGGGATTTGTTCGTGTTTGCGTTAGACGGCGTTTCAACAGCTAATGTCATTTCATGGCGGTCAATGGACCTACGCATGTGCTTTCTGGATTTCTCACACCAGTACTAACACAACTTTCTTTCCAAGTTTCAATAGGTTTTGTTTGTATTCGGGTTAAACGTCGTTTCAACAGCTAATGTCATATAATGGCGGTCAGTGCACCTACGCAAGTTCTTCCAGGCTTTCTTACACCAGTACTGACACAACTTTCTTTGCAAGTTTCAATGGGTTTTCTTTGTGTTGGAGTTAACTGCCGTATCAAAATTTAATATGATATATGGCGGTCTGTTGAGCTACGCATGTGTTTTTTTTTTATTTCTCAAAGCATTAATGACACAACGTTCTTTCCAAGTTTCAATTGGTTTTGTTTGTGTTGGGGTTAAACGCCGTTTCAACAGGTAATGTCATATCATGGAAGTCGGTTCAACTATACACGTGTTTCCTTGCTTTCTCACACAACATTGTTTCCTAGTTTCAGTAGCTTTTGTTTGTATTAGGGTTAAACGCCGTTTCAACAGCTAATGTCATATCATGGCGGTCAATGCACCTACGCATGTGCTACCTGGATTTCTTACACCAGTACTGACACAACTTTCTTTCCAAGTTTCAATAGGTTTTGTTTGTATTGGAGGTAAACGTCGTTTCAACAGGTAATGTCATATAAAGGCTGGCAGTGCACCTAGTATGTTCTCCCTGGCTTTCTCACACCAGTATTGACACAACTTTCTTTCCAACCTTCAATGGGTTTTGTTTGTGTTGGGGTTAAACGCCGGTTCAACAGTTAATGTCATTGAGCTACGGAAGTGTTTCCCGGTTTTCTCACACCAGTACTGACACAACGTCCTTTCCAAATTTCAATGGGTTTGTTTGTATTGGAGTTAAACGCCGTTTCAAGAGCTAATGTCATATCATGGCGGTCGGTGCATCTACGCATGTGTTTCCTAGGTTTCTCACACCAGTACTGACAGAACGTTCTTTCCAAGTTTCGGTAGGTTTTGTTTGTATTGGGGTTAAACGCCGTTTCAACAGCTAATGTCATATCATGGCGGTCAATGGACATAGGCATATGCTTCTATCCTTCTTACATCAGTACTGACACAACTTTCTTTCGAAGTTTCAATGGGTTTTGTTTGTGTTGGCATGAACTGCCGTTTCAACATTTAATATCATATTATGGCGGTTAGTTGAGCTACGCATGTTTTTCATTGTTATCACACAGTAATACTAACACAAGGTTCTTTCCAAGTTGCAGTGAGTTTTATTTGTGTTGGGTTTAAACGCCGTTTTAATAGGTAATGTCATATCATGGCAGTCGGTTCATCTATACATGTGTTTCCTTGGTTTCTCACACAAGTACTGAAAGAACACTCTTTCCTAGTTTCATTAGGTTTTGTTTGTATTGGGGTTAAACGTCCTTTCAACAGGTAATGTCATATAAAGGCGGTCAGTGCACCTAGCATGTTCTCCCTAGCTTTCTCACACCAGTACTGACCCAACTTTCTTTCCAGGTTTCAAGGGGTTTTGTTTGTTTTGGGGCTAAACGCCGTTTCAACAGCTAATGTCGAATCATGGCGGTCAGTGCAACTACGCATGTTTTTTCCTGGCTTTCTCACACCAGTACTGACACAACTTTCATTCCAAGTTTCAATGGGTTTGTTTGTTTTGGGGTTAAACGCCGTTTCAACAGCTAATGTCATTTCATCGCGGTCAATGGACCTACGCATGTGCTTCCTGGCTTTCTCACACCAGTACTGAAACAACTTTCTTTCCAAGTTTGAATAGGTTTTGTTTGTATTGGGGTTAAACGTCATTTCAACAGGTAATGTCATATAATGCCGGTCAGTACACCTACGCGTGTGTTTCCTAGCTTTCTTACACCAGTACTGACACAAATTTCTTTGCAAGTTTCAATGGGTTTTGTTTGTGTTGGGGTTAACTGCCGTTTCAACATTTAATATCATATTATGGCGGTCAGTTGAGCTACGCATGTGTTTCTTTGATTTCTCAAAGCATTACTGACACAACGTTCTTTCCAAGTTTCAATTGGTTTTGTTTGTGTTGGGGTTAACTGCCGTTTCAACATTTAATATCATATTATGGCGGTCAGTTGAGCTACGCATGTGTTTCTTTGATTTCTCAAAGCATTACTGACACAACGTTCTTTCCAAGTTTCAATTGGTTTTGTTTGTGTTGGGGTTCAACGCCGTTTCAACAGGTAATGTCATATCATGGACACCGGTTCAACTATACGAGTGTTTCCTTGGTTTCTCACACAAGATTGTTTCCTAGTTTCAGTAGCTTTTGTTTGTATTGGGGTTAAACGCCGTTTCAACAGCTAATGTCATATCATGGCGGTCAATGCACCTACGCATGTGCTACCTGGATTTCTTACACCAGTACTGACACAACTTTCTTTCCAACTTTCAATGCGTTTTGTTTGTGTTTTGGTTAAACGCCGTTTCAACAGTTAATGTCATATCATGGCGGTCAGTTAAGCTACGCAAGTGTTTCCGGGTTTTCTCATATCAGTACTGACACAACGTCCTTTTCAAGTTTCAATGGGTTTGTTTGTATTGGAGTTAAACGCCGTTTGAACAGCTAATGTCATATCATGGCGGTCGGTGCATCTACGCATGTGTTTCCTACGTTTCTCACACCAGTACTGACAGAACACTCTTTCCAAGTTTCGGTAGGTTTTGTTTGTATTGGGGTTAAACGCCGTTTCAGCAGCTAATGTCATATCATGGCGATGAATGGACCTACGCATGTGCTTCCCGGCTTTCTCATACCAGTATTGACACAACTTTCTTTCCAAGTTTCAATAGGTTATTTTTATTGGGGTTTAACGTCGTTTCAATAGGTAATGTCAGATAATTGCGGTCAGTGCACGTACGCATGTTTTTCCTGGCTCTCTCACACCAGTACTGACACAACTTTCTTTCGAAGTTTCAATGGGTTTTTTTTGTGTTGGGGTTAACTGCCGTTTCAACATTTAATATCATATTATGGCGGTCAGTTGAGCTACGCATGTGTTTCTTTGCTTTCACACAGCAATACTAACACAATGTTCTTTCCAAGTTGGAATGGGTTTTATTTCTGTTGGGTTTAAGGACCATTTTAATAGGTAATGTAATCATGGCAGTCGGTTCATCTATACATGCGTTTCCTTGGTTTCTCACACAAGTACTGACAGAAAATTCTTTCCAAGTTTCATTAGGTTTTGTTTGTATTGGTGTTAAACGTCCTTTCAACAGGTAATGTCATATAAAGGCGGTCAGTGCACCTAGCATGTTCCCCTGGTTTTATCACACCAGTACTGACCCAACTTCCTTTCCAAGTTTCAAGGGGTTTTGTTTGTGTTGAGGCTAAACGCCGTTTCAACAGCTAATGTCATATCATGACGTTCAGTTCAGCTACGCATGTATTTCTTTGCTTTCTCACACCAGTACTGACACAAGTTTATTTTCAAATTCCAATAGGTTTTGTTTCTATTAGGGTTAAACGCTGTTTCTACAACTTATGTCATATCATGGCGGTCAGTAAAACTACGCATGTTCTTCCTGGCTTTCTCACACCAGTACTGACACAACTTTCTTTCCAAGTTTCAATGGGTTTGTTTGTGTTGGGGTTAAACGCCGTTTCAACAGCTAATGTCATATCAAGTTTCAATAGGTTTTGTTTGTATTGGAGTTAAACGTCCTTTAAATAGGTAATGTCATATAAAGGCGGTCAGTGCACCTAGCATGCTCTACCTGTCTTTCTCACACCAGTACTAAGAAAACTTACTTTCCAAGTTTCAATGGGTTTTGTTTGTGTTTGCGTTAAACGCCGTCTCAACAGCCAATGTCATTTCATCGCGGACAATGGACCTACGCATGTGCTTCCTGGCTTTCTCACACCAGTACTGAAACAACTTTCTTTCCAAGTTTGAATAGGTTTTGTTTGTATTGGGGTTAAACGTCATTTCAACAGGTAATGTCATATAATGGCGGTCAGTACACCTACGCATGTTCTTCCTAGCTTTCTTACACCAGTACTGACACAAATTTCTTTGCAAGTTTCAATGGGCTTTACTTGTGTTGTGGTAAACTGCCGGTTCAACATTTAATATCATATTATGGCGGTCAGTTGAGCTACGCATGTGTTTCTTTGATTTCTCTAAGCATTACTAACACAACGTTCTTTCCAAGTTTCAATGGGTTTTGTTTGTGTTGGGGTTCAACGCCGTTTCAACAGGTAATGTCATATCATGGACACCTGTTCAACTATACATGTGTTTCCTTGGTTTCTCACACATGTACTGACAGAATATTCTCTCCCAGTTTTATTAGCTTTTATTTGTATTGGTGTTAAACGCCGTTTCAACAGCTAATGTCATATCATGGCGGTCAATGCACCTACGCATGTGCTTCCTGGCTTTCTTACACAAGTATTTACACAACTTTCTTTCCAGGTTTCCATAGGTTTTGTTTGTATTGGAGTTAAACGTCCTTCCAACAGGTAATGTCATAAAAAGGCGGTCAGTGCACCTAGGTTGTTCTCCCTGGACTTCTCACACCATTACTGACACAACATTATTTCCAAGTTTCAAGGGGTTTTGTTTGTTTTGGGGCTAAACGCCGTTTCAACAGGTAATGTCATATCATGGCGGTCAGTTGAGCTACGCATGTGTTTCTTTGCTTTCTCACACCAGTACTGACACAACTTTCTTTCCAAATTCCAATAGGTTTTGTTTGTATTGGGGTTAAACGCCGTTTCAACAGCTTAGGTCATATCGTGGGGTCAGTGGAGCTACGCAAGTGTTTCCCGGTTTTCTCACACCAGTACTAAAAAAAGGTTCTTTCTAAGTTTCAACTGGTTTGTTTGTGTTGGGGTTAAACACCGTTTCAATAGCTAATGTAATATCATGGCGTTCGGTGCACGTACGCATGTGTTTTCTTGGTTTCTCACACCAGTACTGCCACAACATTCTTTTCTAGTTTAAATAGGTTTTGATTGTATTGGGGTTAAACGCCATTTCTACAGCTTTTGTCATATTATTTCGGTCAGTGGAACTACGCATGTACTTCCTGGCTTTCTCACACCAGTACTGACACAACTTTCTTTCCAGGTTTTAATGGGTTTTGTTCTTGTTTGCGTTAAACGCCGTTTCAACAGCTAATGTCATTTCATGGCGGTGAATAGACCTACGCCTGTACTTCCTGGCTTCTTCACACCAGTACTGACACATCTTTCTTTCCAAGTATCAATAGGTTTTGTTTGTATTGGGGTTAAAGTTCGTTTCAACAGGTAATGTCATATAATGGCGGTCAGTGCACCTACACATGTTCTTCCTGGCTTTCTTACACCAGTACTGACACAACTTTCTTTGCAAGTTTCAATGGGTTTTGTTTGTGTTGTGGTTAACTGCCGTTTCAACATTTCATATCATATTATGGCGGTCAGTAGAGCTACACATGTGCTTCTCTGATTTCTCAAAGCATTACTGACACAGCGTTCTTTCCAAGTTTCAATGGGTTTTGTTTGTGTTGGTGTTAAACGCTGTTTTCAACAGGTAATGTCATATCATGGCAGTCGGTTCAACCATACATGTGGTTCTTTGGTTTCTTACACCAGTTACTGACACAATTTTCTTTCCTAGTTTTAGTAGCTTTTGTTTGTATTGGGATTAAACGCCGTTTCAACAGCTAATGTCATATCATGGCGGTCACACCAGTACTGACACAACTTTCTTTCCAAGTTTCAATGGGTTCTGTTTGTGTTGGGGCTAAAAGACTTTTCAACAGCTAATGTCATATCAAGGCGGTCAGTTGAGCTACGCATGTGTTTCTTTGCTTTCTCACACCAGTACTTACACAAATTTCTTTCCAAATTTGAATAGGTTTTGTATCTATTGGGGTTAAACGCCGTTTCTACAGCTAATGTCATATGGCGGTCAGTGCAACTACGCATGTTCTTCCTGGCTTTCTCACACCAAGTTTCAATTGGTTTTGTTTGTGTTGCGGCTAAACGCCGTTTCAACAGCTAATGTCCTATCATGGCGGTCAGTTGAGCTACGCATGTGTTTCTTTGCTTTCTCACACCAGTACTGACACAACTTTCTTTGCAAGTTTCAAGGGTTTTTTTTTCTTTTTTTTTGGTGTTGTGGTTAACTGCCGTTTCAACATTTAATATCACATCATGGTGGTCAGTTGAGCTACGCACGTGTTTCTTTGCTTTCTCACACCAGTACTGACACAACTTTCTTTTTTAGTTTCAACACGTTTTGATTATATTGGGGTTAAACGCCGTTTCAACAGGTTATGTCATATCATTTGGGTCATTGGAGCTACGCAAGTGTTTCCCGGTTTTCTCCCACCAGTACTAAAAAAATGTTCTTTGCAAGTTTCAACTGTTTTGTTTGTGTTCGGGTTAAACGCCGTTTCATCAGCTAATGTCATATCATGGCTGTCGGTGCACCTACGCATGTGTTTTCTTGGTTTCTCACACAAGTACTGACACAACATTCTTTTCCAGTTTCAATAGCTTTGATTGTATTGCGGTTAAACGCCGTTTCTACAGCTAATGTCATATCATGGCTGTCAATGCAACTACGCACGGTCTTCCTGATTTTCTCACATTAGTACTGACACAACTTTCTTTCCAAGTTTCAATGGGTTTTGTTTGTGTTGGGGTTAAACGCCGTTTCAACAGTTAATGTCATATCATGGCGGTCAGTTGAGCTACGCAAGTGTTTCCCGGTTTTCTCACACTAGTACTGACACAACGTCCTTTCCAAGTCTCAATGGGTTGTTTGTATTGGTGTTAAACGCCGTTTCAACAGCTAATGTCATATCATGGCGGTCGGTGCACCTGCCCATGTTTCTCCTAATTTTCTTACACCAGTACTGACGGAAAATTCTTTCCAAGTTTCGGTAGGTTTTGTTTGTATTGGGGTTAAACGCCGTTTCAACAACTAATGTCATATCATGGCGGTGAACGGACCTACGCATGTGCTTCCTGGCTTTCTCATACCAGTACTGTCACAACTTTCTTTCCAAGTTTCAATACGTTTTGTTTGGATTGGTGTTAAACATTGTTTCAATAGGTAATTTCATATAATTGCGGTCAGTGCACCTACGTATGTTTTTCCTGGCTTTCTCACACGAGTACTGACACAAATTTCTTTCGAAGTTTCAATGGCTTTTGTTTGTGTTGGGGTTAACTGCCTTTTCAACATTTGATATAGTATTATGGCGGTCAGTTGAGCTATGCATGTGTTTCTTTGCTTTCTCAAAGCAATATTGAGACAAGGTTCTTTCCAAGTTGCAATGGGTTTTATTTCTGTTGGGGTTAAACAGCGTTTCAACAGGTAATGTCATATCATGGCAGTCGTTTCACCTATACATGTGTTTCCTTCGTTTCTCACGCATGTACTGACAGAACATTCTTTCCTAGTTTCATTAGGGTTTGTTTGTATTGGGGTTAAATGTCCTTTCAACAGGTAATATCGTATAAAGGCGGTCAGTGCACCTAGCATGTTCTCCCTGGCTTTCTCACACCAGTACTGACACAACTTTATTTCCAAGTTTCAAGGGGTTTTGTTTGTGTTGGGGCTAAACGCCGTTTCAACAGCTAATGTCATATCATGGCGGTCAGTTGTGCTACGCAGGCATTTCTTTGCTTTCTCACACCAGTACTGACACAACTTTCTTTCCAAATTTCAATAGGTTTTGTTGTTATTGGGGTTAACCGCCGTTTCTACAGCTAATGTCATATCATGGTGGTCAGTGCAACTAAGCATGTTCTTCCTGGCTTTCTCACACCAGTACTGACACAACATTTTCTCCAAGTTTCAGTAGCATTTGTTTGTTTTGTTGTTAAACGCCGTTTCAACAGCTACTGTCATATCATGGCGGTCTATGGACCTAGGCATGTACTTTCTATTTTTCTTACACCAGTACTGACACAACTTTCTTTCCAAGTTTCAATGGGCTTTGTTTGTGTTGGGGTTAACTGCCGTTTCAACATTTAATGTCATACTATGTCGGTCAGTTGAACTACGCATGCTTTTCTTTGCTTTCTCACACCAATACTGACACAACATTTTTTCCAAGTTTCACTAGGTTTTGTTTGTGCTGGGATTAAACGTTTTTTAAACACTTAATGTCATATAATGGCGGTCGATGCACCTATGTATGTGTTTTCTTGGTTTCTCACACAAGTACTGACACAATATTCTTTTTTAGTTTCAGTAGATTTTGTTTGTATTGGGGTTGAACGCCGTTTCTACAGCTAATGTCATATTATGGCGGCCAGTGGAACTAGGCATATACTTCCTGGCGTTCTAACACCAGTACTGACACAAATTTCTTTCCAGGTTTTACTGGGTTTTGTTCGTGTTTGCGTTAAACGCCATTTCAACAGCTAATGTCATTTCACGGCGGTCAATGGACCTACGCATTTGCTTCCTGGCTTTCTCACACCAGTACTAACACAACTTTCTTTCCAAGTTTCAATAGGTTTTGTTTGTATTTGGGTTAAACGTCGTTTCAACAGGTAATGTCATATAATGGCGGTCAGTGCACCTACGCAAGTTCTTCCTGGCTTTCTTACACCAGTACTAACACCACTTTCTTTGCAAATTTCAATGCGTTTTGTTTGTGTTGGGGTTAACTGCCGTATCAACATTTAAAATCATATTATGGCGGTCAGTTGAGCTACGCATGTGTTTTTTTGATTTCTCAAAGCATAATGACACAACGTTCTTTTCAAGTTTCAATGGGTTTTGTTTGTGTTGGGGTTAAACGCCGTTTCAACAGGTGATGTCATATCATGGAAGTCGATTCAACTATACATGTGTTTCCTTGCTTTCTCGCACAACATTGTTTCCTAGTTTCAGTAGCTTTTGTTTGTATTGGGGTTAAACGCCGTTTCAACAGCTAATGTCATATCATGGCGGTCAATGCATCTACGAATGTCCTACCTGGATTTCTTACACCAGTACTGATACAACTTTCTTTCCAAGTTTCAATAGGTTTTGTTTGTATTGGAGGTAAACGTCGTTTCAACAGGTAATGTCATATAAAGGATGTCAGTGCACCTAGCATGTTCTCCCTGGCTTTCTCACATCAGTGCTGACACAACTTTCTTTCCAACTTTCAATGGGTTTTGTTTGTGTTGGGGTTAAACGCCGTTTGAACAGTTAATGTCACATCATGGCGGTCAGTTGAGCTACGCAAGTGTTTCCCGGTTTTCTCACACCAGTACTGACACAACGTCCTTTCCAAGTTTCAATGGTTTTGTTTGTATTGGTGTTAAACGCCGTTTCAACAGCTAATGTCATATCATGGCGGTCGGTGCATCTACGCATGTGTTTCCTAGCTTTCTCACACCAGTACTGACAGAACATTCTTTCCAAGTGTCGTTAGGTTTTGTTTGTATTGGGGTTAAACGCCGTTTCAACAGCTAATGTCATATCATGGCGGTGAATGGACCTACGCATATGCTTCCCGGCTTTCTCATACCAGTACTGCCATAAATTTCTTTCCAAGTTTCAATAGGTTTTTTTTTATTGGGGTTTAACATCGTTTCAACAGGTAATGTCACATAATTGCGGTCAGTGCACCTACGCATGTTTTTCCTGGCTCTCTCACACCAGTACTGACCCAACTTTCTATCGAAGTTTCAATGGGTTTTGTTTGTGTTGGCATGAACTGCCGTATCAACATTTAATATCATATTATGGCGGTCAGTTGAGCTACCCATGTGTTTCTTTGCTTTCACACAGGAATACTAACACAAGGTTCTTTCCAAGTTGCAATGGGTTTTATTTCTGTTGGGTTTAAACGCCGTTTTAATAGGTATTGTCATATCATGGCAGTTGGTTCATCTATATATGTGTTTCCTTGGTTTCTCACACAGGTACTGACAAAACATTCTTCCCCAGTTTCATTAGGTTTTGTTTGTATTGGGGTTAAACGTCCTTTCAACAGGTAATGTCATATAAAGGCGGTCAGTGCACCTAGCATGTTCTCCGTGGTTTTCTCACACCAGTACTGACACAACTTTCTTTTCAAGTTTCAAGGGGTTTTGTTTGTGTTGATGCTAAACGCCGGTTCAACAGCTAATGTCATATCATGGCGGTCAGTTGAGCTACGCATGTATTTCTTTGCTTTCTCACACCAGTACTGACACAACTTTCTTTCCAAGTTTCAATGTGTTTGTTTGTGTTGGGGTTAAACGCCGTTTCACCAGCTCATGTCATATGAAGTTTCAATAGGTTTTGTTTGTATTGGATTTAAACGTCCTATGAACAGGTAATGCCATCTAAAGGCGGTAAGTAAACCTAGTATGTTCTACCATTCTTTCTCACACCAGTACTAACACAACTTCCTTTCCAAGTTTCAATGGGTTTTGTTCGTGTTTGTGATAAACGCCGTCTCAACAGCTAATGTCATTTCATCACGGTCAATGGACCTACGCATGTGATTCCTGGCTTTCCCACACCAGTACTGAAACAACTTTCTTTCCAAGTTTGAATAGCTTTGGTTTGTATTGGGGTTAAACGTCATTTCAACAGGAAATGTCATATAATGGCGGACAGTGCGCCTACACATGTTCTTCCTGGCTTTCTTACACCAGTACTGACACAAATTTCTTTGCAAGTTTCATTGGGTTTTGTTTGTGTTGGGGTAAACTGCCGTTTCAACATTTAATATCATATTATGGCGGTCAGTTGAGCTACGCATGTGTTTCTTTGCCTTCTCACACCAGTACTGACACAACTTTCTTTCCAAATTTCAATAAGTTTTGATTGCATTGGGGTTAACCGCCGTTTCAACAGCTTAGGTCATATCAAGGGGTCAGTGGACCTACGCAAGTGTTTCCCGGTTTTCTCACACCAGTACTAAAAAAAAGTTCCAAATTTCAATATGTTTTGATTGTGTTAGGGTTAAACGCCGTTTCTACAACTAATGTCATATCATGGCGGTCAGTGCAACTACGCATGTTCTTCCTGGCTTTCTCACACCAGTACTGACACAACTTTCTTTCAAAGTTTCAATGAGTTTGTCTGTGTTGTGGTTAACTGCCGTTTCAACCGCTAATGTCATATTAAGTTTCAATAGATGTTGTTTGTATTGGAGTTAAACGTCCTTTGAACAGGTAATGTCATATAAAGGCGATCAGTGCACCTAGCATGCTCTACCTGTCTTTCTCACACCAGTACTAACACAACTTCCTTTCCAAGTTTCAATGGGTTTTCTTTGTGTTTGCGTTAAACGCCGTCTCAACAGCTAATGTCATTTCATCGCGGTCAATGGACCTACGCATGTGCTTCTTGGCTTTCTCACATCAGTACTGAAAGAAATTTCTTCCATGTTTGAATATTTTTTGTTTGTATTGGGGTTAAACGTCATTTCAACAGGTAATGTCATAAAAAGGCGGTCATTGCACCTAGGTTGTTCTCCCTGGCTTTCTCACACCAGTACTGACACAACTTTCTTTCCAAATTCCAATAGGTTTTGGTTATACTGGGGTTAAACGCCATTTCAACAGCTTAGGTCATATCGTGGGGTCAGTGGAGCTACGCAAGTCTTTCCCGGTTTTCTCAAACCAGTACTAAATCAAGGTTCTTTCTAAGTTTCAACTGGTTTGTTTGTGTTGGGGTTAAACGCCGTTTCAATAGCTAATGTAATATGATGGCGTTCGGTGCACGTACGCATGTGTTTTCTTGGTTTCTCACACAAGTACTGACACAACATTCTTTTCTAGTTTCAATAGATTTTTATTGTATTGGGGTTAAACGCCGTTTCTACAGCTTATGTCATATTATTTCGGTCAGTGGAAGTACGCATGTACTTCCTGGCTTTCTCACACCAGTACTGACACAACTTTCTTTCCAGGTTTTAATGGGTTTTGTTCTTGTTTCTGTTAAACGCCGTTTCAACAGCTAATGTCATTTCATGGCGGTGAATGGACCTACGCATGTGCTTCCTGGCTTCTTCACACCAGTACTGACACAACTTTCTTTCCAAGTTTTAATAGCTTTTGTTTGTATTGGGGTTAAACTTCGTTTCAACAGGTAATGTCATATAATGGCGGTCAGTGCACCTACGCATGTTCTTCCTGGCTTTCTTACACCAGTACTGACACAAATTTCTTTGCAAGTTTCAATGGGTTTTATCTGTGTTGGGGTTAACTGCCGTTTCAACATTTAATATCATATTATGGCGGCCATTAGAGCTACGCATGTGCTTCTCTGATTTCTCAAAGCATTACTGACACAGCGCTCTTTCCAAGTTTCAATGGGTTTTGTTTGTGCTGGTGTTAAACGCTGTTTTCAACAGGTGATGTCATATCATGGCAGTCAGTTCAACTATACATGTGTTTCCTTGGTTTCTTACACCAGTACTGACACAACTTTCTTTCCTAGTTTCAGTAGCTTTTGTTTGTATTGGGATTAAACGCCGTTTCAACAGCTAATGTCATATCATGGCGGTCACACCAGTACTGACACAACTGTCTTTCCAAGTTTCAATGGATTTTGTTTGTGTTGGGTCTAAAAGATTTTTCAACAGCTAATGTAATATCATGGCGGTCAGGTGAGCTAAGCATGTGTTTCTTTGCTTTCTCACACCAGTATTGACGCAACTTTCTTTCCAAATTTGAATAGGTTTTGTATCTATTGGGGTTAAACGCCGTTTCTACAGCTAATGTCATATGGCGGTCAGTGCAACTACGCATGTTCTTCCTGGCTTTCTCACATCAAGTTTCAATGGGTTTTGTTTGTGTTGGGGCTAAACGCCGTTTCAACAGCTAATGTCCTATCATGGCGTTCAGTTGAGCTACGCATTTGTTTCTTTGCTTTCTCACATCAGTACTGACACAACTTTCTTTGCAAGTTTCAATGGGTTTTCTTTGTGTTGTGGTTTTCTGCCGTTTCAACATTTAATATCATATTATTGTGGTCAGTTGAGCTACGCATGTGTTTCTTTCCTTTCTCTCACCAGTACTGACACAACTTTCTTTTCCAGTTTCAAAAGGTTTTGATTGTATTGGGGTTAAACGCCGTTTCAACAGGTTATGTCATACCATGTGGATCATTGGAGCTACTACGCAAGTGTTTCTCGGTTTTCTCCCACCAGTACTTAAAAAAGGTTCTTTGCAAGTTTCAACTGGTTTGTTTGTGTTGGGGTTAAATGCCGTTTCAATAGCTAATGTCATATCATGGCTGTCGGTGCACCTACGCATGTGTTTTCTTGGTTTCTCACACAAGTACTGACACAACATTCTTTTCCAGTTTCAATAGCTTTGATTGTATAGGGGTTAAACGCCGTTTCTACAGCTAATATCATATCATGGCGGTCAGTGCAACTACGCACGGTCTTCCTGACTTTCTCACAACAGTACTGACACAACTTTCTTTCCAAGTTTCAATGGGTTTTGTTTTTGTTGGGGTTAAACGCCGTTTCAACAGTTAATATCATATCATGGCGGTCAGTTGAGCTACGCAAGTGTAAGCCGGTTTTCTCACACCAGTACTGACACAACGTCCTTTTCAAGTTTCAATGGGTTTGTTTGTATTGGCGTTAAACGCCGTTTCAACAGCTAATGTCATATCATGGCGATCGGTGCACCTGCCCATGTGTTTCCTAGCTTTCTTACACCAGTACTTACAGAAAATTGTTTCCAAGTCTCTGTAGGTTTTGTTTGTATTGGGGTTAAACGCCGTTTCGACAGCTAATGTCATATCATGGCGGTGAATAGACCTACGCATGTGCTTCCTGGCTTTCTCATATGTTTGTATTGGTGTTAAACGTCGTTTCAATAGATAATTTCATATAATTGCGGTCAGTGCACCTATGCATGTTTCTGCTGGCTTACTCACACGAGTACTGACACAACTTTCTTTCGAAGTTTCAATGGGTTTTGTTTGTGTTGGGGTTAACTGCCTTTTCAACATTTAATATCATATTATGGCGGTCAATTAAGCTACGCATGTGTTTCTTTGTTTTCTCAAAGCAATACTGAGACAACGTTCTTTCCAAGTTGCAATGGGTTTTATTTCTGTTGGGGTTAAACGGCGTTTCAACAGGTAATGTCATATCATGGCAGTCGTTCCACCTATACATGTGTTTCCTTGGTTTCTCACATAAGTAGTGACAGAACATTCTTTCCTAGTTTCATTAGGTTTTGTTTGTATTAGGGTTAAATGTCCTTTCAACAGGTAATATCGTATAAAGGCGGTCAGTGCACCTAGCATGTTCTCCCTGGCTTTCTCACACCAGTACTGACACAACTTTATTTCCAAGTTTCAGTGGGTTTTGTTTGTGTTGGGGCTAAACGCCGTTTCAACAGCTAATGTCATATTATGGCGGTCAGTTGAGCTACGCAGGCATTTCTTTGCTTTCTCACACCAGTACTGACACAACATTTTCTCCAAGTTTCAGTAGCGTTTGTTTGTTTTGTTGTTAAACGCCGTTTCAACAGCTAATGTCATATCATGGCGGTCAATGGACCTAGGCATGTGCTTCCTATTTTTCGTAAACCATTACAGACACAACTTTCTTTCCACGTTTCAATGGGCTTTGTTTGTGTTGGGGTTAACTGCCGTTTCAACATTTAATGTCATATTATGTCTGTCAGTTGAACTACGCATGCTTTTCTTTGCTTTCTCACACCAATACTGACACAACAATTTTTCCAAGTTTCACTAGGTTTTGTTTGTGCTGGGGTTAAACGTTTTTTCAACACTTAATGTCATATAATGGCGGTCGGAGCACCTATGCATGTGTTTTCTTGGTTTCTCACACAAGTACTGAAACAACATTCTTTTCTTGTTTCAGTAGGTTTTGTTTGTATTGGGGTTGAACGTCGTTTCTACAGCTAATCTCATATTATGGCGGTCAGTGGAACTAGGCATATACTTCCTGGCTTTCTCACACCATTACTGACACAACTTTCTTTCCAAGTTTTAATGGGATTTGTTGGTGTTTGCGTTAAACGCCGTTTCAACAGCTAATATCATTTCACGGTGATCAATGGACCTACGCATGTGCTTCCTGGCTTTCTCACACAAGTACTAACACAACTTTCTTTTCAAGTTTTTATAGGTTTTGTTTGTATTTGGGTTAAACGTCGTTTCAATAGGTAATGTCATATAATGGCAGTCAGTGCACCTACGCAAGTTCTTCCTGGCTTTCTTACACCAGTACTAACAGAACTTTCTTTCCAAGTTTCAATGGGTTTTGTTTGTGTTGGGGTTAAGTGTCGTATCAACGTTTAATATCATACTACGGCGGTCAGTTGAGCTACGCATGTGTTTTTTTTGATTTCTCAAAGCATTACTGACACAACGTTCTTGCCAAGTTTCAATGGGTTTTGTTTGTGTTGAGGTTAAACGCCGTTTCAACAGGTGATGTCATATCATGGAAGTCAATTCAACTATACATGTGTTTCCTTGCTTTCTCACACAACATTGTTTCCTAGTTTCAGTAGCTTTTGTTTGTATTGGGGTTAAACGCCGTTTGAACAGCTAATGTCATATCATGGCGGTCAATGCATCTACGAATGTGCTACCTGGATTTCTTACACCAGTACTGACACAACTTTCTTTCCAAGTTTCAATAGCTTTTGTTGGTATTGGAGGTAAACGTCGTTTCAACAGGTAATGTCATATAAAGATTGTCAGTGCACCTAGCATGTTCTCCCTGGCTTTCTCACACCAGTACTGACACAACTTTCTTTCCAACTTTCAATTGGTTTTGTTTGTGTTGGGGTTAAACGCCGTTTCAACAGCTAATGTCATATGATGGCTCTCAGTTGAGCTACGCATGTGTTTCTTTGCCTTCTCACACCAGTACTGACACAACTTTCTTTCCAAATTTCAATAGGTTTTGATTTTATTGGGGTTAAACGCCGTTTCAACAGCTTAGGTCATATGATGGCGGTCAGTGCAACTACGCAAGTTCTTCCTGGCCTTCTCACACCAGTACTGACACAACATTCTCTCCAAGTTTCAGTAGCGTTTGTTTGTTTTGTGGTTAAACGCCGTTTCAACAGCTAATGTCATATCATGGCGGTCAGTGGACCTAGGCATGTGCTTCCCATCTTTCTTCCACCAGTACTGACACAACTTTCTTTCCAAGTTTCAATGGGCTTTGTTCGTGTTGGGGTTAACTGCCGTTTTAACATTTAATGTCATATTATATCGGTCAGTTGAGCTACGCATGTTTTTCTTTGCTTTCTCACACCAGTACTGACTTACACAACATTTTTTCCAAGTTTCACTAGGTTTTGTTTGTGCTGGGGTTAAACGCCTTTTGAACACTTAATGTCATATAATGGCGGTCGGTGCACCTATGCATGTGTTTTCTTGGTTTCTCACACAAGTACTGACACAACATTCCGTTCTAGTTTCAATAGGTTTTGATTGTATTGGGGTTAAACGCCGTTTCTACAGCTAATGGTCATATCATGCCGGTCAATGCAACTACGCACGGTCTTCCTGGCTTTCTCACATCAGTAATGACACAACTTCCTTTCCAACTTTCAATGGGATTTGTTTTTGTTGGGGTTAAACGCCGTTTCAACAGTTAATGTCATATCATGGCGGTCAGTTGAGCTACGCAAGTGTTTCCCGGTTTTCTCACACCAGTACTAAAAAAAGGTTCTTTCTAAGTTTCAACTGTTTTGTTTGTGTTCGTGTTAAACCCTGTTTCAATAGCTAATGTAATATCATGGCGTTCGGTGCACGTACGCATGTGTTTTCTTGGTTTCTCACACAAGCACTGACACAACTTTCTTTCTAAATTTCAATAGGTTTCAGTTCTATTGGGGATAAAGGCCATTTCAACAGCTAATGTCATATCATGGCGGTCCGTGCAACTACGCATGTTCTTCCTGGCTTTCTTACACCGACACAACTTTCTTTCCAAGTTTCAATGGGTTTGTTTGTGTTGTGGTTAAACGCCGTTTCAACTGCAAATGTCACATCATGGCGGTCAATGGACCTAGTCATGCCCTTTCTGTCTTTCTCAGACCAGTACTGACACAACATTCTCTCTAAAATTCGGTAGCGTTTGTTTGTTTTGTAGTTAAACGCCGTTTGAACAGCTAATGTCATATCATAGGGGTCAATGGACCTAGGCATGTTCTTCCTGGATTTCTTACACCAGTACTGACACAACTTTCTTTCCAAGTTTCAATGGGCTATGTTTGTGTTGGGTTTAACTGCCGTTTCAACATTTAATGTTATATTATGGCGGTCAGGTGAGCTACGAATGTTTTTTTTACTTTCTCACACCAGTACTGACACAATGTTTTCACTAGGTTTTGTTTGTGCTGGGCTTAAAAGCGTTTTCAACACTTAATGTCGTACAATGGCGGTCGGTGCACCTATGCATGTGTTTTCTTGGTGTCTCACACAATTACTAACACTACATTATTTTCTAGTTTCAGTAGGTTTTGTTTGTATTGGGGTTGAACGCCGTTTCTACAGCTAATGTCATATTATGGCTGTCAGTGTACCTACTCATGTACTTCCTGGCTTTCTCACAACAGTACTTACACAACTTTCTTTCCAAGTTTCAATAGGTCTTGTTTGTATTGGGGTTAAACGTCCTTTGGACAGGTGATGTCATATAAAGGCGGTCAGTTCACCTACCATGTTCTCCCTGGCTTTTTCACACCAGTACTGACACAACTTTCTTTCCAAGTTTCAATGGATTTTGTTTGTGTTGGGGCTAAACGCCGTTTCAACAGCTAATGTCATATCATGGCGGTCAGTTGAGCTACGCATGTGTTTTTTTGCTTTCTCACACTAGTACGGACATAACTTTCTTTCAAAATTTCAATAGGTTTTGTTTCTATTGGGGTTAAACGCCGTTTCTATAGCTAATGTCATATCATCGCGGTAAGTACAACTACGCATGTTCTTCCTGGCTTTCTCACACCAGTACTGACACAACTTTCTTTCCAAGTTTCAATGGGTTTGTTTGTTTTAAGGTTAAACGCCGTTTCAATAGCTAAAGTCATATCATGTCGGTCAGTGCACTTACGCGTGTGTTTCCTTTCTTCCTTACACCAGTACTGACACAACATACTCTCCAAGTTTCAGTAGCGTTTGTTTGTTTTGTGGTTAAACGCTGTTTCAACAGCTAATGTCATATCATGGCGGTGAATGGACCTAGGCATGAGCTTCCTATCTTTCTTACACCAGTACTGACACAACTTTCTTTCCAAGTTTCAAGGGGTTTTGTTTGTGTCAGGGTTAACTGCCGTTTCAACATTTAGTGTCATATTATGGCTGTCAGTTGAGCTACGCATGTTTTTCTTTGCTTTCTCACACCAGTACTGACACAATGTTTTTTCCAAGTTTCACTAGGTTTTGTTTGTGCTGGGATTAAACGCCTTTTCAACACTTAATGTCATATAATGGCGGTCGGTGCACCTATGCATGTGTTTTCTTGGTTTCTCACACAACTACAGTCAGAACATTCTTTTCTAGTTTCAGCAGGTTTTGTTTGTATTTGGGTTGAATGCAGTTTCTACAGCTAATGTCATATTATGGAGGTCAGTGGAACTACGCATGTTTTTCCTGGCTTTCTCAAACCAGTACTGACACAACTTTCTTTCCAAGTTTTAATGGGATTTGTTCGTGTTTGCGTTAGACGCCGTTTCAATAGCTAATGTCATTTCATGGCGGTCTATGGACCTGCGCATGTACTTTCTGGCTTTCTCACACCAGTATTAACACAACTTTCTTTCCAAGTTTCAATATGTTTTTTTCTTTGTATTTGGGTTAAACGTCGTTTCAACAGGTAATGTCAGATAATGGCGGTCAGTGCACCTACGCAAGTTCTTCCTGGCTCTCTTACACCAGTACTGACACAACTTTCAAAGCAAGTTTCAATGGGTTTTGTTTGTGTTGGGGTTAACTGCCGTTTCAACATTTAATATCATATTATGGCGGTCATTTGAGCTACGCATGTGTTTTTTTGATTTCTCAAGGCATTACTGACACAACGTTCTTTCCAAGTTTCAATGGGTTTTGTTTGTTTTGGGGTTAAACGCCGTCTAAACAGGTAATGTCATATCATGGAAGTCGGTTCAACTATAGATGTGTTTCCTTGGTTTCTCACACAACACTGTTTCCTAGTTTCAGTAGCTTTTGTTTGTATTGGGGTTATACGCCGTTTCAACAGCTAATGTCATATCATGGCGGTTAATGCACCTACGCATGTGCTACCTGGCTTTCTTACACCAGTACTGACAAAACTTTCTTTCCCAGTTTCAATAGGCTTTGTTTGCATAGGCGGTAAACGTCGTTTCAACAGGTAATGTCATATAAAGGCTGTCAGTGCACCTAGTATGTTCTCCCTGGCTTTTTCACACCAGTACTGACAAAACTTTCTTTCCAACTTTCACTGGGTTTTGTTTGTGTTGGGGTTAAAAGCCGTTTCAACATTTAATGTCAGATGATGGCGGTCAGTTGAGCTACGCAAGTCTTTCCCGGTTTCCTCACACCAGTACTGACACAACGTCCTTTTCTAGTTTCAATGGGATTTTTTGTATTGGAGTTTCAACAGCTAATGTCATATCATGGCGGTCGGTGCATCTACGCATGTGTTTCCTAGGTTTCTCACACCAGTACTGACAGAACATTCTTTCCAAGTTTCGGTAGGTTTTGTTTATATTGGGGTAAAACATCCTTTCAACAGCTAATGTCATATCATGGCGGTGAATGGACCCACGCATGTGCTTCCCGGATCTCTCATAGCAGTACCGACATAGCAGTACCGACACAACTTTCTCTCCAAGTTTGAATAGGTTTTTTTTTAATGGGGTTAAACGTCGTTTCAATAGGTAATGTCATATAATTGCGGTCAGTGCAGCTACGCATGTTTTTCCTGGCTCTCTCACACCAGTACTGACACAACTTTCTTTCGAAGTTTCAATGGGTTTTCTTTGTGTTGGGGCTAAAAGCCATTGCAACAGCTAATATCATATAAAGGCGGTCAGTTGAGCTACGCAAGTGTTTCTTTGCTTTCTCACACCAGTACTGACACAACTTTCTTTCCAAATTTGAATAGGTTTTGTATCTAATGGTGTTAAGCGCCGTTTCTACAGCTAATGTCATATCATGGCGGTCAGTGCAGCTACGCATGTTCTTCGTGGCTTTCTCACACCGAGTTTCCAAGTTTCAATGAGTTTTGTTTGTGTTGGGGCTAAACGCCGTTTAAACAGCTAATGTCCTATCATGGCGGTCAGTTGAGCTACGCATGTGTTTCTTTGCTTTTTCACACCAGTACTGACACAACTTTCTTTGCAAGTTTCAATGGCTTTTGTTTGTGTTGTGGTTAACTGCCGTTTCAACATTTAATGTGATATTATGTCGGTCAGTTGAGCTACGCATGCTTTTCTTTGCTTTCTCACACCAGTATTTACACAACAATATTTCCAAGTTTCACTAAGTTTTGTTTGTGCTGGGGTTAAACGTTTTTTCAACACTTAATATCATATAATGGCGGTCGGTGCACCTATGCATGTGTTTTCTTGGTTTCTCACACAAGTACTGACACAACATTCTTTTCTAGTTTCAATAGGTTTTGATTGTATTGGGGTTAAACGCCGTTTCTACAGCTAATGTCATATTATTTCGGTCAGTGGAACTACGCATGTACTTCCTGGATTTCTCACACCAGTACTGACACAACTTTCTTTCCAGGGTTTCATGGGTTTTGTTCGTGTTTGCGTTAAACGCCGTTTCAACAGCTAATGTCATTTCATGGCGGTCAATGGACCTACACTTGTGCTTCCTGGCTTCTTTACACCAGTACTGACACAACTTTCTTTTCAAGTTTCAATGGGTCTTGTTTGTGTTGGGGTTAACTGCCGTTTCAACATTTAATATCATATTATGGCGGTCAGTAGAGCTACGCATGTGCTTCTTTGATTTCTCAAAGCATTACTGACACAGCGTTCTTTTCAAGTTTCAATGGGTTTTGTTTGTGTTGGTGTTAAACGCTGTTTTCAACAGGCATGGTCATATCATGGCAATCGGTTCAAATTTACATGTGTTTCTTTGGTTTCTTACACCAGTACTGACACAACTTTCTTTCCTATTTTGAGTAGCTTTTGTTTATATTGGGGTTAAACGCCGTTTCAACAGCTAATGTCATATCATGGCGGTCACACCGGTACTGACACAACTTTCTTTCCAAATTTAAATAGGTTTTGTATCTAATGGGGTTAAACTCCGTTTCTACAGCTAATGTCATATCATGGCGGTCAGTGCAGCTACGCATGTTCTTCGTGGCTTTCTCACACCGAGTTTCCAAGTTTCAATGAGTTTTGTTTGTGTTGGGGCTAAACGCCGTTTCAACAGCTAATGTCCTATCATGGCGGTCAGTTGGGGTACGCATGTGTTTCTTTGCTTTCTCACACCAGTACTGACACAACTTTCTTTGCAAGTTTCAATGGGTTTTGTTTGTGTTGTGGTTAACTGCCGTTTCAACATTTAATATCATATTATGGTGGTCAGTTGAGCTACGCATGTGTTTCTTTGCTTTCTCACACTAGTACTAACACAACTTTCTTTTCTAGTTTCAATAGGTTTTGATTGTATTGGGGTTAAACGCCGTCTCAACAGTTTATGCCATATCATGTGGGTCATTGGAGCTAAGCAAGTGTTTCCCGTTTTTCTCCCACCAGTACTAAACAAAGGTTATTTGCAAGATTCTACTGGTTTGTTTGTGTTGGGGTTAAACGCCGTTTCAATAGCTAATGTAATATCATGGCGGTCGGTGCACCTCCGCATGTGTTTTCTTGGTTTCTCACACAAGTACTGACACAATATTCTTTTCCAGTTTCAATAGCTTTGATTGTATTGGGGTTAAACGCCGTTTCTACAGCTAATGTCATATCATGGCGGTCATTGCAACTATGCACGGCCATCCTGGCTTTCTCACTTCAGTACTGACACAACTTTCTTTCCAAGTTTCAATGAGTTTTGTTTTTGTTGGGGTTAAACGTCGTGTCAACAGTTAATGTCATATCATGGCGGTCAGTTGCGTTACGCAAGTGTAACCCGATTTTCTCACACCAGTACTGACACAACGTCCTTTCCAAGTTTCAATGGGTTGGTTTGTATTGGTGTTAAACGCCGTTTCTACAGCTAATGTCATATCATGGCGGTCGGTGCACCTGCCCATATGTTTCCTAGCTTTCTTACACCAGTACTGACAGAACATTCTTTCCAAGTTTCGGTAGGTTTTGTTTGTATTGGGGTTAAACGCCGTTTCGACAGCTAATGTCATATCATGGCGGTGAATGGACCTACGCATGTGCTTCCCGGCTTTCTCATACCAGTACTGACAGAACGTTCTTTCCAAGTTTCAATAGGTTTTGTTTGTATTGGAGTTAAACGTCGTTTCAATAGGCAATGTCATATAATTGCGGTCAGCACACCTACGCATGGTTTTGCTGGCTTTCTCACACGAGTACTGACACAACTTTCTTTCAAAGTTTCAATGGGTTTTGTTTATGTTGGGGTTAACTGCCTTTACAACATTTAATATCATATTATGCCTGTAAGTTTAGCTACGCATGTGTTTCTTTGCTTTCTCAAAGCAATACTGAGACAACGTTCTTTCCAAGTTGCAATGGGTTTTATTTCTGTTGGGGTTAAACGGCGTTTCAACAGGTAATGTCATATCATGGCAGTCGTTTCACCTATACATGTGTTTCCTTGGTTTCTCACACAAGTACTGACAGAACATTCTTTCCTAGTTTCCATAGGTTTTGTTTGTATTAGGGTTAAACGTCCTTTCAACAGGTAATATCATAACAAGGCGGTCAGTGCACCTAGCATGTTCTCCCTGGCTTTCTCACACCAGTACCGACACAACTTTATTTCCAAGTTTCAAGGGTTTTGTTTGTTTTTGGGCTAAACGCCGTTTCAACAGCTAATGTCATATCATGGCGGTCAGTTGAGGTACGCATGTATTTCTTTGTTGTCTCACACCAGTACTGAGACAACTTTCTTTCCAAATTTCAATAGGTTTTTTTTTTTGGGGGGGGTTTAACCGCCGTTTCTACAACCAATGTCATATAATGGCGGTCAGTGCAACTACGCATGTTCTTCCTGGCTTTCTCACGCCAGTACTGACACAACATTCTCTCCAAGTTTCAGTAGCGTTTGTTTGTTTTGTGGTTAAACGCCGTTTCAACAGCTAATGTCATATCATGGCGGTCAATGGACCTAGGCATGTGCTTCCTATCTTTCTTACACCAGTACTGACACTACTTTTTTTCCAAGTTTCAGTGTGCTTTGTTTGTGTTGGGGTTAACTGCCGTTTCAACATTTAATGTCATATTATGTCGGTCTGTTGAGCTACGCATGCTTTTCTTTGCTTTCTCACACTAGTACTGACACAACATTTTTTCCAAGTTTCACTAGGTTTTGTTTGTGCGGGGGTTAAACGTTTTTTCAACACTTAATGTCATATAATTGCGGTCGGTACACCAATGCATGTGTTTTCTTGGTTTCTTACACAAGTACTGACACAACATTCTTTTCTAGTTTCAGTAGGTTTTGTTTGTATTGGGGTTGAACGCCGTTTCTACAGTTAATGTCATATTATGGCTGTCAGTGGAACTACGCATATACCTCCTGGCCTTTTCAAACCAGTACTAACACAACTTTCTTTCCAAGTTTTAATGTGTTTTGTTCATGTTTGCTTTAAACGCCCTTACATCACCTATTGTCATTTCATGGCGGTCAATGGCCCTACGCATGTGCTTCCTGGCTTTCTCACATCAGTACTAACACAACTTTCTTTCCAAGTTTCAATAGGTTTTGTTTGTATTTGGGTTAAACGTCGTTGCATCAGGTAATGTCATATAATGGCGGTCAGTGCACCTACGCAAGTTCTTCCTGGCTTTCTTACACCAGTACTGACAGAACTTTCTTTGCAAGTTTCAATGGGTTTTGTTTGTGTTGGGGTTAATTACCGTATCAAAATTTAATATCATGCTATGGCGGTCAGTAGAGCTACGCATGTGCTTTTTTTTTTTTTTTGATTTCTCAAAGCATTACTGACACAACGTTCTTTCCAAGTTTCAATGGGTTTTGTTTGTGTTGGCGTTAAACGCCGTTTCAACAGGTAATGTCATATGATGGAAGTCGGTTCAACTATACATGTGTTTCCTTAGTTTCTCACACAACATTGTTTCCTAGTTTCAGTAGCTTTTGTTTGTATTGGGGTTAAACGCCGTTTCAACAGCTAATGTCATATCATGGCGGTCAATGCACCTACGCGTGTGCTACTTGGATTTCTTACACCAGTACTGACACAACTTTCTTTCCTATTTTCAATAGCTTTTGTTTGTATTGGAGGTAAACGCCGTTTCAACAGGTAATGTCATATAAAGGCTGTCAGTGCACCTAGTATGTTCTCCCTGGCTTTCTCACACAAGTACTGACAAAACTTTCTTTCCAACTTTCAATGGGTTTTGTTTGTGTTGGGGTTAAACGCCGTTTCAACAGTTAATGTCATATCATGGCGGTCAGTTGAGCTACGCAAGTGTTTCCCGGTTTTCTCACACCAGTACTGACACAACGTTCTTTCCAACTTTCAGTGGGTTTTGTTTGTATTGGAGTTAAACGCCGTTTCAACAGCTAATGTCATATCATGGCGGTCGGTGTATCTACGCATCTGTTTCCTAGGTTTCTCACACTAGTACCGACAGAACATTCTTTACAAGTTTCGGTAGGTTTTGTTTGTATTGGGGTTAAACGCCGTTTCAACAGCTAATGTCATATCATGGCGGTCAATGGACCTAGGCATGTGCTTCCTATCTTTCTTACACCAGTACGGACACAACTTTCTTTCGAAGTTTCAATGGTTTTTTTTTTGTCTTGGGGCTAAACGCCGTTTCAACAGCTAATGTCATATCATGGCGGTCAGTGGAACTACGCATGTTTTTCCTGGCTTTCTCATACCAATACTGACACAACTGTCTTTCCAATTTTCAATGGGTTTGTTTGTGTTGGTGTTAAACGCCGTTTCAACAGCTAATGTCATATCAAGTTTCAATATGTTTTATTTGTATTGGAGGTAAACGTTCTTTGAACAGTTAATGTCATATAAAGGCGATCAATGCACCTAGCATGTTCTTCCTGTCTATCTCACACCTGTACTAACAGAACTTCCTTTCCAAGTTTCAATGGGTTTTGTTTGTGTTTGTGTTAAACGCCGTCTCAACACCTAATGTCATTTTATCGCGGTCAATGGACCTACGCATGTGATTCCTGGCTTTCTCACACCAGTACTGAAACAAATTTTAAACGCCGTCTCAACAGCTAATGTCATTTTATCGCGGTCAGTAGACCTACGCATGTGATTCCTGGCTTTCTCACACCAGTACTGAAACAACTTTCTTTCCAAATTTCAATAGGTTTTGATTTTATTGGGGTTAAACGCCGTTTCAACAGCTTAGGTCACACAAGTACTGACACAACATTCTTTTCTAGTTTCAATAGGTTTTGATTGTATTGGGGGTAAACGCCGTTTCTACAGCTAATGTCATATTATTTCGGTCAGTGGACCTGCCCATATGTTTCCTGGCTTTCTTACACCAGTACTGACAGAACATTCTTTCCAACTTTCGGTATGTTTTGTTTGTATTGGGGTTAAACGCCGTTTCCACAGCTAATGTCATATCATGGCGGTGAATGGACCTACGCATGTGCTTCCCGGCTTTCTCATACTAGTACTGACACAACGTTCTTTCCAAGTTTTAATAGGTTTTGTTTGTATTGGAGTTAAACGTCGTTTCAATAGGTAATGTCATGTAATTGCGGTCAGTATACCTACGCATGTTTTTGCTGGCTTTCTCACACGAGTACTGACACAACTTTCTATCGAAGTTTCAATGGGTTTTGTTTGTGTTGGGGTTGACTGCCTTTTCAACATTTAATATCATATTATGGCGGTCAGTTGAGCTACGCATGTGTTTCTTTGCTTTCTCAAAGCAATATTGAGACAACGTTCTTTCCAAGTTGCAATGGGTTTTATTTCTGTTAGGGTTAAACGGCGTTTGAACAGGTAATGTCATATCATGGCAGTCGTTTCACCTATATATGTGGTTCCTTGGTTTCTCACACAAGTACTGACAGAACATTCTTTCCTAGTTTCATTAGGTTTTGTTTGTATTAGGGTTCAACGTCCTTTCAACAGGTAATATCATATAAAGGCTGTCAGTGCACCTAGCATGTTCTCCCTGGCTTTCTCACACCAGTACTGACAAAACTTTCTTTCCAAGTTTCAATAGGTTTTTTTTTGGGGGGGGGGGTGTTAACAGCCGTTTCTACAGCTAATGTCATATAATGGCGGTCAGTGCAACTACGCATGTTCTTCCTGGCTTTCTCACACCAGTACTGACACAACATTCTCTCCAAGTTTCAGTAGTGTTTGTTTCTTTTGTGGTTAAACGCCGTTTCAACAGCTAATGTGATATCATGGCGGTCAATGTACCTAGGCATGTGCTTCCTATCTTTCTTACACCAGTACTGACACCACTTTTTTTCCAAGTTTCAATGGGCTTTGTTTGTGTTGGGGTTAACTGCCGTTTCAACATTTAATGTGATATTATGTCGGTCAGTTGAGCTACGCATGCTTTTCTTTGCTTTCTCACACCAGTATTTACACAACATTTTTTTCCAAGTTTCACTAAGTTTTGTTTGTGCTGGGGTTAAACGTTTTTTCAACACTTAATGTCATATAATGGCGGTCGGTGCACCTATGCATGTGTTTTCTTGGTTTCTCACACAAGTACTGACACAACATTCTTTTCTAGTTTCAATAGGTTTTGATTGTATTGGGGTTAAACGCCGTTTCTACAGCTAATGTCATATTATTTCGGTCAGTGGAACTACGCATGTACTTCCTGGATTTCTCACACCAGTACTGACACAACTTTCTTTCCAGGGTTTCATGGGTTTTGTTCGTGTTTGCGTTAAACGCCGTTTCAACAGCTAATGTCATTTCATGGCGGTCAATGGACCTACACTTGTGCTTCCTGGCTTCTTTACACCAGTACTGACACAACTTTCTTTCCAAGTTTTAATGGGTCTTGTTTGTGTTGGGGTTAACTGCCGTTTCAACATCTAATATCATATTATGGCGGTCAGTAGAGCTACGCATGTGCTTCTTTAATTTCTCAAAGCATTACTGACACAGCGTTCTTTCCAAGTTTGAATGGGTTTTGTTTGTGTTGGTGTTAAACGCTGTTTTCAACAGGTAATGTCATATCATGGCAATAGGTTCTACTATACACGTGTTTCTTTGGTTTCTTGCACCTGTATTGACACAGCTTTCTTTCCAAGTTTCAATGGGTTTTGTTTTTGTTGGGGCTAAAAGCCGTTTCAACAGCTAATGTCATATCATGGCGGTCAGTTGAGCTACGCATGTGTTTCTTTGCTTTCGCACACCAGTACTGACACAACTTTCTTTCCAAATTTGAATAGGTTTTGCATCTATTGGGATTAACTGCCGTTTCTACAGCTAATGTCATATCATGGCGGTCAGTGGAACTAATCATGTTCTTCCTGGCTTTCTCACACCAAGTTTCCAAGTTTCAATGGGTTTTGTTTGTGTTGGGGCTAAACGCAGTTTCAACAGCTAATGTCCTATCATGGCGGTCCGTTGAACTACGCATGTGTTTCTTTGCTTTCTCACACCAGTACTGACACCACTTTCTTTGCAAGTTTCGATGGGTTTTGTTTGTGTTGTTGTTAACTGCCGTTTCAACATTTAATATCATATTATGGTGGTCAGTTGAGCTACGCATGTTTTTCTTTGCTTTCTCACACCAGTACTGACACAACTTTCTTTTGTAGTTACAACAGGTTTTGATGGTATTGGGGTTAAACGCCGTTTCAACAGCTTATGTCATATCATGTGGGTCATTGGAGCTACGCAAGTGTTTCCCGGTTTTCTCCCACAAGTACGAAAAAAAGGTTATTTGCAAGTTTCAACTGGTTTGTTTGTGTTGGGGTTAAACGCCGTTTCAATAGCTAATATTATATCATGGCGGTCGGTGCACCTACGCATGTTTTCTTGGTTTCTCACACAAGTACTGTCACAACATTCTTTTCCAGTTTCAATAGCTTTGATTGTATTAGGGTTAAACGCCGTTTCTACAGCTAATGTCATATCATGGCGGTCAGTGCAACTACGCACGGCCTTCCTGGCTTTGTCACATCAGTATTGACACAACTTTCTTTCCAAGTTTCAATGGGATTTGTTTGTGTTGGGGTTAAACGCCGTTTCAACAGTTAATGTCATATCATAGCGGTCTGTTGAGGTACGAAAGTGTAACCCGGTTTTCTCGCACTAGTACTGACACAACGTCCTTTCCAAGTTTCAATGGGTTTGTTTGTATTGGTGTTAAACGCCGTTTCAATAGGTAATGTCATATCATGGCGGTCGGTGCATTTGCCCATATGTTTCCTAGCTTTCTTACACCAGTACTGACAGAACATTCTTTCCAAGTTTCGGTAGGTTTTGTTTGTATTGGGGTTAAACGCCGTTTCAACAGCTAATGTCATATCACGGCGGTGAATGGACCTACGCATGTGCTTCCTGGCTTTCTCATAGCAGTACTGACACAACGTTCTTTCCAAGTTTCAAAAGGTTTTGTTTGTATTGGAGTTAAACGTCGTTTCAACAGGTAATGTCATATAATTGCGGTCAGCACACCTACGCATGTTTTTGCTGGTTTTCTCACACGAGTACTGACACAACTTTCTTTCCAAGTTTCAATGGGTTTTGTTTGTGTTGGGGTTAACTGTCTTTACAACATTTAATATGATATTATGCCTGTCAGTTAAGCTACGCATGTGTTTCTTTGCTGTCTCAAAGCAATACTGAGACAACGTTCTTTCCAAGTTGCAATGGGTTTTATGTCTGTTGGGGTTAAACGGCGTTTCAACACGTAATGTCATATCATGGCAGTCGTTTCACCTATACATGTATTTCCTTGGGTTCTCACACAAGTACTGACAGAACATTCTTTTCTAGTTTCATTAGGTTTTGTTCCTTTTGGGGTTAAACACCGTTTCAACAGGTAATTTCGGTCAAAGCACCTACGCATGTGATTCCTGGCTTTCTTACACCAGTACTGCCACAACTTTCTTTCAAAGTTTCAATGGGCTTTGTTTGTGTTGGGATTACCTGCCGTTTCAACATTTAATGTCATATTATGGCGGTCAGTTAAGCTACGCATGTTTTTCTTTGCTTTCTCACACCAGTACTGACCCAATGTTTTTTCCAAGTTTCACTAGGTTTTGTTTGTGCTGGGATTAAACGCCTTTTCAACACTTAATCTCATATAATGGCGGTCGGTGCACCTATGCATGTGTTTTCTTGGTTTCCGACACAAGTACTGTCACAACATTCTTTTCTAGTTTCTGTAGGTTTAGTTTGTATTGGGGTTGAACGCCGTTACTACAGCTAATGTCATATTATGGCGGTCAGTGGAACTACGCATGTTTTTCCTGGCTTTCTCAAACCAGTACTGCCACAACTTTCTTTCCAAGTTTTAATGGGATTTGTTCGTGTTTGTGTTAAACGCCGTTTCAACAGCTAATGTCATTTCATGGCGGTCAATGGACCTACGCATGTGCTTTCTGGCTTTCTCACACCAGTACTAACACAACTTTATTTCGAAGTTTCAATAGGTTTTGTTTGTATTTGGGTTAAACGTCGTTTCAACAGGTAATGTCAGATAATGGCGGTCAGTGCACCTACGCAAGTTCTTCCTGGCTTTCTTACACCAGTACTGACACAACTTTCAAAGCAAGTTTCAATGGGTTTTGTTTGTGTTGGGGTTAACTGCCGTTTCAACATTTAATATCATATTATGGCGGTCAGTTGAGCTAGCAACGTGTTTCTTTGCTTTCACACAGTAATACTAACACAAGGTTCTTTCCAAGTTGCAATGGGTTTTATTTCTGTTGGGTTTAAACGCCGTTTTAATAGGTAATGTCATATCATGGCAGTCGGTTCATCTACACATGTGTTTCCTTGGTTTCTCACACAAGTACTGACAGAACATTCTTTCCTAGTTTCATTAGATTTTGTTTGTATTGGGGTTAAACGTCCTTTCAACAGGTAATGTCATATAAAGGCGGTCAGTGCACCTAGCATGTTCTCCCTGGCTTTCTCACACCAGTACTGACACAACTTTATTTCCAAGTTTCAAGCGGTTTTGTTTGTGTTGGGGCTAAATCCGTTTCAACAGCTAATGTCATATCATGGCGGTCAGTTGAGGTACGCATGTATTTCTTTGCTTTCTCACACCGGTACTGACATAACTTTTTTCTAAATTTCAACAGGTTTTGTTGCTATTGGGGTTAACCGCCGTTTATAAAGCTAATGTCATGTCATGGCAGTCGGTGCAACTACGAATGTTCTTCCTGGCTTTCTCACACCACTATTGACACAACATTCTCTCCAAGTTTCAGTAGCGTTTGTTTGTTTTGTGGTTAAACGCCGTTTCAACAGCTAATGTCATGCCATGGCGGTCAATGGACCTAGGCATGTGCTTCCTATCTTTCTTACAGTAATACTGACACAACTTTCTTTCCAAGTTTCAATGGGCTTTGTTTGTGTTGGGGTTAACTGCCGTTTCAACATTTAATGTCATATTAAATCGGTCAGTTGAGCTACGCATATTTTTCTTTGCTTTCTTACACCAGTACTGACACAAGGTTTTTTCGAAGTTTCACTAAGTTTTGTTTGTGCTGGGGTTAAACGTTTTTTCAACACTTAATGTCATATAATGGCGGTCGGTGCACCTATGCATGTGTTTTCTTCGTTTCTCACACAAGTACTGACACAACATGCTTTTCTAGTTTCAGTGGGTTTTGTTTGTATTGGGGTTGAAGGCCGTTTCTACATCTAATGTCATATTATGGCGGTCAGTGGAACTACGCATATACTTCCTGCCTTTCTCACACCAGTACTGACACAACTTTCTTTCTAAGTTTTAATGGGATTTGTTCGTGTTTGCGTTCAACGTCATTTCAACAGCTAATGTCATTTCACGGAAGTCAATGGACCTACGCATGTGCTTCCTGGCTTTCTCACACCAGTACTAAAACAACTTTCTTTCCAAGTCTCAATAGGTTTTGTTTGTATTGGGATTAAACGTCGTTTCAACAGGTAATGTCAGATAATGGCGGTCAGTGTACCTACGCATGTTTTTCCTGGCTCTCTCACATCAGTACTGACACAACATTCTTTCTAAGTTTCAACGGGTTTTGTTTGTGTTGGGGTTAACTGCCGTTTCAACATTTAATATCATATTATGGCGGTCAGTTGAGCTACGCATGTGTTTCTTTGCTTTCACACAATAATACTAACACAAGGTTCTTTCCAAGTTGCAATGGGTTTTATTTCTGTTGGGTTTAAACGCCGTTTTAATAGGTAATGTAATATCATGGCAGTCGGTTCATCTATGTGTTTCCTTGCTTTCTCACACAAGTACTGACAAAACATTCTTTCCTAGTTTCATTAGGTTTTGTTTGTATTGGGGTTAAACGTCCTTTCAACAGGTAATGTCATATAAAGGCGGTCGGTGCACCTAGCATGTTGTCCCTGGCTTTCTCACACCAGTACTGACCCAACTTCCTTTCCAAGTTTCAAGGTGTTTTGATTGTGTTGGGGCTAAACGCCGTTTCAACAGCTAATGCCATATCATGGCGGTCAGTTGAGGTACGCATGTATTTCTTTGCTTTCTTACACCAGTACTGACACAACTTTCTTTCCAAATTTCAATAGGTTTTGTTTCTATTAGGGTTAAACGCCGTTTCCACAACTATTGTCATATCATGGCGGTCAATGCGACTACGCATGTTCTTCCTGGCTTTCTTACACCAGTACTGACGCAACTTTCTTTCCAAGTTTCAATGGCTTTGTTTGTGTTGGGGTTAAACGCCGTTTCAACAGGTAATGTCATATCTTGGCAGTCCGTTCAACTATACATCTGTTTCCTTGGTTTCTCACACAAGTACTGACAGAATATTCTCTCATATCATGGCAGTCCGTTCAACCATACATCTGTTTCCTTGGTTTCTCACACAAGTACTGACAGAATATTCTCTCCCAGTTTTAGTAGCTTTTATTTGTATTGGGGTTAAACGCCGTTTCAATGGCTAATGTCATATTATGGCGGTCAATGCACCTACGCATGTGCTTTCTGGCTTTCTTACACCAGTATTTACACAACTTTCATTTCAGGTTTCAATGGGTTTTGTTTGTATTGGAGGTAAACGTCCTTTCAACAGGTATTGTCATAAAAAGGCGGTCAGTGCACCTAGGTTGTTCTCCATGGCTTTCTCACACCAATACTGACACAACTTTCTTTCCAAGTTTCAGTGGGATTTGTTTGATTTGGGGCTAAACGCCATTTCAACAGGTAATGTCATATCATGGCGGTCAGTTGAGCTACGCATGTGTTTCCTTGCTTTCTCACACCAGTACTGACACAACTTTCTTTCCAAATTCCAATAGGTTTTGTTTGTATTGGGGTTAAACGCCGTTTCAACAGCTTAGGTCATATCGTGGGGTCAGTGGAGCTACGCAAATGTTTCCCAGTTTTCTCACACCAGTACTAAAAAAAGGTTCTTTCTAAGCTTCATCTGGTTTGTTTGTGGTGGGGTTAAACGCCGTTTCAATAGCTAATGTAATATCATGGCGTTCGATGCACGTACGCATGTGTTTTCTTGGTTTCTCACACAAGTACTGACACAACATTCTTTTCTAGTTTCAATAGGTTTTGATTGTATTGGGGTTAAACGCCGTTTCTACAGCTTATGTCATATTATTTCGGTCAGTGGAACTACTCATGTACTTCCTGGCTTTCTCACACCAGTACCGACACAACTTTCTTTCCAGGTTTTAATGGGTTTTGTTCGTGTTTGCGTTAAACGCCGTTTCAACAACTAATGTCATTTCATGGCGGTCAATGGACCTACGCTTATGATTCCTGGCTTCTTCACACCAGTACTGACACAACTTTCTTTCCAAGTTTCAATACGCTTTTTTTGTATTGGGGTTAAACTTCGTTTCAACAGGTAATGTCATATAATGGCGGTCAGTGCACCTACGCATGTTCTTCCTGGCTTTCTTACACGAGTACTGACACAAATTTCTTTGCAAGTTTCAATGGGTTTTGTTTGTGTTGGGGTTAACTGCCGTTTCAACATTTAATATCATATTATGGCGGTCAGTAGAGCTACGCATGTGCTTTTTTTCATTTCTCAAACCATTACTGACACAGCGTTCTTTCCAAGTTTCAATGGGTTTTGTTTGTGTTGGTGTTAAACGCTGTTTTCAACAGGTAATGTCATATCATGGCAGTCGTTTCAACTATACATGTGTTTCTTTGGTTTCTTACACCAGTACTGACACAACTTTCTTTCCTAGTTTCAGTAGCTTTTGTTTGTATTGGGATTAAACGCCGTTTCAACAGCTAATGTCATATCATGGCGGTCACACCAGTACTGACACAACTTTCTTTCCAAGTTTCATTGGGTTTTGTTTGTGTTGGGGCTAAAAGACTTTTCAACAGCTAATGTCATATCATGGCGGTAAGTTAAGCTCGCATGTGTTTCTTTGCTTTCTCACACCAGTACTGACACAACTTTCTTTCCAAATTTGAATAGGTTTTGTATCTATTGGGGTTAAACGCCGTTTCTACAGCTAATGTCCTATCATGGCGGTCAGTGCAACTACGCATGTTATTCCTGGCTTTCTCACACCAAGTTTCAAATTTTAAATGGGTTTTATTTGTGTTCGGGCTAAACGCCGTTTCAACAGCTAATGTCCTATCATGGCGGTTAGTTGAACTACGCATGTGTTTCTTTGCTTTCTCACACCAGTACTGACACAACTTTCTTTGCAAGTTTCCATGGGTTTTGTTTGTGTTGTGGTTAGCTGGCGTTTCAACATTTTATGTCACATCATGGTGGTCAGTTGAGCTACGCATGTGTTTCTTTGCATTTTCACACCAGTACTGACACAATTTTTATTTCTAGTTTCAATAGGTTTCGATTTATTAGGGTTAAACACCGTTTCAACAGGTTATGTTATATCATGTGGGTCATTGGAGCTACGCAAGTGTTTCTCGGTTTTCTTCCACCAGTACTAAAAAAAGGCTCTTTGCAAGTTTCAACTGGTTTGTTCTTGTTGGGGTTAAATGCCGTTTCAATAGCTAATGTCATATCATGGCTGTCGGTGCACCTACGCATGTGTTTTTTTAGTTTCTCACACAAGTACTGACACAACATTCTTTTCCATTTTCAATGCCTTTGTTTGTATTGGGGTTAAACGCCGTTTCAACAGCTAATGTCATATCATGGAGTGAATGGACCTACGCATGTGCTTCCTGGCTTTCTCATACCAGTACTGACACAACTTTCTTTCCAAGTTTCAATAGGTTTTGTTTGTATTGGTGTTAAACATCGTTTCAATAGGTAATGTCATATAATTGCGGTCAGTGCACCTACGCATGTTTTTTTGGCTCTCCCACACCAGTACTGACACAACTTTCTTTCGAAGTTTCAATGGGTTTTGTTTGTGTTGGGGTTAACGGCCGTTTCAACATTTAATATCATATTATGGCAGTCAGTTGAGCTACGCATGTGTTTCTTTGCTTTCACACAGTAATACTAAAACAAGGTTCTTTCCAAGTTGCAATGGGTTTTATTTCTGTTGGGTTTAAACGCCGTTTTAATATGTAATGTCATATCATGGCAGTCGGTTCATCTATACATGTGTTTCCTTGGTTTCTCACACAAGTACTGACAGAACATTCTTTCCTGGTTTCATTAGGTTTTGTTTGTATTGGGGTTAAACGTCCTTTCAACAGGTAATGTCATATAAAGGCGGTCAGTGCACCTAGCATGTTCTCCCTGGCTTTCTCACACCATTGATGAACCACAACTTTCTTTCCAAGTTTCAATGGGTTTTGTTTGTTTTGGGGTTAAACGCCGTTTCAACAGGTAATGTCATATCATGGCAGTCCGTTCAACTATACATGTGTTTCCTTGGTTTCTCACACAAGTACTGACAGAAGATTCTCTCCCAGTTTTATTAGCTTTTATTTGTATTGGGGTTAAACGCCGTTTCAACAGCTAATGTCATATCATGGCGGTCAATGCACCTACGCATGTGCTTCCTGGCTTTACCACACCAGTACTGACACAACTTTCTTTCCAAGTTTCAATAGGTTTTGTTTGTATTGGAGTTAAACGCCATTTCAACAGGTAATGTCATGAAAAGGCGGTCAGTGCACCTAGGTTGTTCTCCCTGGCTTTCTCACACCAGTACTGACACAACTTTCTCTCCAAGTTTCAATGGGTTTTGTTTGTTTTGGGCCTAAACGCGGTTTCAACAGCTAATGTCATATCATGGCGGTCAGTTTAGCTACATGTGTTTCTTTGCCTTCTCACACCAGTACTGACACAACTTTCTTTCCAAATTTCAATAGGTTTTCTTTGTATTGGGGTTAAACGCCGTTTCAACAGCTTAGGTCATATCGTGGGGTCAGTGGTGCTACGCAAGTGTTTTACGGTTTTCTCACACCAGTACAAAAAAAACTTTCTTTCTAAGTTTCAACTGGTTTGCTTGTGTTGGGGTTGAACTCCTTTTCAATAGCTAATGTAATATCACGGCGTTCGGTGCACGTACGCATGTGTTTTCTTGGTTTCTCACACAAGTACTGACACAACATTCTTTTCTAGTTTCAATAGGTTTTGATAGTATTGGGGTTAAACGCCGTTTCCACAGCTAATGTCATATTATTTCGGTCAGTGGAACTACGCATGTACGTCCTGGCTTTCTCACACCAGTACTGACACAACTTTCTTTCCAGGTTTTAATGGGTTTTGTTCGTGTTTGCGTTAAACGCCGTTTCAACAGCTGATGTCAGTTCATGGCGGTCAATGGACCTACGCTTGTGCTTCCTGGCTTCTTCACACCAGTACTGACACAACTTTCTTTTCAAGTTTCAATAGGTTTTGTTTGTATTCGGGTTAAACGTCGTTTTCAACAGGTAATGTCATATAATTCCGGTCAGTGCACCTACGCAAGTTCTTCCTTGCTTTCATACACCAGTACTAACACAACCTTTTTTCCAAGTTTCAATGGGTTTTGTTTGTGTTGGGGTTAACTGCCGAATCAACATTTAATATCATATTATGGCGGTCAGTTGAGCTACGCATGTGTTTTTTTGATTTCTCAAAGCATTACTGACACAACGTTCTTTCCAAGTTTGAATGGGTTTTGTTTGTGTTGGGGTTAAACGCCGTTTCAACAGGTAATGTCATATCATGGAAGTCGGTTCAACTATACATGTGTTTCCTTGCTTTCTCACACAACATTGTTTCCTAGTTTCAGTAGGTTTTGTTTGTATTGGGGTTAAACGCCGTTTCAACAGCTAATGTCATATCATGGCGGTCAATGCATCTACGAATGTGCTACCTGGCTTTCTTACACCACTACTGACACAACTTTCTTTCCAAGTTTCAACAGGTTTTGTTTGTATTGGAGGTAAACGTCGTTTCAACAGGTAATGTCATATAAAGGCTGTCAGTGCACCTAGAATGTTCTCCATGGCTTTATCACACCAGTACTGACACAACTTTCTTTCCAACTTTCAATTGGTTTTGTTTTTGTTGCGGTTAAACGCCGTTTAAACAGATAATGTCACATCATGGCGGTCAGTTGAGCTACGCAAGTGTTTCGCGGTTTTCTCACACCAGTACTGACACAACGTCCTTTCCAAGTTTCCATGGGTTTGTTTTTATTGTAGTTAAACGCCGTTTCAACAGCTAATGTCATATCATGGCGGTCGGTGCATCTACGCATGTGTTTCCTAGGTTTCTCACACCAGTATTGACAGAACATGCTTTCCAAGTTTCGGTAGGTTTTGTTTGTATTTGGGTTAAACGCCGTTTCCACAGGTAATGTCATATCCTGGCGGTGAATGGACGTACGCATGTGCTTCCCGGCATTCTTACACCAGTACTGACACAAATTTTTTTCCAAGTTTCAATAGGTTCTTTTTACTGGGGTTTAACATCGTTTCAATACTTATTCTCATACGCATGTTTTTTTGGCTCTCTCACACCAGTACTGACACAACTTTCTATCGAAGTTTCAATGGGTTTTGTTTGTGTTGGGGTTAACGGCCGTTTCAACATTTAATATCATATTATGGCAGTCAGTTGAGCTACGCATGTGTTTCTTTGCTTTCACACAGTAATACTAACACAAGGTTCTTTCCAAGTTGCAATGGGTTTTATTTCTGTTGGGTTTAAAGGCCGTTTTAATATGTAATGTCATATAATGGCAGTCGGTTCATCTATACATGTGTTTCCTTGGTTTCTCACACAAGTACTGACAAAACATTCTTTCCTGGTTTCATTAGGTTTTGTTTGTATTGGGGTTAAACGTCCTTTCAACAGGTAATGTCAAAAAAAGGCGGTCAGTGCACCTAGCATGTTCTCCCTGGCTTTCTCACACCAGTGCTGACACAACTTTCTTTCCAAGTTTCAATGGGTTTTGTTTGTTTTGGGGCTAAACGCCGCTTCAACAGCTAATGTCATATCATGGCGGTCAGTTGAGCTACGCATGTGTTTCTTTGCTTTCTCACACTAGTACTGACACAACTTTCCATCCAAATTTCAATAGGTTTTGTTTGTATTCGGGTTAAATGCCGTTTCTACAACTAATGTCATATCATGGCGGTCAGTTGAGCTACGCATGTTCTTCCTGGCTTTCTCACACCAGTACTGACACAACTTTCTTTCCAAGTTTCAATGGCTTTGTTTGTGTTGGGGTTAAACTCCGTTTCAACAGCAAATGTCATATCAAGTTTCAATAGGTTTTGTTTGTATTGGAGTCAAACGTCCTTTGGACAGGTAATGTCATATAAAGGCGGTCAGTGCACCTAGCATGTTCTACCTGTCTTTCTCACACCAGTACTAACACAACTTCCTTTCCAAGTTTCAATGGGTTTTGTTTGTGTTTGCGTTAAACGCCATCTCAACAGCTAATGTCATTTCATCGCGGACAATGGACCTACGCATGTGCTTCCTGGCTTTACCACACCAGTACTGAAACAACTTTCTTTCCAAGTTTCAATAGGTTTTGTTTGTATTGGGGTTAAACGTCGTTTCAACAGGTAATGTCATATAATGGCGGACAATGCACCTACGCATGTTCTTCCTGGCTTTCTTACACCAGCACTGACACAAATTTCTTTGCAAGTTTCAATGGGTTTTGATTGTGTTGGGGTTAACTGCCGTCTCAACATTTAATATCATATTATGGCGGTCAGTTGAGCTACGCATGTGTTTCTGTTATTTCTCAAAGCATTACTGACACAACGTTCTTTCCATGTTTCAATTGGTTTTGTTTGTGTTGGGGTTAAACGCCGTTTCAACAGGTAATGTCATATCATGGCTGTCCGTTCAACTATACATGGGTTTCCTTGGTTTCTCACTCAAGTACTGACAGAATATTCTCTCCCAGTTTTATTAGCTTTTATTTGTATTGGGGTTAAACGCCGTTTCAACAGCTAATGTCATATTATGGCGGTCAATGCACCTACGCATGTGCTTCCTGGCTTTCTTACACCAGTACTGACACAACTTTCTTTCCAAGTTTCAATAGCTTTTGTTTGTATTGGAGTTAAACGTCCTTTCAACAGGTAATGTCATAAAAAGGTGATCAGTGCACCTAGGTTGTTCTCCCTGGCTTTATCACACCAGTACTGACACAACTTTCTTTCCAAGTTTCAATGGGTTTTGTTTGTGTTGGGGCTAAACGCCGTTTCAACAGCTAATGTCATATCATGGCGGTCATTATTATAATTAAGAATTATTTTTAATCACTTCTTTCAACGTATTCAGTGCTATAGAATTTGAAAGTAACTTCTTCGGCTAATGTTGATCTAGATCAGACTGAATGTTTCTGTGCGGTCTGATCTGGAACTACCACCACCGATTTTATTTCATATAAGCAGAGAAACTCTTTTACTCGCTTCTTTCAGCATATTCAGTGCATACACAGAATCAGATAATAACATCAAAGATTAAAACCCATCCAACATGACGCTTTTAAACGCATATCTTTTTTTAATTGAAGGAAAGGGTTTGAAAATTGACTGTTCTTTTTTTGTTTTGTTTTGTTTCTTTAACGCTAGTCAAAACAACAAGCGACTATCGTATGTAACTGTGATTGACAGCCTTTTTTTACTACGCTTCATTGTGAATGTATATTTGTTTGATTGCTTTTCAACTCACTGCCCATGTCAAATGACCAAACACCAACTTGCAACATGCATCGACCTTGGTCAAGCTGTGAAATCAGTATGGTCATAGCTAAGATGTTTTTTATGTGTGCATATCGTTGGTTACTTCAGGAGTCTCGCAACTCGGTTGTGGGACCCTTGAAGTAAAATGGCTTAAGTTGGAATGGTATTATCTTCTGTTTATATGTATACTTTTAGACTTATCTTGTTTTGTTTTATTTCCCTTAAATATCATTCTTTACTTCTGAATCACATGCAAGAACATACTTTTTGTCTTTTGGTCTGTCCGGAAATCTCGGTATTACCTATTCACGTAGGAGATGTGTCTTTTTCTTTTTTGGGGAGGGGGCACCGCAGGAGGGGTATTTTTCTTTTTTTTTTTTTTTTTGTCGAAGGCCAAGCCTTCCTTTGCGGGTGATGGAGGACTGGCCGATAAGGATATTGATATAGTAATGCATGATAATCTGCTATTTCCCCCCACTCAAACATATTGTGTGTCATTGTAATCAAAAAATGAAAAATATTTTAATATTAACCCTTTCACACACAATACTGATTTTTAACGACCCTGAGAAGAAAAAATTTGAGGAGTTTGTAGGGACGGGAGAAAATGCTGGTATTCAGCAGTTTCTCCTTTTCACACAATGTTTTTTCTTTTTCTTCCCTATCAAAGACAAAAATCATATTTCAGCAACACTTGATTTGTCGTCTGCTAATGTTTCAATTTTGTCCAGTCCATTTTTTGTCTTTCTGATTAAAATTCTTAAACCGAAGGTCAAACTCGTCCTTGAGTGGAGGCCCGGTTTAAAACATATGCGTAAAATTATAGGAAAAAACCAAAGCTTTGACTTTATATTTTTTAGGAATTTTGTTTTTAATTGTCTGTATAACTAGCATCGACATAAATCGCATTACTGATAAAATCTTCCAATTATTATAAAACCTTACCATCCACAACAAAATATAAGGCGTGTATATAATTGTATTCTACAAGGATAATACACCGCACCAATAATTCACATTTTTTCTTTTCACAACATACACAAACTATTTTAAATCAGATCCATACATTGAAACATGATCAACAACATATACCTAACAAACGATTTGCTTTTGGAGTGGGAGTACTCGTTCTTTTCATTATCGATAAGTGGCATTACTTATTAACCGGCCTTCACGGATAGTCTAAAAATTTGCTCCTACAATTGTCGTGGTTTAAATAATACAAAACAACGCGTTGACCTATTTAATCTTTTTAAGGAAAAAAATGTTGATATATTATGCTTACAAGAAACTCATTTCGTTGAAATGATAGAAAACAGAATTTATTCGGAATGGAACGGGCAATGTTATTTCATTAATGGTACCCATAACTGTAAAGGGGTAGCAATTTTGCTGAAAAAGAATGTTGATATCAAAATTTTTGAAAGCAAAAGAGACAACAATGGTCAATTTATCGCACTGAACTTGTTGTACAATAACACACCATTTATTCTCGCAAACATATACGCACCAAATACAGACAACCCTATTTTTTTCGAAAATATCTTTCAACAAATAGATTCTTTCGATAACATTGATGAGTATATCATTTGTGGGGACTTCAACTTAGTTCTTGACCCGAACATTGACTATGAGAATTACAAATCATCCAATCATAATGTAAAATCTAGGCAACTTTTGACATCAATTATAAGTGATAGAAACTTAACTGACCCTTTTAGACATTTAAATGGAAATTCCAGAAAATATACATGGAAAAGATTCAATCCCTTACAAAAAGGGAGACTAGATTTCTTCTTACTAACGCAAAATTTAATACAATTCTTAAGATTCTGTGATATCGACATAAGTTATAAATCTGACCATTCTATTATAGTACTTGAGCTAAAACTTTCTGACCAGACTCATGGGAAGAGTTATTGGAAATTTAACAACTCCCTTTTAAACGACATAGAATATATAGATTGTATAAATTCAAAAATTGATAATGTTATTAAACAATATTGTTTGCCTATCTATAATATCGAAAATGTGCTTCAAATTGATCGATCCGAGATTCAATTTGTAATTGAGGATCAACTTTTTTTGGAAACTCTTTTAATGGAAATTCGAGGTGAAACAATATCTTTTTCTAGTCATAAGAATAAATTGAAAGACTCCAGAGAAAATTATCTTCTTAACGAAATAAAAAAACTAGAATTAAATTTAAATGAAACTAATAAGGCCCAAATGATTGATTTAAAAAATGAACTAGAGGACTTACGAAATAACAAAATGAAAGTTTTTTTCATTAGATCTAGAGCAAATTGGGTTGACAACGGTGAAAAAATTACCAAATATTTTTGCAACCTAGAAAAACAACACATTGCATCGAAGTCAATCCCTTTCTTAGAAAAAGAAGACGGTTCCCACATTTTTGACCAAAGTGAAATACTTAATGAATTAAAAGCATATTACAAAAATTTATACTCTGAACAATCTTGTGATAATGATTCTAATCTACAAAATGACTTAATGAATTGTAACACAATTAAACTAAACGAAACCCAAAAAGATAGCATTGAAGGCTTATTACAACATCAAGAAGTAGCAAATACTTTGAAAAATATGAAAAATGATAAAAGCCCTGGCATTGATGGTTTTACGACAAATTTTTATAAGGTATTTTGGGGTAAAATAGGAAAGTTTATTGTAAGAGCTTTAAATCATGCTTTTTTAAATAACTCCTTTTCTAGAAATATAAAATAAGGAACAGTCATATGTATACCTAAGGAAAATAAACCAAAACAGTTTTTAAAAAATCTGAGACCCATTACTCTCTTGAACGTATTATACAAACTTGCTTCAGGCAGCATTGCAAATAGACTAAAGTCAGTTTTAAATCAAATCATATCAAAAGAACAAACTGGCTTTCTAAAAGATAGATTTATAGGCGAGAATACTAGATTAGTGTACGATATTATGCAATACTGTGATGAAAGAAATAAACCTGGTCTTTTAATGTTGATAGATTTTGAAAAAGCCTTTGATTCAATTTCTTTCAAGTTCATAGAAAAGACACTAGAGTTTTTTAACTTCGGCGAAACTTTTAATAGATGGATTAAATTATTTTTATACAATACCGACGTTTGTGTACAATTAAATGGCTTTTTGTCAGAATATTTCACCGTAAAGAGAGGTTGTCGTCAAGGTGATCCAATTTCCGCGTATCTGTTTATTCTATGCACGGAAATTCTAAATATCAAATTAAAAAATAATAAAAATATCAAAGGTATACAAATACAAAATAAAGAATACTTAATCTCACAATTCGCTGACGATACGACACTCTTCCTAGATGGCTCACAAAAGACGCTGAACAGTACTTTAGATTTATTACAAAATTTTTCACATATTTCAGGCCTTAAAATTAACTTTGACAAAACAAAACTGATTTGGATTGGTAAAATGAAGTATAGTACTCGCTCAATAAAAACTAAATGGAAATTATCATGGGGAGAAACCCAATTCAAGTTACTTGGTATTTTATTTCACGTTGATCTAAAAGAAATGGTAAAATTAAACTTTGAACCAAAAGTACAAAGCATGAGTAACTGTATACGATATTGGAAAAAAAGAAAATTAACACCTTTTGGAAAAATAGCGGTAGTAAAAAGCATTCTAGTACCCATCTTAACTCACTTATTCATAAGTATTCCGTCTCCATCATATAACTATTTAAAGAAAATTAGTGACATGTTATATAACTTTGTATGGGACGGAACGTGTAATAAAATTAAACAAAAAGTGCTAATTAAAGATTATGAAGAAGGCGGCTTAAAGATGATTGACTTATTTAATTACAACCTGAATATGAAAATTAAATGGATAAAAAAACTCATTTCCGATGGTAACAAAGACTGTTACGAATTTACCAACAATATTTTCGATATTAATAAACTATTCAATTCCGGAAGAAAGTATTGTGAACAACTCTGCAAAACGATAAAAAATGAATTCTGGAAAGACGTTTTATACTCACTTATGACATATATGTCAAAATGTTATTTTACAAATTGGATAGAACTAATCAATATGCCTCTATTCTATAATGAAAACTTAATGATTGGCTCTAAGCACTGTTTTAATCACGTTCTGTACAATGGTGGAATAAGGTATGTTAAAGACATGTTAAATGAAGATGGTAGCTTTAAAACGTGGACTGACATGAAAAATACTATTAATAACGGAATCAACTTTTTAGAATTTTATAGCATTATCAGCGCTATAAAAGCGCTGTTTGCAGAACATAACATCACTAACAAGAATAAGTCATTACAAGGTTTCCATAACCCAAATATAAACTGCTATTTTTATCAAATAATTATTAAGTCTTGTAGTAACAAATTCACATATAACGTTCTGATAAAGAATAACGAAAAACCGACATGTCATAGTAAGTGGAACAGCACTTTTCCAAACTCTAATATCAATTGGAATGTTATACACAGTAATGTTCTTAAATATTCAAGTGACAGATACTCCCAATGGTTTCAAACAAGAATAATACACAGGATTCTTCCGACAAACTCGCTTCTTTTTAAAATGAACTTGGTCGAAACAAATATGTGTTCTTTCTGTAACAGCTGTGAAGAAACTTTAGCACATTTATTTTATGAATGTCAAAATATCAACCCTATTTGGGAGCGCATTTCAATACTTGTTAATAATTTAGATCAGTCGATGTCAATAAGCAAACAAAATGTGCTTTTGGGTTCAAATGAAACAAATCTGAAGCTAGACAGATTACTTCTTGAAACAAAAAAATATTTTTACAAATGTAAAAACAAAGATATAAAACCATCTTTATTAGGCCTGAAAAATAGTCTCTTCTATAATCTTAGCATCATTAGAAGCTCAAAAAATTATAAAAATGAACGAAGGCTTACGACAATTGTAGAATACATCAGTCAAAACCTCCCATAAACCAAAAGCTTTTTTCGTTTTCTATACACACGAACAATGCTGCAGTGCTGAAGCCTCAAAAGAGTACCTACCTTATGTTACGTTTTTTTTTTTTTTTTTTGCTTTTGACGTTTCCGTACTGTACATTGAACTAAGATCAAAGTAACACTTTATCATCACAATCACTTTCACACTCACGCAACTCTCACAGAATTTTTTTTTTTTTTTTTTTTTTTACACATTTATATATAAAAATAAGCTTTTTCGTCCACATATTTAAAGAAAAAAAAAAAAAAAAAAAAAAAAAAAAAAAAACTGTAACAAGTAAGATAAGTAAACCTGTTATTAGTCATTATTGTTAAAATCTACATATTTTAGTAGCCATATCAATGTAGTAGTACAATAGTAGCTGTAAAAAAATCTGGAATCTGTAATTACGACTTTTGTTTGTATTTTAAAGTTCAATTACTAACACAGAATACTAACAACGATCTGTAAGGTGCATTGAGGGATGGCCACGACCCTCAAGTACCATAGAGACGTGGACAATAAAGTTAAAAAAAAAAAATCATGGCGGTCAGTTGAGCTACGCATGTGTTTCTTTGCTTTCTCACACCAGTACTGACACAACTTTCCATCCAATTTTCAATAGGTTTTGTTTGTATTCGGGTTAAACGCCGTTTCAACAGCTTAGGCCATATCGTGGGGTCAGTGGAGCTACGCAAGTGTTTCCCGGTTTTCTCACACCAGTACTAAAAAAAGGTTCTTTCTAAGTTTCAACTGGTTTGCTTGTGTTGGGGTTAAACGCCGTTTCAATGGCTAATTTAATATCATGGCGTTCGGTGCACGTACGCATGTGTTTTCTTGGTGTCTCACAAAAGTATTGACACAACATTCTTTTCTAGTTTCAATATTTTTTTGATATTATTGGGGTTAAACGCCGTTTCTACAGCTAATGTCATATTATTTCGTTCAGTGGAACTACGCATGTACTTCCTGGCTTTCTCACACCAGTACTGACACAACATTCTTTCCAAGTTTTAATGGGTTTTGTTCGTGTTTACGTTAAACGCCGTTTCAACAGTTAATGTCATATCATTCCGGTCAGTTGAGCTACGAAAGTGTAACCCGGTTTTCTCACACCAGTACTGACACAACGTCCTTTCCAAGTTTCAATGGGTTTGTTTGTATTGGTGTTAAACGCCGTTTCAACAGCTAATGTCATATCATGGCGGTCGGTGCACTTGCCCATGTGTTTCCTAGCTTTCTTACACCAGTACTGACAGAACTTTCTTTTTAAGTTTCGGTAGGTTTTGTTTGTATTGGGGTTAAACGCCGTTTCAACAGCTAATGTCATATCACGGCGGTTAATGGACCTACGCATGTGCTTCCTGGCTTTCTCATACCAGTACTGACACAACTTTCTTTCCAAGTTTCAATAGGTTTTGTTTGTATTGCAGTTAAACATCGTTTCAATAGGTAATGTCATATAATTGCGGTCAGTGCACCTACCCATGTTTTTGCTGGCTTTCTCACACGAGTACTGACACAACTTTCTATCGAAGTTTCAATGGGTTTTGTTTGTGTTGTGGTTAACTGCCTTATTAACATTTAATATGATATTATGCCTGTCAGTTAAGCTGCGCATGTGTTTCTTTGCTTTCTCAAAGCAATACTGAGACAACGTTCTTTCCAAGTTGCAATGGGTTTTATGTCTGTTGGGGTTAAACGCCGTTTCAACAGGTAATGTCATATCATGGCAGTCGTTTCACCTATACATGTGTTTCCTTGGGTTCTCACACAAGTACTGACAGAACATTCTTTTCTAGTTTCATTAGGTTTTGTTTCTTTTGTTGTTAAACACCGTTTCAACAGGTAATTTCGGTCAATGCACCTACGCATGTGATTCATGGCTTTCTTACACCAGTACTGACACAACTTTTTTTCCAAGTTTCAATAGGTTTTGGGGTTACCCAAACGTCGTTTCAACAGGTAATGTCATATAAAGGCGGTCAGTGCACCTAACAAGTCCTCCCTGGCTTTCTCACACCAGTACTGACCCAACTTTCTTTCCAAGTTTCAATGGGTTTTGTTTGTGTTGGGGTTAACTGCCGTTTCATCATTTAATATCATATTATGGCGGTCAATTGAGCTACGCATGTGTTTCTATGCTTTCTCACTGCAATACTGACACAACGTTCTTTCCAAGTTGCAATGGGTTTTATTTCTGTTTGGGTTAAACGCCGTTTCAAAAGGAAATGTCATATCATGGCAGTCGGTTCACCTATACATGTGTTTCCTTGGTTTCTCACACAAGTACTGACAGAACATTCTTTCCTAGTTTCATTAGGTTTTGTTTGTTTTGGGGTTGAAGGCCGTTTCAACAGCTAATTTCATATCATAGCGGTCAATGGACCTAGGCATGTGCTTCCTGGCTTTCTTACACCAGTACTGACACAACTTTCTTTCCAAGTTTCAATAGGTTTTGTTTGTAATGGGATTAAACTCAACAGGTAATGTCATATAAAGGCGATCAGTGCAACTACGCATGTTCTTCCTGGTTGCCTCACACTAGTATGGACAGAACTTTGTTTGCAAGTTTTATTTATTTATTTATTTATTTATTTATTTTTTTTTTTTTTTTTTGTGTTGGGGCTAAACATCGTTTCAACAGATAATGTCATATCATGGCATTCGGTTCACCTGCACATGTGTTTCCTTGGTTTCTCACACAAGTACTGACAGAACATTCTTTCCTAGTTTCATTAGGTTTTGTTTGTATTGGGGTTAAATGCCGTTTCAACAGCTAATTTCATATCATGGCGGTCAATGCATGTGGTTCCTGGCTTTCTTACACCAGTACTGACACAACTTTCTTTCCAAGTTTCAATAGGTTTTGTTTGTATTGGGGTTAAACGTCCTTTCAACAGGTAATGTCATATAAAGTCGGTCAGTGCTCCTAGCATGTTCTCCCTGGCTTTCTCACACCAGTACTGACACAACTTTCTTTCCAAGTTTCAATGGCTTATGTTTGTGTTGGGGCTAAACGCCGTTTGAACAGCTTATGTCATATCATGGCGGTAAGTTGAGCTACGCAAGTGTTTCTTTGCTTTCTTACAGCAGTATGGACATAACATTCTTTCCAAATTTGAATAGGTTTTGTATCTATTTGGGTTAAACGCCGTTTCTATAGCTAATGTCATATCATGGCGGTAAGTTCAACTACGCATGTTCTTCCTGGCTTTTTCACACCAGTACTGACACAACTTTCTTACCAAGTTTCAATGGGTTTGTTTGTTTTGGGGTTAAACGCAGTTTTAATAGCTAAACTCATATCATGTCGGTCAGTGCACCTACGCGTGTGTTTCCTTTCTTTCTTACACCAGTACTGACACAAAATTCTCTCCAAGTTTCAGTAGCGTTTGTTTGTTTTGTGATTAAACGCTCTTTCAACAGCTAATGTCATATCATGGCGGTGAATGGACCTAGGCATGTTCTTCCTATCTTTCTTAGACCAGTACTGACACAACTTTCTTTCCAAGTTTCAGTGGGCTTTGTTTGTGTTGGGGTTAACTGCCGTATCAACATTTAATGTCATATTATGGCGGTCAGTTGAGCTACGCATGTTTTTCTTTGCTTTCTCACACCAGTACTGACACAATGTTTTTTACAAGTTTCACTAAGTTTTGTTTGTGCTGGGATTAAACGCCTTTTCAACACTTAATGTCATATAATGGCGGTCGGTGCACCTATGCATGTGTTTTCTTGGTTTCTCACACAACTACTGTCACAACATTCTTTTCTAGTTTCAGTAAGTTTTGTTTGTATTGGGGTTTAACGCCGTTTCTACAGTTAATGTCATATTATGGCGGTGAGTGGAACTACGCATGTTTTTCCTGGCTTTCTCAAACCAGTACTGACACAACTTTCTTTCCAAGTTTTAATGGGATTTGTTCGTGTTTGCGTTAGACGGCGTTTCAACAGCTAATGTCATTTCATGGCGATCAATGGACCTACGCATGTGCTTTCTGGCTTTCTCACACCAGTACTAACACAACTTTCTTTCCAAGTTTCAATAGGTTTTGTTTGTATTTGGGTTAAACGTCGATTCAACAGGTAATGTCAGATAATGGAGGTCAGTGCACCTAAGCAAGTTCTTCCTGGCTTTCTTACACCAGTACTGACACAACTTTCTTTGCAAGTTTCAATGGGTTTTGTTTGTGTTGGGGTTAACTGCCGTATCAAAATTGAATATCATATTATGGCGGTCAGTTGAGCTAAGCATGTTTTTTTTTTTTTTTTTTTATTTCTCAAAGCATTACTGACACAACGTTCTTTCCAAGTTTCAATATTTTTTTTTTTGTGTGTGTGTTTGGGTTAAACGCCGGTTCAACAGGTAATGTCATATCATGGAAGTCGGTTCAACTATACATGCGTTTCCTTGGTTTCTCACACAACATTGTTTCCTAGTTTCAGTAGCTTTTGTTTGTATTGGGGTTAAACGCCGTTTCAACAGCTAATGTCATATCATGGCGGTCAATGCACCTACGCATGTGCTACCTGGATTTCTTACAGCAGTACAGACACAATTTTCTTTCCAAGTTTCAATAGGTTTTGTTTGTATTGGAGTTAAACGTCGTTTCAATAGGTAATGTCATCTAATTTGAATAGGTTTTGTATCTAATGGGGTTAAACGCCGTTTCTACAGCTAATGTCATATCATGGCGGTGAGTGCAACTACGCATGTTCTTCCTGGCTTTCTCACACCAAGTTTCCAAGTTTCAATGAGTTTTGTTTGTGTTGGTACTAAACGCCGTTTCAACAGCTAATGTCCTACCATGGCGGTCAGTTCAGCTACGCATATGTTTCTTTGCTTTCTCACACCAGTACAGACACAACTTTCTTTGCAAGTTTCAATGGGTTTTGTTTGTGTTGTGGTTAACTGCCGTTTCAACATTTAATATCATATTATGGTGGTCAGTTGAGCTACGCATGTGTTTCTTTGATTTCTCACACCAGTACTGACACAACTTTCTTTTCTAGTTTCAATAGGTTTTGATTGTATTGGGGTTAAACGCCGTTTCAGCAGCTTATGTCATATCATGTGGGTCATTGGAGCTACGCAAGTATTTCCCGGTTTTCTCCCACCAGTACTAAAAAAAGGTTCTTTGCAAGTTTCAACTGGTTTGTTTGTGTTGGGGTTAAACGCCGTTTCAATAGCTAATGTCATATCATGGCGGTCGGTGCACCTACGCATGTCTTTTCTTGGTTTCTCACACAAGTACTGACACAACATTCTTTTCCAGTTTCAATAGCTTTGATTACATTGGGGTTAAACGCCGTTTCTACAGCTAATATCATATGGCGGTCAGTGCAACTACGCACGGTCTTCCTGGCTTTCTCACATCAGTACTGACACAACTTTCATTCCAAGTTTCAATGGAATTTGTTTCTGTTGGGGTTAAACGCCGTTTCAACAGTTAATGTCATATCATAGCGGTCAGTTGAGGTACGCAAGTGTAACCCGGTTTTCTCACACCAGTACTGACACACCGTTCTTTCCAAGTTTCAATGGCTTTGTTTGTATTGGTGTTAAACGCCGTTTCAGCAGCTAATGTCATATCATGGCGGTCGGTGCACCTGCCCATATGTTTCCTAGCTTTCTTACACCAGTACTGACAGAACATTCTTTCCAAGTTTCGGTAGGTTTTGTTTGTAATGGGGTTAAACGCCGTTTCAACAGCTAATGTCATATCATCGCGGTGAATGGACCTACGCATGTGCTTCCTGGCTTTCTCATACCAGTACAGACACAACGTTCTTTCCAAGTTTCATTAGGTTTTGTTTGTATTGGAGTTAAACGTCGTTTCAATAGCTAATGTCGTGTAATTGCGGTCAGTGCACCTACACATGTTTTTGCTGGCTTTCTCACACGAGTACTGACACAACTTTCTTTCCAAGTTTCAATGGGTTTTGTTTGTGTTTGGCTTAACTGCCGTTTCAACATTTAATATCATATTATGCAGGTCAGTTGGGCTAAGCATGTGTTTCTTTGCTTTCTCAAAGCAATACTGAGACAACGTTCTTTCCAAGTTGCAATGGGTTTTATTTCTGTTAGGGTTAAACGGCGTTTCAACAGGTAATGTCATATCATGGCAGTCGTTTCACCTATACATGTGTTTCCTTGGTTTTTCACACAAGTACTGACAGAACATTCTTTCCTAGTTTCATTAGGTTTTGTTTGTATTCGGGTTAAACGTCATTTCAACAGGTAATATCATATAAAGGAGGTCAGTGCACCTAGCATGTTCTCCCTGGCTTCCTCACACCAGTACTGACACAACTTTATTTCCAAGTTTCAAGGGGTTTTGGTTGTGTTGGGGCTAAACGCCGTTTCAACAGCTAATGTCATATCATGGCGGTCAGTTGAGCTACGCATGTATTTCTTTGCTTTCTCACACCAGTACTGACACAACTTCCTTTCTAAATTTCAATACGTTTTGTTTTTATTGGGGTTAACCACCGTTTCTACAGCTAATGTCATATAATGGCGGTCAGTGCAACTACGCATGTTCTTCCTGGGTTTCTCACACCAGTACTGACACAATATTCTCTCCAAGTTTCAGTAGCGTTTGTTTGTTTTGTGGTTAAACGCCGTTTTAACAGCTTATGTCATATCATGGCGCTGAATGGACCTAGGAATGTGCTTCCTATCTGTCTTACACCAGTACTGACACAACTTTCTTTCCAAGTTTCAATGGGCTTTGTTTGTGTTGGGGTTAACTGCCGTTTCAACATTTAATGTGATATTATGTCGTTCAGTTGAGCTACGCATGCTTTTCTTTGCTTTCTCACACCAGTACTTACACAACATTTTTTCCAAGTTTCACTAGGTTTTGTTTGTGCTGGGGCTAAACGTTTTTTCAACACTTAATGTCATATAATGGCGGTCGGTGCACCTATGCATGTGTTTTCTTGGTTTCTCACACAAGTACTGACACAACATTCTTTTCTAGTTTCAATACGTTTTGATTGTATTGGGGTTAAACGCCGTTTCTACAGCTAATGTCATATTATTTCGGTCTGTGGAACTACGCATGTACTTCCTGGCTTTCTCACACCAGTACTGACACAACTTTCTTTCTTGGTTTTCATGGGATTTGTTCGTGTTTGCGTTAAACGCCGTTTCAACAGCTAATGTCATTTCATGGCGGTCAATGGACCTACGCTTGTGCTTCCTGCCTTCTTCAAACCAGTACTGACACAACTTTCTTTCCAAGTTTCAATAGGTTTTGTTTGTATTGGGGTTAAACTTCGTTTCAACAGGTAATGTCATATAATTCCGGTCAGTGCACCTATGCATGTTCTTCCTGCCTTTCTTACACCAGTATTGACACAAATTTCTTTGCAAGTTTCAATGGGTTTTGTTTGTGTTGGGATTAACTGCCGTTTCAACATTTAATATCATATTATGGCGGTCAGTAGAGCTACGCACGTGCTTCTTTGATTTCTCAAAGCATTACTGACACAGCGTTCTTTCAAAGTTTCATTGGGTTTTGTTTGTGTTGGTGTTAAACGCTGTTTTCAACAGGTAATGTCATATCATGGCAATCGGTTCAACTATATATGTGTTTCGTTGGTTTCTTACATCAGTACTGACACAACTTTCTTTCCTAGTTTCAGCAGCTTTTGTTTGTATTGGGGTTAAACGCCGTTTCAACAGCTAATGTCATATCATGGCGGTCAATGCACCTACGCATGTGCTACCTGGATTTCTTATACCAGTACAGACACAACTTTCTTTCCAAGTTTCAATAGCTTTTGTTTGTATTGGAGGTAAACGTCGTTTCAACAGGTAATGTCATATAAAGGCTGTCAGTGCACCTAGTATGTTCTCCCTGGCTTTCTCACACTAGTACTGACAGAACTTTCTTTCCAACTTCTAATGGGTTTTGTTTGTGTTGGGGTTAAACGCCGTTTCAACAGTTAATGTCATATCATGGCGGTCAGTTGAGCTAAGCAAGTGTTTCCCGGTTTTCTCACACCAGTACTGACACAACGTCCTTTCCAAGTTTCAATGGGTTTGTTTGTATGGGAGTTAAACGCCGTTTCAACAGCTAATGTCATATCATGGCGGTCGGTGCATCTACGCATGTGTTTCCTAGCTTTCTCACACCAGTACTGACAGAACATTCTTTCCAAGTTTCGGTAGGTTTTGTTTGTATTGGGGTTAAACGCCGTTTCAACAGCTAATGTCACATCATGGAGGTCAATGGACCTAGGCATGTACTTCCTATCTTTCTTACACCAGTACTGACACAACTTTCTTTCCAAGTTTCAATGAGTTTTTCTTTTGTGTTGGGGTTAACTGCCGTTTCAACATTTAATATCATATTATGGCGGTCAGTTGAGCTAAGCATGTGTTTCTTTGCTATCACACAGTAATACTAACACAAGGTTCTTTCCAAGTTGCAATGGGTTTTATTTCTGTTGGGTTTAAACGCCGTTTTAATAGGTAATGTCATATCATGGCAGTCGGTTCATCTATACATGTGTTTCCTTGGTTTCTCACACAAGTACTGACAGAACATTCTTTCCTAGTTTCATTAGGTTTTGTTTGTATTGGGGTTAAACGTCCTTTCAACAGGTAATGTCATATAAAGGCGGTCAGTGCACCTAGCCTGTTCTCCCTGGTTTTCTCACACCAGTACTTACACGACTTTCTTTCCAAGTTTCAATGGGTTTGTTTGTGTTGGTGTTAAACGCCGTTTCAACAGCTAATGTCATATCAAGTATCAATAGGTTTTGTTTGTATTAGAGGTATACGTATACAGGTAATGTTATATAAAGGCGGTCAGTGCACTTAGCATGTTTTACCTGTCTGTCTCACACCTGTACTAACACAACTTCTTTTCCAAGTTTCAATGGGTTTTGTTTGTGTTTCCGTTAAACGCCGTCTCAACAGCTAATGTCATTTCATCGCGGTCAATGGACCTACGCATGTGCTTCCTGGCTTTCTCACACCAGCACTGAAACAACTTTCTTTCCAAGTTTCAATAGGTTTTGTTTGTATTGGGGTTAAAGGTCATTTCAACAGGTAATGTCATATAATGGCGGTCAGTGCACCTACGCATGTTTTTCCTGGCTTTCTTACACCAGTACTGACACAAATTTCTTTGCAAGTTTCAATGGGTTTTGTTTGTGTTGGGGTTAACTGCCGTTTCAACATTTAATATCATATTATGGCGGTCAATTGAGCTACGCATGTGTTTCTTTGATTTCTCAAAGCATTACTGACACAACGTTTTTTCCAAGTTTCAATGGGTTTTGTTTGTGTTGAGGTTAAACGCCGTTTCAACAGATAATTTTATGTCATGGCAGTCCGTTGAACTATACATGTGTTTCCTTGGTTTCTTACACAACATTGTTTCCTAGTTTCAGTAGCTTTTGCTTGTATTGGGGTTAAACGCCGTTTCTACAGCTAATGTCATATCATGGCGGTCAATGCACCTACACATGTGCTACATAGATTTCTTACACCAGTACTGACACAAATTTCTTTCCAACTTTCAATGTGTTTTGTTTGTGTTGAGGTTAAACGCCGTTTCAACAGTTAATGTCATATCATGGCGGTCAGTTGAGCTACGCATGTGTTTCCCGGTCTTCTCACACCAGTACTGACACAACGTCATTTTCAAGTTTCAATGGGTTTGTTTGTATTGGTGTTAAACGCCGTTTCAACAGTTAATGTCATATCATGGCGGTCAGTTGAGCTAAGCAAGTGTTTCTCGGTTTTCTCACACCAGTACTGACACAACGTCCTTTCCAAGTTTCAATGGGTTTGTTTGTATGGGAGTTAAACGCCGTTTCAACAGATAATATCACATCATGGCGGTCGGTGCATCTACGCATGTGTTTCCTAGCTTTCTCACACCAGTACTGACAGAACATTCTTTCCAAGTTTCGGTAGGTTTTGTTTGTATTGGGGTTAAACGCCGTTTCAACAGCTAATGTCATATCATGGCGGTGAATGGACCTACGCATGTGCTTCCTGGCTTTCTCATACCAGTACTGACACAACTTTTTTTCCAAGTTTCAATAGGTTTTTTTTATTGGGGATTAAGGTCGTTTCAATAGGTAATGTCATATAATTGCGGTGAGTGCACCTACGCATGTTTTTCCTGGCTCTCTCACACCAGTACTGACACAACTTTCTGTCGAAGTTTTAACGGGTTTTGTTTGTGTTGGGGTTAACTGCCGTTTCAACATTTAATATCATATTATGGCGGTCAGTTGAGCTATGCATGTGTTTCTTTGCTTTCACACAGTAATACTAACACAATGTTCTTTCCAAGTTGCAATGGGTTTTATTTCTGTTGGGTTTAAACGCCGTTTTAATAGGTAATGTAATATCATGGCAGTCGGTTCATCTATACATGTGTTTCCTTGGTTTCTCACACAAGTACTGACAGGACATTCTTTCCTAGTTTCATTAGGTTTTGTTTGTATTGGGGTTAAACGTCCTTTCAACAGGTAATGTCATATAAAGGCGGTCAGTGCACCTAGCATGTTCTCCCTGGCTTTCTCACACCAGTACTGAACCAACTTCCTTTCCAAGTTTCGAGGTGTTTTGATTGTTTTGGGGCTAAACGCCGTTTCAACAGCTAATGGCATATCATGGCGGTCAGTTGAGCTACGCATGTATTTCTTTGCTTTCTCACACCAGTACTGACACAACTTTCTTTCCAAATTTCAATAGGTTTTGTTTCTATTAGGGTAAAACGCCGTTTCTACAACTAATGTCATATCATGGCGGTCAGTGCGACTACGCATGTTCTTTCTGGCTTTCTCATACCAGTACTGACACAACTTTCTTTCCAAGTTTCAATGGCTTTGTTTGTGTTGGGGTTAAACGCCGTTTCGACAGCTAATGTCATATCAAGTTTCAATAGGTTTTGTTTGTATTGGATTTAAACGTCCTTTTAACAGGTAATGTCATATAAAGGCGGTCAGTGCACCTAGCATGCTCTACCTGTCTTTCTCACACTAGTACTAACTTCCTTTCCAAGTTTCAATGGGTTTTCTTTGTGTTTGCGTTAAACGCCGTCTCAACAGCTAATATCATTTCATCGCGGTCGATGGACCTACGCATGTTCTTCCTGGCTTTCTCACACCAGTACTGAAACAACTTTCTTTCCAAGTTTGAATAGGTTTTGTTTGTATTGGAGTTAAACGTCATTTCAACAGTTAATGTCATATAATGGCGGTCAGTGCACCTACTCATGTTCTTCCTGGCGTTCTTACACCAGTACTGACACAAATTTCTTTGCAAGTTTCAATGGGTTTTGTTTGTGTTGTGGTTAACTGCCGGTTCAACATTTAATATCATATTATGGCGGTCAGTTGAGCTACGCATGTGTTTCTTTGATTTCTCAAAGCGTTACTGACACAACGTTCTTTCCAAGTTTCAATGGGTTTTGTTTGTGTTGGGGTTAAACGCCGTTTCAACAGGTAATGTTATATCTTGGCAGTCCGTTCAACTATACATCTGTTTCCTTGGTTTCTCACACAAGTTTTGACAGAATATTCTCTCATATCATGGCAGTCCGTTCAACTATACATCTGTTTCTTTGGTTTCTCACACAAGTACTGGCAGAATATTCTCTCCCAGTTTTAGTAGCTTTTATTTGTATTGGGGTTAAACGCCGTTTCAACAGCTAATGTCATATCATGGCGGTCAATGCACCTACGCATGTGCTTCCTGGCTTTCTTACACCAGTCCTGACACAACTTTCATTCCAGGTTTCAATAGAATTTGTTTGTATTGGAGTTAAACGTCGTTGCAACAGGTATTGTCATAAAAAGGCGGTCAGTGCACCTAGGTTGTTCTCCCTGGCTTTCTCACACCAGTACTGACACAACTTTCTTTCCAAGTTTCAATGGAATAGTTTGTTTTGGGGCTAAACGCCATTTCAACAGGTAATGTCATATCATGGCGGTCAGTTGAGCTACGCATCCGTTTCTTTGCTTTCTCGCACCAGTACTGACACAACTTTATTTCCAAATTCCAATAGGTTTTGTTTGTATTGGAGTTAAACGCCGTTTCAACAGCTTAGGTCATATCATGGGGTCAGTGGAGCTACGCAAGTGTTTCCCGGTTTTCTCACACCAGTACTAAAAAAAGGTTCTTTCTAAGCTTCAACTGGTTTGTTTGTGGTGGGGTTAAACGCCGTTTCAATAGCTAATGTAATATCATGGCGTTCGGTGCACGTACGCATACGTTTTCTTGGTTTCTCACACAAGTACTGACACAACATTCTTTTCTAGTTTCAATAGGTTTGGAATGTATTGGGGTTAAACGCCGTTTCTACAGCTTATGTCATATTATTTCGGTCAGTGGAACTACGCATGTACTTCCTGGCTTTCTCACACCAGTACTGACACAACTTTCTTTCCAGGTTTTAATGGGTTGTGTTCGTGTTTGCGTTAAACGCCGTTTCAACAGCTAATGTCATTTCATGGCGGTCAATGAACCTACACTTGTGCTTCCTGGCTTCTTCACACCAGTACTGACACAACTTTCTTTACAAGTTTCAATAGGCTTTTTTTGTATTGGGGTTAAACTTCGTTTCAACAGGTAATGTCATATAATGGCGGTCAGTGCACCTACGCATGTTCTTCCTGGCTTTCTTACACCAGTACTGACACAAATTTCTTTGCAAGTTTCAATGGGTTTTGTTTGTGTTGGGGTTAACTGCCGTTTCAACATTTAATATCATATTATGGCGGGCAGTAGAGCTACGCATGTGCTTTTTTGATTTCTCAAAGCATTACTGACACAGCGTTCTTTCCAAGTTTCACTGGGTTTTGTTCGTGTTGGTGTTAAACGCTGTTTTCAACAGGTAATGTCATATCATGGCAGTCGTTTCAACTATACATGTGTTTCGTTGGTTTCTTACACCAGTACTGACACAACTTTCTTTCCTAGTTTCAGTAGCTTTTGTTTGTATAGGGATTAAACGCCGTTTCAACAGCTAATGTCATATCATGGCGGTCACATCAGTACTGACACAACTTTCTTTCCAAGTTTCAATGGGTTTTGTTTCTGTTGGGGCTAAAAGACTTTTCAACAGCTACTGTCATATCATGGCGGTCAGTTGAGCTACGCATGTGTTTCTTTGCTTTCTCGCACCAGTACTGACACAACTTTCTTTCCAAATTTGAATAGGTTTTGTATCTATTGGGGTTAAACGCCGTTTCAACAGCTAATGTCATATCATGGCGGTCACACCAGTACTGACACAACTTTCTTTCCAAGTTTCAATGGGTTTTGTTTGTGTTGGGGTTAAAAGACTTTTCAACAGCTACTGTCATATCATGGCGGTCAGGTGAGCTACGCATGTATTTCTTTGCTTTCTCGCACCAGTACTGACACAACTTTGTTTCCAAATTTGAATAGGTTTTGTATCTATTGGGGTTAAACGCCGTTTCTACAGCTAATGTCATATCATGGCGGTCAGTGCAACCACGCATGTTCTTCCTGGCTTTCTCACACCAAGTTTCCAAGTTTCAATGGGTTTTGTTTGTGTTGGGGCTAAACGCCGTTTCAACAGCTAATGTCCTATCATGGCGGTCAGTTGAGCTACGCATGTGTTTCTTTGCTTTTTCACACCAGTACTGACACAATTTTGATTTCTAGTTTCAATAGGTTTAGATTGTATTGGGCTTAAACGCCGTTTCAACAGGTTCTGTTATATCATGTGGGTTATTCGAGCTACGCAAGTGTTTCTCGGTTTTCTTCCACCATTACTAAAAAAAGGCTCTTTGCAAGTTTCAGCTGGTTTGTTCTTGTTGGGGTTAAATGCCCTTTCAATAGCTAATGTCATATCATGGCTGTCGGTGCAACGACGCATGTCTTCTTCGTTTCTCACAGAAGTACTGACACAACATTCTTTTCCAGTTTCAATGGCTTTGATTCTATTGGGGTTAAACGCCGTTTCTACAGCTAATGTCATATCATGGCGGTCAGTGCAACTACGCACGGTCTTCCTGACTTTCTCACATCAGTACTGACACAACTTTCTTTCCAAGTTCCAATGGGTTTTGTTTGTGTTGGGGTTAAACGCCGTTTCAATAGTTAATGTCATATCATGGCGGTCAGTTGAGCTACGCAAGTGTAACCCGGTTTTCTCACACCAGTACTGACACAACGTCCTTTCCAAGTTTCAATGGGTTTGTTTGTATTGGTGTTAAACGCCGTTTCAACAGCTAATTTCATATCATGGCGGTCGGTGCACCTGCCCATGTGTTTCCTAGCTTTCTTACACAACTACTGACAGAAAATTCTTTCCAAGTTTCGGTAGGTTTTGTTTGTATTGGGGTTAAACGCCGTTTCAACAGCTAATGTCATATCATCGCGGTGAATGGACCTACGCATGTGCTTCCTGGCTTTCTCATACCAGTACTAACACAACTTTCTTTCCAAGTTTCAATAGGTTTTGTTTGTATTGGTGTTAAACGTCGTTTCAATAGGTAATGTCATATAATTGCTGTCAGTGCATCTATCCATGTTTTTCCTGGCTTTCTCACACGAGTACTGACACAACTTTCTTTCGAAGATTCAATGGGTTTTGTTTGTGTTGGGGTTAACTGCCCTTTCAACATTTAATATCGTATTATGGCGGTCAGTTGAGCTACGCATGTGTTTCTTTGCTTTCTCAAAACAATACTGAGACAACGTTCTTTCCAAGTTGCAATGGGTTTTATTTCTGTTGGGGTTAAACGGCGTTTCAACAGGTAATGTCATATGGCAGTCCTTTGACCTATACATGTGTTTCCTTGGTTTCTCACACAAGTACTGACAGAAAACTCTTTCCTACTTTCATTAGGTTTTGTTTGTATTGGGGTTAAATGTCATTTCAACAGGTAATATCGTATAAAGTCGGTCAGTGCACCTAGCATGTTCTCCCTGGCTTTCTCACACCAGTACTGACACAACTTTATTTCCAAGTTTCAAGGGGTTTTGTTTGTGTTGGGCTAAACGCCGTTTCAACAGCTACTGTCATATCATGGCGGTCACTTGAGCTTCGCATGCATTTCTTTGCTTTCTCACACCAGTACTGACACAACTTTCATTCCAAATTTCAATAGGTTTTGTTTTTATTGGGGTTAACCGCCGTTTCTACTACGCATGTTCTTCCAGGCTTTCTCACACCACTACTGACACAACATTTTCTCCAAGTTTCAGTAGCGTTTGTTTGTTTTGTTGTTAAACGCCGTTTCAACAGCTAATGTCATATCATGGCGGTCAGTTGAGCTAAGCAAGTGTTTCCCGGTTTTCTCCCACCAGTACTGACACAACGTCCTTTCCAAGTTTGAATGGGTTTGTTTGTATGGGAGTTAAACGCCGTTTCAACAGATAATATCACATCATGGCGGGCGGTGCATCTACGCATGTGTTTCCTAGCTTTCTCACACCAGTACTGACAGAACATTCTTTCCAAGTTTCGGTAGGTTTTGTTTGTATTGGGGTTAAACGCCGTTTCAACAGCTAATGTCATATCATGGCGGTGAATGGACCTACGCATGTGCTTCCCGGCTTTCTCATACCAGTACTGACACAACTTTTTTTCCAAGTTTCAATAGGTTTTTTTTATTGGGGATTAACGTCGTTTCAATAGGTAATGTCATATAATTGCGGTGAGTGCACCTACGCATGTTTTTCCTGGCTCTCTCACACCAGTACTGACACAACTTTCTGTCGAAGTTTTAACGGGTTTTGTTTGTGTTGGGGTTAACTGCCGTTTCAACATTTAATATCATATTATGGCGGTCAGTTGAGCTATGCATGTGTTTCTTTGCTTTCACACAGTAATACTAACACAATGTTCTTTCCAAGTTGCAATGGGTTTTATTTCTGTTGGGTTTAAACGCCGTTTTAATAGGTAATGTAATATCATGGCAGTCGGTTCATCTATACATGTGTTTCCTTGGTTTCTCACACAAGTACTGACAGGACATTCTTTCCTAGTTTCATTAGGTTTTGTTTGTATTGGGGTTAAACGTCCTTTCAACAGGTAATGTCATATAAAGGCGGTCAGTGCACCTAGCATGTTCTCCCTGGCTTTCTCACACCAGTACTGACCCAACTTCCTTTCCAAGTTTCGAGGTGTTTTGATTGTTTTGGGGCTAAACGCCGTTTCAACAGCTAATGGCATATCATGGCGGTCTGTTGAGCTACGCATGTATTTCTTTGCTTTCTCACACCAGTACTGACACAACTTTCTTTCCAAATTTCAATAGGTTTTGTTTCTATTAGGGTAAAACGCCGTTTCTACAACTAATGTCATATCATGGCGGTCAGTGCGACTACGCATGTTCTTTCTGGCTTTCTCATACCAGTACTGACACAACTTTCTTTCCAAGTTTCAATGGCTTTGTTTGTGTTGGGGTTAAACGCCGTTTCGACAGCTAATGTCATATCAAGTTTCAATAAGTTTTGTTTGTATTGGATTTAAACGTCCTTTTAACAGGTAATGTCATATAAAGGCGGTCAGTGCACCTAGCATGCTCTACCTGTCTTTCTCACACTAGTACTAACTTCCTTTCCAAGTTTCAATGGGTTTTGTTTGTGTTTGCGTTAAACGCCGTCTCAACAGCTAATATCATTTCATCGCGGTCGATGGACCTACGCATGTTCTTCCTGGCTTTCTCACACCAGTACTGAAACAACTTTCTTTCCACGTTTGAATAGGTTTTTGTTTGTATTGGAGTTAAACGTCATTTCAACAGTTAATGTCATATAATGGCGGTCAGTGCACCTACTCATGTTCTTCCTGGCGGTCTTACACCAGTACTGACACAAATTTCTTTGCAAGTTTCAATGGGTTTTGTTTGTGTTGTGGTTAACTGCCGGTTCAACATTTAATATCATATTATGGCGGTCAGTTGAGCTACGCATGTGTTTCTTTGATTTCTCAAAGCGTTACTGACACAACGTTCTTTCCAAGTTTCAATGGGTTTTGTTTGTGTTGGGGTTAAACGCCGTTTCAACAGGTAATGTTATATCTTGGCAGTCCGTTCAACTATACATCTGTTTCCTTGGTTTCTCACACAAGTACTGACACAATATTCTCTCATATCATGGCAGTCCGTTCAACTATACATCTGTTTCCTTGGTTTCTCACACAAGTACTGGCAGAATATTCTCTCCCAGTTTTAGTAGCTTTTATTTGTATTGGGGTTAAACGCCGTTTCAACAGCTAATGTCATATCATGGCGGTCAATGCACCTACGCATGTGCTTCCTGGCTTTCTTACACCAGTCCTGACACAACTTTCATTCCAGGTTTCAATAGAATTTGTTTGTATTGGAGTTAAACGTCGTTGCAACAGGTATTGTCATAAAAAGGCGGTCAGTGCACCTAGGTTGTTCTCCCTGGCTTTCTCACACCAGTACTGACACAACTTTCTTTCCAAGTTTCAATGGGATTAGTTTGTTTTGGGGCTAAACGCCATTTCAACAGGTAATGTCATATCATGGCGGTCAGTTGAGCTACGCATCCGTTTCTTTGCTTTCTCGCACCAGTACTGACACAACTTTATTTCCAAATTCCAATAGGTTTTGTTTGTATTGGAGTTAAACGCCGTTTCAACAGCTTAGGTCATATCGTAGGGTCAGTGGAGCTACGCAAGTGTTTCCCGGTTTTCTCACACCAGTACTAAAAAAAGGTTCTTTCTAAGCTTCAACTGGTTTGTTTGTGGTGGGGTTAAACGCCGTTTCAATAGCTAATGTAATATCATGGCGTTCGGTGCACGTACGCATATGTTTTCTTGGTTTTTCACACAAGTACTGACACAACATTCTTTTCTATTTTCAATAGGTTTGGAATGTATTGGGGTTAAACGCCGTTTCTACAGCTTATGTCATATTATTTCGGTCAGTGGAACTACGCATGTACTTCCTGGCTTTCTCACACCAGTACTGATACAACTTTCTTTCCAGGTTTTAATGGGTTGTGTTCGTGTTTGCGTTAAACGCCGTTTCAACAGCTAATGTCATTTCATGGCGGTCAATGGACCTACACTTGTGCTTCCTGGCTTCTTCACACCAGTACTGACACAACTTTCTTTACAAGTTTCAATAGGCTTTTTTTGTATTGGGGTTAAACTTCGTTTCAACAGGTAATGTCATATAATGGCGGTCAGTGCACCTACGCATGTTCTTCCTGGCTTTCCTACACCAGTACTGACACAAATTTCTTTGCAAGTTTCAATGGGTTTTGTTTGTGTTGGGGTTAACTGCCGTTTCAACATTTAATATCATATTATGGCGGGCAGTAGAGCTACGCATGTGCTTTTTTGATTTCTCAAAGCATTACTGACACAGTGTTCTTTCCAAGTTTCAATGGGTTTTGTTCGTGTTGGTGTTAAACGCTGTTTTCAACAGGTAATGTCATATCATGGCAGTCGTTTCAACTATACATGTGTTTCGTTGGTTTCTTACACCAGTACTGACACAACTTTCTTTCCTAGTTTCAGTAGCTTTTGTTTGTATAGGGATTAAACGCCGTTTCAACAGCTAATGTCATATCATGGCGGTCACATCAGTACTGACACAACTTTCTTTCCAAGTTTCAATGGGTTTTGTTTCTGTTGGGGCTAAAAGACTTTTCAACAGCTACTGTCATATCATGGCGGTCAGTTGAGCAACGCATGTGTTTCTTTGCTTTCTCGCACCAGTACTGACACAACTTTCTTTCCAAATTTGAATAGGTTTTGTATCTATTGGGGTTAAACGCCGTTTCAACAGCTAATGTCATATCATGGCGGTCACACCAGTACTGACACAACTTTCTTTCCAAGTTTCAATGGGTTTTGTTTGTGTTGGGGTTAAAAGACTTTTCAACAGCTACTGTCATATTATGGCTGTCAGGTGAGCTACGCATGTGTTTCTTTGCTTTCTCGCACTAGTACTGACACAACTTTGTTTCCAAATTTGAATAGGTTTTGTATCTATTGGGGTTAAACGCCGTTTCTACAGCTAATGTCATATCATGGCCGTCAATGCAACCACGCATGTTCTTCCTGGCTTTCTCACACCAAGTTTCCAAGTTTCAATGGGTTTTGTTTGTGTTGGGGCTAAACGCCGTTTCAACAGCTAATGTCCTATCATGGCGGTCAGTTGAGCAACGCATGTGTTTCTTTGCTTTTTCACACCAGTACTGACACAATTTTGATTTCTAGTTTCAATAGGTTTAGATTGTATTGGGGTTAAACGCCGTTTCAACAGGTTCTGTTATATCATGTGGGTTATTCGAGCTACGCAAGTGTTTCTCGGTTTTCTTCCACCAGTACTAAAAGAAGGCTCTTTGCAAGTTTCAATTGGTTTTTTCTTGTTGGGGATAATTGCCCTTTCAATAGCTAATGTAATATCATGGCTGTCGGTGCACCGACGCATATGTCTTCTTGGTTTCTCACACAAGTACTGACACAACATTCTTTTCCAGTTTCAATGGCTTTGATTGTATTGGGGTTAAACGCCGTTTCTACAGCTTATGTCATATTATTTCGGTCAGTGGAACTACGCATGTACTTCCTGGCTTTCTCACACCAGTACTGACACAACTTTCTTTCCAGGTTTTAGTGGGTTGTGTTCGTGTTTGCGTTAAACGCCGTTTCAACAGCTAATGTCATTTCATGGCGGTCAATGGACCTACACTTGTGCTTCCTGGCTTCTTCACACCAGTACTGACACAACTTTCTTTACAAGTTTCAATAGGCTTTTTTTGTATTGGGGTTAAACTTCGTTTCAACAGGTAATGTCATATAATGGCGGTCAGTGCACCTACGCATGTTCTTCCTGGCTTTCCTACACCAGTACTGACACAAATTTCTTTGCAAGTTTCAATGGGTTTTGTTTGTGTTGGGGTTAACTGCCGTTTCAACATTTAATATCATATTATGGCGGGCAGTAGAGCTACGCATGTGCTTTTTTGATTTCTCAAAGCATTACTGACACAGTGTTCTTTCCAAGTTTCAATGGGTTTTGTTCGTGTTGGTGTTAAACGCTGTTTTCAACAGGTAATGTCATATCATGGCAGTCGTTTCAACTATACATGTGTTTCGTTGGTTTCTTACACCAGTACTGACACAACTTTCTTTCCTAGTTTCAGTAGCTTTTGTTTGTATAGGGATTAAACGCCGTTTCAACAGCTAATGTCATATCATGGCGGTCACATCAGTACTGACACAACTTTCTTTCCAAGTTTCAATGGGTTTTGTTTCTGTTGGGGCTAAAAGACTTTTCAACAGCTACTGTCATATCATGGCGGTCAGTTGAGCAACGCATGTGTTTCTTTGCTTTCTCGCACCAGTACTGACACAACTTTCTTTCCAAATTTGAATAGGTTTTGTATCTATTGGGGTTAAACGCCGTTTCAACAGCTAATGTCATATCATGGCGGTCACACCAGTACTGACACAACTTTCTTTCCAAGTTTCAATGGGTTTTGTTTGTGTTGGGGTTAAAAGACTTTTCAACAGCTACTGTCATATCATGGCTGTCAGGTGAGCTACGCATGTGTTTCTTTGCTTTCTCGCACCAGTACTGACACAACTTTGTTTCCAAATTTGAATAGGTTTTGTATCTATTGGGGTTAAACGCCGTTTCTACAGCTAATGTCATATCATGGCCGTCAATGCAACCACGCATGTTCTTCCTGGCTTTCTCACACCAAGTTTCCAAGTTTCAATGGGTTTTGTTTGTGTTGGGGCTAAACGCCGTTTCAACAGCTAATGTCCTATCATGGCGGTCAGTTGAGCAACGCATGTGTTTCTTTGCTTTTTCACACCAGTACTGACACAATTTTGATTTCTAGTTTCAATAGGTTTAGATTGTATTGGGGTTAAACGCCGTTTCAACAGGTTCTGTTATATCATGTGGGTTATTCGAGCTACGCAAGTGTTTCTCGGTTTTCTTCCACCAGTACTAAAAGAAGGCTCTTTGCAAGTTTCAATTGGTTTTTTCTTGTTGGGGATAATTGCCCTTTCAATAGCTAATGTAATATCATGACTGTCGGTGCACCGACGCATATGTCTTCTTGGTTTCTCACACAAGTACTGACACAACATTCTTTTCCAGTTTCAATGGCTTTGATTGTATTGGGGTTAAACGCCGTTTCTACAGCTTATGTCATATTATTTCGGTCAGTGGAACTACGCATGTACTTCCTGGCTTTCTCACACCAGTACTGACACAACTTTCTTTCCAGGTTTTAGTGGGTTGTGTTCGTGTTTGCGTTAAACGCCGTTTCAACAGCTAATGTCATTTCATGGCGGTCAATGGACCTACACTTGTGCTTCCTGGCTTCTTCACACCAGTACTGACACAACTTTCTTTACAAGTTTCAATAGGCTTTTTTTGTATTGGGGTTAAACTTCGTTTCAACAGGTAATGTCATATAATGGCGGTCAGTGCACCTACGCATGTTCTTCCTGGCTTTCTTACACCAGTACTGACACAAATTTCTTTGCAAGTTTCAATGGGTTTTGTTTGTGTTGGGGTTAACTGCCGTTTCAACATTTAATATCATATTATGGCGGGCAGTAGAGCTACGCATGTGCTTTTTTGATTTTTCAAAGCATTACTGACACAGCGTTCTTTCCAAGTTTCAATGGGTTTTGTTCGTGTTGGTGTTAAACGCTGTTTTCAACAGGTAATGTCATATCATGGCAGTCGTTGCAACTATACATGTGTTTCGTTGGTTTCTTACACCAGTACTGACACAACTTTCTTTCCTAGTTTCAGTAGCTTTTGTTTGTATAGGGATTAAACGCCGTTTCAACAGCTAATGTCATATCATGGCGGTCACACCAGTACTGACACAACTTTCTTTCCAAGTTTCAATGTGTTTTGTTTCTGTTGGGGCTAAAAGACTTTTCAACAGCTACTGTCATATCATGGCGGTCAGGTGAGCTACCCATGTGTTTCTTTGCTTTCTCGCACCAGTACTGACACAACTTTGTTTCCCAATTTGAATAGGTTTTGTATCTATTGGGGTTAAACGCAAGTACTGACACAACATTCTTTTCCAGTTTCAATGGCTTTGATTGTATTGGGGTTAAACGCCGTTTCTATAGCTAATGTCATATCATGGCGGTCAGTGCAACTACGCACGGTCTTCCTGACTTTCTCACATCAGTACTGACATAACTTTCTTTCCAAGTTTCAATGGGTTTTGTTTGTGTTGGGGTTAAACGCCGTTTCAATAGTTAATGTCATATCATGGCGGTCAGTTGAGCTACGCAAGTGTAACCCGGTTTTCTCACACCAGTACTGACACAACGTCCTTTCCAAGTTTCAATGGGTTTGTTTGTATTGGTGTTAAACGCCGTTTCAACAGCTAATTTCATATCATGGCGGTCGGTGCACCTGCCCATGTGTTTCCTAGCTTTCTTACACCAGTACTGACAGAAAATTCTTTCCAAGTTTCGGTAGGTTTTGTTTGTATTGGGGTTAAACGCCGTTTCAACAGCTAATGTCATATCATGGCGGTGAATGGACCTACGCATGTGCTTCCTGGCTTTCTCATACCAGTACTAACACAACTTTCTTTCCAAGTTTCAATAGGTTTTGTTTGTATTGGTGTTAAACGTCGTTTCAATAGGTAATGTCATATAATTGCTGTCAGTGCATCTATCCATGTTTTTCCTGGCTTTCTCACACCAGTACTGACACAACTTTCTTTCGAAGTTTCAATGGGTTTTGTTTGTGTTGGGGTTAACTGCCTTTTCAACATTTAATATCGTATTATGACGGTCAGTTGAGCTACGCATGTGTTTCTTTGCTTTCTCAAAACAATACTGAGACAACGTTCTTTCCAAGTTGCAATGGGTTTTATTTCTGTTGGGGTTAAACGGCGTTTCAACAGGTAATGTCATATGGCAGTCCTTTGACCTATACATGTGTTTCCTTGGTTTCTCACACATGTACTGACAGAAAACTCTTTCCTACTTTCATTAGGTTTTGTTTGTATTGGGGTTAAATGTCATTTCAACAGGTAATATCGTATAAAGTCGGTCAATGCACCTAGCATGTTCTCCCTGGCTTTCTCACACCAGTACTGACACAACATTATTTCCAAGTTTCAAGGGGTTTTGTTTGTGTTGGGCTAAACGCCGTTTCAACAGCTACTGTCATATCATGGCGGTCATTTGAGCTTCGCATGCATTTCTTTGCTTTCTCACACCAGTACTGACACAACTTTCATTCCAAATTTCAATAGGTTTTGTTTTTATTGGGGTTAACCGCCGTTTCTACTACGCATGTTCTTCCAGGCTTTCTCACACCAGTACTGACACAACATTTTCTCCAAGTTTCAGTAGCGTTTGTTTGTTTTGTTGTTAAACGCCGTTTCAACAGCTAATGTCATATCATGGCGGTCAATGGACCTAGGCATGTGCTTCCTATTTTTCTTACACCAGTACTGACACAACTTTCAATGTTTCAATGGGCTTTGTTTGTGTTGGGGTAACAGCCGTTTCAACATTTAATGTCATATTATGTCGGTCAGTTGAACTACGAATGTTTTTCTTTGCTTTCTCACACCAATACTGACACACCATTTTTTCCAAGTTTCACTAGGTTTTGTTTGTGCTGGGGTTAAACGTTTTTTCAACACTTAATGTCATATAATGGCTGTCGGTGCACCTATGCATGTGTTTTCTTGGTTTCTCGCACAAGTACTGACACAACATTCTTTTCTAGCTTCAGTAGGTTTTATTTGTACTGGGGTTAAACGCCGTTTCTACAGCTAATGTCATATTATGGCGGTCAGTGGAACTAGGCATATACTTTCTGGCTTTCTCACACCAGTACTGACACAACTGTCTTTCCAAGTTTTAATGGGATTTGTTCGTGTTTGCGTTAAACGACGTTTCAACAGCTAATGTCATTTCACGGCGGTCAATGGACCGACGCATGTACTTCCTGGCTTTTTCACACCAGTACTAACACAACTTTCTTTTCAGGTTTCAATAGGTTTTGTTTGTATTCGGGTTAAACCTCGTTTTAACAGGTAATGTCATATAATTCCGGTCAGTGCACCTACGCAAGTTCTTCCTTGCTTTCATACACCAGTACTAACACAACCTTTTTTCCAAGTTTCAATGGGTTTTGTTTGTGTTGGGGTTAACTGCCCTATCAACATTTAATATCATATTATGGCGGTCAGTTGAGCTACGCATGTGTTTTTTTGATTTCTCAAAGCATTACTGACACAACGTTCTTTCCAAGTTTGAAAGGGTTTTGTTTGTGTTGGGGTTAAACGCCGTTTCAACAGGTAATGTCATATCATGGAAGTCGGTTCAACTTTACACGTGTTTCCTTGCTTTCTCACACAACATTGTTTCCTAGTTTCAGTAGCTTTTGTTTGTATTAGGGTTAAACGCCGTTTCAACAGCTAATGTCATATCATGGCGGTCAATGCATCTACGAATGTGCTACCTGGTTTTCTTACACCAGTACTGACACAACTTTCTTTCCAAGTTTCAATAGGTTTTGTTTGTATTGGAGGTAAACGTCGTTTCAACAGGTAATGTCATATAAAGGCTGTCAGTGCACCTAGAATGTTCTCCATTGCTTTCTCACACCAGTATTGACACAACTTTCTTTCCAACTTTCAATTGGCTTTGTTTTTGTTGCGGTTAAACGCCGTTTAAACAGTTAATGTCATATCATGGCGGTCAGTTGAGCTACGCAAGTGTTTCCCGGTTTTCAATGGGTTTGTTTGTATTGGAGTTAAACGCCGTTTCAACAGCTAATGTCATATCCTGGCGGTCGGTGCATCTACGCATGCGTTTCCTAGCTTTCTCACACCAGTACTGACAGAACATTCTTTCCAAGTTTCGGTAGGTTTTGTTTGTATTGGGGTTAAACGCCGTTTCCACAGCTAATGTCATAACACCGCGGTGAATGGACCTACGCATGTGCTTCCCGGCTTTCTCATACCAGTACTGACACAAATTTTTTTCCAAGTTTCAGTAGGTTTTTTTTATTGGGGTTTAACATCGTTTCAATAGGTAATGTCATGTTATTGCGGTCAGTGCACCTACGCATGTTTTTTTGGCTCTCTCACACCAGTACTGACACAACTTTCTTTTCTAGTTTCAATAGGTTTTGATTATATTGGGGTTAAAAGCCGTTTCAACAGCTAATGTCATATCATGTGGGTCATTGGAGGTACGCAAGTGTTTCCAGGTTTTCTCTCACCACTACTAAAAAAAGGTTCTTTGCAAGTTTCAACGGCTTTGTTTGTGTTGGGGTTAAACGCCGTTTCAATAGCTAATGTCATATCATGGCGGTCGGTGCAACTACGCATGTGTTTTCTTGGTTTCTCACACAAGTACTGACACAACATTCTTTTACAGTTTCAATAGCTTTGATTGTATTGGGGTTAAACGCCGTTTCAACAGTTAATGTCATATCATGGCGGTCAGTTGAGCTACGCAAGTGTAACCCGGTTTTCTCACACCAGTACTGATACAACGTCCTTTCTAAGTTTCAATGGGTTTGTTTGTGTTGGGGTTAACTGCCGTTGCAACATTTAATGTCATATTATGGCGGTCAGTTGAGCTACGCATGTTTTTCTTTTCTTTCTCACACTAGTACTGACACAATGTTTTTTCCAAGTTTCACCAGGTTTTGTTTGTGCTGGGATTAAACGCCTTTTCAACACTTAATATCAAATAATGGCGGTCGGTGCACCTATGCATGTGTTTTCTTGGTTTCTCACACAAGTACTGTCACAACATTCTTTTCTAGTTTCAGTAGGTTTTGTTTGTATTGGGGTTGAACGCCGTTTCTACAGTTAATGTCATATTATGGCGGTGAGTGGAACTACGCATGTTTTTCCCGGATTTCTCAAACGAGTACAGACACAACTTTCTTTCCAAGTTTTAATGGGATTTGTTCGTGTTTGCGTTAAACGCCGTTTCAACAGCTAATGTCATTTCATGGCGGTCAATGGACCTACGCATGTGCTTTCTGGCTTTCTCACACCAGTACTAACACAACTTTCTTTCCAAGTTTCAATAGGTTTTGTTTGTATTTGGGTTAAACGTCGTTTCAACAGGTAATTTCAGATAATGGGGGGTCAGTGCACCTACGCAAGTTCTTCCTGGCTTTCTCACACCAGTACTAATACAACTTTCAAAGCAAGTTTCAATGGGTTTGTTTGTGTTGGGGTTAACTGCCGTTTCAACATTTAATATAATATTATGGCGGTCAGTTGAGCTACGCATGTGTCTCTTTGCTTTCTCAAAGCATTACTGACACAACGTTCTTTCCAAGTTTCAAAGGGTTTTGTTTGTGTTGGGGTTAAACGCCGTCTCAACAGGTAATGTCATATCATGGAAGTCGGTTCAACTATACATGTGTTTCCTTGGTTTCTCACACAACATTGTTTCCTAGTTTAATTATCTTTTGCTTGTATTGGGGTTAAACGCCGTTTCAACAGCTAATGTCATATCATGGCCGTTAATGCACCTACGCATGTGCTACCTGGCTTTCTTACACCAGTACTGACAAAACTTTCTTTCCAAGTTTCAATAGGTTTTGTTTGTGTTGGAGGTAAACGTCGTTTCAACAGGTAATGTCATGTAAAGGTTGTTAGTGCACCTAGTATGTTCTCCCTGGCCTTCTCACACCAGTACTGATAGAACTTTCTTTCCAACTTTCAATGGGTTTTGTTTGTGTTGGTTTTAAAAGCCGTTTCAACAGTTAATGTCATATCATGGCGGTCAGTTGAGCTACGCAAGTGTTTCCCGGTTTTCTCACACCAGTACTGACACAACGTCCTTTCTAAGTTTCAATGGGTTTGTTTGTATTGGAGTTAAACGCCGTTTCAACAGCTAATGTCATATCATGGCGGTCGGTGCACCTGCCCATGTGTTTCCTAGCTTTCTCACACCAGTACTGACAGAACATTCTTTCCAAGTTTCGGTAGGTTTTGTTTGTATTGGGGTTAAACGCCGTTTCAACAGCTAATGTCATATCATCGCGGTGAATGGACCCACGCATGTGCTTCCTGGCTTTCTCATACCAGTACTAACACAACTTTCTTTCCAAGTTTCAATAGGTTTTGTTTGTATTGGTGTTAAACGTCGTTTCAATAGGTAATGTCATATAATTGCTGTCAGTGCATCTATCCATGTTTTTCCTGGCTTTCTCACACGAGTACTGACACAACTTTCTTTCGAAGTTTCAATGGGTTTTGTTTGTGTTGGGGTTAACTGCCTTTTCAACATTTAATATCGTATTATGGCGGTCAGTTGAGCTACGCATGTGTTTCTTTGCTTTCTCAAAACAATACTGAGACAACGTTCTTTCCAAGTTGCAATGGGTTTTATTTCTGTTGGGGTTAAACGGCGTTTCAACAGGTAATGTCATATGGCAGTCCTTTGACCTATAAATGTGTTTCCTTGGTTTCTCACACAAGTACTGACAGAAAACTCTTTCCTACTTTCATTAGGTTTTGTTTGTATTGGGGTTAAATGTCATTTCAACAGGTAATATCGTATAAAGTCGGTCAGTGCACCTAGCATGTTCTCCCTGGCTTTCTCACACCAGTACTGACACAACATTATTTCCAAGTTTCAAGGGGTTTTGTTTGTGTTGGGCTAAACGCCGTTTCAACAGCTACTGTCATATCATGGCGGTCATTTGAGCTTCGCATGCATTTCTTTGCTTTCTCACACCAGTACTGACACAACTTTCATTCCAAATTTCAATAGGTTTTGTTTTTATTGGGGTTAACCGCCGTTTCTACTACGCATGTTCTTCCAGGCTTTCTCACACCAGTACTGACACAACATTTTCTCCAAGTTTCAGTAGCGTTTGTTTGTTTTGTTGTTAAACGCCGTTTCAACAGCTAATGTCATATCATGGCGGTCAATGGACCTAGGCATGTGCTTCCTATTTTTCTTACACCAGTACTGACACAACTTTCAATGTTTCAATGGGCTTTGTTTGTGTTGGGGTAACAGCCGTTTCAACATTTAATGTCATATTATGTCGGTCAGTTGAACTACGAATGTTTTTCTTTGCTTTCTCACACCAATACTGACACACCATTTTTTCCAAGTTTCACTAGGTTTTGTTTGTGCTGGGGTTAAACGTTTTTTCAACACTTAATGTCATATAATGGCTGTCGGTGCACCTATGCATGTGTTTTCTTGGTTTCTCGCACAAGTACTGACACAACATTCTTTTCTAGCTTCAGTAGGTTTTATTTGTACTGGGGTTAAACGCCGTTTCTACAGCTAATGTCATATTATGGCGGTCAGTGGAACTAGGCATATACTTTCTGGCTTTCTCACACCAGTACTGACACAACTGTCTTTCCAAGTTTTAATGGGATTTGTTCGTGTTTGCGTTAAACGACGTTTCAACAGCTAATGTCATTTCACGGCGGTCAATGGACCGACGCATGTACTTCCTGGCTTTTTCACACCAGTACTAACACAACTTTCTTTTCAGGTTTCAATAGGTTTTGTTTGTATTCGGGTTAAACCTCGTTTTAACAGGTAATGTCATATAATTCCGGTCAGTGCACCTACGCAAGTTCTTCCTTGCTTTCATACACCAGTACTAACACAACCTTTTTTCCAAGTTTCAATGGGTTTTGTTTGTGTTGGGGTTAACTGCCCTATCAACATTTAATATCATATTATGGCGGTCAGTTGAGCTACGCATGTGTTTTTTTGATTTCTCAAAGCATTACTGACACAACGTTCTTTCCAAGTTTGAAAGGGTTTTGTTTGTGTTGGGGTTAAACGCCGTTTCAACAGGTAATGTCATATCATGGAAGTCGGTTCAACTTTACACGTGTTTCCTTGCTTTCTCACACAACATTGTTTCCTAGTTTCAGTAGCTTTTGTTTGTATTAGGGTTAAACGCCGTTTCAACAGCTAATGTCATATCATGGCGGTCAATGCATCTACGAATGTGCTACCTGGTTTTCTTACACCAGTACTGACACAACTTTCTTTCCAAGTTTCAATAGGTTTTGTTTGTATTGGAGGTAAACGTCGTTTCAACAGGTAATGTCATATAAAGGCTGTCAGTGCACCTAGAATGTTCTCCATTGCTTTCTCACACCAGTATTGACACAACTTTCTTTCCAACTTTCAATTGGCTTTGTTTTTGTTGCGGTTAAACGCCGTTTAAACAGTTAATGTCATATCATGGCGGTCAGTTGAGCTACGCAAGTGTTTCCCGGTTTTCAATGGGTTTGTTTGTATTGGAGTTAAACGCCGTTTCAACAGCTAATGTCATATCCTGGCGGTCGGTGCATCTACGCATGCGTTTCCTAGCTTTCTCACACCAGTACTGACAGAACATTCTTTCCAAGTTTCGGTAGGTTTTGTTTGTATTGGGGTTAAACGCCGTTTCCACAGCTAATGTCATAACACCGCGGTGAATGGACCTACGCATGTGCTTCCCGGCTTTCTCATACCAGTACTGACACAAATTTTTTTCCAAGTTCCAATAGGTTTTTTTTTTATTGGGGTTTAACATCGTTTCAATAGGTAATGTCATGTTATTGCGGTCAGTGCACCTACGCATGTTTTTTTGGCTCTCTCACACCAGTACTGACACAACTTTCTTTTCTAGTTTCAATAGGTTTTGATTATATTGGGGTTAAAAGCCGTTTCAACAGCTAATGTCATATCATGTGGGTCATTGGAGGTACGCAAGTGTTTCCAGGTTTTCTCTCACCACTACTAAAAAAAGGTTCTTTGCAAGTTTCAACGGCTTTGTTTGTGTTGGGGTTAAACGCCGTTTCAATAGCTAATGTCATATCATGGCGGTCGGTGCAACTACGCATGTGTTTTCTTGGTTTCTCACACAAGTACTGACACAACATTCTTTTACAGTTTCAATAGCTTTGATTGTATTGGGGTTAAACGCCGTTTCAACAGTTAATGTCATATCATGGCGGTCAGTTGAGCTACGCAAGTGTAACCCGGTTTTCTCACACCAGTACTGATACAACGTCCTTTCTAAGTTTCAATGGGTTTGTTTGTGTTGGGGTTAACTGCCGTTGCAACATTTAATGTCATATTATGGCGGTCAGTTGAGCTACGCATGTTTTTCTTTTCTTTCTCACACCAGTACTGACACAATGTTTTTTCCAAGTTTCACCAGGTTTTGTTTGTGCTGGGATTAAACGCCTTTTCAACACTTAATATCAAATAATGGCGGTCGGTGCACCTATGCATGTGTTTTCTTGGTTTCTCACACAAGTACTGTCACAACATTCTTTTCTAGTTTCAGTAGGTTTTGTTTGTATTGGGGTTGAACGCCGTTTCTACAGTTAATGTCATATTATGGCGGTGAGTGGAACTACGCATGTTTTTCCCGGATTTCTCAAACGAGTACAGACACAACTTTCTTTCCAAGTTTTAATGGGATTTGTTCGTGTTTGCGTTAAACGCCGTTTCAACAGCTAATGTCATTTCATGGCGGTCAATGGACCTACGCATGTGCTTTCTGGCTTTCTCACACCAGTACTAACACAACTTTCTTTCCAAGTTTCAATAGGTTTTGTTTGTATTTGGGTTAAACGTCGTTTCAACAGGTAATTTCAGATAATGGGGGTCAGTGCACCTACGCAAGTTCTTCCTGGCTTTCTCACACCAGTACTAATACAACTTTCAAAGCAAGTTTCAATGGGTTTGTTTGTGTTGGGGTTAACTGCCGTTTCAACATTTAATATAATATTATGGCGGTCAGTTGAGCTACGCATGTGTCTCTTTGCTTTCTCAAAGCATTACTGACACAACGTTCTTTCCAAGTTTCAAAGGGTTTTGTTTGTGTTGGGGTTAAACGCCGTCTCAACAGGTAATGTCATATCATGGAAGTCGGTTCAACTATACATGTGTTTCCTTGGTTTCTCACACAACATTGTTTCCTAGTTTAATTATCTTTTGCTTGTATTGGGGTTAAACGCCGTTTCAACAGCTAATGTCATATCATGGCCGTTAATGCACCTACGCATGTGCTACCTGGCTTTCTTACACCAGTACTGACAAAACTTTCTTTCCAAGTTTCAATAGGTTTTGTTTGTGTTGGAGGTAAACGTCGTTTCAACAGGTAATGTCATGTAAAGGTTGTTAGTGCACCTAGTATGTTCTCCCTGGCCTTCTCACACCAGTACTGATAGAACTTTCTTTCCAACTTTCAATGGGTTTTGTTTGTGTTGGTTTTAAAAGCCGTTTCAACAGTTAATGTCATATCATGGCGGTCAGTTGAGCTACGCAAGTGTTTCCCGGTTTTCTCACACCAGTACTGACACAACGTCCTTTCTAAGTTTCAATGGGTTTGTTTGTATTGGAGTTAAACGCAGTTTCAACAGCTAATGTCATATCATGGCGGTCGGTGCACCTGCCCATGTTTTTCCTAGCTTTCTCACACCAGTACTGACAGAACATTCTTTCCAAGTTTCGGTAGGTTTTGTTTGTATTGGGGTTAAATGCCGTTTCAACAGCTAATGTCATATCATGGCGGTGAATGGACCTACACATGTACTTCCCGGCTTTCTCATACCAGTACTGACACAACTTTCTTGTCAAGTTTCAATAGGTTTTTTTTTTTTTTATTCGGGTTAAACTTCGTTTCAATAGGTAATGTCATATAATTGCAGTCAGTGCACCTACGCATGTTTATCCTGGCTCTCTCACACCAGTACTGACACAACTTTCTATCGAAGTTTCAATGGGTATTGTTTGTGTTGGGGTTAAATGCCGTTTCAACATTTGATATCATATTATGGCGGTCAGTTGAGCTACGCATGTGTTTCTTTGCTTTCACACAATAATACTAACACAAGGTTCTTTCCAAGTTGCAATGCGTTTTATTTCTGTTGGGTTTAAACGCCGTTTTAATAGGCAATGTCATATCATGGCAGTCGGTTCATCTATACATGTGTTTCCTTGGTTTCTCACACAAGTACTGACAGAACATTCTCTCCTAGTTTCATTAGGTTTTGTTTGTATTGGGCTAAAACGTGCTTTCAACAGGCAATGTCATATAAAGGCGGTCAGTGCACCTAGCATGTTCTCCCTGGCTTTCTCACACCAGTACTGACACAACTTTATTTCGAAGTTTCAAGGGGTTTTGTTTGTGTTGGGGCTAAACGCCGTTTCAACGGCTAATGTCATATCATGGTGGTCAGTTGAGCTTCGCATGTATTTCTTTGCTTTATCACACCAGTACTGACACAACTTTCTTTCCAAATTTCAATAGGTTTTGTTTCTATTGGGGTTAACCGCCGTTTCTACAACTAATGTCATATCATGACGGTCAGTGCAACTACGCATGTTCTTCCTGGCTTTCTCACACCAGTACTGACACAACATTCTCTCCAAATTTCAGTAGCGTTTGTTTGTTTTGTTGTTAAACGCCGTTTCAACAGCTAATGTCATATCATGGCGGTCAGTGGACCTAGGCATGTGCTTCCCATCTTTCTTTCACCAGTACTGACACAACTTTCTTTCCAAGTTTCAATGGGTTTTGTTCGTGTTGGGGTTAACTGCCGTTTTAACATTTAATGTCATATTATATCGGTCAGTTGAGCTACGCATGTTTTTCTTTGCTTTCTCACACCAGTACTGACACAACGTTTTTTCCAAGTTTCACTAGGTTTTGTTTGTGTTGGGGTTAAACGCCTTTTCAACACTTAATGTCATATAATGGCGGTCGATGCACCTATGCATGTGTTTTCTTGGTTTCTCAAACAAGTACTGACACAACATTCTTTCCTAGTTTCAATAGGTTTTGATTGTATTGGGGTTAAACGCCGTTTCTACAGCTAATGTCATGTCACGGCGGTCAGTGGAACTATGCACGATCTTCCTGGCTTTCTCACAACAGTACTGACACAACTGTCTTTCCAAGTTTCAATGGGTTTTGTTTGTGTTGGGGTTAAACGCCGTTTCAACAGTTAATGTCATATCATGGCGGTGAGTTGAGCTACGCAAGTGTAACCCGGTTTTCTCACAGCAATACTGACACAACGTCCTTTCCAAGTTTCGATGGCTTTGTTTGTATTTGGGTTAAACGCCGTTTCAACAGCTAATGTCATATCATGGCGGGGAATGGACCTACGCATGCGCTTCCTGGCTTTCTCATACCAGTTTTGACCCAACTTTCTTTCTAAGTTTCAATAGGTTTTGTTTGTACGAGTATTGTGGTTAAACGTCGTTTCAATAGGTAATGTCATATAATTGCGGTCTGTGCACCTACGCATGTTTTTCCTGGCTTTCTCACCCCAGTACTAACACAACTTTCTTTCGAAGTTTCAATGGGTTTAGTTTGTGTAGGGGTAACTGCCGTTTCAACATATAATATCATATTATGGCGGTCAGTTGACCTACGCATGTGTTTCTTTGCTTTCTGACTGCAACTGACACAACGTTCTTTCCAAGTTGCAGTGGGTTTTATTTCCGTTGTTGTTAAACGCCGTTTCAACAGGTAATGTCATATCACGGCAGTCGGTTCACCAATAAATGTGTTTCCTTGGTTTCTCACACAAGTACTGACAGAATATTCTTTCCTAGTTTCATTAGGTTTTTATTTGTTTTGGGGTTAAACGCCGTTTCAACAGCTAATTTCATATTATGGCTGTCAATGCACCTACGCATGTGCTTCCTTGCTTTCTTACACCAGTACTGATACAACTTTCTTTCCAAGTTTCAATAGGTTTCGTTTGTATTGGGGTTAAACGTCGTTTCAACAGGTAATATCATATAAAGGCGGTCAGTGCACCTACGCATGTTCTTCCTGCTTTTCTCACACCAGTACTGACAAAACTTTGTATGCAAGTTTTAAATGGTTTTGTTTGTGTTGGGGTGAAACGCCGTTTCAACAGGTAATGTCATATCATGGCAGTCGGTTCACCTATACATGTGTTTCCTTGGTTTCTCACACAAGTACTGACAGAACATTCTTTCCTAGTTTCATTAGGTTTTGTTTCTATTGGGGTTAAACGCCGTTTCAACAGCTAATTTCATATCATGACGGTCAATGCACCTGCGCATGTATTTCTTTCCTTTCCTATACCAGTACTGACACAACTTTCTTTCCAAGTTTCAATAGGTTTTGTTTGTATTGTGGTTAAACGTCCTTTCAACAGGTAATGCCATATAAAGGTGGTCAGTGTCGGTTTTGTTCGTGTTGGGGCTAAACGCCGTTTCCACAGCTAATGTCATATCATGGCGTTTGGTGGAGCTATGCATGTTTTTCCTGGCTTTCTCACACAAGTTCTGACACATGGTTCTTTCCAATTTTCAATGGGTTTTGTTTGTGTTGAAATTAAAAGCCGTTTCAACAGCCAATGTCATATCATGGCGGTCAGTACAAATACGTATGTTCTTACGGGCTTTCTCACACCAGTACTGACACAACTTTCTTTCCAAGTTTCAATGTTTTTTTTTTTTTTTTTTTTTTTTTTTTTCTGCTTGTGGTTAACGCCTTTTCAACAGTTAATGTCATATCATGGCCTTCAGTGCAACTTGGCAAGTTTATCCCGGTTTTCTCACACCGGTACTGACAAAATGTTCCTTCCAAGTTTCAATGGGTTTGTTTGTGTTACACAGTTTCAATAGCTAATGTCATATCATGGCCGTCGGTCCAACTACGCATGTGCTTCCTGGCTTTCTCACACCAGTACTGATAGAACATTCTTTCCAAGTTTCGGTAGGTTTTGGTTGTATTGGGGTTAAACGCCGTTTCAACATCTAATGTCATATGGCTGTCGGTGCACCTACGAATGTTCTTCCTGGCTTTCTCACACCAGTACTGACACAACTTTCTTTCCAAGTTTCAATGGGTTTTGTTTGTCTTGGGGATAAACGCCGTTTCATCATTTAATGTCATATAATGGCGGTCAGTTGAGCTACGCATGTGTTTCTTTGCTTTCTCACACCAGTACTGAAACAACGTTTTTTCCAAGTTTATTTGTGCTGGGATTAAACGCTGTTTCATCAGGCAATGTTATATAACGGCAATCGGTGCACCTATTCATGTGCTGGTATCTCACACAAGTACTGACACAATATTCTTTCCTTGTTTCAGTAGCTTTTGTTTCTATTGGGGTTAAACGCCGTTTCTACAGCTACTGTCATATCATAGCTGTCAGTGCAACTACGCATGTTCTCCCTGGCTTTCTCACACCAGTACTGACACAATTTTCTTTCCAAGGTTCAATGGGTTTGTTTGTGTTGGGGTTAAACGCCGTTTCAACAGGTAATGTCATATCATGGTGGTCAGTGCACCTACGCATGTGTTTCCCGTCTTTCTCACACCAGTACTGACACAACATTCTCTCCAAGTTTCAGTAGCGTTTGTTTGTTTTGTGGTTAAACGCCGTTTTAACAGCTAATGTCATATCACGGCGGTCAATGGACCTAGGCATGTGCTTCCTGGCTTTCTTACACCAGTACTGACACAACTTTCTTTCCAAGTTTCAATGGGCTTTGTTTGTGTTGGGATAAACTGCTGTTTCAACATTTAATGTCATATTATGGCAGTCAGTTGAGCTACTCACTTTTTTCTTTGCTTTCTCACACCAGTGTTGACGCAACGTTTTTTCCAAGTTTCACTATGTTTTGTTTGTGCTAAGGTGAAACGCCTTTTCAACACTTAATGTCATATAATGGCGGTCGGTGCACCTATGCATGTGGTTTCTCACACAAGTACTGACACAACCTTCTTTTCTAGTTTCAGTAGGTTTTGTTTGTATTGGACTTAAACGCCGTTTCTACAGCTAATGTCATATTATGGCAGTCAGTGGAACTATGCATGTACTTCCTGGCTTTCTCACACCAGTACTGACACAATTTTCTTTCCAAGTTTTAATGGGTTTTGTTCGTGTTTGCGTTAAACGCCGTTTCAACAGCTAATATCATTTCATCGCGGTCATTGGACCTACGCATGTGCTTCCTGGCTTTCTCACACCAGTACTGACACAACTTTCTTTCGAAGTTTCAATAGGTTTTGTGTGTATTGGGGTTAAACGTCGTTTCAACAGGTAATATCATATAGAGGCGGTCAGTGCACCTATGCATGTTCTGCCAGGCTTTATTACACCAGTACTGACACAAATGTCTTTGCAAGTTTCAATAAGTTTTGTTTGTGTTGGGGTTAACTACCGTTTCAACATTTAATGTAATATTATTGCCGTCAATTGAGCTACGCATGTGTTTCCTTGATTTCTCAAAGCATTACTGACACAACGTTCTTTCCAAGTTTCAATGGTTTTTGTTTGTGTTTGGGTTAAACGCCGTATTAACAGGTAATGTCATATCATGGCGGCAGTCGGTTCAACTATACATGTGTTTCCTTGGTTTCTCACACAACATTCTTTCCTAGTTTCTGTAGGTTTTGTTTGTATTGGGGTTAAACGCCCTTTCAACAGCTAATGTTATATCATGGCTGTCAATCCAGCTACGCATGTGCTTCCTGGCTTTCTTACACCAGTACTGACACATCTTACTTTCCAAGTTTCAATAGGTTTTGTTTGTATTGGAGTTCAACGTCCTTTCAACAGGTAATGTCATATTATGGCGGTCAGTGCACCTAGCATGTTCTCCCTGGCTTTCTCACACCAGTACTGACACAACTTTCTTTCCAAGTTTCAATGGGTTTTGTTTGTGTTGGGGTTAACTGCCGTTTCAACATTTAATATCATATTATGGCGGTCAGTTGAGCTCCTCATGTGTTTCTTTGCTTTCTCACAGCAATACTGTTTCTTTTTGTTTGTGTTTGCGTTAAACGCCGTTTCAACAGCTAATGTCATTTCATGGCGGTCAATGGACCTACGCATGTGCTTCCTGGCTTTCTCACACCAATACTGACACAACTTTCTTTCCAAGTTTCAATAGGTTTTGTTTGTATTGGGGTTAAACATCATTTAACAGGTAATGTCATGTAATGGCGGTCAGTGCACCTACGCATGTGCTTCCTGGCATTCTTACACCAGTACTGACACAATTTTCTTTCCAAGTTTCAATAGGTTTTGTTTGTGTTGTGGTTAACTGCCGTTTCAACAATTAATATCATAGTATGGCGGTAAGTTGAGCTACGTATGTGTTTCTTTCAATTCTCAAAGCATTACTAACACAACGTTCTTTCCAAGTTTCAATGGGTTTTGCTTGTGTTGGGGTTAAAGGCCGTTTTAACAGGTAATGTCATATCATGGCTGTCCGTTCAAATATACATGTCTTTCCTTGGTTTCTCACACAACATTCTTTCCTAGTTTCATTAGGTTTTGTTTGTATTCGGGTTAAATGCCGTTTCAACAGCTAATGTCAAATCATGGCGGTCAATGCACCTACGCATGTGCTTCCTGCCTTTCTTACACCAGTACTGACACATCTTTCTTTCCAAGTTTCAATAGGTTTTGTTTTTATAGGAGTTGAACGTCATTTGAATAGGTAATGTCGTATAAAGGCGATCAGTGCACCTAGCATGTTTTTCCTGGCTTTCTCCCACCAGTACTGACACTCCTTTTTTTCAAAGTTTCAATGGGTTTTGTTTGTGTTTGCGTTAAATGCCGTTTCAACAGCTAATGTCATTTCATGGCGGTCAATGGACCTACGCATGTGCTTCCTGGCTTTCTCATACCAGTACTGACACAACGTTCTTTCCAAGTTTCAATAGGTTTTGTTTGTATTGGAGTTAAACGTCGTTTCAATAGCTAATGTCATGTAATTGCGGTCAGTGCACCTACGCATGTTTTTGCTGGCTTTCTCACACGAGTACTGACACAACTTTCTATCGAAGTTTCAATGGGTTTTGTTTGGGTTGGGGTTAACTGCCGTTTCAACATTTAATATCATATTATGCTGGTCAGTTGGGCTAAGCATGTGTTTCTTTGCTTTGTCAAAGCAATACTGAGACAACGTTCTTTCCAAGTTGCAATGGGTTTTATTTCTGTTAGGGTTAAACGGCGTTTCAACAGGTAATGTCATATCATGGCAGTCGTTTCACCTATACATGTGTTTCCTTGGTTTTTCACACAAGTACTGACAGAACATTCTTTCCTAGTTTCAATAGGTTTTGTTTGTATTCGGGTTAAACGTCCTTTCAACAGGTAATATCATATAAAGGCGGTCAGTGCACCTAGCATGTTCTCCATGGCTTTCTCACACCAGTACTGACACAACTTTATTTCCAAGTTTCAAGGGGTTTTGTTTGTGTTGGGGCTAAACGCCGTTTCAACAGCTAATGTCATATCATGGCGGTCAGTTGAGCTACGCATGTATTTCTTTGCTTTCTCACACCAGTACTGACACAACTTTCTTTCTAAATTTCAATACGTTTTGTTTTTATTGGGATTAACCGCCGTTTCTACAGCTAATGTCATATAATGGCGGTCAGTGCAACTACGCATGTTCTTCCTGGCTTTCTCACACCAGTACTGACACAACATTCTCTCCAAGTTTAAGTAGCGTTTGTTTGTTTTGTGGTTAAACGTCGTTTAAACAGCTAATGGCATATCATGGCGGTGAATGGACCTAGGAATGTTCTTCCTATCTGTCTTACACCAGTACTGAAACAACTTTCCTTCCAAGTTTCAATGGGCTTTGTTTGTGTTGGGGTTAACTGCCGTTTCAACATTTAATGTGATACTATGTCATTCAGTTGAGCTACGCATGTTTTTCTTTGCTTTCTCACATCAGTACTTACACAAAATTTTTTCCAAGTTTCACTAGGTTTTGTTTGTGCTGGGGCTAAACGTTTTTTCAACACTTAATGTCATATAATGGCGGTCGGTGCACCTATGCATGTGTTTTCTTGGTTTCTCACACAAGTACTGACACAACATTCTTTTCTAGTTTCAATAGGTTTTGATTGTATTGGGGTTAAACGCAGTTTCTACAGCTAATGTCATATTATTTCGGTCTGTGGAACTACGCATGTACTTCATGGCTTCTTCACACCAGTACTGACACAACTTTCTTTCCAAGTTTCAATAGGTTTTGTTTGTATTGGGGTTAAACTTCGTTTCAACAGGTAATGTCATATAATTCCGGTCAGTGCACCTATGCATGTTCTTCCTGGCTTTCTTACACCAGTACTGACACAAATTTCTTTGCAAGTTTCAATGGGTTTGTTTGTGTTGGGGTTAACTGCCGTTTCAACATTTAATATCATATTATGGCGGTCAGTAGAGCTACGCATGTGCTTCTTTGATTTCTCAAAGCATTACTAACACAGCGTTCTTTCAAAGTTTCAATGGGTTTTGTTTGTATTGGTGTTAAACGCTGTTTTCAACAGGTAATGTCATATCATGGCAATCGGTTCAACTATATGTGTGTTTCGTTGGTTTCTTACACCAGTACTGACACAACTTTCTTTCCTAGTTTCAGCAGCTTTTGTTTTTATTGGGGTTAAACGCCGTTTCAACAGCTAATGTCATATCATGGCGGTCAATGCACCTACGCATATGCTACCTGGATTTCTTACACCAGTACAGACACAACTTTCTTTCCAAGTTTCAATAGCTTTTGTTTGTATTGGAGGTAAACGTCGTTTCAACAGGTAATGTCATATAAAGGCTGTCAGTGCACCTAGTATGTTCTCCCTGGCTTTCTCACACTAGTACTGACAGAACTTTCTTTCCAACTTTCAATGGGTTTTGTTTGTGTTGGGGTTAAACGCCGTTTCAACAGTTAATGTCATATCATGGCGGTCAGTTGAGCTAAGCAAGTGTTTCCCGGTTTTCTCACACCAGTACTGACACAACGTCAGTAGATAAGATAATACCCGATCTAGCTCATAGCTCCCTTATGCAACATTATCGCCCTTAACACGCACTAAGCCTTATATAAACCTAGCCCCACTTACGAATTTATAACGAGCTTATGCATAACAAGCACCCTTAAACAACCCCTTAACCCTATGACTAACCAACAAGCTTATGCATAACAAGCAAGTTTATATTTTCCACTTCCCTTAAGAAACACGCTCTCCATTAACAATTTCATGTAACATTAACATGCTCATAAAATTATGCATCAACAAACTAGTTACTTAACTAACCAACAAACTCTTACAACAAACAATTGCTTAACCTTTATCCGGCCCTTGAACCAACACGTAACAAACCAACGCATGACGCATTAGCTAACCAGCTTATGTGATCGCCACTGCCTTAAGATTTGTGAGAAGAAAAATTTAAAAAAAAAATATTTCTTTTTTTTTTTTTTTTTTTTTTTTGTTTAGATACATAAAACATTTTTGAAAATTTCTTTATAAAATTGTATAGATATGTATAGCAAGATGAGTATATTGAACAGACAAGATTTTTTATTTTTATGGAAACTAAGAGAGATTTGTGAAGAAAAACACGGAACCATTTATAAACGTAAAATGAAACAAATAAAGTTTAGTTATGATATGACAATGCCTTATGAAATAAAACAATCTAATGCTCAAATCTATTACCAATACAGTAGATTTATTTCAAGGCACCCAGAAAAATGTTTTTGGTTAAATTTATGTCTAGTAGCAGAAAGTGAAGAAAAAAGATTATGTTTAACAAAAATATTTTTCGAAAATGATGGGTCAGATGAAAATTTTTATTTTAATTTAAATGATACTTTAGGATTTCTAACAAGATATTCTAATATAATAAGTCGTTATTTTCAAAATGAACAAACATATTTTTTTATTTATTTTCAAACAGAAGAAGATAGAAACTATCCTCCATTTCCAGAATTATGTGATTTAACAGCACATTTAACCAGAGCAGAAAATGAAATATATGAAAGCACAGATGAAGATGATGATTATAATCGTGAAGTTGAACAAGATGCAAGGGTGGAAGCTTATCAAGTTGAACAACTAGTAATAACACATACCCTGGAAACTGAAATTTCTGAAAGAACCGATAGATTTTGTGATACAGATTGTGATTATTTTTGGCAAGCTGTAAGGGGAAGAGAAGATTTTAGAGCAGGAAAATATAGAACAACTTTTACTAGATATGGAATAGAGAAAATAGAACGGATAGGTGAAGAAAATATTTCAGATGAAGAAACATTATCTGCTCCATCACAAAAACCATTTACATCAGATCAATGCGTAATTTGTAAAGAAGCTACTGCTGTTATATTGTTAAATATTTGTGGTCATATATGTTTATGTAAATCATGTGATGACTTAAACAAGAATCTTCTTAAATGCCCTGTTTGTAGAACAAAAAATACAAAAAAATATTTTATATAGTTTCTTTTTGAAAGAAATTATATAGCAATCATGAAACGTCACATTTTTAACACATGAAACCCAGATGTTGAGAGTAAGGGTTAACTAACTATTTGTTTAGTTACTTAACCATAGGTAAAACAGATCATTTTTATTTAAAAAATTTCATCATCGTCACTATCCTCATGATCATCATCTGACACAGGCTCAATATCCAAATCTGGGGTATATATACTACTCATAATATTTGTCTTTCCTCTTATGATAACCTCTGTTGCTCTTACCTTAATAGTTTCTAATATTGAACTTATAAATATTCCTTCTATTTTGATACCAGCATTAACTTTAATTCCATGCTTAACATAGTCAAGTGGAGAAACTTCTTTAATTGGTCTATTTTCATCTACTAATCCTTTTCTAGTTTCTGTTTTAGTGGCAACTCTATAAAAAGGTGAAGTAATAGATAAGTTTTTATCCGTATACAATTTTAAATATACTACTGATGTTCCATCTTCTTTATACTTTAAAATATTTAAATTATTTACATCTACTCCTTTCTTTTTATGCTTTCTTAATTGTTTTTCTACTTCAGAAACCTTTTCTCTTATAGTTTCTGTTATCTTCTGCAAAACTTCATAAAATTGTCTTTCTTCTTCTGTATTTTCTATTGTAAGAGGAATCGTATAACCTGTTGTTTTTTGTGTTGTAAGATCCTTGTTTTCGATAACCCCTGATGATTTTAGTAAAGGTGATCTAATAACAAGATCTCCTAGTACACCATTAGGATACACATATTTTATTGGCACACTTTGATAGGGCACCGGGTTTCGGGCTGTATAAATTTCTCCCAATTTAATTTTTGATAAATCAACTTCATTTACTTTTACAAAAGGCATTTTGTGAATTTATTTAAATAATTTTTTTACTTAATTCAAAATTTATTTTTTTTATTTTTTTTTTTTTTTTTTTTTTTGTTTAGGTACAAAAAAAATTTGAAAATTTCTTTCTTAAGTTGTATAAACATATTATAAAAATGAGTGTGATGGATACAATTACATATGAATTTTATAATAAGCTGAGTAAGATTATATTAAATAAAAAATATATGTCTCAGCATATATACTATTCAGATAAAAAGCTATTTAAATTTATTTTTAATTTTACAGAAAAGGATTTTCTTTACATGCTTGAAAAATTAATGCCTTTTGTTTATTATGAACAAAGTAAGCTAAAGTTAGAAGCATCTAATTTTGAAACAATAGTTTTTTCAACATGGCCAGATACTCGTTTACAAACAGGTGATCCTTACCGTTGTATTGGTAGACCTATTTTTACTGGTATTATAATACCATTTGATAAAAGTAATAATTTTCTTAGCGATTACAAAAATGCTTTATTTAAATTACTTAAGGATAATGATAGAGAAAAACAACCTCAATATTATAAAATATTTCCATTATTAACATTTAAAAATATTCATTATAATTACCCTCTTTCTTTTAACTAAATTAAATCTTTTGTTGAATATTATGATGAATGGTGGGGTAATTTGCATTATTATCTCTATAATACGCATGATTGCTCCACAATTGATCAAGGTATAGGTTATAAAAGAATAACTAATGTGAGTAATGTAGATGAAGAAATTGAAGCACTTTTTTCATCATTTACAACTCCACCCATTAATGGAATAGAATCATTTCCATCAGAAGAATGCATAATTTGCAATAGTGAAAAACCAAATATACTTTTTGCAAATTGTTGACATATACCTATATGCAATGAATATGATGATTTTAATGAAAATTCAATCAAATGTCCAGTTTGTAGAACAGAAAATGAAATAAAACGCAAAATCCCTACTGCTATTGTAAATTAGTTACTTTATAAAAAATTAAATATTTAACCTTTTTACTAGGTTAAATATTTTTTACAAGTCCAACTCTATCAATATAGATACATATGAACTTTTTGCATTAGGGTTATCTGTCTTTGTTATAAAGTTTATTACATCACATTGGTCTATTACTAAAGGTTGTGGGAAAACTATACAACTACAACCTTCCCCTTTCTTTTTAACTATGGAGTAGTCAGCTTGTTCAACTCCATTTACCACTATATTAACTTTTGCCTCTTCTTTTAGAGCACCACTGCTTTTAGCAACCATTAAAGTTCCTCTTATAATTCTACCAGGAGCAGACATACAATAACCTCCTATCCTATGACTTTCACCAGAGCTTCCATTACCAAATGAAAACTGAAAGCTGTTCATCTTAAGTTCATCCTTTTCCTCAGCCCACACAGTAATTTATAGGTTTAGGACCTATGAGAGAAGGAAATGATACTTTTTCATCCACGTAGGATTTTGTTGCTAAATCTCTTTCTTCTACAGGTGTGGCAGCATTTTTTATAGTAAAGCCTTGAAAATTTACATTGGATATTGCTGTAAAGCTTCCATCAGGATTTTTTACAATAGCACCACCATTATCAACATAATTTTTATTAGCCGCTGCATCACGATCTGTAGGATTTGGTAACCCAGTGATTGGGTGAGTGTTCATGTCTATTTTACCAGCTGCTAAAAAAGTTCCATATCGTTTTTTTGTTAAAGCATTATTACCTGCAGATATTGACTCAACAGCAGTATCTACGTAAAACTTATTTGCAACTTATTGATTTTCTATAGGTGTCCCGACATTGTTAATCCTCCATCCACCCATAGAAATGTCACCATCTGCTGTATAACCATCAGCTCCATAAACAAAAGCACGATTGCTATCGTCTACATATTTTTTAGTAGCAGCTTCACTTGGCTCCTCAGGTTCAGCTATATTTTTTATTTTATTAAAACCCATGTTTAAATACCCTGTTATATGATATCCTCCGTTTTCATCTAACAACCCTCCAACTCCATCAACATAACTTTTAGTGGCTACATCCTGGGGATTTACTGGATTACTAACCCTCGTTAATGTATTACCATTCATATTTATAGAACCGGTAACGGTGGTTGTTCCATCTTTACGTAAAAAATTATTACTTATGTAAGCAAGTGACACGCCATCACCGCTTGTTTTAACATCATCCATTCTACCAAATTTATCAACAGGCATTTTTTATATTGCTAAAAAAGTTTATTTAATACATTTTGAAATTTATTACCTAAACCCAGTTCTTTAAGAACATACAAACATAAATGACCACAAAATACTTCCCCAGCTTGTTGTAATTGGTCGGTATTGTAATGTAATGGACTTTTTAAATAATCTCTAACTTCAAGAGGTGGTTGAATACCATAACTATCAAAATAAATTTTAGTTTTACCATCTTTAAACCATGCTACCCAATGCGTACCAGGTCCACCTGCGTCATCAAGATTTAATATACCACATTCTTTGTTTTTTACTTTTTTAGGTAGAGTGTTGCGTAAAAATATTCCCCTAAAATTTTTTAATTTTAATTTTTTTGCTGCATCATCAAGTTCAAAATTACTTAAAGGTTTATTTTTTAAAGTTATATTATCAATTAAAATATCATGCATTTTTTATATATTTAAATATTTTCAATAGCACTATTATCAGTCCATGAATTAAACTCATCAGAATAACCTTTCCACTTTACAAGAGATTTCTTTTTTCCCTTTTTAATAACCTTTTCTATCCTATACACCTCTTGACTTGTTTTTTGTAGTTCAGGTTCATAAAAGCTACCTTTTATTTCTTCTCCATTTAAATCTTCAATTTTATATGTTATAGGTGATGTATGTTTTACTTCTGAAACTGTAAAAACCTCTTCAGTCCATCTTGTGGTATAACCTTTTTCAAAAGTCTTTTTCTTTTTACTTATCCTTACTTTGTCTCCAACAGAAAATTTAGGTTTAACATCCTCTTTTACTTGATTATAATATTCAGGGTATAATGTTATCCAAACTTAATTCTCATTCTTCTTCTTACTTTCTTCAGTTGGCGTCATCTTAATAGAAGAATGCTTCGTGTTATTATATTCCTTAACAAGATTTGGTAACATATTAATATAAACATTTGTTGAGTGAGCAGAGAAATACTTCCACATTTTTTCTTTCATTGTTCTAATCCATCTCTCTACAACGCTTGATTTTTCCTCGTTTTCAGTGGAATATAATTCAATCAAGTCTTTAACATCTTTGTTATAAAACTCTTTACCTTTATCCACCCACATTTTCTCAGGTTTTCTTTCCTTAAAAATACTCTTCAATGCAACAGAAACAGATTTTCCTGTTTTATCTTTTAATGGTATCAGCCATCCATATTTTGAAAAGATGTCAATGACAGCAAGAAGATATTTTACACCACGATTAAGTTTAGAAAATGCTTGCATATCTACTAAATCTGCAGCCCATATCCTATCAATACCATTTACTCTAACTCTCCTTTTCTTAAATTTTCTTTTTACAGGTTTATGTAATTCTTCTGCTAATATTATGTTTTCTGAACATTTTTTTTTTTTTTTTTTTTTTTTTTTTTTTTTTTAACTCCCATTCCAAATTTTGCCTTTGTCCCTATTAATGAAGAAACTAATCCTCTTTCCATTCTTTCCTTAATTGTTGGATTATAGATACCTTTTAATTCTTTAAGCATATTTACATCACAAACAGCATTTCTTGTTTTTGTGTCATCATGTTTAAGATAACATATATCATGATGATATGCTGCTTTATCAACACGATTTACAGGCTTTGACCATTCTTTAGGTGTTAAATCAGAATTTAATCTTTTCTTTAACTTAGTACCAGGACCAGTAAAATTATGACCAGGTAAGTGCATTTCAACAGGTAAGTTATTGATAACCTTGTTTAACAATGAACCTCCTTCTTGTTGTTTAATAAATTGTGTTTTAACGGTACCACAATTTACACATTTTCCACGCATCATATTTTTACCATTTTTACTTATGTAACACTCAATATCAGTTGTATCAGTCTTTTTTTTACACTTAACACAATACATTTTTTATATTAAATAAATTGTTTTTATATAAAATATGGACATTGTCAATTTATCATGGAATGAAGCTTTAACAAAAAGATTTAATCACTCTCTTTTACCAAGAAGTATTAGAGGTTTAATAATAGGTAAATCAGGATGTGGTAAAACTACACTTTTACATAACCTTTTACTAAGACCTGATTGGCTAGATTATGACAACTTATGTGGTTTTGGTAAAAGTTTGTTTCAACCAGAATATCGTATATTTAAAAAAGCCTTTGAAGAAAAAATACCAAAAGAATACATACTAAGATTGTTTTCACTTAAAGATGAAGTTCAAAATCGTAATATCTCGCCTACAGCGTTAGTTGAAGAATGGAGTAAAACAATTAAAGAAAAATCTGATATTGAATGTGAATTTTTTGAAAATGCTAGTGATGTTCCTGACCCAAGAGATTTAAATGGTCAAAACAAAAACTTAATGATTTTTGATGACTTACTTTTAGATAGACAAAACAAGTGTGAAAGCTATTACGTAAGAGGAAGGCATAATGCTGACTGTTTTTATCTATCACAAAATTATTTTAGGCTACCACGTCAAACTATTAGAGAAAACGCTAATTTTATATGTTTGTTTAGACAAGACTTAAAAAATCTTAATCATATTTATGGTGATCATGTAGGGGATGATATGACAAAAACCGAGTTTGTTAATTTTTGTAAACAATGTTGGGAAAAACCTCATGGGTTTGTTATTTTAGATTTAACAAACAACAAAAACAATGGAAAATATAGAGATGGTTTTGATAACTTTTACATACCACAAAATTATAAAAATTATTATTAAATTTTTTTTTTTTTTTTAAATAAAAATTTGAAAATTTCTTTCTTAAGTTGTATAGATGTGATATAGGAAAGATGGCAAAAATTGTTTAAGTATATCACTCGATAGAGAAATATTTGGAATAAAGCAAAAAACTTTATTTAGTAAAGATAGTATAAAATCATTTAAAGATGATATAAAAGATTTTGTTGAAAATTATTTACTAAAACACATTGATGAAAAATGCAGTGTAAAAGATTTAAAAATAATTACTCAAATGTTAGGTTTAAGAAGTAATTTTAATTCTTACTCAAAAAGTTTTGTTGGGCTTGATGTTTTTAAAAAAGTAAATATAATTTTTCATTCAAGATTATATAAATGAAGAGTATAATCATATAAAACGTTTAATGTCATTTTTTGAGAAAGAAGACGATAAAACTAATGTAAGACATTTAAGACAAAGAAGAAAAATATTAGATATTATTGGTAATTTAGAAAAAAATTTTGCTTCAACATTATATTCGTTTGGAACTAACAGGTCTGGACATATTATGTTTAATAAAAAAAAAGCTTAATTACTAACTAAAAAATATATCTTAATCAAAAAGATATATTTTTACATATTTAAACAACCTTTTTAGTAATACAAAAATGGAAGAATTACTTGAGAAAATAGTAAAAAACACTGACCATAAAACGTCGTTTCAGTTGATAGTAAGTGACAACAAAACAGAGTTTAAAACAAGATTTACCCCACCACTTCAATTAGAAAAGGATAAAGAATATGAAATAGCATTGGTTAATCTTGAAACATACTATTCATTTCCAAATATTGACAAAAACAACAATATTTTTGTTTATTCGCCAGAAAATGGTACAACATGGGTGAATATAAAAATACCAGAAGGAAGTTATGATTTAGTTGATATTAATGATTTTATTCAACAAGAGATGAGAAAAAAAGGTCATTATGATGCAGTTAATGAAGTGTATTTTATTAACATCTCAGCAAATACTAATACCTTAAAGTCTATTCTTTTTTTAGAAAATGGATATCAGGTAGATTCTAACCAACAAAATTCTATTGCTAAAGTATTAGGATTCACTCATGCTAAATATACACAAGGATTTCATGAATCTGAAAATGTAGAAAATATTCTTAGTATTAATAGCTTACTAGTTAACATTGATTTAATTTCAGGAAGTTATGTTAATGGATCACAAAGAAATACAATTTATAGTTTTTTTTCCTAATGTATCACCAGGGTATAAAATAATAGAAAATCCATTAAATCTGGTTTATCTACCATTAACATTAAATGAAATACATAACCTTAATGTATCAATTACAGACCAAGATGGTACATTACTAAATCTTAGGGGTGAGAATTTAACAATCAGATTTCATATTAGAGAAGCAAGATAAAAATATATATTAATATAAAATATATATTAATATAAAATGACAAACTACATTAACACAAAAGTAAATATATCAGAAGGACAAAAGAAGAAAATTCATCAAGCTGTTAAATCAGAAAAACCAATAAGTATTCGTTTGGGTCATGATGATTTACATGGAAATGACCTAATAGCGTTAACCAAATCACAAGTAAAAAAAACTTACTAAAGCTAATGAAAAAAGAAAGGGAATCACTTTTAAAATGTCAAACAGGCAACTTAAGTGTAACATGAAAATAGAAGGTGGTTTTCTTGGAATGTTAGCTGGTTTAGCATCAGCAGCATTACCTGCATTAGCAAGAACCGTTTTACCAGCTTTAGGTGTTGGTGCTTTATCTGGGTTAGCCTCTTCAGGTGTTCAAAAGGCACTAGGTAACGGTCTTTTCCTTAAAAAAGGTGGTTGCCTATGCAAAGTAGAAACTGATGGTGAAGGTTTGTATCTTAGTCCAGCTAAAGGTAAAGGATTGGGTTCCGTTGGTGATGGATTGTATTTAAAACAAGGGTCAAAAATTTATGATGGAAAAGGTCTTCTTTTAGGACCTAATAGCCCATTTGCTAATATTCCTATGTTAGGAGCAATATTATAAATTTAAAAAAATATGAATGTTTATAAATTTGGAGTTAAACCTAAAATGGTTCAACCAAAAACTATTTTTTGGAAACCTGTAGAAGTTAAATATCCTGCTAAAAAAGTTAATCCTGTTACTTGGGATGTTTATACTCAACAACCCCTAGTATTAAAAGGTGGTGAAACTAAAACCATTGTTGTAGGTTTTGGTTTTATGATGAGAAAGGGGGTTGTTTTAATTTCTCTATCATTCAACTTAAAAATTAGGCAATTAAGCATAACAAATGAGGTAGTGTTGGAGGAAACCCCAGATGTGGTTACCACAATTACAAACAACTCTAATAACCTATTAAAAATTAATGAAAATGAATTTTTATGTCGTCTTTACTATTCTATTTAAAAAATATCACTGTAATTATAAAAATGGAACTAAAAGAAAAGATATATCCAATCTTGTCAGAAGCAAGAAATTTACCAAATGCTCCAATACATGAAGATGACAATGGTAAATCCTTCAGACTGCAAAAAATATCAGAAATTCAAACATTTCTAGAAAATGAAGTTAAAGTTAGAGAACAACTAGCTAAAAAGTATTTAAAGATTAGTAAGACAGTAGACAACGTAGAGGCAGGATTAACAGTGATAGCCCTTGCTGCAGGAGGAGGAGGTCTTGCTTTACTATCTACCATTGTAGCAATTCCAGCAACAATAGCATTAGAGGTTAGCGCATTGGTTACTGGTATTACAGCTTTAGTTGGTAAATTTATGGTTAGAAGAACAAGAACAAAATCAGAAAAACATCTTCAGATTAAAATGTTGGCAGATTCAAAGTTAAACACAATACTTAACCATATATCTAAAGCTATTGCTGATAATAAAATAGAACATTCAGAATTTACTTTAATTATGGATGAGTTGGAAAATTACAAACAAATGAAGGAAGAAATACGTGTTAAGTCAAAGAAAAAAAGCAAGCTAGAGGAGCAGGAGAGTCTAATAGAGAAGGGGAAACAGGAAGCACGAGAGGAATTCAGAAGACTAGTAAAAAAGAAACAATGGAAACCATTAAGAATAAAACTAAAACCACCTAAGTTTAAATTTTCTTCTGCATGTGAAACAGATAATATTAATTAAAATTTTTTTTTACTTAAAAAAATATGGTATTTTTAAAGATTAAAGACCCTGTAAAAAGGGATGAAATAGTAAAAGAATATCTTGCAACGAGAAAAAGAATTCGTGATAGCCAACTTGCAGAGAGAACAGGTGAAATTGAATTACAAACAGACCTTTCGAAGTTTTTTAAACCTATTACAGAAACACAAAAAGCCTCAACAAAGGAGATTACAGAAGGGCTTAAACCTATTAAAGAGGGGATTGAACAGTTGCCTAAAGAGTTACCACAACCATCACTATCAATCCTTGGAGAACTTGAAGATCCTGAGGAACAAGAAGGATATTCATTATTAGATGAAAAATATAGAAATTTAAAAGAAGAATATGAAGAAAATATTGATAAAACATTTGGCATTAAAAGGAAAGGTATTAATTATAAAATAGGTGATAAAATGGTTGATTATGATGGTGAATATATTTGGGTTGGTGCAGAAAAATATCCAGCAACAGAAGCATTATGGGAACTTATTATGGCAAAAAATCCAAGTAAAAAACATACTTTTTTAAATGATGACCTTAAAAATTATGAACAAATATTAATAAATTCCAATGTTATTTTTCATGGTAATGATCCAAACAACCGCCCTAGAAGCAGTAGTGGAAGCAAATACAATATTTTTATTAAACCTATTTATAGAGAAATCAAAGAAAAAGAAAAAAATATACAGGCTACCGGAGAAGGAATTACCATTATCCCATCTGACCCTAATGCACTATTAAAAAGACTTGACCTTTTAATGGCAAGCAAAAAAGCTGGTAATACAGGTGTAAGAAATGAGTTGGTAAGTATTTGTGATGAATTAAAAAGACAGCATGTATTAAATACAAAAGGTTATAAAAATATAATGCATATACTATAAAATGATTCCATCACAAAAGAGAGGATTTAAAAGAAATTATGTTTACGGTGGGACAGGAATATTTGATACAATAGCTAATTTTCTTACAAGGCTTTTTACTAGTAGTGCAGCTAAACAGATCGCATCTTCAGCACTTGATGTTGGAAAAAGTGTAGCAAAGGAAGGAGCAAAGAAAGCTTTAGAAATAGGTAAAACAGCTGCTGTTGATGCAGGTAAGAAGTTGGTTCAAAAGGCTTTAACACCAAAATCTAAAAAGATTATAGAAAAATATACTCAGCCTACTACACCAACCCAACCTACTACAACAACTCAACCTACAATGCAAAATATTAACACCTTAATAGATGGTAGTGCCATTGCTATTCAAGATTTAGTTAAGAAATTAAATAGAAAGGGTTCCGGAGTTAAAGTATTATGAAGAATATTAAAAATCAAAACACAATTATAATTCAACTTAAAAATTATAATTGTATATAATTAAATCACCTATCTTAAAAGATGATGCTATTGATGAATATGAATACCATGAGTATTTGCCTATTACAGGAACTAATCTAAACAACTCTGGAGGAAATATTAGGATTGATATCGAAACTCAAGATATTTTTTATCATCCTTCCGAGTCATATTTAGAAATTATAGGTAAATTAGAAAAAGAAGATGGAACTGTATATCAATCAGCTGGTGACCGTGATTGGGTAACCTTAACAAACAACGGGTTGATGTATTTGTTTAAAAATATTAGATATCAACTTAGTGGTCAAGAGATAGAAAGTATTAATTATCCTGGTCAAACTACTACAATGCTAGGACTGTTAAAATACCCTGATGACTTTTCTAAATCACAGGGGCTAAATCAATTGTGGTATAAAGATACCAGTGCAACTGCTAATATGAATAATAATGCAGGTTTTAAAGTTAGAAGAGATTATATTTTAGGTGCGGGTGATGATAATATAGCTGATGAAGATAAAGGATCATTTAGTTTTAGGATACCATTGAAACATATATTTGGTTTTTGTGAAGATTACAACAAAATTTTATATGGTATGAAACAAACACTAACCTTAACAAGAAATGGTGATGATGATGCAATTTATAGGCCAGCAAGGATTGCCGGACCACCAGTATTAAATGACCCTGGTAGAGTTAGGTTACAAAAAGTATCTTGGTTTATGCCTCATGTGGAGCCGGAAGATGGTAATAGGTTGGAACTTTACAAATTTATCGAGAAGAAAGAAAAATTTCCAGTTGGGTATAGAATGATACAAAGTGACTCTATTGCGGTTCCACAGGCAGCAACAGGTTTTACTTGGAGGCTATCATCTAAATCATCTCCTGATGTGCCACGTTTCTTAATTGTTGGTTTTCAAGAAGGTAAAAGTGGTAACCAAGAACAAAACCCAGCTATATTTGATAACTTAAATGTTAAAAATATTTATGTAATGTTAGGTTCAAAAAAATATCCAGCATTTGATTATGATATAAATTTTACTGTTAATTAATTTAGTAGAATATATGGTGAAGCTGCTTTGTTTAGAAAAAAAAAAAAAAAAAAATTAACATGGATGAATTGGTATCAAACCCTAATATAACTCCTTCAGATTATAAAACTCTCTTTCCTTTGTTTGTGTTTGATGTATCAAAGCAAAGTGAAAGGTTAAAGTATTCTGTAACTGATATTCATATTAAGGTAACATTTACTGCAAATCCTCCTGCAAATACTGAAGCATTTGCGGTTTTACTTAGTGATAGGTTAATTAACTTTCAGAGTGATGGTAACAAGATGAGTGTAGTGTATTAAGTAATTTTTTATGTTATATAAAAATGCTGAAGATTGCAGATATTAAAAAGATACTAACAGATAATAATATTAAGTTTTATTCATATTGGAACAAGAAAAAGTTTATTGATGTTTTAAAGGAGCATGGGTTGTATCCTGAAGAGGAAGAAAAAAAAATATTTTGAAAAAATTCCTAATTATGATAGGTTAAAAGATATTGCTAGCAATCCAAAAAAGGTTACCTTAAAAAATGTTGAAACTGAAGAAGTAATTGAATTTCCATCAATTTACAAGGCTAGTAAATTTATTGATAGATGTCCACAAACGATTGAGAACTGGAATGGAAGAGTATGGAATGATAAATGTAAGATTGACATTCTATAATTTTATTATTTTGTTAAGAAATAATAAAATTTTTGACTTAAGAGTAGATTTTTTATATTAAAAATTATGAAACAACAATTTGATAGATATACCGTAGCTTTAGCAAGGGAAAGAGGATTAAGAAGATACTCAAGGCTAAGGCGTGATGAATTAATTACTCTTTTAATCAATACTGACCCATCACCAATATTAGATAGAGATATGGGAACCACTGGTGACCCAGTTTTAATACCGACAATTGCTCAGTCTTTACCATTAACATCAAGGCAAAGAACACCTACACCAACAACTACTTCAATTAATGATTTGTTAAGAAGTTTAGAAAATGTTAAAGATGTTCCAAAAAGTATTTCACCTGAAGTTAATGCTTTAAAAAAGAAGATAAAAGATATATATAGTAAAATAGGTCAAATAAAAATAGAATTAAGTAAATCTGCTTTAAAAAATTATGCAAATGAACATAAAATAGAAGGAATACCAGTTGCTTCACCACAAGAGTTTTTAGAGCTAACACAACCATCAATCATAAAACTTTTAAAAGGTATGCGTGGGGTTAAAATAAAAATGAATCTTCAATGTATCATGAAAAGAGGGGAGGGTAAAGATGAACAAAGAGTAGAAGTAAATTTTTCTTCTGATGAATATATGATTAAATTAGAAGGAACCAATGAAACAAATTTATACTTTGATATGATTGAAAGAATTTTAGAAAATTTTGTTAGTTTTATTACAAATGGTAGTGGATGGAATTTTGTTAGTGTGGTTCATTTAAAGTTACATAGTGTTATTTATGAACCATTAAATGCTGGTGGATGGATACCATTACCTGGTTGGATTGCTAACAAAAAGGCATGTACCAATATGAAAAATGAGGATGACAAATGCTTTTTATGGTGTATTTTAAGAGCATTAAATCCAAAAGAAAAAAATGCAGAAAGAGTTGATGGTGATTTAAAATCTAAGGAAAATAGCTTAAATATGAAAGGAATTAAATATCCTGTTTCTTTACATGATACAGATAAGTTTGAAAGACAAAATAAAAAAATTAGTGTTAATGTTTATACATATAATAATAAGAAAAAAATCAGGCGAATTCGAGTTATAAAAAGTTTAAAAGAAAATCATGTAAATTTACTTTATATTGAAGATGGTGAAAAATCGCATTATGTTTTAATAAAATATTTTAGAGCTTTAATGAGAAGCCAAGTAAGTGATAATGGTAATATTGAGTATTGTATGCTTTGTAATTGTCATTTTGGAAGTAAAAAACTTTTAGATAAGCATATGAAACGTTGTGTAGATTATGATGGAGTTGATTTAATAATGCCTGACCCAGAAAAGCCTGAACAAGTTATAAAAAAGTTTGAAAATTATTGTAGGAAAATAATGGTGCCGTTTGTTGTAATTGGTGATTTTGAATGCTTGTTGGAACCTATAGAAAATCTAAGTCAAGAAGAAAGCAATACAATTAAAACACAAAAGCATATACCAATTAGTTATAAGTATTTAATTTGTAGTTTTGATAGAAATGTTTCAAAACCAGTATTAAGAGGATATGTAGGTAAAGATGCAGAAAAAAAATTTATAGATAAATTAACTAACAACTTCATAATGAATATTATAAAAACCCAGTAAAAATTAAAATAACAAAAGATGAAGAAAAAAATATGAAAATGAAGAAAAATGTTGGATATGTAATGGTAAATTTACTAAAGAAAATTATAAAGTAAAAGATCATTGCCATTTTACTGGTAAGTACCATGGTGCTGCACATAATGAATGTAATCTTAAAGCAAAAATTCCAGATTTTATCCCTGTTTTTTTTTCATAATTTATCTGGTTATGATGCTCATATTTTTATTAACTATCTTGGTAAAACTAGCGGTAGAATTGGTTGTATTCCAAACACTGAAGAAAAATATATTAGTTTTAGTAAGTATGTTATGGTTGGAAAGAAAAAATATCTTAAATTAAGGTTTCTTGATAGTTTTAATTTTTTTACAAGAAAGTTTAGATAAACTTACAAAGCATTTAAAAGATGAAGATTTTAAAAATTTATTAGAACGTAACTATACAAAAGATCAAGTACAATTACTAAGAAGAAAAGGTGTCTTTCCATATGAATGGTTAGATTCTTTTGATAAGTTAGAAGAAACCCAACTACCACCTATAGAAGCATTTTATTCAAGTTTAAACAAAGAACATATTAAACCTAAAGATTATGAACATGCTTTAAAAGTTTGGAATGCTTTTAATATGAAAACATTTAAGGAATATTTAGAGCTATATAATGAAGTAGATGTTTTACTTTTAGCTGATGTTATAGAAAACTTTAGATTATCTAGTCTTGAAAATTTTGGTTTAGATCCTGCTTGGTATTATACTTTACCTGGATATGGATATGATTCAATGCTTAAGGAAAGTGAAATAATACTAGAACTATTAACTGACCAAGATCAACTATTATTTTTAGAAAAATCTAAAAGGGGTGGTGTAAGCATGTGTAGTAAAAGATATGCAAAGGCAAACAATAAATATATGGATGATGAGTATGACCCATCAAAACCTACTAAATATTTGATCTATATTGATAAAAACAGTCTTTATCCCTGGGCTATGATTAAACCTTTACCTGTAGGTGGTTTTGAATGGATGACCAGAGAAGAATTAGATAATTGGGAAAATTATCCATGCTTTTTAGAAGTTGTTTTAGGGTACCAAGAAGAATTACATGATGAACATAGTGATATGCCTCTAGCAGCGGAACGATTAAAAGTAGGAAAAGTAGAAAAATTAATTCCAAACTTAAATGATAAAGAAAAATATACACTTCATAGTGAAGCTTTAAAAACTTACTCACGATTAGGATTAAAAATTAAAAAAATACATGAAGGAATTAAATTTAAAGAAAGCAGTGATATTAAAAAATATATTGATAAGTGTGTAAATTTAAGAACAAAAGCAAAACAAGATAAAAATGTTTTTTTAGAAAAATTATGGAAGTTGATGATGAACGCTGTTTTTGGTAAAACTATGGAGAACATAAGAAACAGAGTACATATAGAATTAGTTAATAGTGAAAATTGTGAACGTTTTAAAAAGCTAACCGCAAAACATAACTATCATGATCATACTATATTTTCTCCAGATTTAGTTGCTGTTCGTATGAAAAAAACAGAGTTAAAATATGATAAGCCTATTTATTTAGGTGTAAGCATACTTGATATTAGTAAAACAACGATGGTATTAGATTATTATGAACATTTTAAGAAAATGTATGAAACCATGTCCGAATGTTATATACTGATACAGATAGTTTTATACTTGAAATAGAAACTGAAGATTTATATGAAGATATGAAAAAAGATGCTGATACCATGTTTGATTTTAGTGAATACCCACCTAATCATCCATTATACAGTGAAAAAAATAGAAATGTGCTAGGTATGTTTAAGGATGAATTAAAAGCAGACCTTATGACTGAATTTGTAAGTTTAGGTGCAAAGACATATTGTTGTAAAAAACTATCATTAAAAAGAGAAAAAGAAACAAAAGAAAATCCTAATCCAAAAGCAATTTTAGATGTAAATGGTAAATTTATATATGAAGATCTTAGTAAAGATGAAGATAAAAAAATGATGCAGAAATCAGAAAATGTAAGGGGGTAAAAAAGTCTGTTATTAAAAATGAAATGAGATTTAAAACTTTTAAGGATTGTTTAGATACAGGAAAAGATTATTATACAAATATGGGCGGTATAAGAAGTTATCATCATGAATTAAACACTGTGGATATGACTAAAAGAGCATTAAGTTTTGATGATGATAAAAGGTATATACTTTTAGATGGAAGTTATGATACACTAGCAATCGGGCATCATAGGATTCCAAAATTAACAGAAGAAGAAAGAAAAATGTATGAAGCACAAGGAGCAAGACCAAAAAAGAATTAAAAAAATTTTGATAAAATTTATAATAATTAAAAACTAAAATTATGGATAAAGAAAAAGAGAAAAAGAAAAATACAAAGAAAATAAAAAAATTAATAAAAAGTTTAAGGTTGTTTGCAGGAATTAGAAAATCTTAATATTATATTTTGTAATATTAAGATTGTTATTTTTTAGCCAACAAAGTGGTTTTTTTTTACTCTGCAAAATATCCATCTGTAAAAAGAATTCTTAAAATTTGTAAAATTTGTTCGCCCTTTTTCATTCCTGCACTGATGAATGCTATTTTTAAAATAGTATCTTCATCAATGTTTTTATCAGAAGATTGACTAGACAAAAAATAAAAAGGTTTTCCGTAATCTTCATATTCTAAATCACATCCTACTCTAATTAAAGAATGAATCAAAAAAGGTTTTATATTTCTTTGTTGTTCTCTGCTTAAGGAAAAGTATAAAGCAGATTTTAACCTTTTAAGTGATCTGTATATGCTACATATGTCTGATTCATTAAATGTTAATGATATCATTTTATCATGTTCTTTTTGATAATCATAAGAAAAATCACATGCCTTATCTTTAAGACATCTTTCTAAAGTTTTCTTTTCTTTTTTAGTAAATCTTTTCAGCACACTCATTTCTCTATATCGCATCTATACAACTTAAGAAAGAAATTTTCAAAAATTTTTGTACCTAAACAAAAAATAAAAAATAATTAAAAAAAAAAAAAAAATTTTTTTTTTTCACAAATCTTAAGGCACTGACAATCACATAAGCTGGTTAGCTAATGCGTCATGCGTTGGTTTGTTACGTGTTGGTTCAAGGGCCGGATAAAGGTTAAGCAATTGTTTGTTGTAAGAGTTTGTTGGTTAGTTAAGTAACTAGTTTGTTGATGCATAATTTTATGAGCATGTTAATGTTACATGAAATTGTTAATGGAGAGCGTGTTTCTTAAGGGAAGTGGAAAATATAAACTTGCTTGTTATGAATAAGCTTGTTGGTTAGTCATAAGGGTGAAGGGGTTGTTTAAGGGTGCTTGTTATGCATAAGCTAGTTATAAATTCGTAAGTGGGGCTAGGTTTATATAAGGCTTAGTGCGTGTTAAGGGCGATAATGTTGCATAAGGGAGCTATGAGCTAGATCGGGTATTATCTTATCTACTAACGTCCTTTACAAGTTTAAATGGGTTTGTTTGTATGGGAGTTAAACGCCGTTTCAACAGCTAATGTCATATCATGGCGGTCGGTGCATCTACGCATGTGTTTCCTAGCTTTCTCACACCAGTACTGACAGAACATTCTTTCCAAGTTTCGGTAGGTTTTGTTTGTATTGGGGTTAAACGCCGTTTCAACAGCTAATGTCATATCATGGCTGTCAATGGACTTAGGCATGTGCTTCCTATCTTTCTTACACCAGTACTGACACAACTTTCTTTCGAAGTTTCAATGGGTTTTGTTTGTGTTGGGGTTAACTGCCGTTTCAACATTTAATATCATATTATGGCGGTCAATTGAGCTACGCATGTGTTTCTTTGTTATCACACAGTAATACTAACACAAGGTTCTTTCCAAGTTGCAATGGGTTTTATTTCTGTTGGGTTTAAACGCCGTTTTAATAGGTAATGTCATATCATGGCAGTCGGTTCATCTATACATGTGTTTCCTTGGTTTCTCACACAAGTATTGACAGTACATTCTTTCCTAGTTTCATTAGGTTTTGTTTGTATTGGGGTTAAACGTCCTTTCAACAGGTAATGTCATATAAAGGCGGTCAGTGCACCTAGCATGTTCTCCCTGGCTTTCTCACACCAGTACTGACACAACTTTATTTCCAAGTTTCAATGGGTTTGTTTGTGTTGGTGTTAAACGCCGTTTCAACAGCTAATGTCATATCAAGTTTCAATAGGTTTTGTTTGTATTAGAGGGAAACGTCCTTAGAACAGGTAATATTATATAAAGGCGGTCAGTGCACCTAGCATGTTCTACCTGTCTGTCTCACACCTGTACTAACACAACTTCCTTTCCAAGTTTCAATGGGTTTTGTTTGTGTTTGCGTTAAACGCCGTCTCAACAGCTAATGTCATTTCATCCCGGTCAATGGACCTACGCATGTGCTTCCTGGCTTTCTCACACCAGCACTGAAACAACTTTCTTTCCAAGTTTGAATAGGTTTTGTTTGTATTGGGGTTAAACGTCATTTCAACAGGTAATGTCATATAATGGCGGTCAGTGCACCTACGCATGTTCTTCCTGGCTTTCTTACACCAGTACTGACACAAATTTCTTTGCAAGTTTAAATGGGTTTTGTTCGTGTTGGGGTTAACTGCCGTATCAACATTTAATATCATATTATGGCGGTCAGTTGAGTTACGCATGTGTTTCTTTGATTTCTCAAAGCATTACTGACACAACGTTCTTTCCAAGTTTCAATGGGTTTTGTTTGTGTTGGGGTTAAACGCCGTTTCAACAGATAATGTTATATCATGGCAGTCCGTTGAACTATACATGTGTTTCCTTGGTTTCTTACACAACATTGTTTCCTAGTTTCAGTAGCTTTTGTTTGTATTGGGGTTAAACGCCGTCTCAGAGCTAATGTCATATCATGGCGGTCAATGCACCTACACATGTGCTACCTAGATTTCTTACACCAGTACTGACACAACTTTCTTTCCAACTTTCAATGGGTTTTGTTTGTGTTGGGGTTAAACGCCGTTTCAACAGTTAATGTCATATCATGGCGGTCAGTTGAGCTACGCATGTGTTTCCCGGTTTTCTCACACCAGTACTGACACAACGTCCTTTTCAAGTTTCAATGGGTTTGTTTGTATTGGAGTTAAACGCCGTTTCAACAGCTAATGTCACATCATGGCGGTCGGTGCATCTACGCGTGTGTTTCCTAGCTTTCTCACACCAGTACTGACAGAACATTCTTTCCAAGTTTCGGTAGGTTTTGTTTGTATTGGGATTAAACGCCGTTTCAACAGCTAATGTCATATCATGGCGGTGAATGGACCTACGCATGTGCTTCCCGGCTTTCTCATACCAGTACTGACACAACTTTTTTTCCAAGTTTCAATAGTTTTTTTTTATTGGTGATTAACGTCGTTTCAATAGGTAATGTCATATAATTGCGGTCAGTGCACCTACGCATGTTTTTCCTGGCTCTCTCACACTAGTACGGACACAACTTTCTTTCGAAGTTTCAACGGGTTTTGTTTGTGTTGGGGTTAACTGCCGTTTCAACATTTAATATCATATTATGGCGGTCAGTTGAGCTACGCATGTGTTTCTTTGCTTTCACACAATAATACTAACACAAGGTTCTTTCCAAGTTGCAATGGGTTTATTTCTGTTGGGTTTAAACACCGTTTTAATAGGTAATGTAATATCATGGCAGTCGGTTCATCTATACATGTGTTTCCTTGGTTTCTCACACAAGTACTGACAGAACATTCTTTCCTAGTTTCATTAGGTTTTGTTTGTATTGGGGTTAAACGTCTTTTCAACAGGTAATGTCATATAAAGGCGGTCAGTACACCTAGCATGTTCTCCCTGGCTTTCTCACACCAGTACTGACCCAACGTCCTTTCCAAGTTTCAAGGTGTTTTGATTGTGTTGGGGCTAAACGCCGTTTCAACAGCTAATGGCATATCATGGCGGTCAGTTGAGCTACGCATATATTTCTTTGCTTTCTCACACCAGTACTGACACAACTTTCTTTCCAAATTTCAATAGGTTTTGTTTCTATTAGGGTTAAACTCCGTTTTTACAACTAATGTCATATCATGGCGATCGGTGCGACTACGCATGTTCTTCCTGGCTTTCTCACACCAGTACTGACACAACTTTCTTTCCAACTTTCAATGGCTTTGTTTGTGTTGGGGTTAAACGCCGTTTCAACAGCTAATGTCATATCAAGTTTCAATAGGTTTTGTTTGTATTGGATTTAAACGTCCTTTGAACAGGTAATGTCATATAAAGGCGGTCAGTGCACCTAGCATGCTCTACCTGTCTTTCTCACACTAGTACTAACACAACTTCCTTTCCAAGTTTAAATGGGTTTTGTTTGTGTTTGCGTTAAACGCCGTCTCAACAGATAATATCATTTCATCGCGGTCCATGGACCTAGGCATGTGCTTCCTGGCTTTCTCAGACCAGTACTAACACAACTTTCTTTCCAAGTTTGAATAGGTTTTGTTTGTATTGGGGTTAAACGTCATTTCAACAGGTAAAGTCATATAATGGCTGTCAGTGCACCTACTCATGTGCTTCCTGGCGTTCTTACACCAGTACTGACACAAATTTCTTTGCAAGTTTCAATGGGTTTTGTTTGTGTAGTTGTTAACTGCCGTTTCAACATTTAATACCATATTATGGCGGTCAGTTGAGCTACGCATGTGTTTTTCTTTGATTTCTCAAAGCATTACTGACACAACGTTCTTTCCAAGTTTCAATGGGTTTTGTTTGTGTTGGGGTTAAACGCCGTTTCAACAGGTAATGTCATATCTTGGCAGTCCGTTCAACTATACACCTGTTTCCTTGGTTTCTCACACAAGTAATGACAGAATATTCTCTCCCAGTTTTAGTAGCTTTTATTTGTATTGGGGTTAAACGCCGTTTCAACAGCTAATGTCATATCATGGCGGTCAATGCACCTACGAATGTGCTTCGTGGCTTTCTTACACCAGTATTGACATAACTTTCATTCCAGGTTTCAATAGGTTTTGTTTGTATTGGAGTTAAACGTCCTTTCAACAGGTATTGTCATATAAAGGCGGTCAGTGCACCTAGGTTGTTCTCCCTGGCTTTCTCACACCGGTACTGACACAACTTTCTTTCCAAGTTTCAATGGGATTTGTTTGTTTTGGGGCTAAACGCCATTTCAACAGGTAATGTCATATCATGGCGGTCAGTTGAGCTACGCATGTGTTTCTTTGCTTTCTCACACCAGTACTGACACAACTTTCTTTCCAAATTCCAATAGGTTTCGTTTGTATTGGGGTTAAACGCCGTTTCAACAGCTTAGGTCATATCGTGGGGTCAGTGGAGTTACGCAAGTGTTTCCCGGTTTTCTCACACCAGTACTAAAAAAAGGTTCTTTCTAAGCTTCAACTGGTTTGTTTGTGGTGGAGTTAAACGCCGTTTCAATAGCTAATGTAATATCATGGCGTTCGGTGCACGTACGCATGTGTTTTCTTGGTTTCTCACACAAGTACTGACACAACATTCTTTTCTAGTTTCAATAGGTTTTGATTGTATTGGGGTTAAACGCCGTTTCTACAGCTTATGTCATATTATTTCGGTCAGTGGAACTACGCATGTACTTCCTGGCTTTCTCACACCAGTACTGATACAACTTTCTTTCCAGGTTTTAATGGGTTTTGTTCGTGTTTGCGTTAAACGCCGTTTCAACAGCTAATGTCATTTCATGGCGGTCAATGGACCTACGCTTGTGCTTCCTGGCTTCTTCACACCAGTACTGACACAACTTTCTTTCCAAGTTTCAATAGGCTTTTTTTGTATTGGGGTTAAACTTCGTTTCAACAGGTAATGTCATATAATGGCGGTCAGTGCACCTACGCATGTTCTTCCTGGCTTTCTTACACCAGTACTGACACAAATGTCTTTGCAAGTTTCAATGGGTTTTGTTTTGTTGGGGTTAACTGCCGTATCAACATTTAATATCATATTATGGCGGTCAGTAGAGCTACGCATGTGCTTTTTTGATTTCTAAAAGCATTACTGACACAGCGTTCTTTCCAAGTTTCAATAGATTTTGTTTGTGTTGGTGTTAAACGCTGTTTTCAACAGGTAATGTCATATCATGGCAGTCGTTTCAACTATACACGTGTTTCCTTGGTTTCTCACACCAGTACTGACACAACTTTCTTTCCTAGTTTCAGTAGCTTTTGTTTGTATTGGGATTAAACGCCGTTTCAACAGCTAATGTCATATCATGGCGGTCACACCAGTACTGACAACTTTCTTTCCAAGTTTCAATGGGTTTTGTTTGTGTTGGGGCTAAAAGACTTTTCAACAGCTACTGTCATATAATGGCGGTCAGTTGAGCAACGCATGTGTTTCTTTGCTTTCTCGCACCAGTACTGACACAACTTTCTTTCCAAATTTGAATAGGTTTTGTATCTATTGGGGTTAAACGCCCTTTCTACAGCTAATGTCATATCATGGCGGTCAGTGCCACTACGCATGTTCTTCCTGGCTTTCTCGCACCAAGTTTCCAAGTTTCAATGGGTTTTGTTTGTGTTGGGGCTAAACGCCGTTTCAACAGCTAATGTCCTATCATGGCGGTCAGTTGAACTACGCATGTGTTTCTTTGCTTTCTCACACCAGTACTGACACAACTTTCTTTGCAAGTTTCAATGGGTTTTGTTTGTATTGTGGTTAACTGGCGTTTCAACATTTAATGTCACATCATGGTGGTCAGTTGAGCTACGCATGTGTTTCTTTGCTTTTTCACACCAGTACTGACACAATTTTTATTTCTAGTTTCAATAGGTTTTGATTTATTGCGGTTAAACCCCGTTTCAACAGGTTATGTTATATCATGTGGGTCATTGGAGCTACGCAAGTGTTTCTCGGTTTTCTTCCACCAGTACTAAAAAAAGGCTCTTTGCAAGTTTCAACTGGTTTGTTCTTGTTGGGGTTAAATGCCGTTTCAATAGCTAATGTCATATCATGGCTGTCCGTGCACCTACGCATGTGTTTTTTTTGGTTTCTCACACAAGTACTGACACAACATTCTTTTCCAGTTTCAATGGCTTTGATTGTATTGGGATTAAACGCCGTTTCTACAGCTAATGTCATATCATGGCGGTCAGTGCAACTACGCACGGTCTTCCTGACTTTCTCACATCAGTACTGACACAACTTTCTTTCCAAGTTTCAATGGGTTTTGTTTGTGTTAGGTTAAACGCCGTTTCAATAGTTAATGTCATATCATGGTCGGTCAGTTGAGCTAAGCAAGTGTAACCCGGTTTTCTCAGACCAGTACTGACACAACGTCCTTTCCAAATTTCAATGGGTTTGTTTGTATTGGTGTTAACCGCCGTTTCAACAGCTAATTTCATATCATGGCGGTCGGTGCACCTGCCCATGTGTTTCCTAGCTTTCTTACACCAGTACTGACAGAACGTTCTTTCCAAGTTTCGGTAGGTTTTGTTTGTATTGGGGTTAAACGCCGTTTCAACAGCTAATGTCATATCATGGCGGTGAATGGACCTACGCATGTGCTTCCTGGCTTTCTCATACCAGTACTGACACAACTTTCTTTTCAAGTTTCAATAGGTTTTGTTTGTATTGGTGTTAAACGTCGTTTCAATAGGTAATTTCATATAATTGCGGTCAGTGCACCTATGCATGTTTTTCCGGGCTTTCTCACACGAGTACTGACACAACTTTCTTTCGAAGTTTCAATGAGTTTTGTTTGTGTTGGGGTTAACTGCCTTTTCAACATTTAATATCATATTATGGCGGTCAGTTGAGCTACGCATGTGTTTCTTTGCTTTCTCAAAGCAATACTGAGACAACGTTCTTTCCAAGTTGCAATGGGTTTTACTTCTGTTGGGGTTAAACGGCGTTTCAACAGGTAATGTCATATGGCAGTCGGTTCATCTATACATGTGTTTCCTTGGTTTCTCACACAAGTACTGACAGAACATTCTTTCCTACTTTCATTAGGTTTTGTTTGTATTGGGGTTAAATGTCCTTTCAACAGGTAATATCGTATAAAGGCGGTCAGTGCACCTAGCATGTTCTCCCTGGCTTTCTCACACCAGTACTGACACAACATTATTTCCAAGTTTCAAGGGGTTTTGTTTGTGTTGGGGCTAAACGCTGTTTCAACAGCTACTGTCATATCATGGCGGTCACTTGAGCTACGCATGCATTTCTTTGCTTTCTCACAGCAGTACTGACACAACTTTCTTTCCAAATTTCAATAGGTTTTGTTTTTATTGGGGTTAACCGCCGTTTCTACTACGCATGTTCTTCCAGGCTTTCTCACACCAGTACTGACACAACATTTTCTCCAAGTTTCAGTAGCGTTTGTTTGTTTTGTTGTTAAACGGCGTTTCAACAGCTAATGTCATATCATGGCGGTCAATGGACCTAGGCATGTGCTTCCTATTTTTCTTACACCAGTACTGACACAAGTTTCTTTCCAAGTTTCAATGGGCTTTGTTTGTGTTGGGGTTAACTGCCGTTTCAACATTTAATATCATATTATGTCGGTCAGTTGAACTACCCATGCTTTCCTTTGCTTTCTCACCCCAATACTGACACACCATTTTTTCCAAGTTTCACTAGGTTTTGTTTGTGCTGGGGTTAAACGTTTTTTCAACACTTAATGTCATATAATGGCGGTCGGTGCACCTATGCATGTGTTTTCTTGGTTTCTCACACAAGTACTGACACAACATTCTTTTCTAGCTTCAGTAGGTTTTGTTTGTACTGGGGTTAAACGCTGTTTCTACAGCTAATGTCATATTATGGCGGTCAGTGGAACTAGGCATATACTTTCTGGCTTTCTCATACCAGTACTGACACAACTTTCTTTTAAAGTTTTAATGGGATTTGTTCGTGTTTGCGTTAAACGACGTTTCAACAGCTAATGTCATTTCACGGCGGTCAATGGACTGACGCATGTGCTTCCTGGCTTTTTCACACCAGTACTAACACAACTTTCTTTTCAAGTTTCAATAGGTTTTGTTTGTATTCGGGTTAAACCTCGTTTCAACAGGTAATGTCATATAATTCCGGTCAGTGCACCTACGCAAGTTCTTCCTTGCTTTCATACACCAGTACCAACACAACCTTTTTTCCAAGTTTCAATGGGTTTTGTTTGTGTTGGGGTTAACTGCCGTATCAACATTTAATATCATATTATGGCGGTCGGTTGAGCTACGCATGTGTTTTTTTTTTTTTTTTTTTGATTTCTCAAAGCATTACTGACACAACGTTCTTTCCAAGTTTGAATGGGTTTTGTTTGTGTTGGGGTTAAACGCCGTTTCAACAGGTAATGTCATATCATGGAAGTCGGTTCAACTATACATGTGTTTCCTTGCTTTCTCACACAACATTGTTTCCTAGTTTCAGTAGCTTTTGTTTGTATTGGGGTTAAACGCCGTTTCAACAGCTAATGTCATATCATGGCGGTCAATGCATCTGCGAATGTGCTACCTGGCTTTCTTACACCAGTACTGACACAACTTTCTTTCCAAGTTTCAATAGGTTTTGTTTGTATTGGAGGTAAACGTCGTTTCAACAGGTAATGTCATATAAAGGCTGTCAGTGCACCTAGAATGTTCTCCATTGCTTTCTCACACCAGTACTGACACAACTTTCTTTCCAACTTTCAATTGGTTTTGTTTTTGTTGCGGTTGAACGCCGTTTAAACAGTTAATGTCACATCATGGCGGTCAGTTGAGCTACGCAAGTGTTTCCCGGTTTTCTCACACCAGTACTGACACAACGTCCTTTCCAAGTTTCAATGGGTTTGTTTGTATTGGAGTTAAACGCCGTTTCAAAAGCTAATGTCATATCATGGCGGTCGGTGCATCTACGCATGTGTTTCCTAGCTTTCTCACACCAGTACTGACAGAACATTCTTTCCAAGTGTCGGTAGGTTTTGTTTGTATTGGGGTTAAACGCCGTTTCCACAGCTAATGTCATATCCTGGCGATGAATGGACCTACGTATGTGCTTCCCGGCTTTCTCATACCAGTACTGACACAAATTTTTTTCCAAGTTTAAATAGGTTTTTTTTATTTGGGTTTAACATCGTTTCAATAGGTAATGTCATATAATTGCGGTCAGTGCACCTACGCATGTTTTTTTTGGCTCTCTCACACCAGTACTGACACAACTTTCTATCGAAGTTTCAATGGGTTTCGTTTGTGTTTGGGTTAACTGCCGGTTCAACATTTAATATCATATTATGGCAGTCAGTTGAGCTACGCATGTGTTTCTTTGCTTTCACACAGTAATACTAACACAGGGTTCTTTCCAAGTTGCAATGGGTTTTTTTTCTGTTGGGTTCAGTGCACTAGCATGTTCTCCCTGGCTTTCTCACACCAGTGCTGACACAACTTTCTTTCCAAGTTTCAATGGGGTCTGTTGTGTTGGGGTTAAACGCCGTTTCAACAGGTAATGTCATATCATGGCAGTGCGTTCAACTATACATGTGTTTCCTTGGTTTCTTACACAAGTACTGACAGAATATTTTCTCCCAGTTTTATTAGCTTTTATTTGTATTGGGGTTAAACGCCGTTTCAACAGCTAATGTCATATCATGGCGGTCAATGCACCTACGCATGTACTTCCTGGCTTTCTTACACCAGTACTGACACAACTTCCTTTCCAAGTTTCAATGGTTTTTGTTTGTTTTGGGGCTAAACGCCGTTTCAACAGCTAATGTCATATCATGGCGGTCAGTTGAGCTACGCATGTGTTTCTTTGCCTTCTCACACCAGTACTGACACAACTTTCTTTCCAAATTTCAATAGGTTTTCTTTGTATTGGGGTTAAACGCCGTTTCAACAGCTTAGGTCATATCGTGCGGTCAGTGGTGCTACGCAAGTGTTTCCCGGTTTTTTGTTCACACCAGTACAAAAAAACTATCTTTCTAAGTTTCAACTGGTTTGCTTGTGTTGGGGTTGAACGCCGTTTCAATAGCTAATGTAATATCATGGCTTTCGGTGCACGTACGCATGTGTTTTCTTGGGTTCTCACACAAGTACTGACACAACATTCTTTTCTAGTTTCAATAGGTTTTGATTGTATTGGGGTTAAACGCCGTTTCCACAGCTAGTGTCATATTATTTCGGTCAGTGGAACTACGCATGTACTTCCTGGCTTTCTCACACCAGTACTGACACAACTTTCTTTCCAGGTTTTAATGGGTTTTGTTCGTGTTTGAGTTAAACGCAGTTTCAACAGCTGATGTCAGTTCATGGCGGTCAATGGACCTACGCTTGTGCTTCCTGGCTTCTTCACACCAGTACTGACACAACTTTCTTTCCAAGTTTCAATAGGTTTTTTTTGTATTGGGGTTAAATTTCGTTTCAACAGGTAATGTCATATAATGGCGGTCAGTGCACCTACGCATGGTCTTCCTGGCTTTCTTACACCAGTACTGACACAAATGTCTTTGCAAGTTTCAATGGGTTTTGTTTGTGTTGGGGTTAACTGCCGTTTCAACATTTAATATCATATTATGGCGGTCAGTAGAGCTACGCATGTGCTTCTTTGATTTCTCAAAGCATTACAGACACAGCGTTCTTTCCACGTTTCAATGGGTTTTGTTTGTGTTGGTGTTAAACGCTGTTTTCAACAGGTAATGTCATATCATGGCAATCGGTTCTACTATACATGTGTTTCTTTGGTTTCATACACCAGTACTGACACAACTCTCTTTCCAAGTGTCAATGGGTTTTGTTTGTTGTGGGGCTAAAAGCTGTTTCAACAGCTAATGTCATATCATGGCGGTCAGTTGAGCTACGCATGTGTTTCTTTGCTTTCTCACACCAGTACTGACACAACTTTCTTTCCAAATTTGAATAGATTTTGTATCTATTGGGGTTAACTGCCGTTTCTACAGCTAATGTCATATCATGGCGGTCTATGCACCTACGCATGTGCTTCCTGACTTTCTCACACCAAGTTTCCAAGTTTCAATGGGTTTTCTTTGTGTTGGATCTAAACGCCGTTTCAACAGCTAATGTCCTATCATGGCGGTCAGTTGAGCTACGCATGTATTTCCCTGCTTTCTCACACCAGTACTGACATAACTTTCTTTGCAAGTTTCAATGGGTTTTGTTTGTGTTGTGGTTAACTGCCGTTTCAACATTTAATATCATATTATGGTGGTCAGTTGAGCTACGCATATGTTTCTTTGCTTTCTCACACCAGTACTGACACAACTTTCTTTTCTAGTTTCAATAGGTTTTGATTGTATTGGGGTTAAACGCCGTTTCAACAGCTTATGTCATATCATGTGGCTCATTGGAGCTACGCTAGTGTTTCCCGGTTTTCTCTCACCACTACTAAAAAAAGGTTCTTTGCAAGTTTCAACTGCTTTGTTTGTGTTGGGGTTAAACGCCGTTTCAATAGCTAATGTCATATCATGGCGGTCGGTGCACCTACGCATGTGTTTTCTTGGTTTCTCACACAAGTACTGACACAACATTCTTTTACAGTTTAAATAGCTTTGATTGTATTGCGGTTAAACGCCGTTTCAACAGTTAATGTTATATCATGGCGGTCAGTTGAGCTACGCAAGTGTAACCCGGTTTTCTCACACCAGTACTGACACAACGTCCTTTCCAAGTTTCAATGGCTTTGTTTGTATTGGTGTTAAACGCCGTTTCAGCAGCTAATGTCATATCATGGCGGTCGGTGCACCTGCCCATGTGTTTCCTAGCTTTCTTACACCAGTACTGACAGAACATTCTTTCCAAGTTTCGGTAGGTTTTGTTTGTATTGGGGTTAAACGCCGTTTCAACAGCTAATGTCATATCACGGCGGTTAATGGACCTACGCATGTGCTTCCTGGCTTTCTCATACCAGTACTGACACAACTTTCTTTCGAAGTTTCAATAGGTTTTGTTTGTATTGGAGTTAAACGTCGTTTCAATAGGCAATGTCATATAATTGCGGTCAGTGCACCTACGCATGTTTTTGCTGGCTTTCTCACACGAGTACTGACACAACTTTCTATCGAAGTTTCAATGGGTTTTGTTTGTGTTGGGGTTAACTGCCTTTTCAACATTTAATATCATATTATGCCTGTTAGTTAAGCTACGCATGTGTTTCTTTGCTTTCTCAAAGCAATACTGAGTAATGTCATATCATGGCAGTCGTTTCACCTATACATGTGTTTCCTTGGTTTCTCACACAAGTACTGACAGAACATGCTTTCCTTGTTTCATTAGGTTTTGTTTCTTTTGGATTTAAACGCCGTTTCAACAGGTAATTTCGGTCAATGCACCAACGCATGTGATTCCTGGCTTTCTTACACCAGTACTGACACAACTTTTTTTCCAAGTTTCAATAGGTTTTGGTGTTACCCAAACGTCATTTCAACAGGTAATGTCATATAAAGGCGGTCAGTGCACCTAACATGTCCTCGCTGGCTTTCTCACACCAGTACTGACCCAACTTTCTTTCCAAGTTTCAATGGGTTTTGTTTGTGTTGGGGTTAACTGCCGTTTCATCATTTAATATCATATTATGGCGGTCAATTGAGTTACGCATGTGTTTCTATGCTTTCTCACTGCAATACTGACACAACGTTCTTTCCAAGTTGCAATGGGTTTTATTTCTGTTGGGGTTAACGCCGTTTCAACAGGAAATGTCAAGTCATGGCAGTCGGTTCACCTATACATGTTTTTCCTTGGTTTCTCACACAAGTACTGACAGAACATTCTGTCCTAGTTTCATTAGGTTTTGTTTGTTTTGGGGTTAAAGGCCGTTTCAACAGCTAATTTCATATCATGGCGGTCAATGGACCTAGGCATGTGCTTCCTGGCTTTCTTAAACCAGTGCTGACACAACTTTCTTTCCAAGTTTCAATAGGTCTTATTTGTATTGGGATTAAACCTCGTTTCAACAGGTAATGTCATATAAAGGCGGTCAGTGCAACTACGCATGTTCTTCCTGGTTTACTCACAATAGTACTGACACAACTTTGTTTGCAAGTTTTTTTTTTTTTTTTTTTTTTTTTTTGTGTTGGGGCTAAACGCAGTTTCAACAGGTAATTTCATATCATGGCAGTCGGTTCACCTGTACATGTGTTTCCTTGGTTTCTCACACAAGTACTGACAGAACATTCTTTCCTAGTTTCATTAGGTTTTGTTTGTATTGGGGTTAAATGCCATTTCAACAGCTAATTTCATAACATGGCGGTCAATGCACCTACGCATGTGGTTCCTGGCTTTCTTACACCAATACTGACACAACTTTCTTTCCAAGTTTCAATAGGTTTTGTTTGTATTGGGGTTAAACGTCCTTTCAACAGGTAATGTCATATAAAATCGGTCAGAGCTCCTAGCATGTTCTCCCTGGCTTTCTCACACCAGTACTGACACAACTTTCTTTCCTAGTTTCAATGGGTTTTGTTTGTGTTGGGGCTAAACGCCATTTCAACAGCTAATGTCATATCATGGCGGTCAGTTGAGCTACGCATGTGTTTCTTTGCTTTCTCACACTAGTACTGACACAACTTTCTTTCCAAATTTCAATAGGTTTCAGTTCTATTGGGGATAAACGCCGTTTGAACAGGTAATGTCATATCATGGCGGTCAGTGCAACTACGCATTTTCTTCCTGGCTTTCTCACACCGACACAACTTTCTTTCCAAGTTTCAATGGGTTTGTTTGTGTTGTGGTTAAATGCCGTGTCAACTGCAGATGTCATATCATGGCGGTCAATGGACCTAGGCATGCCCTTTCTGTCTTTTTCACACCAGTACTGACACAACATTCTCTCTAAATTTCGGTAGCGTTTGTTTGTTTCGTGGTTAAACGCCGTTTCAACAGCTAATGTCATATCATGGCGGTCAATGAACCTAGGCATGTGGTTCCTGGCTTTCTTACACCAGTACTGACACAACTTTCTTTCCAAGTTTCAATGGGCTTTGTTTGTGTTGGGTTTAACTGCCGTTTCAACATTTAATGTCATATTATGGCGGTCAGTTGAGCTACGAAATTTTTTTTTAATTTCTCACACCAGTACTGACACAATATGTTCCCTAGGTTTTGTTTGTGCTGGGGTTAAAAGTGTTTTCAACACTTAATGTCATATAATGGCGGTCGGTTCACCTATGCATGTGGTTTCTTGTTGTCTCACACAATTACTGACACTACATTCTTTTCTACTTTCAGTAGGTTTTGTTTGTATTGGGGTTGAACGCCGTTTCTACAGCTAATGTCATATTATGGCGGTCAGTGGAACTACGCATGTACTTCCTGGCTTTCTCACAACAGTACTTACACAACTTTCTTTCCAAGTTTCAATAGGTCTTGTTTGTATTGGGGTTAAACGTCCTTTCAACACGTGACGTCATATAAAGGCGATCAGTTCACCTAGCATGTTCTCCCTGGCTTTCTCACACCAGTACTGACACAACTTTCTTTCCAAGTTTCCATGGGTTTTGTTTGTGTTGGGGCTAAACTCCGTTTCAACAGCTAATGTCATATCATGGCGGTCAGTTGAGCCACGCATGTGTTTCTTTGCTTTCTCACACCAGTACGGACATAACTTTCTTTCCAAATTTCAATAGGTTTTGTTTCTATTGGGGTTAAACGCCGTTTCTATACCTAATGTCACATCATGGCGGTAAGTTCAACTACGCATGTTCTTCCTGGCTTTCTCACACCAGTACTGACACAACTTTCTTTCCAAATTTCAATGCGTTTGTTTGTTTTGGGGTTAAACGCCGTTTCAATAGCTAAACTCATATCATGTCGGTCAGTGCACCTACGCGTGTGTTTCTTTTCTTTCTTACACCAGTACTGACACAACATTCTCTCCAAGTTTCAGTAGCGTTTGTTTGTTTTGTGGTTAAACGCTGTTTCAACAGCTAATGTCATATCATGGCGGTGAATGGACCTAGGCATGTGCTTCCTATCTTTCTTACACCAGTAATGCCACAACTTTCTTTCCAAGTTTCAATGGGCTTTGTTTGTTTTGGGGTTAACTGCCGTTTCAACATTTATTGTCATATTATGGCAGTCAGTTGAGCTACGCATGTTTTTCTTTGCTTTCTCACACCAGTACTGACACAATGTTTTTTCCAAGTTTCACTAGGTTTTGTTTGTGCTGGGATTAAACGCCTTTTCAACACTTAATATCATATAATGGCGGTCGGTGCACCTATGCATGTGTTTTCTTGGTTTCTCACACAAGTACTGTCACAACATTCTTTCCTAGTTTCAGTAGGTTTTGATTGTATTGGGGTTGAACGCCGTTTCTACAGCTAATGTCATATTATGGCGGTCAGTGGAACTACGCATGTTTTTCCTGGCTTTCTCAAACGAGTACTGACACAACTTTCTTTCCAAGTTTTAATGGGATTTGTTCGTGTTTGCGTTAAACGCCGTTTCAACAGCTAATGTCATTTCATGGCGGTCAGTTGACCTACGCATGTGCTTTCTGGCTTTCTCACACCAGTAGTAACGCAACTTTCTTTCCAAGTTTCAATAGGTTTTGTTTGTATTTGGGTTAAACGTCGTTTTAACAGGTAATGTCAGATAATGGCGGTCAGTGCACCTACGCAAGTTCTTCCTGGCTTTCTTACACCAGTACTGACACAACTTTCAAAGTAAGTTTCAATGGGTTTTGTTTGTGTTGGGGTTAACTGCCGTTTCAACATTTAATATAATATTATGGCGGTCAGTTGAGCTACGCATGTGTTTTTTTGTTTTCTCAAAGCATTACTGACACAACGTTCTTTCCCAGTTTCAATGGGTTTTGTTTGTGTTGGGGTTAAACGCCGTCTCAACAGGTAATGTCATATCATGAAAGTCGGTTCAACTATACATGTGTTTCCTTGGTTTCTCACACAACATTGTTTCCTAGTTTAATTAGCTTTTGTTTGTATTGGGGTTAAACGCCGTTTCAACAGCTAATGTCATATCATGGCGGTTAATACTCCTACGCATGTGGTACCTGGCTTTCTTACACCAGTACTGACAAAACTTTCTTTCCAAGTTTCAATAGGTTTTGTTTGTGTTGGAGGTAAACGTCGTTTCAACAGGTAATGTCATGTAAAGGTTGTTAGTGCACCTAGTATGTTCTCCCTGGCGTTCTCACACCAGTACTGATAGAACTTTCTTTCCAACTTTCAATTGGTTTTGTTTGTATTGGGGTTAAAAGCCGTTTCAACAGTTAATGTCATATCATGGCGGTCAGTTGAGCTACGCAAGTGTTTCCCGGTTTTTTCACAACAGTACTGACACAACGTCCTTTCTAAGTTTCAATGGGTTTGTTTGTATTGGAGTAAAACGCCGTTTCAACAGCTAATATCATATTATGGCGGTCGGTGCATCTACGCATGTGTTTCCTAGCTTTCTCGCACCAGTACTGACAGAACATTCTTTCGAAGCTTCGGTAGGTTTTGTTTGTATTGGGGTTAAACGCCGTTTCAACAGCTAATGTCATATCATGGCGGTGAATGGACCTACACATGTACTTCCTGGCTTTCTCATACCAGTACTGACACAACTTTCTTGTCAAGTTTTAATAGGTTTTTTTTTTATTGGGGTTAAACTTCGTTGCAATGGGTAATGTCATATAATTGCGGTCAGTGCACCTACACATGTTTTTCCTGGCTCTCTCACACCAGTACTGACACAACTTTCTTTCGAAGTTTCAATAGGTATTGTTTGTGTTGGGGTTAACTGCCGTTTTAACATTCAATATCATATTATGGCGGTCAGTTGAGCTACGCATGTGTTTCTTTGCTTTCACACAATAATACTAACACAAGGTTCTTTCCAAGTTGTAATGGGTTTTATTTCTGTTGGGTTTCAACGCCGTTTTCATAGCCAATGTCAAATCATGGCAGTCGGTTCATCTATACATGTGTTTCCTTGGTTTCTCACACAAGTACTGACAGAACATTCTCTCCTAGTTTCATTAGGTTTTGTTTGTATTGAGGTTAAACGTGCTTTCAACAGGCAATGTCATATAAAGGCGGTCGGTGCACCTAGCCTGTTCTCCCTGGCTTTCTCACACCAGTACTGACACAACTTTATTTCCAAGTTTCAAGGGGTTTTGTTTGTGTTGGGGCTAAACGCCGTTTCAACAGTTAATGTCATATCATGGCGGTCAGTTGAGCTACGCATGTATTTCTTTGCTTTATCACACCAGTACTGACACAACTTTCTTTCCAAATTTCAATAGGTTTTGTTTCTATTGCTGTAAACCGCCGTTTCTACAGCTAATGTCATATGATGGCGGTCAGTGCAACTACGCATGTTCTTCCTGTCCTTCTCACACCAGTACTGACACAACATTCTCTCCAAGTTTCAGTAGCGTTTGTTTGTTTTGTGGTTAAACGCCGTTTCAACAGCTAATGTCATATCATGGCGGTCAGTGGACCTAGGCATGTGCTTCCCATCTTTCTTCCACCAGTACTGACACAACTTTCTTTCCAAGTTTCAATGGGCTTTGTTCGTTTTGGGGTTAACTGCCGTTTTAACATTTAATGTCATATTATATCGGTCAGTTGAGCTACGCATGTTTTTCTTTGCTTTCTCACACCAGTACTGACTTACACAACATTTTTTCCAAGTTTCACTAGGTTTTGTTTGTGCTGGGGTTAAACGCCTTTTGAACACTTAATGTCATATAATGGCGGTCGGTGCACCTATGCATGTGTTTTCTTGGTTTCTCACACAAGTACTGACACAACATTCTGTTCTAGTTTCGATAGGTTTTGATTGTATTGGGGTTAAACGCCGTTTCTACAGCTAATGGTCATATCATGCCGGTCAATGCAACTACGCACGGTCTTCCTGGCTTTCTCACATCAGTAATGACACAACTTCCTTTCCAACTTTCAATGGGATTTGTTTTTGTTGGGGTTAAACGCCGTTTCAACAGTTAATGTCATATCATGGCGGTCAGTTGAGCTACGCAAGTGTTTCCCGGTTTTCTCACACCAGTACTGACACAACGTCCTTTCCAAGTTTCAATGGGTTTGTTTGTATTGGGGTTAAACGCCGTTTCAACAGCTAATGTCATATCATGGCGGTCGGTGCACCTACGCATGTGTTTCCTAGCTTTTGCACACCACTACTGACACCACTACTGACATAACATTCTCTCCAAGTTTCGGTAGGTTTTGTTTGTATTGGGGTTAAACGCCGTTTCAAGAGGTAATGTCGTATCATGGCGGTGAATGGACCTACGCATGTGCTTCCTGGCTTTCTCATACCAGTACTGACACAATTTTCTTTCAAAGTTTCAATAGGTTTTGTTTGTATTGGGGTTAAACGTCGTTTCAATAGGTAATGTCATATAATTGCGGTCAGTGCACCTACGCATGTTTTTTCTAGCTTTCTCACACGAGTACTGACACAACTTTCTTTCCAAGTTTCAATGGGTTGTGCTTGTGTTGGGGTTAAATGCCGTTTCAACATTTAATATCATATTATGGCGTTCAGTTGACCTACGCATGTGTTTCCTTGCTTTCTCACAGCAATACTGACACAATGTTCTTTCCAAGTTGCAATGGGTTTTATTTCTGTTGGGGTTAAACGCCGTTTGAACAGGTAATGTCCATTCATGGCAATCGGTTCACCTATACATGTGTTTCCTTGGTTTCTCCCACAAGTACGGAGAGAACATCTTTCCTAGTTTCATTAGGTTTTTTTTTGAGGGGAGGGGGTTAAAGGCCGTTTCAACAGCTAATTTCATATCATGGCGGTCAATGCACCTACGCATGTGCTTCCTGGCTTTCTTACACCAGTACTGACACAACTTTCTTTCCAAGTTCATATAGCTTTTGTTTGTATTGGGGTTAAACGTCGTTTCAACAGGTAATGTCATATAAAAGCAATCAGTGCACTTATGCATGTTCTTCCTGGTTTTCTCACACCAGTACTAACACAACTTTCTTTCCAAGTTTTAATTGGATTTGTTTGTGTTGGGGTTAAACGCCGTTTCAACAGGTAATGCCATATCATGGCAGTCGGTTCGCCTATACATGTGTTTCCTTGGTTTCTCACACAAGTACTGACAGAACATTCTTTCCTAGTTTCGTTAGGTTTTGTTTGTATTGGGGTTAAACGCCGTTTCAACAGCTAATTTCGTATCATGGCGGTCACTGCACCTATGCATGTGCTTCCTGGCTTTCTCATACCAGTACTGACACAACTTTCTTTCCAAGTTTCAATAGGTTTTGTTTGTATTGGAGTTGAACGTCCTTTCAACAGGTAATGTCATACAAAGGCAGTCAGTGCACCTATCATATTCTCCCTGGCTTTCTCACACCAGTACTGACACAACTTTCTTTCCAAGTTTCAATGGGTTTTGTTTGTGTTGGGGGAAAAAGCCGTTTCAACAGCTAATGTCATGTCATAGCGGTCAGTTGAGCTACGCATGTGTTTCTTTGCTTTCTCACACCAGTACTGACACAACTTTATTTCCAAATTTGAACAGGTTTTGTATCTATTGGGGTTAAACGCCGTTTCTACAGCTAATGTCATATCATGGCGGTCAGTGCAACTACGCATGTTCTTCCTGGCTTTCTCACACCAAGTTTCCAAGTTTCAATGGGTTTTCTTTGTGTTGGGGCTAAACGCCGTTTCAACAGCTAATGTTCTATCATGGCGGTCAGTTGAACTACGCAATTGTTTCTTTGCATTCTCACACCAGTACTGACACAACTTTCTTTGCAAGTTTCAATGGATTTTGTTTGTGTTGTGGTTAACTGCCGTTTCAACATTTAATATCATATTATGATGGTCAGTTGAGCTACGCATGTGTTTCTTTGCTTTCTCTCACCAGTACTGACACAACTTTCTTTTTTAGTTTCAATAGGTTTTGAGTGTATTGGGGTTAAACGCCGTTTCAACAGCTAATGTCATATCATGTGGGTCTTTGGAGCTACGCAACTGTTTCCCGGTTTTCTCCCACCAGTACTAAATCAAAGCGCTGAAGGCACTGTTATGGCGGTTGTCCTGTTGAAGTTGAGTTTTTGGTCAGACAGACAGACAAGCTGACTCCTTTGCACGGCCCAATCATAATGGGGGTGGGGGGTATCAGCTTTAATAGTTAGGAAGTTATGGCCTGCACTCCAGATATTGTGTAACTTCTTTAATAGGCTGTATTTTATTTATGAAAATAAGAAACATCAAACAAGCAGGAACACACTGTCTACCTCTTGCCTCTGCCGGAAAACATACATCAGCTTGGTGAAAGTTAGCTGAACATAAGAGTTCAAAAGCCATTTCTAAATTGGGTTGCTTGCATTGGGCTATTCGAAATAATGCCGAGATGATGGAAGGTTTTTTTTTTTTTTTTTTTTCATACTTATATGTATATTTTTTATTCAAGCTAATATGCAGTTTACATTTTTGATTTCCAAGATGATTTTAAGGATCTGAACTCCAAGAGTTTCTTTATGTGTGTTTGATCTGTTACATCATGTTCTTATCAAAGCCACAACTCTTGTTATTTATTTCAAAATGATTTTAAGCATTTGACCTCCAAGATGCAGATTATGTGTGGATTATCTGTTATATCATGTTTTTATCCAAGCCAATACACAATTTGGTTTGATCTCCAAGATATTTTTGGACTATGTCAACTCCAAGAACAAATCTCCAAGAATTCAACTCCACAAACTCAGATGCAAGATATTTACGTCTTGATGTGCAATGTCAACTCCAAGAAAATTTGAATGATCAAATTATGTGTAATGTCTACTCCAAGAGATTTTGTGAGATATTTACGTCTTGATGCGCAATGTCAACTCCAAGAAAATTTGAATGATCAAATTATGTGTAATGTCTACTCCAAGAGATTTTGAATGAACAATTTATGTGCAATGTCAACTCCAAAGAAATTTTTCAACAGTAAATTGTCAACTCCAAGAACTTCACTCCAAGAATTCAACTCCACGAACTTAGCTCTACGATGTTTATTTCTTGATGTGCAATGTCAACTGAAAGAAATTTTGAAACAACAATCTATGTGCAATGTACACTTTAAGAAATGTTACATAGTCTGGTGGTCAGACAAGTAATTATTGATTTACTCCGTGATCATTTTTTCAAAAACAGGAGTACAGTAGATCTAGGGATTCTCTAGACAGAAAATATGCAGAGTGGAATAACAGAAAAATAGCAGGTCAATCGGAAAGATTGCTAAACACTATACACTAACAGTTTTTTTCTTATTTACATTTTCGTTAACAATTGTTTTGCGAGATTTCGAGTTGTGCGTTTGCCTCTCATGGTAGGCTACTGTAGGCCTACATGTATAGCTATATCGTATATCTAGGTCAAGCGCAGGTAGGCGTAACGAATGTCTATTCTTCTTTCAGAACAAACTTAGAACAAACACGTAGGAATTCAATAAACAATCGTATGTTCATACCTTAACTTATCAAGAAATCTTCCGGTGATTTTCCTTGTCAATTGCTTCCTCTTTGTTTCTTGGAACTTCGTCGTGGCCGCTTCGTGCTGGGTCTGGGAGCGTGGGTTTACATATAATATTAATGCGCCAAACGCAAAAAACATCGAACACGGCATATTCAGTAACAAAATATTAATAATATATTGAACAGTTAGTATACCTGTTATAAAAACATATATTTGATATAATTTGAAATAAATTAATGATACATTTACTTCACAAAACCTCGATCTACTTTTTAGTTGGTAGCGTGGTTTGGTAGTTTGGTCGCAATTTACGAGAATCACCGAGATCAATCGGAGTTTACCGATTGTTTTTTCAAGTAAAAAGTCATCCAGCGAGTGAAAAGGTAGAAGTAAATATAAGTTAGATCATTGCGCAATTCAATTTTACATTTAACTGTCTCTTAGAATGTATTTCTAGGCATAAAGTCAATCACTTTCTACACCTTTTTAATCAGTAAAATTAGTTACAGCCGTCTACGTTAGAAGCAGTAGCTTGTTTGTTGGACTACTTTTTATGGGGGGTGGGGGCGGTAACTGAATTGTTATGGCGGTTATTAGGTATGTTCATCACCGATACGTAGGCTCCGAGTTTGGTTTTTACACTTTTATATTTTTCGAATTTTGTTTCGAATTTTGGACTTTTTGTTAACTCTATGGCGACAACCGCCATAAAAAGGGTTCTTTGCAAGTTTCAACTGGTTTGTTTGTGTTGGGGTTAAATGCCGTTTCAATAGCTAATGTCATATCATGGCGGTCGGTGCACCTACGCAAGTGTTTTCTTGGTTTCTCATACAAGTACTGATACTACATTCTTTTCTAGTTTCAATATCTTTGATTGTATTGGGGTTAAACGCCGTTTCTACAGATAATGGCATATCATGGCGGTCAGTGCAAATACGCTGGCACGCCTGCTGTAAACCCCGATTCTTTTTTTGCATTTTAAGAAAAATAAAGCAAAATTCAAGATGTTATTAGTTCTTCAACATCATTTAGAAGAGGCTTATCGTTTCCCAGGAGGCAGATGTCCTACGGGGGCAAATATCCGGAGGCAGATGTCCTATGGGGGCAGATGTCCTACGGGGGCAAATGTCCGGGGGGGGCAGATGTCCTAAGGGGGCAGATGTCCAGAGGGCAGATGTCCTAAGGTGGTACATGTCCGGGGGGCACATGTCTGGGGGGCACATGTCCTAAGGGAGCATATGTCCTAAGGGGCAGATGTCTGGGGGCAGATGTCCTAGGTTGGCAGATGTCCGGGGGGCAAACGTCCAGGTGGCAGGTGTCGGGGGGGAGTCTGGGGGCACAAGTCCGGGGGGCAAAAGTCCGGGGGGCAAATGTCCTAGAACCTTGGCCACACACACACACGCGTAAAAATGGTCCCACTTTTTGGTGCTTTTTTGGAGGGAGGGGACGTGACGTCGTCGCCGCCATTGTGGTTATTAATTTGTCATAAAAAATGTAGAGTAAAATGACTTGTTTTTAAATGTAGCTAGAGTTTGCTGTTCCTCATTACTTCAATCATTATAGGAATAAAAAAAATAACAGGGCCCATTGTACTTCTGTATCATTTTTATAACAAAAATATGAGAAAAATGAATTTTTGACTCTGACAATTACTCCACTTCTATCTATTTACTAATTAATGTGGCTCTGTTGCATTTTTTGTTAACAAATTCTGCGTCGGCAAAATTGGGCAAATTCTAAATACCGGTAAACATTACCTGACGATAGACATTTTGGGTGAGATGGAAGAAACAGCCCTTCATTTCTATGCCAGGGAAGACGTTGACGTGTGCGTTCATGGCTGCTCTCTCGAAGTCGATCAACACTTCCTCTGGTTGGAGCCTATTCTCAGCCACATCCGAAACTTCTTGCAGAACACACTCATAAGTATCCTGACGCTTGTTGGTCACCAATGCAAATACGCAGGGGAAAACTCGCCCATTGCCAGCAATAGCATGTAGAGTGTAAAGTTGGAAGAACACTTCCGGAACCGTTTTGAATGTCCCGTCAGAATGCCAGAACCGAAACGCCAACAGGCATTGCTGCCCATCATTGCTCATTAAGATCAGGATTCGGTTTGCGTTCCCTTCTCCATTATCGAATCTTAAGAAGGGGCCACCTCGGTTTGTAACCTGGTAGGCCGGGGGGATAACTATTTCGGCAGCAGTTCCTGGGAGTGGCAGAGGGTTTCCCACCCTTTGCCTATTTCTGCGGATATTTCGACGAACGTTGGCAACCATTCTGCCACTTGCCGCATCAGTCATATTACGTACACCTTCTGTAATAATTTGCTGGGGTGTTTCTTCCGTATCTTCGGCCCTCTGCCGCATATTTGCTCGTACAGCCAACATTTCGGTTCTTGCTGCATCTCCTCCATGTGTGTGCTCATTCATTCTTTGAACTACTCTTCTACCTTGTAAATGAAGCTTCGCTTTACATGTGTTCCTCCTTCGTAATTCGCACTCCCATGACTCTTTCCCCTCTGTCAAATATTTTTGTTTAACATAGCAGTAGCCTTCAAAAAGCAGTTTTTGGCCACCTCTGATAGTGGAGATGAACTCCATTGTCATGCAGTCAGGTTTTGTCAGTGAGTGAAGCAGTAGGCTACAGCTGAAGGCCCTGGATTCACAGAACCCACGTGGATTCTCCGAATCATTAAAGCTGAACTATTTACATTACCCTACCAAATAGAGTGACAAAAATACCTGCTGCAGCACAGCACGGCAGGTAGATAAACATCCAGGTCATTCTCCAAACGACATCTCCAGGTACAATATACTGAAAAAAAAAACGCCGGGAAAAAAACACCCTTGATGTCGCCGTCATTTTGAGCTAGTGAAATAACTTCCAAATTTTGGCTGGCATTGTGAAAAATGACTTCTATTTGTTTCATAAGTGCTACTTTGCTGAGAATCTTCGGCTGGTTTAATTGAATTCAGTTTTACTATCCAAATCAAACTTTCAGTACAGCAATTTACAAGTCAGTTTCTCATCTGGCGCGCGAAACAGTGTTTATACTGCATTTCTAAAACGCATTTAAGGGACAATCTAAAAAAAAAACAACTTTGAGATATACACGTATACTGTACGTGGTAATTTTGACCAGCACTATGAAAAAGACTTCTCAGCTGTTGTATCGTTAGGTGCTATTTTGCTGAAAATCTTCGGCTGATTAATTGATTTCAGTTTTAATATCAAACTTCCAGTATGATAACTATAGAGTCAGTTACTCATCTGGCACGCCTGCTGTAAACCCCGATTCTTTTTTTGCATTTTAAGAAAAATAAAGCAAAATTCAAGATGTTATTAGTTCTTCAACATCATTTAGAAGAGGCTTATCGTTTCCCAGGAGGCAGATGTCCTACGGGGGCAAATATCTGGGGGCAGATGTCCTATGGGGGCAGATGTCCTACGGGGGCAAATGTCCGGGGGGCAGATGTCCTAAGGGGCAGATGTCCAGGGGGCAGATGTCCTAAGGGGGCAGATGTCCTAAGGTGGCACATGTCCGGGGGGCAGATGTCCTAAAGGGGCAGATGTCCTAAGGGGGCAGATGTCTGGGGGGCAGATGTCCTAGGTTGGCAGATGTCCGGGGGGCAAACGTCCAGATGGCAGGTGTCCTAAGGGGGCAAAAGTCTGGGGGCACAAGTCCTGGGGGCAAAAGTCCGGGGGGCAAATGTCCTAGAACCGGTAAAGGGTTAGAAGTCAACTCCGTTACAAATCTTAGTACATGTAAATAATACCAAGTGTATAGTATTGCAAAGAACAAAATCCAGAACTTCCATACGGTTTCATAGAGACACTGGCATCACATTGTTATACAACATATTTCAGTTTCAAGGACACTCTGTTCATTCTTTTCTCAACCCCAGAGTTAATCTCGATTTCTCCCGATAAAAGGGGCGTTATTTTGTTTTAACAGTTTCGGCGCCATGGGAGGAAGCAGTAACTTTTGCGAACGGCATAGATTAAGATCAGACTGCACGCAAAGTGCAGTCTGATCTTGGATCTATACCGTCCGCTTGTTTAGTCCAGCCTATAAGATGAAAACCTATGTGAGTTTCAGTGAGATTCAGTTTCAGCCGTCGAAATAGACGAGTGCTATATTTGACGCGGAAAGGGTTAACTTTTTATCACATAATCCCAAGTTTTAACGACTCTGGTATAAAAGGCATTTGAAACCATTGTGAGAAAAGGAGAAAATGCTGGTAACCATCATTTTCTCTTTTCCCACAATGTTTTCTATCCTATCTGATACAAATTCAAGCATTTGAATATTATTTAATTTATCGTCTGCAAGTGCTTTTAATTAGGGCCAGTCTAAAATTTGTCGTTTGGTAAAGAGTTAAAGCAATCTTATCCCAAACTCATTGATTTTCTTTACATAGAAATAATCTACTCGCATTTAAGAGTTTTATGGTTGACTTTTACTTACAAGTTAAAACATTGTAGCAAAAAGAGAAATTCCCAAAACGTGGTCTGCTGCAATACGAAAAAGGTTGTCTCCAGATTGATAATGTGGTACATGTCAAATCAATCAAAATCAAAATCTAGGACAAGCAAAATAAATGAATCATGCTCTGTGAAAAGGGGGGCTTCATGCATTTGCAAAAAAAGTATCGACCTGGGCCGAAACTTCTTGCTTTTGGTCAATTTTCTGCATGTCAAAGGACCGGTTCACATCAGGATTCAGTCGGTAGTTAGACAAAACAGATTTTATGGATCCATGATCATGTAATGACTTACTTGGTATAATGCATTAACCCTTTACCAGACGACAATATTTTAGCCTCATCCATTTTGAAAGCATTTGCAGACGACAATTTCAGTGTGGCTCAAATGGTGCATTTTTTCTTTGATAGGGTAGAAAACATTGTGGGAAAAGGAGAAAATGCTGGTAACCAGCATTTTCTCCTTTTCCCATAATGTTTTCCAAAGGCGTCTTTCCCAGGGGCGTTAAAAGGCTGCATTGTGCGGCAAAAAACTAAGCCCCCTTTTGCCAAGGCATGCCTCAAATGCAAGCTATTCGAAGTATAAAAAAAAAAAAACTTCTTCCAGTCATTCGGAAATTTCATTGTTACCTTTCCAGTCGGTACAATCTCCGTCCATATTGTATTTGTGTCCAAAACAGAATGTCAGATTTGGTCTGCAACAATCAAGTATATTTCCTTTGAATTAACTTGAAAAAGACCTTTTCAATCTGTAGCGAAGACGTTTTCATCGCGACTCCTAGTCTTTTTACGCCAATATTGGAAAGTATAAGTATTGACTCATGTTAGTTATGTATGGCGAGCCCTGGTTTTGTAAACGATTATCTTCATGCACTTCCGTGTTGTTTGATCTTAATCCTCTCTCTTCGTCATCAAAGTTGTTACTATCATCGCCTTAACCCTTTCCCAAACGACAAATTTTGGACTGGTCCAAATTGAAAGGGTTTGCAGACGACAATTTTAAATTTAATCAAAATGGCAGAAAGTTCTCGAAAAGGGTAGAAAACACTGTGGGAAAAGGAAAAATTGCTCGTTATGAGCAATTTCTCCTTTTCCCACAGTGTTTTCAAAAGACTTGTACTGCAGACACGTGAAAACCAGGGCTTGTTTGGGAAAGGATTAAGCAGGTTTTCCGGATTTCTAATTGAGCGTCTCAACTACTGGCACCAAAGGACGATGCATAACATGTGTGAGCCATGCTCTGTGGAAAGATGGTTTAATGCATTTACCACGAGTACATGTGTCAATAAATATCCGAAGGAGTTGACACGTTACTAAAGAGAGGTTTCACGAATTACTGAACAGAGCTTTGACATATTACTAAACTGTGGTTTGACCCGTTACTAAACAGTGGTTAGATCCATTATTAATCTGAACATAGACCCTTTACTAAACAGATGTTAGACCCGTTATTAAAGAGAGGTTAGACTTGTTATTAAACATAGGTTAGACCCATTACTATACAGATGTAAGACCCATCAATAAACAGAGGTTAGACCCATTACTTAGCTGAAGTTAGACCCTTTATTAAACAGTGGTTAGACCCATTACTATACAGATGTTAGACCCATCAATAAACAGAGGTTAGACCCATTACTTAACTGAAGTTAGACCCTTTACTAAACAGTGGTTATTACTATACAGATGTTAGACCCATCAATAAACAGAGGTTAGGCCCATTACATTACAGATGTTAGATCCATCAATAAACAGAGGTTAGACCCATTACATTACAGAGGTTGGACCCATCAGTAAACAGAGGTTAGGCCCATTACATTACAGATGTTAGACCCATTACTAAACGGAGGTTAGACCATTTACTATACACTGGTTTACCCATTATTAAACAGAAATTAGATCCGTTATTAAACAGAGATAAGAACCATTACTAAACTGAGTTTAGGCCCTTTAAAACTAAAAAGAGACAGAGGTTTGATGCATTACTGCGCAGAAGTTTGACACATAACCAAGAAGGGGTGTGACCTATTACTAGACATAGGTTTGAACTATTACCAGACAGAGGTTTGACCCCTCACTAAATAGAACCTTCACTAAACAGTGTCCTTTTGACATAACAAAAGCATGTGATACAAAGCAAAACTATCTGAAGAAAAGGTATAAGACATTGCTATTGATATGCAATTTTTTTAGCAAAAGATGAATAACTGCTTGCATCGTTTCCTATGCTTACGATGTATTCACAGACTGCTGGCTATAAATGATCCACAAAGACTGGTCAAACATGGCATTAGAGCAGGTAGATGTGAATTTATATATCTTTGCATGAGTCTAATTGACTTCCACAACATGTTTGACTATTCTCATTTGAGAGTATTTGCCGCCGCCAAATTAACCATGGCTCAAGTCAATGACATAGACTCTGAAACGATAGAAAACATGGTGAGAAAAGTAGAAAATGCCGGTTACGATCATTTTCTCCTTTTCCCACAATATTTTCAAAGGCCTTCTCATTTAGTGTCGTTAAAACTCTGAATTGCTTGTTCAAGAAATAATCTTCTTTCTGTCGTGGCTTATCGTTCAATAAACCACGGTTGTGAGTTGTGAGGCACAATAAATAAACCATGCGGGCGATAGGCCGAGCGATTTATTTATTGCGCCTCATAGCTCACAACTGTAGTTTATTGAACGATAAACCACGATAGAAAGAAGATTATTTCGATGCTAACATGACTCTTGATCAAATTAATTCCTTTGAATAAAACCCCCCCCCCCCTTTTCCGCTATACTGGAATGACGTCACTTTATACAGAATGACGTCGATTTTACCACGCTTCCGTTGCACTGTGTTTATAGAGCCGGATTCACGTGTCATTTAAAATAACGGATTATATACTTCTGTCAATCATTCTGAGACAATACAACACGCTTGCACTTGATACATAAGACCCGCATCTTCATTTGTAACCTACCGTATGCATTACACCTATTCTTTGTGGACGAGTCTTTACAGTTTTATTTAATTCTTTATCAAAAGACAAGTTTGGCCTAATCCAAAACATTTGCAGACGACAATGTCGAGATAGCTCAAAAGATAAGGTCCGTCTTTGAAACGGTAGAAAACATTGCGGGAAATGCTGGTTACCGGCATTTTCTCCTTTTCCCACAATGTTTTCAAAAGCCTTCCTATTCAGGGGTCGGCGACTACGCCGGCTGACCTGAGCCGATACTTTTCGCAGATGCAGTAAGTCCTCTTTTCATAGAGCATGGAATATCTATATTTGTAGGAGTGACGTGAGGTATTATTTTCATAGTTAACTTAAATGGGATGGGGAGGTAGGATGGTTGCTGGTGGGTCATTCGTTTCCTTTACTATGTAAAGAATGATCGGTTGTCGATGACATTGTTTATGAATGCCTCTACTTTATGGCGGGAATTTCCCGTAACAACATAATTTGTGCGAATAATCATTGTCTATCTCCGTTCATTTCAAATCTTTGTACAAAGTTACAGGATACTCTACAGTATGTGGTTTTTAACTTTTTCAACATTATCAAGTCATGTGCCCACAGAATATCAAACACAACTTGTAAGATTTCAAAGATACTGTGACAGAATTTGCAGTCTGACCATAAGTTACACCGTCCGATGTTGTTTTATTTTCGGCGTAGCTGAATGCGCTGACTTTTGACCCACTTCTTGGAATTGATTTACTGAGTGAATGAAAAGTAATTCGCGATTGGTCAAACTTGTGGACATGTTTATTCGGCGGACCCCTTCTGGCCTATTTTTGGGTACATTTATGCCATACATAATGATCCTTTTTCAACGATGATTAACATCCAAACTTGGACAATATAATTTCAGTCATGCTCTGTGAAAAGGGGGAGGGGGTTAATGCATCTGCGAAAAGCATCGACCAAGATCAGCCTGCTCAGTCTGACCTGGGCCGAAACTTTTCACTATTTGTCAATTTGTCAAATGACCAGTTTACCTCATCATTGAGTCGGTTGTTAGAAAAAGTGGCTTTTATGGATCCATAATTATGTGACGGCTTAATTGGTACGATGCATCAAGGCTATGCCTTAAGCACCCTTTTGAAAGAGCATGGTTCAAGTATACTTTCGAAGATGTCAGCGTCAGATGTGCTATTATAAATTATGAGATAATGACTGTCAGTAAATATCCGGGTAAATATTTGGTGTATTTTTTTTTTATTTCACGCGTGAGTAATATTGATCAATTAATTTTCATACGTGTATTACGAGACACTCATACATGTAATCCACAAATCTATCTGTACTTTTGCCCTGTCTGGTTATTTCAACGGCGTTTTGCTAAATGACGATGATTTGTCTGATATGTACAGCACAGAGTGAACTAGAATTAATGAATAACGATTTGCGATTGGTTAAATATGTCGACGTGCTTATTCTGCGGGCCCCTGAGGCCTACATGAGGGGAAAATTTATGACAACAATAATACACTCAACTCTTCCACTTATTTTTACGTGTTACCCTATAACCCGTTACTATATGTCTACATGCACATTTATTTTAGGGCACATCATATTTAGCAGCAACTGCTTGTTTTCAAACGACGATTTGGACCCACATCAAATCTTGAAAAATATATGTAATTGTAAATTTCACTTTTCGGCAATATGCAAAACAACGAAGAAAAAAAAAAGGCTATTATCGGTTCGGTTATTGTCCATTATTTCTCTTCATTTTGAAAAAAAAACAGGGTTTGAATATTTGCATATCAGTACCTCTTACACCGTTTTTTTTTTTTAATATTTTAAAGCTATTTCTGTTTTTGGTATGTTTAAGCTGCTGATTCGCACAAGATATCAAACTATGCTCTCTGGCCGAAACCAGTGTTAGCTGAGAAAAGTATTTATGATACAGACTAGTGCAAAAGCAGCCAGTGCCTTGGTAGCAATGGTCTATCTTGTCACAAAAATGTTGATAACAATTGGTCTAAATGAATAGGTTTATTTCATTTTGCTTAGATGTGCATGTATAAATTTACGTGATCGAGTTCATTTTCTTTAATGGGGCCATACACGCCCGCTTTAACTCTTTATCGCACCATTACGAGTTTTAACTACCTTGATGGACAGGACTTTTGAAAATATCGTGGGAAAAGGAGAAAATGCTGGTATTCAGCATTTTCTCCCTTTCCCACAACATTTTCCACTCTTGCACAAAGATTAAAGTAAAGTTTAATTTGTCGTCTGCATATGCTTTCAAGTTGGACATAAAAACATCCCTATTCTTTCTTGTGTTATCTGGGTTTGGTTGGTCGTATGCTAAGATTCTGCAGGCACTGCCCGTGTCCAACGACACTTCAAAGCGACCAAAGCCGCTAGCCGGGTCGAGCCCAGAACTCTATTTGTTTGTTTGTATTGGAGTTAAACGCCGTTTTAACAGCTTCGGTCATATCACGGCGGTCAGTGCGCCTACGCATGTGTTTCCTGGCTTTCTCACACCAGTACTGACACAGCTTTCTTTCAAGGTCACTGGCTACTTTTCCAACATGAATAAGAGGTGAGAGGTGAGGGGAAAAAAGCCCAGAACCTCTTAATCGGAAGTACAAAGTAGGCTCTGTTTAATACTGAGCCACCGACCCCAAGAAGAGCGTTAGAATCCAGGCCCGAGTTCCTTCCGATAGTTGACAATGGATCGAACCTTTGTCATCCTTTTATTCGACTATTTAAAAGGACATCCAGCGTTGTTGGACTGTATATTTCAAGTTTACCACCACTACAATACACAGGAAATCAATGGATAGGTTCGCTGACCACAATGATACGTCTGACACACCACTGAAACACACAAAAAATGTGTGGACATGTATTTGTTAGTCAAACGGCTGAACGAGCAAATGACATACTTGATATCCCGATAGTATAGAAAAGACAGTTGCATCAGATCCAAGTTCTTTTTGCCCGTAATTTGTCACAATATATTTGACAGTGAAGACATAGGATCAAACTGTATGAAACTTGTAATCTGATCTTGATTGTCGCTCCTAGCTAAAATCGTTAAAAATCATGTTATGTATCAGTCGGAAAAGCATAACTCTATCTACACCGAATCAATATAAGGTGTGAGTGGTTGGTCTTCAGTCTTAAACATACGAATGCTGGGAATCTTTAGGCAGTAAATACATCAAACCTAACGCTGTTTGAGCCAGAATATCTAACGGAGTATCGGATAGTGTAGATTCAAGATCCGATAGCACTATCTGTGCAGGCGCATCTTTGTCGGCATTGGATATAGAACATAATTTATTGTGTAGACCGAAGCAAGGCAAAGGGTCGGAAACCAAGTATAGACTGAAATTTTAATGTTTACTATCTAGTGTCTTGTGTATAAACTGAACAAGGCGTTTCAGGTTCATTTACTTGCTACAGCCTTAATAAGTGAATCTAGAAGGAAAGACATAAAACAGACAGATAAGGAAAGGTATGTAGAATTCTTTCTTCTTTCATTCGGGCAACATCTTCTAAGTGTAATGTGTACCTTTTGATTTTTTTCTTTCTTAAATATTTGTGTAGGACTAAATCTTTTACCATGGCTTTTCTTTTCGCCTACTTCATCTGTGTTTTACATTGAGAAAAGACCGAGTTTAGCCTTTGCTTCCAAGCAGTCTGACCCTGTTCTATTTTCTTCGATGCTACGAATTGATTCCAGTTGACCAACAATGATAGGATTGATTATTCTTATTCATACATGTATCTAACCACTTGCTATCAATGTCGATTTAATTTGTTTGTTTGTATTGGAGTTTAACGCCATTTTAACAGCTCAGGTCATATCATGGCGGTCAGTGACGCACCCATGTGTTTCCTGGCTTTCTCACACCAGTACTGACACAACTTTCTTTCCAAAGCCACCGACTACTTTTCTCTCGTGCATCAGAGGTGTGAGGCGAAAAATCGCCGGAAAGAAAGTTTACCTCAACCGGGTATCGAACACGCAACCACCAGGTCACGAGTCAGATACGCCAACCACTGAGCTACCCGGGCGGGCCAATGTCGATTGAAGCAGCCTTCATTTGGAGGGCATAGACTTTGGTCAGACTGTACGGAGTATATCTGCCCTGAATTTTGATCTACACCGGCTTCTGATTGACTTGTAAACCAAGGATCTTCCCAGTGCAAAAGTTCTTTGAAACCTTGAAAAAAATAAGATTCCTTTTAAGCAAGGAAAGCTTTAAACCAGTCTGATTTGTCCACGTTCTCTTTCTTACCTCTATTGTTAGATTCTTTTTTAACTTTATCAAACAATCACGTGAGAAATAGGCCTTTTGAAAAAAAAAAAACATTGTAAGAAAAGCGCAAAATGCTGGTAACCTACTGGATTCATTCGATTACTTTTGAATGAGCGGACTGACGAGGCATGCATACATTCGTGTAAATGCAATAGTCACGCATAGAGGGTAATTTATTTGCCAAATTGATCAGGATTTAACTCTACACAACAGAGGCTATATTTACGTACATTTGTGTATGTAAACCACACTGAAAGAAGAAAAAATGTGTAACGAAAGAAAACATATCTTTTAAATGATAATAAAAACAGTGGGAAAAAAGCGATTGTTTTAAACTAACAATTGCTTCCCTTCCCACAATGTTTTTAATCTATATTGGTATCACTGATGTTATCATACAAGGTAACAGGGTAAAAATGTATAGCTTAGTGACACAGGTATGACATTCGGCAAACCTCGGGTGATCTGCCGTGATCAAGATGTAAGTTCGGAATCGGCCGAGTTGTGACGAGTGACAGGTACGACTGTGACACACTAGTACTCAACCATTTACCACACAGTCCCTATTTTCAACGACATTGAAAAAGAAGCCTTTTGAAAACATTGTGGATAAAGGAGAAAATGCTGGTTACATGCATTTTTTCCGTTTACCACATTGTTTTCTACCCTATTAGACAAATTCCATCATTTGAGCAACACTTAAATTGTCGTCTGCTAATGCTTTCAATTTGGACAAGTGTACATTTACTCTTATCACCTTATGCAAATTTGTTATAAAGCCTTAAGGACTAAGAAAACATCCTTTCAACTCTTTACCAAACGACAAAATTTTAGAACCGTCCAAATTGAAAGCACTTGCAGACGACAAATTGAATGTGGCTCAAATAATTGGATTTCTCTGAGAGGATAGGAAACATCGTGGGAAAAGGAGAAAATGCTGGTTACCAGCATTTTCTTCTCCCATAATGTTTTCAAAAGCCTTTTTTCTCATTAAATATTGAAATGAACTTTTAAAACAGTCGAAACAGGAGAAACGTTTATTGCATTTTTTTTTAACGCTTAGATTTCTGAACAAACCCTACCGCCATTTCCCGTCTGAAAATGAGGTCAAAATAGTTGCAAAATTTCATAGTTGCTTTTGTCTGAATGTCTTTTTTTTTTTCCTTCAATAAAGCCCCAACATTAGATCAAAGATCAGATTGCACGTTTCGTGCAGTCTGATCTTGAACTACCAAGGCCGCAAAGACAACTGTAGTCTTGAAAGGCGCCTTGTAACGTGAATTTAATGCAGGTGATAACGCGAATAAAATCGCGGACCGGAGGGTAGGGTGGTTGTGGGGGAGAATGACTCGTAATTACAATATTTTTTCGTTTTCAAGGTAAGTGAGACTTCTCCCCATCATTTCAACTACTACTACATGTACCACTGTCATCTTCATTTATCATTTCTCATATTCTTATTCATTTTCTAACTTTTGTGTTATTAACATTTTTTTCTTTATCCAGAACTGTCCCACGATCCGGCACAAATGGCATCTCCACTATTAGTAGTAGCAATCGACTTCGGAACGGCGTTCAGTGGTTACGCATTCTCCTATAAATCGGACCCGCAGAATGTACAGACAAACGACAGTTGGGCGAAAAACCTGGTATCACTAAAGGCTCCAACCTCCGTCCTTGTGGACTCGGACAAGAACTTCAAAGCGTTTGGGTATCAAGCGGAGTCGCAGTACAGCGATTTGTTGGAAGAGGGACAGGGGGAAGGCTGGGCTCTGTTTAGAAAGTTCAAGATGAAACTATACGACGCAGCGGTAATATAGCTTTAACTCTTCATCACATTACCACATAATCCGGAGTTTTAACGCCCCTGAGGAAGAAGCCTTTTGAAAACATTGTGGGAAAAGGAGAAAATGATGGTAACCAGCATTTTCTCCTTTTACCACAATGCTGTCTACCGGTTCAGAGACTAATCTCTTGATTTGATCCACATTTAATTTGTCGTCTGCAAATGCTTTCAAATTGGACTGGTCAAACAATTCTAAAGTCGTGAAGGTCGTGCATTTTAATTAGATTCATGCAAAGATAATTTCACAACAGCATGTTCTACCTATTTACAGTGACATGTTTGTCCAGTCTTTGCGGTTTATTTATAATAAAATCAATGATATAGATTGCTATATACAGTGCATGAAATGTTTTGGGTTTTTCATTTTAGCAGCTTTTAACAGAAAAAAAAAATCGAGTTATTTCCAGCTCTGATTTTTTCTCCAAAAGGGAACGAACCGATAAATGATATCACAAAAGATGAGGGAGTTGCCTCCCTTATAGAGATTACTCTTAGAGTTTTAAAGTATATTGATTGATTGATTGATTGATTGATTGATTGTATGGTGTTAAACGCCGTTTTCAACATTATTTCAGTTATATTCACGGCGGCCAGTGCACCTGTCTATGCTTTCCTGGAGTTACCAGTACTCCGTACAATATTCTTTCAAACCACTGGCTGCTTTCCCACATAACCATCGTCGAAACAATGGTCAGCGGTGAGAGAGGAATGAATCCTGTCGCGATGACTATCATCAATCCTCGGAAAGAAATTGGCCAAGCCGGGAATCGAACCAGCGGCGTCCTGTTCTCAAGTCCTGTACGCTACCGACTGAGCTACGGGGGCTTAGCTTTAAAGTGTAATGTGTCAACACATTCAATCTTCTTGCACGTCTTTTTACACGATCTATACGATTTCGCACTCACAGGTCAGTAGTATACCATCATTTGTATCGTGAGATTACCACAATCTTTTGATGGTCCTTTGTTATATATGATTTATGAATTAATGGTAAAAAGCGAACTTCATATGAAAACCATATCAATTTAACCCTTTACCAAACAATCCCGGGTTTTCACGACCCTGGGACAAAAGCCTTTTGAGAACATTGTGGGAAAAGGAGAAAATGCTGGTAACCAGCATTTTCTCCTTTTCCCACAATGCTTTCTACCATTCCCAGAACAAATTTCAATTTTTGAGTCACATTAATTTTGTCGTCTGCAAATGCTTTCAATTTGGACGAGTCTAAAATTTTGTCGTTTGGTAAAGAGGTAAGAAATGCTTCACTGACATAGGCTAATTTTAAAAGTCATAGATTTCTTTTTTTCTTTAGATTTCTTTATTTCTTTTTACTGTAATTGTTGATGTAATTTTTCTGTTATTCGTAAATATAATTTTCTGTAAATTTGTAAATGAATGAATCGAATGATCGATCGATCGATCGGTCGGTCGGTCGGTCGGTTGATTGATTGATTCATTCATTCATTCCAGACAATTTCTGATAAAACGGAGCTGACAGACGTGTCAACTACCATCAAACTGCCAGCACTGAAGGTTTTCGCCATGGCGATAAAGTACCTGAAGGACCATGCTTTAAGTGCTCTTCGAGAACAAGTGAGCGAGGAAGATATACTGTTTGTACTCACAGTTCCCGCCATTTGGAGCGAGAGCGCCAGACGGTTCATGAGGGAAGCTGCCATAGAGGTATGATGTATAATTCTTTACCAAACGGGAAAAAAAATAGACTCATCCAATTTGAAAGCGTTTGCACACAACCTAGCAAAAGTGGCTAAAATCAACGTATGTCTCTTTGATAAGGTAGAAAACGTTGTCGGAAAAGGAGAAAATGCTGGTTACCAGCATTTTCTCCTTTTCCCACAATGTTTTTAAAGCCCTTTCCATCAGAGTCGTTAAAACTCGGGATTCTTAATGTTTAATACGAAGGTTGATCCTGATTGTACCGAGACTTTTATTTTATCTCAAAAGCTATTTGACATAAAACTGAATATCAATAAAAATGGTTTTCATAATTATCACATTTTCCCATCCTACTTCCTGTGTAGAGTAAAAAAGTGTGTGTGGGGGGGGGGGGGGGAAGGGGGGCATTATCATGTAAATTTTCCTCCGCAGCGAAAGTTCATGCAAAACAATACTTTGCCCCGAGGACAACATCTTAGTTCCTTCACGTATGGTTGATGGAAAGTAGTTTAAACCGCTTTTAACATGAGTTCAGTTATATATCCAGGACAGCTCACCGATACCTATATGTCCCGAGTTTCATCAGTACTTGGCTTATGCTCTGAAATGTCTTATGCGGAACATCTTGCGTTTGGACTGTAATTTTTTACTCCTCCCACGATCGCGTTAACCCTTTACCACATGATTCCGAGTTTAAACGAGCCCGAAGCAGAATGATTGCGTTGAAAACTTTTGGGAAAAGGGGAAAATACTGGTGACAAGCATTTCCCCCTTTTCACACAGTGTTTTCATCCCTTTCACAGATCCTACAATAAGAGCACGCGATGAAAACAGCGCGAGTTCTTCAACTATCCACATGTGAGCCTATGCTCTGTAAAAAAGGGGGTTTCACGCATCTGTAAAATGTATCGGCCTAGGTTTGCCCAGGCTGAGCTGGGTCGAAACTTTTTGCTTTTGTTAAATTTTCTGCATGTAAAAGGACTAAATTACACCTCATGATTCAGTCGGTTGTTAGACAAGATGGATTTTATCGATCCATAATTATGCGATAAGATGCATCAGGGAGGTGCATTAAACCTCCTCTGGCTAGAGCGCGGCCCATTTTAGTTAGAAGTTATACCATAGGCCACTGAAATTCCATTGACGGGAGTGACGGGATGACAAAATTTTCCTGAGCGGACACCGTCACTATAAATAGCACATTGGCGACTGCCTCTATCACTCGTCACAACTCGGCCGATTCTGTACCTACATGTAACCTCGTCTGTATCAATCTCCGAGCAGAGTTGTCGTTCGTTACCTCACATACATCTCTGCGATGGGCTAAATGACAAGAATCTTGTCAAACCGAGGAAAACATGTTTTGTTACTGTTTAACTGTTTCATGTGTAACATGATAAAGTAGACAAAGCAAATATGATTCCAGATGCATTATAGGTGCATTTAAATTGATGAATTTACCTGTATACAATGGAACTATTTTTTCGAGTTTCTTCACTGATCAGATTCCCACGCCAATTGTAAACCGAATGGCTGCGCCCACGAATGAAGACAAGTTAAACAAAATTATACAGTCCTGTGACAGTTTCGACAAACCGATGGATCTAAGTTTGTAACATCAAAGAAGAGATTGTCGTCCTTTAAAACACATTTTAGCTTTTCAGAAAACCCCTCTTTTCCACATTTTCTCCCACTAAGTTTGATTGGCCGTATGCTGTTTGAACAGCAAACAAAACAATCGATACATCTTTCTTTCACCGGCGTTTGTGTCGCCATTTGGGGTTATGGTCATGTGACGGAAAATCTCGCGAGAGGACGGACTACTTTCTGAGCCCACTACAGAGGTGAATGTGAATGAACCGGAGTGCAAGAGAGTGCGTCTGTATAAGGGAGGCTTCCATTTTGAACTACCAATCACATGATCTTAAACATGGCGGCGCCCCTGTAGATCGCTTAGCAACGACATGAACAACCACTGTGAAGTTATTCACTTCTATCGTTCTGTCGATGACAGCTCCTAACGGAATTGATAAACCACGCTAAAACTTGAATGTACAAACTGTTTGCCGCCTGAAATACTCTTAGAAAGATAACGATAGAAAATTTACTCATGCGTTCTTTCTATCTGTGCTATTTATAGTAACAGTGTAAAGCAAATTTGATTAATCCGTGATATACAGGCGATGCACCAATCTGCAATGATCGACCAAAGGAAAATTTTGATGTTCCGTGGTAGGCAAATAGAGTTTCAAAGGCCTGTGGTTATACACACAGTGACATTGCAAACGTAATTAATCCTTAAAAACAAGAAATTCATGAACTTACTTCCACAGGAACAGTTGTTTCTTTTGAGAAACAAATTTCGTGCTTTCGTTTTTCTTTGTAAAATTAAACAAAAAGTCTTGAAATTTATAGTGGGCCATCCAGTCAAGAGTTAGAATTGGATACAACAAAAATATTACATAAAGGGAAAGTTTCAAACGGACAATATTTGAACGTGTACAGCAACGAGTACGAGTTCGAAAAGGGCGAACTTGAACTAGATGAATCAAGAAGTGTATGGCTGAAGTGGACAGAAACAGTTCAGTTGAAGGATGCAGAAAACAAAAGTGTAATGATATGTTCAGAGGTATGTCTACTGGTTTACCGATACGTATATATTTACCTATTTCATTATTTTTGCATCTATGGAGAAAAAACTTTATTGGTGTTAAACGTCTGTTTCAAATGTATGTCACTATAATTATAATGTAAGTCAGTGTCAAATGTATAATGTGGCGACAGAGCATCTGTCAGTGCTTTCCTTATTTTCAGACATGTTAAGTTTTCAAATTAAATATAGGTGAGATTCTGTTAAAAAATGTGTCATTTTTTATATAGAATAAAGAAATAAATTTCATGCTGAAAAAGAAAGCGAGATTTAACGTAAAAACATTGATTTAGAACCCAACAACTTGTGAACGTCATTTAAAAATAGAAAGATAAAACATGTCTGATATTACCAGTACGAAGAGTTTCCGCAGGAATCGAACTCGGATCTCTCGATCAAAAGGTCGACACTCTACCCGAAGGCTGAGGGCTGCACGAAATAGTGGGAATGATGATATTTTCTGTATTCAATTAAATTTTAATCATTTTAATCATTTCTTGACAGGGTTTCTATACAGATAGAGAAGAGCCCGTGAGGTGAACAAACGTGATAGGGAGAGCCTGCTGTAACCCCACCACAGCAAAGAGTTGCAAAACCAGCTCAGTTGAAAAATGTACACACAGCACCAATAATGCTGGACAAGGTGGAGCAAGCGTATATGGATGGCAACGTTATCAGCCCTATTAACCCTTATCCTGCTAAATAAATTAAATAAAAGTTTCAAGACGATAGTAAACCCGACTTATGTTAGTTCAAACGTATTTCTTGGAGAACAATATCTCCTTATCGGACAGTGTAGGTCCAAGATCCGACTGCACGTTCTGTACAGTCTGATCTTAATCTACACTGTCCGCAAAAGGTCAGTGAATCTCGCTTAGCAGCCATGGGGTTAAAGGCACAGGAAAATGAATTTCAAAAGTTAGTAAAAAGTTTCCAAGTCGCTCTTTCTTTACTTTTTATCTGGTTTAAAAGTATCGGCTTAAAAGTGTAATTTAACTTATTTGGCAGGATAAGGGTTAATTGTTTATTTTCAAGAACTTATTGCGACGAAACCTGTGATGTATTTGACACTGGAAGATGTCCATCAACAGCTATTGTCATGACCGCAATTGCTTCGTTGCTTGGTGCTAATACAACGTCATACGCAAGTTTACCTTTCTTTGGAAACATTTTCTTCTCCCGAAACGGAGAAAGGAACTTTATCATTCAATGGAAGTAATAGGAAGGTGATTGACGAGTTTTTGAAAACCATTTCCTCACATGCAGCATGCTGTGAAAAGTGCTTCCATGATTTCGCATTAAAGGAAGCTTTATAGTAATCTGAATTTTAAGTATGTAAAAGTGATATCGATTCAGCTTTGTGCTTTGTATAGTGGGCTTTCATTAATACTGATGATGAAGAATTGATGTTCTGGTGTACCGTTTGTAATGCTGCTGTTTATATGTGCAACACGTGTGTTTATGAAGTAAAACACGCTCACGAAGAACTGTCAAAAAACTTTAGATGGGCAGCTTGGTATTGCATGTGCTATTTATGTCATTATCAGGATATAATTGACAGGAGAAACCGTTTAACTCTTTACCAAACGACAACATTTCCGACATAGTCCATATTGAAAGTAATTGCAGATGAAAGTTTAACTCAAATGATGGAATTTGTTTTAATAGGGTAGAAAACATTGTGAGAAAAGGAGAAAATGCTGTTAACCAGCATTTTCTCCTCTTCCCACAATGTTTTCAGATGGCTTTTTGCTCAGGTTATTAAAACTCGGGATTGTGTGGTAAAAGGTTAAAGAATGAACGGTAGTTTTATTTTTAGTTTTACTTACCTTTCGTTTCGCACATTAAGTAAAATAATATACCCACAATAGATAAAATATTATGCCAATGTCACTCTTTGGATTGGTAGAGAGGCGGAGCAAGGAACATCGCTCAATTTCTATTTGTTTCGGCATTGTTGATATCAGAGGACTATATATAAAAGTCATGCTCTGGCAAAAGGGGCTTTATTGTATCTCCGTGATGCATTAGACCAAGTAAGTCATTATAGAATTATGGATCCATAAACTACATTTTTATGTTATGTTAATAATGTGGTAAACTGGTCCTTTGAGCGGCAGAAAATTGATCAACAGCGGAAAGTTTCAACCCAAGTCAGCCTGCGCGGACTGCGCAGGCTGATCTGGTCGATACTTTTTGCAGATGCATGGCTCATATACACTATGTAGGTGCATACTGTAGAATAATTAAGAGGGAAAAAAAACGCACAGTGAATTGTGTTTAGATTAAAGAAGGACAGAAATAAAATAGTCACCGTGCTTGAGATATATAGAAAGATGACGTTGAAAGTGCTTATTGTGGTAATTGCAAGAAATGGCTGACAGGATATTATGTGTCTCGCCATCTAGAAAGTAAGTCCCAGTTTTTTAATGAAATATTTAGAAGAGGACGAAAGATTTTAAAATGCTTCCAGAAAGGAGGCAACTATGACAGAAAACATGCATTCGCCCTGGAAATAAAATCGACAATCGGAAGAAAAGACAACCGATAAGATACGAGCAATACAATTTACAGAGTCACATGATAAAGAAGTGTTGTCATAATGAGCATTTACAAAATGCATTGCAGAGTACTCCGCTTGTTTGCCGTAATAGTAAACAAGAACACTGCAACATCCGAAAACTTGATAGAACTTCGTCTGGAAGGAGTCCCTTTGAAAAGTGTCGACACTTCTACCGAAACATCTTTCTGACGGGGATGTACTGACAATAAAGTGAGGCGCGTGAGTACACCGGATCGCGACGAAAAAGTGAAACAGTGATTATTCGACAGAGAACAAGAGAAAAAAACAATGATATTGACGATTTTCCACAAAATGCCTTCGAAGCTTCTCCTTTGAACGTTCCAAAAGACTTTCACAGCTGGCTGGAGATTGTTGAGAAAAAGACAGCAACACATTTACAGAAACTGATGAGCTGACGAAAAACGATCAAATGGAAAATCTACAATTGAAGGACATGGTAATGATGACCGATGTTCATAATGATTTATTGACAATTTTAGATCGCACAATGTACAACGTAGTCAACTTTGAATAGCGTGAAAACTTGTAAAAATTTTGAAGAGGGGACTGGATGACAATCAGAAAATTTGAATTCGAGTAAAACTCGGCTGCAGTTGAAAGTTGGAGAATTATGCGAATTGTGACAATCGTAAATCTACATTCAAGCATGGCCTAAGCAGATGAAACAGAATCACTTTTCTCTAGCAACTGCTAGACACCTCAACATGTACGTGAAAGAGGATGCCATTGTAGAGGGTTTCGCTTGCGGTGTGAGGTTGTGCCAGTGGTTGGCGGCCGATAATCCTGTAAAGGAACACGGAAAGTTCTCACCTGGCAGTGCTTATTTTAAACTCGCGGTAGCTGGAGAACCTAAGTTAGACATTGAGTCTCTTGGACTTGTCATACGTTTCTGTTGGGCATTTTAAAGAGGGCATTTTAGGAAAGGAGTATTGCAATGGAAAAGAATCAAGTTGCATTACTACAATCATATTTTGACATCTTCATTATTAAAAAAAATGTGCGAAAAAAGTTCGCCGTGTTTCGAAAGAATTGGATGTCAACACTCGTGTTTGTCACAAACGGATCATACCTGTTTGTCATTGGAATGGAAGGCAACTCTTCGTGTATTTTTCACAACTTTCTTCCCTAAGAAAACGATTCTAAGATTTAAGACAATGCTGTGAAATAAGATGGATCTATGTTAGATGTGTCTCGCGAAATGCTTGAATTGTTCAAACTGAAAGTCCACTGGTGCGAAGTAGATATAAAAAAATGCTTTACAAAAGAAATGATTAACATGGCTATTCAGATATTGCCGATAGAAAGGCGTTTTGTAAAATTTTGCTTTAAAAATTGAGCATGTTCCTAGCTTATATCCGTTCGATAAATTATCTACAGAAATATATTTGTGTAATATGTAATATGTATCCTGTAGTATTGATAACTTTGTACCGATAATATATTTAAATGATGTTGGTATGTAGACAATAAAACTATAAAATGACCCTTTAGTCTTCTAACTTATAGCTTGCTTACGCCCTATCTTACACTTCCCGTCCAGCCACTGCGGGAAAGAACAATAAATAAGTGTGTTAAACGTTTCTGATCTCATTTTGCCAAATACTGTGTACTAGTAATAGGCTGGGGAGTTTCGTCAAACTTGTGTTCGATTTTACAACTCTAGTAATAGACATGCAGTCTGATCTTGATCTACACTCTCCACAAAAAGTCCCCAAATTGCGCTCAGCAGCCTAAGGGTAAATTGAAAAAATGAAAAATAAAATAATTAACATTCTGTTTTTCGAGGTCTTTTTTCGAAAACTGACCTCGAAACATGGCACATGGGCGAGCCATGAGAAAAGATTCTAGTAATTGATGACACGATGGGTGAAAGCGCGAAACATACAGATGTGATGGGTATTTATTTTATATTCTCACATCATTTCAAACTGAGCCATGTTGCAGCAAAAGGGGGCTTAATACGTCTCCGTGATGCATCATACCAAGCACAGACATCACATAAAAAAGGATCCATAAAATTCATAATATTTAACAACCGACTGTATCATAAGGTAGATTGGTCTCTTGACATACAGAAAAATTGACCAATAGCGGAAAGTTTCGGTCCAGGTTAGTCTGCGCGGACTGCACAGGCTCACCTTGGTCGTTTTTTTCGCATATGCATTTGGCCTCCTTTTTACAAAGCATGGCTCAATTCTTTTTCCTTTCTTGTTTGCCAAAAGGCCTTTTTGCCCCGGACGAGAATTTCGATCCATAGCTCTGAATACACATTAGATCTGTCTCTATTCGGACAGGAAATATCAATTGTTGATTCCGATTTTACCTGGTCAGTTTATTATAGTTTATCTCCCCGTTGACAGTCATGAGTCAATTGATTAAATAACACAATATTTTTTGCGGCTACTTCTGCATACCTTACTCAACCAACCAACCAACCAACCACACAAACAAACAAACAAACAAACAAACAAACAACATTATTAGAAACAGTTGACAAGTCGCAGTTAAGAGCCATTGTTCAAACTTATTGTTGGCAACTGTGCATTGCCTGACATCGATAAAAACCATCTTCCTGGAGGAAAACGATTATAGCTCAATACCTAAACTTATGTCATGGATGAATAGTGAACAGCCAAATAATTAAGTTCAACCTACAAGTATGTGTAAGCGATAGAAAAAAAAGACTCGAGTTGAGGAAAATCAAGAAGAATCAAAGAATCTAGACTACCTTCCATCAAACGTATTGGGACAAGAAACTCATGGACATGAAGTAAGATTTTTCCCCCACATTTTTTTCTCTACACTATCAATGACGTGTACGTCATTTGGGCCACCTTAAGGTTGTAGTCTGCAAATGCTTCCAATTTGGACTAGTCTAAATTTTGTCGTTTGGTAAATAGTTAAACGAGTTCAATGGGTCGTGTGGACTTTTTCAGGCTGGTATCAATAGTAACAAGCTTGTTCTAGCTTTGGAACCCGAAGCAGCATCGGCCTGGTGCCAGAATGTTCCACTGTTTGATGGAAAATCGTTAAATACGCCGGGTGTCAAATTTATGGTTGTTGATCTTGGAGGTATGTAATAATATATAGTTTTATACCCTCTCACGAATTGTATTTGTTTGTTTGTATTGGAACTGAACGCCGTTTCAACCGCTTTGGTTATATCACGGCACTCTGTGCACCTACGAATGTGTCAAGTTCCTGGCTTTCTTAAACCAGTTCTGGTACACTCTTTCCAAGTCACTGAATACTTTTCTCACATGCATCAGAGGCTGAGAGGCGAAAAATCGCCGGAAAGAAAGTTTGCTTCAACCAGGTATCGAACCGGGAACCACCTGGTCATCAGTCATAATATTTGAATAATATTTGAGCCATGTTCTGTGAAGAGGGGGTTAAATGCATCTGCAAGAAAAGTATCGACCCAGGTCAGCCTTTTTGATATTGCTGTCTTTTCTGCATATCAAACCTCATGAATCAGTTACTTGTTAGACAAAATCAATTTTATGGAACCACAATTAAATGATGACTTACTTGGTATTATGCATCATGGAGATGCATTAAACCCCCTTTTGCCAAAGCACGACTTATTTTCTTATGACAGGGGGGACAGCTGACATCACTGTATATCAGGTCATGAGGAACAACAAACTTAAGGAGTTACATGAAGCGACTGGCGGGAAATGGGGAGGTATAGAAGTTGATAAACAGTTCATCGCCATACTTACTGATGTCCTTGGAAAAGAAACCATGGAAAGATTTGCCAAAGAATGTCTCTACGATCTGTTTGATCTTCTTCGCGAATTCGAAGTCACAAAGCGAACCATATCGTCCTCAATGACAGGCAAAATTTCTGTGAAACTTCCGGCATCTTTGAGGGAAATTAACATGGACACCATGATGGCTAGCAGACGAGAATTTTTCAAAACTGTCATGGCGTCCGCTTTTGGTGACAAACTGACGATCAGGGGAGATAAGCTACGAATTGACGCTGAGATTGCACGAGGATTCTATAAACGTTGTATAGACGGGCTTGTAACTCACATTGGAGGACATGAATGTTTGAATGATGTTGACTTTATACTGTGTGTAGGCGGATTTTCAGAGTGCGAGGTGATTCAACAGGCTTTGCTCGATGCTTTCCCTGATAAGAAACTAGCATTTCCACACGATGGAGGTTTAGCTGTTCTGAAAGGAGCGGTGCTGTACGGGCACCAGCCAGGTATCATAGCAACAAGGAGAGCAAAATTCACTTACGGTATAATTACAAAAGAGGAGTTTAATGAAGAGAAACACGACGTAAAACATAAACGGATCATCGACAATAAACCGATGTGTGAGGATTTATTTCGAAAGTTTGTGACCGTTGGACAAGAGGTATCTAGCGGCTATACCATTGTTGAAAGTGACTTGTTACCAGACTCAACTGATGAGTTAAACGCCGTTTGCAGTATTTACCTTTCTAGGGAAACAGATCCGGTTTACGTCACTGACACGTCATGCAGTCTCTTGGGTACTTTTCAAGTGAGACTTCCCTTTGAAAAAGAGTTCGAAGATAGAGCTTATGAAAGATCATTGGTTTTCGGGGATACTGAAATAATGATAATAGTGAAACATTTGAAATCCGGACAAGTATTTCGAAAGTATTTTAACTTTCTGTGATCTTCTATGGTTGATTGCCATCCCTGGTCCAGCTCGTTTTTTTTTTTTTACATAATGCCGGTCGAAGGGGAAAAGCAAAATTTCTGAAAGTAGAGTTGGATAGAATTTCAACTCTTCTTTGTCTTCTTTACCATAAAGCCATTTATAGTGCACGGATGTGCTTTCAGAAACTCAGCTTTTTTGTACTATCATTTTGTGTGTGTCCGTAATATGATTAAATATTATATCGATTATTACAAAAAAAAAAAAAATCTTAAAAAGCTTATTAAATACCAAAGAGCAAGGTGTATAATCAAATGGCACTTATGTTCTCGATTTGTACATTAATAAATTAGATGAACCCTGCTCTTTGAAAAGGAGATTGATTAATCATATGAACTCTGCTCGGTGACAAGGGGGCTTAATGCATCTGCGAAAAGTATTGATCCAAGTCAGCCTGCGCGAACTACGCAGGCTGACCTGGGCCGAAACTTTTCTCTATTGGCCAGTTTTCTATATGTGCCTCATGAATAAGTTGGTTGTTTAAAAAAAAGGTGGCTATTATGGATCCATAATTATGTAATGCTTTGATAGGTAGAATGGATCACGGGGATACATTAAGCCCCATTTTACCAGATTATGTTTCAAATATTTTGCCTCCAATTTCTCTCTACAATAAACAGAGAGCGAGCGAGAGAGAGCGAGAGCACAAACCTATGGATCAGTTGCGTATTTAAGAGAGAGAGAGGGAGAGCGTGAGAGAGAGAGAACACAAACCTACTGATCAGTCACGTATTTAAGAGAGAGATAGAGCACAAATCTATGGATTTTTTTTGTAGTATTTATTTCCACCATTTTTGTTCCCTGTTTGTAAGTTGAGTTTCTAGGCATCGGTCCTTTGTTTTTGGAGTTACAGACGTTATTTGAACGTTACTTTTGAGCAGGACTCTTGGAAAAGGGAATTTAATGCATCTTTGTTATCCATTGTACCAAGACTGTCATCATATCATGATGGATACCAGAAATAAACTTTGGCTCACAAGCAATAGTATCATGAAATAGAATGACCCTTGGCCATTCAGAAAATTTACAAAGGCCAAAACGTATCGACTCATGTCAGCCTGCGCGGACTTCGCAGGCTGACACGGGTCGATACTTTTTGCCCTAAAGCTCTGTTCATAGTGCAAGACCCATTTATAGACGCTGTAAAACTGAAAATACCAAAAGGATTAATAATAAACTACAAATTAATTTATTCTTCAGTTGTTTTCCTAGTTTTGTACATCACCATGACTTGCCACAAGTTATCAGCATTTTGTCTTTTTTTAAAGTGGGGTGCAAAGCACCCCAGCACAAATTTACCATGTGGGAAACTGAACCCCAGAAAATTGATTCTGGGGTACCTAAAATCGCAAAATCAATACCTGACAAAGTAGTACAAAATAGAAAATTCTCCTTTTCTCAATTTAGCATTAATGCAAGACTTAAATGACGTTAACGAAAAGAAAATTTACACGACTACATCACGACAAAATTTCACACGTGTCAAAATTGGAAGCACTTTCAGATGAAAAATTAAACGTGGCTCAAATGATTGATTTTGCCCGCGAATGGGTAGAAAACAGTGTGGGGAAAAAGAGAAAATGCTGGTAACCAGCATATTCTCGTTTTCCCGAAATGTTTTCAAAAGCCCCCTCCAGGGTCTTCAAAACACGGGATTGTTTGGTAAAAGATTAGATCTAATACATTCACAATGGAAATTAACCATTTTTTTCGCTGAATGCTGCGTTTTGGCCGAATGTAACCCCAGGTTTCTTTCGCTGGTAAAGAACCACGTTTTTTTCTTTTTTACTTTTCTCACAATATTTTCTACTTTTTCAAAGACAAATCTAATCGTTTATCGTCTGCGAATGCTCTCGGTTTCGACAAATGTAATTTTTTTTTTATCTGGCAAGGAATTTGTCTTAAGAGAGCAGTTATGTTGGTTTTGCAGACAATTTAGATCAAGATGAGATAGTATTGCTTGTGAAGAGTGATCTTTGCTTTACACTGTCCTCTAGTTTGTAACATATTGTGGCAAAATAAGATACATGTATGTAATGCATTGCGACATATAAGATGTTTCAATTGATCAGCGACGTTTAGTCGAAAACCACGTTCGTCGAAAACGATCCCTAGCCCGGACCCATACCCTAACCGAGACGAACTGTGGCTCTAATCTTCCTCCCACACAGAGCTTTTCGTTTAATAAATATAGGAATTTAGCGATCGGTATCTTGAAAGATACATGGGTTCCGACGATACACCCTTTCGACGAAATGTCGTGCACCGGTTTCAACAACTGAAAACGTCCATTTCATTGATTTAGTGCTTGACGGGATGACCCTTAATATGCCAAAGCAACAAAATTGACATAGTCAGGTAAAAGCACATAAATAATTGTTGTCTAAATGTTGCTCTTGGTCGGCATGGCTCTGGAATGCCCTATCTTTGAGCCAAAATCAGACTACGTGTTTTCTGCAGTCTCATCTCGATTTATGCGGTCCGCAAAACCGTCAGTCATTCTGAATGGCATTTAAAATAAGGGTTAAGATTTTCTCAGGTATTACGCGGACTTGACGCATGAGTTGTTTTATCACGTGTTGTGGATAATACCCCGCTGTTGCGCAAGTGAGCGTTTATAAAAATTCTGTTCGTGTTGTAAGCGGATTTTGACAAAATTTTTTTGGATTTATTAGAGGTCGGTCAGTTTGTGTTAAATTCTACCGGATACAGAGTCTTCTTACGGCATTATGGAGTCCTCTAACAGCGTCTCTGTGTGGATGTGATATAATACAAGGTCAAAGGTAATACATCTTCTGCATGTTTTTGTTCTTAGTAATACAGGACTCGACAGGAAACGAAAAATCAACGTAAGCTGCATTTGCAGGCGATGTAGATCAAGATCGGACAGATATGAGCAAAGTATAACTGTATACATGTAAACAAACATTGTGATGATTCAAAATTACTGAAAGATTGTGCTTGTTACAAATGTTGAATGCATGTAAACCTGAATAAATAAAAAAGAAGACATGTGGCTAAAAGGGAAATTGCTCCTCACAAGCAATGTTGCTCTTTGCTACACTGTATTTAAGCTACGTGTATCTGCGTGACGAACGCGGATGTCAGTGTAGTTATACCTGATAATTCTTTTTGCAACAATTTCCATGCATTATCTCTTTACCACACATGCAAAATATAGACTTTTTCCAATTTGAAAGCATTTGCAAGCAATTCAATTATAGTTCAAATAATGGAATTTGTCTTTGATAGGTTAGAAAACACTGGGGGAAAGGAGAAAACGCTGTTTACCAGCATTTTCTCATTTGCCCGCAATGTTTTCAAAAGGCCTCTTCCTCGGGATTGTTTGGTAAAGGGTTATGCTGACTCCCTTGTTAAAGATCTGCTGGATCATACCATGTTTTTCCACGTTCACTTTTACCCAGTGCTTATAATAAACTTGAAACTTGAGCATTTAACTCCTTACAAAGCAACAAACTTTTGGACTGGGCTACCTGTATATTGAAAGCATGTGAATATTAACAAAATAGATGCAGCTAAAATGATAATTTCTGTCTTTGATAGGGTAGAAAACATGGTGGAAAAAGGAAGAAATGCTGGTTACCAGCATTTTCCTTTTCTTAAAATGTTTTCAAAAGCCTTCAGGTTTGTAAAAACGCGGCATTGTTGGCTAAAGGGTTAACTCGGTCTATAAAAGCTTGAATGACCCAATACCTTTGATATTCTGGCAAGCAGTCTACAAACAGCTTTACACAAACTCTTTCATTATTTCAACCTTGAGAAAGACCTTTTTTTGGAAAACATCGAGGATAAAGTAGAAAAAGCTGGTAACTTAAATTTTCTCCTCATCCCACAATGTTTTCTAGCTTTCATGGACAAATCCCATCCGTGTAGCCACATTCAATTTGATTTCTGACAATGATCTTAATATGGACATGTCTAAACCCTTTACCACACAACTGTACACGTTTCAGTGACCCTGTTGAAAAGCTTTCTGAAAACATTGTGGGAAAAGGAGAAAATGCTGGAATACAGCATTTTCTCCTTTTCCCACAATGTTTCCTATCCTTGTAGAGACAAATCCAATTATTTCATCAACATGTAATTTGTCTTTTGGAAATGCTTTAACCCTTTACCACACAATCCTGAGTTTTAATGACCCTGAGGAAAAAGCCTTTTGAAAACATTGTGGGAAAAAAGAGAAAATGCTGGTAACCAGCATTTTCTCTTTTTCCCACAATGTTTTCTACCTTTATGAACGAAATCATATTTTTTAAGCCAAACTGAAATTGTTGTTTGCAAATGCTTTCAACTTGGACGGGTATAATTTTTTGTCGTGTGGTAAAGGGTTGAATTTGGGAAAGTTTGCAGTGGGATAAATGGTGAAACCGTAATGTTTAGTGAAAAGTTAAGAAAACTTTGTAGCATTTCTCTTTTGTTCCATTCTTTCGAAAATTGTTTTTCTTGTGGAAAAAAAAAAAAAAGGAAAAACAGGAAATATCCTTAAAAAAGATAGCGTAAATTTGCCAGTAAATAGACAAGGACTCTTAGAATAAACATGTCTACATATTTGACCAATCACAAATTTCTGTTTATTCATTTTTATCATTATCAAAAGGTAGGTCAAAAGCCAGCACAATCAGCTACACCGAAAAATATCTTTGAGCGTTGGAAACTAAAGGGTGATGCTGATAAGTAAGGAGTTGAGTTTGAATCCTAGTTCTGCAATAAACTCTTTTTAACCTTTAACTCTTTACCAAACGACAAAATTTTAGAGTAGTCCAAACCACCAAAAAAGTGACATTCAGTTTGGGAAGGGCAGAAAACACCGTGGGATCAGGAGAAAATGCTAGTTACCAGCATTTTCTCCCTTTCCCACAATGTTTTCAAAAGCCTTCCTTCTCAGGATTATCAAAACACAGCATTGTGTGACAAAGGGTTTAGGCCCCTTTTACAACTATAATTGCCTTAGAGGCCAGTGTAGACTTTGGTATTTCATTTATTTGGGTCTTATTTCCAGATTCAAAATGTATTTTGGGTTCATTTGACACCTTAAAGGTTAAGGGATGATGAAAATCTTGGCGACAGAATTTTTATTACTCTCCTACCACTGAACATCCCAGTGGCTTTGACTTTGTATATTTTGGCAATAAGCTAGTGTCTTTTAATCCTTCAACACACACTCGCGACTGTTCACAAAGCCTTTTGAAAACATTGTTGGAAAACGAGAAGATGCTGTTGAAAAAATAATGGGAAAAGGAGGAAATGCTGATAACCGGCAGACTCCATTTTCTCCTTTTCCCACATGTTTTCTACCCTTCCAAAATCAAATTCAAATTTTGAGTCACATCTAGTTTGTCGTCTGGAAATGCTTTCAATTTGGACATGTCTAAAATTTTGTCTTTTGGTAAAGCTTTAAAGAGTAGGCCGATATAACATGTGTAGTGCTTGTAAAGAAATTCATCAATCAGAAGTGCTCTGTCATATGAGCAATTTCTTCTTTTACCACTATGTTTATTAGAGTTGTCAGCTGCAAGATGAATAAATTTGTTTTTTGACTGATTGATTGATTCAATGGTGTTTTAACATTATTTTAGCGATATCACAACGAAAATTTGTTTGTAGCAGGGGAGTATTTTACATTTCAGCTCTCAACAAAACTTATGTTGTAAAGCCCAGTGTTGAAAGTAGTGATAAGACTTTGACCCGTTGAAAACAATTATCATTACTTCACTTGAGACCCAAACCCCTCTGCCAGTGCAGAATGATTAAAGTTTCATTGTCAGATGCAAAGTGAAAATGAAACTGTAACTCAGTATTTGAAAGAATTGAGGCAGTTAAGTGAGTCCTGTGAGTTTTGAACATTTTTAAAAGAGGTGCTGAGAGATCGTTTTGTCTGTGGGTTTTGTCTGTTGAATCTTTGTTACCTAAGGTAATTGTCTGGGTCAAAACTGTTAAATACAAATGATTGTACTGTGTCATACTTAGGCAAAAACCCAATACAGCAATTTTTTTTTTTTTTTTTTTTCACTGGAAATGTCTCTTCAACTTGTTAACGCTTTACCACACAATACAAAGTTAAAAGTTACATCTGGTAAAATCTGGTTATAGTATGTCAATGGGAAGGTTATTCTTGTATAAAATTTAGCTCGTTACCAACATGAAATTTTTGACTCATCTGTATTGAAAGCATTTGCATATGGCAAACTAAATATGTTTCAAATGACGGCATTTCATGTTAAAGGGTAGAAAACAGTGAAAAAAGGAGAAAATGCTGGTTACCAGCATTTTCCTCTTTTTCCAACAATATTCTCACAATGCTTTCAAAGGCATTCCCCATTGAGGTCACTAAAACTAGAAATTGTGTGTAAAGGGTTACTCAATTTTGTGCTACAAGTTTTGTAAATATCTGTGATTTTTTCTGGGATGTAATGAAAGCTTTAACCCTTATCATGCTGAATATTACTTCTTGAGTATTACAAAAATATATTTTGTTAAGTTTATTGGTATTTTATTTGGTTTACATTACCAAAACCACTTACAGAGCGGCAGAGTGTGTAGTACAACATCAGACTGCAAGTACATGCAGGCTGACCTTGCTTTATATGTTCTGCAAAATACATATGTTACAAAGGGAAGGAGAAGAGTTAGACACTGGTCTTGTCCATATTCATAATATGAATGATCTTGTGTATATTGGTAAAGATTATACCATATCATTTTGATGCAACTGTACTGACTGCCAAATATGTTTTGCCATAAAGGATAGGATTGAGTAGTTGCCATTTTTTTTTTTTTTTTTTTATTTTGTGTGAATTAATTGAAAAAAAAAAAAAAAAATTCCTTCGATGACTCCTGATGTTTGTGCCAAAATTTAGAGCTGTCCCGTGAGAAAATAGCACATTTTTAAATAAAGCACACAAACGAAACATTAAAAAATGAAGAGAGAGGGACTCAGAGAGAGGGACTCGGAGAGAGAGAGCGAGAAAAAAATTAAACATGAAAGCCATGGTGGGCTTTTATCGCCCCACGTCCCTATAGATACACTGTATTATGGGGGTATATTGGAGTCACCTTGTCGATCCATCTTGGGTTCCGCCCGCTTAACTCTTTATTAGCATTTTCTCCTTTTCCCATAATGTTTTCAAAGGGATTCTTGTTTAAGGTCATTAAAAGTAGGGATTGTGTGATAAGGGTTAAATTTTGTCCACATCATTACTTCCAAAGTAAAAAGCTATTGACTTCAAACTCCATATGTAAATAGATAACAATGCGGACAAGAGCAGTGCACAAGATCCATAACTGTTTTCATTGTATTTAGAGTTCTTGCACTTTGTTATTTTGCAATTTGGATTTTCTGGAGCATAACTACCAAAGTATAAAAGCTATTGACTTTAGACTTCATGAAGATGGATCATGTTGAGGACAAGTGCAGCGCACAAGATCCATAACTCTGTTCTCATCATTTTGGGGTTACTGCCCTTTATTATTTTATGTGCTGGATTTTTGTGGCAAGCATTACATTCAAAATATTAAAGTTATTGACTTCAAACTCCATACACAGATAGAGGACAAGTGCAATGCACATGATTTGTGACTCTGACTTTAGTATTTTTGGAATTATTGCCCTGGCGCAATTTGTCTACATGTAGTTCATGAAGATTTCCGTCTGTTAGATTCTCTTCTATCTCTCTTACCTGTTCTTTAATAAAATGTTCGGTCTTATCTCTTTGCTTTTTTAAATGTGAGCTGTATGAAATTTATTTTCCTCTAAGTTCCATTAACAGGGTTTCCAGGAATATTTGGTCATTTATAGAAAATTGATTTCGCTGTTCGGAATTTTTTAAATTTTCAAAAATATAAATTTGGACAGTGTATTGTGACTTTATGTCGTCTATTTTTGATTTGATAGTGTCTAGGTAGATTTTATCTATTTTTTCACAATAATTTCCATACTTTTAAATGATACGATTTAAATCGAAATGTATTTCAATACCTGATTTGTACTTTTGGCAGCTATTGTTATTTTAAGAAATTCGGGAACTGACTGAACTAGAAACCAAACCTTTTCCCCCCAACAATAAAGGAAGTCACAATGTTCACGTTTTTAAATGATAATTCATGTTATAATTAAGGATAAACACCGTTATCAAACGAAGGCCGCGAATGTCACAGCTGCTTCGGGACCGAAGATTTTTGTATATATACTAAACCAAAAAAACAAAACTTTCATAAAGTATGTGCAAAATTTTCAAGGTTACCTTTGAGACGTACATACATACATTATGTATACATGTGTGGTAATATTTAAAACCGTTCATAGTTAGCAAAAAATTGGGCAGATAATTCCTAGCTAAAATACCTGTTGGCAATTTAAGGCAAAGTTCAAGTTTCGGTGGATGTAACGGATTGAAATATCCAGTCCACGTATTGATCAGAAATATCGATGCCAAGACTTAAAGAAAATTTACCAGAAAGAGTCATGGGTATGCTGGAGGCTGGGCTACCTTCTACAGAAGTTGCAGTTCATGTTGGTGTATTCGCGCAAGCAGTCAGCAGCCATCTGCGGCGATTTGCGCAAACCTGAAGCGCAAAAGACTTAACACGTAGCGACTCGAGCCTAAGACCAATATATCGTGAATTAGTACCTACGAGACCTACGAGCAACAGTTACAGCTGCTGTTATCCCCGGAATTGTTTAGCTGATAACGGTTTGCTCAGACGTCGCCCGCACGTTCGCTCGGTTCTGACGCGCCGCCATCGCAATTATATAGAGCAATTGGCCTTGGGACACAAACTGGACAAGACAGTGTTGGCGAACATTTTTTTTTTTCTGATGAGTCGAGGTTTGTATTGTCTCGAGCTAATGGCAGTGTACCATTGTTCCGATGCAGGAATGAACGTTATGCTGACTGTTGTGTACTGCAACGCGATCGTTTTAGGGGCTGGGGCCAGTTATGGTGCGGACGGTATTGCTTACGGGTATTGTGCCCCTCTCGTCGTTATTGGATGAAATTAAAATGCCCTCTGAAAATAAGAAAATAGTTCTTGTTTTTTCAGATTTGGTAATTCTTCACAGCATCTCTCTTTCTATCTCTCTCTCTCTCTCTCTCTCTGTGCTGAATGGTGTTTGGCCGTTGCAGTTTGTGTTTTTAGATCAGGTTCTTTTTTCTTTTACTGTAATTGTTTGTACACACAGCCGTAAACCCATTAACTGACGACAAAATTTGGATGGCCCGGAATTGGTAGTATTAGACATGTGCGACGGAAGAAAGAAACCGGAGGACACAGAAAACGGATAAAAGTTGGGGTACATATCAAAACAAACATGAAAAAGAAAACAGAATTCAGGCCAAACCTTTTTTATTTTATGTTTGTGTATAATACTTTATTCACTGTTGCAGCCGCTAACTCCAAGCAGTCTCAAAAGTCTTTGATCCTTTTTTTTTTTTTTTTTTGCCAAGCCAAGCCCAAGGCCATAGGAATCGTATACCAAAATTTCAACCCCATCCAAGCATTTACGGAAAAACCTGAGTCAAGCATTTACGGAAAAACCCGTTTAAAAGTGAAAAGTACCGCCTGCAATCCATCTCACTACGCCGAAGGAAGCGACCCCTTTAAATAATAAAATATTTCGTTTTGAACACCACAGTAGGGTTTAATTTCACAACAAACTTTGATAGATGTGCGATTTTAATCGTATGAAAGTGTTGACTGAGAATATGGGGCCCTCGTGAGGTTATTCATAACTGCAAATTCGTGCGCTTAACAGTGAAAGAAACAATTTGCAAACCTCGGGTGATCGTTGATAAAATGTTTTGATGTAGGTACGCAATCGACCGAGTTGTGACGAGTGCTGTTGTCGAGCACTAATCGGGATCGTTCGTTTATCCTTTTTCTACACACCATGTGAATGACAAATAATGATAGCGTATTTTACGCAGACGATGTGCTCTTTCTTCTAAAAAGTGTCTCAAAACCTCGGCAAGATTTTAATTTTCGTAAAATTACTGTGCACCTAGTGTCTGAAGTTATAAGTATGTATTTGATTGGTATATACGCCTTATTTCTTCCTGTCAGAATTGTCCAGATATGACATCTGGGCCCATAACCATTTCGACTCATAGCAAACTCGGAGCATACAATACCAAATATGTATTAAGGTTTGTAACATGAGACGTTGAAAACCAGTTAATCTTTAAAAAACGATGAAATTTTAGACTTGTCTAAATTGAAAACATTTGCGAACGGCAAGTTAGATTTAGCTGATATGTTGGTTATTGGTTGTGAAAGTGCAGAAAACCTTGTAGGAAAAAAGAGAGCATTTTTTTTTTTTTCCAAAAGGTTTTCATGAGGCTCTATTCTTGGAATCCTTAAAACTCGAGAATGTTTGGTCAAGAGTTAAGTAACTGGTGGGCGTTTTATATCGAAGATCAGACTTGACATTCAGTGCAATCTGGTCTTGATCTCCATAGATATTTAGGCTGACCTGGGTCGAAACTGTTTGCTTTTGACAAATTTTCTGCATGTCAAAGGACCAGTGTACCTCATGATTCAGTCGGTTGCTCCACAAAATAGATTTTATGGATCCATTAATATTTGATGGCTCGTTTGGATTGATGGATCACGGAGATGCATTAAACCCTCTTTTGCCAGAGCATGGCTCATTTGTGTTTTCCATAATCACAACCAGGAGCTCTTCAAATTTATCAATCCTAGATGACTTTACTCAGGTGAGGGCTTTAGGTCCAAAGGCCCTCTTGTTCATGAAAATCAGCTTTCCAACTTGGCTGATCATGGCATCTTAGAGATTCCATAGACTTTCAATGCGAAAGTTGAAAAGTGGCATTTACAGCAGATATTTTGACCAAACTTTTATAGAAATGTAGCTTGAGCAGTCTTGTATCATCCATATGATTTTATTCAACTGGTAGTCTTTAGCGCATCTGTTTACGAAGAAAGCGTCATGCTATTGTCAAAGCCTGTGCGTCATTGTCGTCGTGCAAAATCTTCGGCATTTTTTAATATCTCTGTTATTCCTGAAGATATTTACTTCAAACTTGTACAAGTTATTTACTGTCAAAAGGGGTACCCATATAAGAGGGCAGATAACAATCAAACTACTTTTGAGACAGTATTCCTTTTTTTTTTTTTTTTTTGATTGCTTTAAATTTTCAGAACCTTTGACATTTTATCATATCTGTCATTAATGAAGATACTTACTTCAAACTTGAACTTTTCGTTAACTATTAAAAGGGGAATTTATATCAGTACAACAGAGGTAGGTAACCACCAAAATATTTTTGGCAAAGTAATTAGTTATGTCCCTTTTTCGACTGAGAACTTTTAGCTCAGCTGTTTTTAGAGACATGGTATTTTCATAGCCCTGGTGTCATCATCGTCGTTGTTTGTGTCGTCGTCATGCAAAATATGTGACATTTTACAATATGTTTGCTATTACTGAAAATATTTACTTAAAACTTGGACAAGTTGTTAACTATCAAAAGGGAAACATAAACAATATGGGTAAATAACTATCAAGTTATGCCCCTTTTTCAACTTTGTGTTTTCACTGAAAATCGACCGAACAATGCGAACGTTTTTTATTCGTTGCCATAGAAACCAAAACTTAAAAATAAAAAAGAAATACGTAATAGACTGTCTTCTCAGACACCAAATCGTGCTCTGTGATATTAGGCTTTAAAGACTTTCTGTTTTTCCTTGTCATTGCTCAAAGGACATGGTTACTATTTCAATCTATAGAATGAGTGTGGTGCAATGAAAGAAAAATATGATTCATTGCCTAGCCATTGTGGATTTTTGCACTTTCCAGAAATAGTCCCTGCTGTTGCACGCTGCTCAGTTTGGTTTGTTACCATGATTTGTTGCCAAAGCAACGTAAAGGAAGAAAATAGGAAGCAAGAAAAATCCTTTGAACATTATCTCCTTTCAACCCATAAAGACCATGGGACCAAGGCTATACAAAACTAGTTATTATATTGGCCTTTACAAATTTATGTTTTTCCATTCTGTTGTCAACTCTACAGACTGTCAGTTTGAGACATGTAGATATTTTTTTTATTAGTCTGTACAAATGTGATAGCAGTTTTAAAGCCTGTAGAAATGAGATAGTAACTTTGAGCTTCTGGGCCTCATCTTCCTACCCCTTCTCCCGTTCTGATGCCCAGGCCTTCAGCGCCTTCAGCGCTTTGGTTTACATGAAGCGGTTGCATTCGAGCTGGTTCTGTAGGATAATTTCGTTCAGCATCTTCTTCCTTGGGATGCTAGACCAAGTTGATCCATTTTTACAGACGAGGAGCATTGCGTCCTCACCCTGGTGCACCATCTGTAGGAAGCTGATCACCAGTTTGCTGAGCTGGACCCTGCAATCGTGTTACTTGTGGTCGCTGTTGTTGATGTTTCTGTAGCAGCTGTTGCTGCTGCTGCTTAACCTTTTCTTGATGATACAGTTGTCACGGTAATGGTGGTGGCGCAGTGATGCTGGTGCTGGGAGCTCTCGTCTGTCCAGGTTTTTGACATCTTCAATGTCATTTCTGTGTTAGAAAAAATCATATATAAAGAAACATTAACCCTTTAGCATACGATCCATTGTTTTAACATATCTGGATAAATGTATTTTATAAATACTGTGGGGGAAGGAGAAATTGCAATTTCTCATTTGCCCACAATTTTGTCTTACCATATAAAATTTTAAAGAAGACCTCGTCATGTTAAGTATGTCTTTTGAGTATCTATGCTCCTCGTATGGAAAAGTCTACAGTTTGTCGTTTTGTAATGGGTAAATTGATTGTATGGTGTTTAATGTCGTTTTCAACATTATTTCAGTTATATCACGGCGGTAAGTGCACCTATCAATGCTTTCCTAGAGTCTTTTTACCGGTACTAAGCACAATATTCTCTCCAAGCCACTGGCTGCTTTTTCACAGAACCATCGTCGAAAAAATGGTCAGCAGTGAGAGAGGAATGAATTCTGTCGCAATAAATGACTGTCATCATTCCTCGGAAAGAAATGGCCGGGGCAATAGGTTAATATAGTCATTCCATTGTTGGTACAAAGTCAGTATTTAGAACACTCTTACTCAAAAATGGTCCATCAGCGCTCAGTATAGTTGTTTTATAACTTCCATTCCCCATCTATTCTATTCATTCAACCCTTAAATTCTGGCCAAGTCGGACATTCAAGCTAGTGACATTATATCTATAAAACATGCACTAAAGTGGTCTATATTTTACAGATACAATGCCGATCGTCTATATTATATACATTTTCTTTTCAAAGAAGGTTTGTGAAATGCAGTATGTACATTTATATCTAGGACTGAAATGGTGTTATTTGCTTACCTTGAATCTCATCTCGTGTAACTTTCAGGAGATGAGATTCAAGGTAAGCAATGGCGTAGTGGTACAAATTCCCCAACGTGCTGTGACTGGTTTTGCCGGCTCATAGCTACAAATTAGCCAGATTCGGAACCCAAAGAACGATAGTTCACTAGTTAGTGTATTATAAAAAAAATAAGTCGTGAATTTAATACACTGCAGGGGGAGGTTTGATGTGATAAACAACAATCGTATGTATTGTTTGAGAGAGAGAGAGAGAGAGAGAGTATGGAGAAGGGTGCAAAGTTAAAAACAAACAAAATCTAATGTACGAGTATACTTAAACGTCGATATTGTAATGTAATTTCAGTACGTATGATTACTCAACCCTTTAGGTAGTACCGCACAATGTCGCCTTTTAACTACCCAGGGAATGAAGCCTTTTGAAAACATTGTGGGAAAAGGAGAAAATACTGGTACCAGTATTTCCTCCTTTTTCCACAATGATTTTTACCCTATCAAAGAAAACTTGCACCGTTTGAACACCACTGAAATTGTCGTCTGCAAATGTTTTCAATTTGGACAAGGCTAAAATTTTGTCGTTTGGTAAAGGGTTAAAGGTAAAATTGGCTCGGCCAAATTTTTGTATGTTCTGTCTTGTTTGTTTTCCGTGAATCGTTTTCCTTTTCGGTTTCCTTTCTCCCTCGCATATGTCTATATGCAGACGACAACATCAAAGTAGTAAAATGGGGGAACTTGACTATAAGAAAAAGAAAACATTGTTACTCGTTATGAGCAATCTCTCTCTTCTCCGCGATGCCCTCAAAAGTTTTTCAAAAGCAGACCGTAAAAGTTCGTTGTGTGTTAATTGGTTGGATGGTCAGGCTACGGGTTTCAAATATCTACTATGACTTTTTCCATTTTGTCTGCGGTCTGGCCAGGCCTTTGCTAGCCAGAAATCATAGTCTTGGCTTTGTATCTTTTGTGCTCTGTCATTGTTCTTAAAGACTGCAAACAGGTTACTTTCAAATGACCACGCTTTAACCATGGAATCTTTGTCTTTCAAACGAAGTGATGCAAGAACTTCTGCGTTTAGTTTCCTCAAGTCCACGTTAATAACTTTTGCACTTTTCATCACGTCATCCTTGTTTGTCTGCGAACAAACTTTACTATAATGGCTGTATTTTTTCCTGAGGTATATTTTCCGAGTCGATGTGAAATATCATTGTCGGTGTTATTTAGACTGATTTTAGTGTGGTGTTTGATCGCTGTGATAACCTGCTGCGTGACGGATTCCGACGGTTGGTTGATTGAATCATTCCCTATCCCAGTTAAACGTATGTTGTTGCGCCTGCTGTACTGTTCTACTTTGTTGGTTATTTTAGCAGTTAGATTGTCTTTGTTTTTTAGGTCATCTAACAATTTGATGTTCTGCTCCCGAAGATCTGCCATTTTTTTTGTCTTTTGCTTTCATATCCTTTTTCAGTTTGTCATTTTTCTGTGCTGACTTGTTCACTTTCCAGAATGTCTATTTTTTTAGTTTACAGAACTTAATAGTTTATCTTTCAGATGCGCTACTGTTTCTTGTAGGATTGTTTTAAGAAGCGAAGTGTCTTCTTTTATCAGGACGAAAGACAATTTTTCATCAATTTTTCTATAGAGCTGATATTTGTTGAAAGAGCAGGTGATTGGTTAAGCCTCTGATTCGCTATCCTCATTTGCTTCTCCATTTCTTTTATTGGACATAAATTCTTCCATTTTCTTTTGTTTCTTGTTCGCCCTTTCTTGTTTTGCTTGTTTAGGTTTCTGTTTCTTCTTTTTCTTTTTTTTCTTCACAGACTGTTTCGTCATTAAGACTACTTTCTAGTACGTCCGTGCTCGTATTTTGTTCACTGGTTGAAGATGAATAGAAACGTCTACTCATTTTAAATGTACCTGGGTAACTGCAAACGTCAACTGCCTGTGAAAATAAAGGTATTGTAAAGGTAAAGTCCAATCATTGAATGAGCGACTTGTGCTGTCTTAAGTCTTGATCTCTTTGCCCAAACTTATCGAAAGTTCTAATTCTATTTTCGTCGATCATGTAAACTGAAAATGTTCAGGTTTTTCGTACCCCACCTCTCTCCCTCACAATAGCGAAGAAAAGGACAGATGAAAAAGTCTAGATATAAAGGCGTCTTAACTCAAAAGAAGGGTACAGTTATCACAAAACAGCCAAGTTGTTCATATCATGCTGGTTGAACTATCCTAAATGACTAAAAAAACAAAAAAACAAAAAAAAAAAAAACAAAAAAAAAAAAAACAAAAAAAAAACCTTCTTTATGTCTTCTACATTTTCTCAGATGTTTGTATCATAAACTGGAACCGTAAGCATCCCTGCTCAGATTTACCATGTGGGAAACTGAACCCCCCAAAATTGATTCTGGGGTACCTAAAATCGCCAAATCAATACCTGACAAAATAGTACCAAAGGGAAAACTCTCCTTGTTTCAGTTTAGCATTAATGCAAGACTTCAATGATATTAAGGAAAGGAAACTTTACACGACTACCTCACGACAAAATTCCACACGTGTCAAAATCTGAAGCACTTGCAGAAAAAAAATTAAATCTGGCTCAAATGATTGATTTTGTCTGTGAATGGGTAGAAAACATTGTGGGAAAAAGGGAAAATGCTTGTTACCAGTATTTTCGCGTTTTCCAGCAATGTTTTCAAAAGCCGTCTCCAGGGTCGTCAAAACACGGGATTGTTTGGTAAAATATTAGACCTAATACATTCACATTTGGAAATGGACCATTTTTTTTTTTTTTTTTCTGAATGTTGCTTTTTAGCCGAATGTAACCCCAAGTTTCTTTCGCTGGTAAAGAACCACGTTTTTTTCTCTCCACACAATATTTCCCACCCTTTCAAGGACAAATCTAATCGTTTGTCGTCTGCAAATGCTCTCAGTTTCGACAGTAGTAAAATTTTGTGATCTGGTAAGGAATTTATCGTAAGAGAGCAGTCATGTTGGTTTTGCAGACAATTTAGATCAAGATGAGATTATATAGCTTGTGAAGAGTGATATTTGCTCTACACCGTCCTCTAGTTTGTAACATATTGTGGCAAAATAAGATATGTATTGCGATATGTAGGATGTTTTTGAACAACTGAAAAACTTTCATTTCATTGATTTAGCGCTCGACGTGTTAACGCTTAACATGCCAAAGCAACCAAATTGACATAGTAAGGAAAAGGCACATAAATAATTGTTGTCTAAATGTTGCTCTTGGTAGGCATGTCTCTGGAATGCGCTATCGTAGAGTCAAAATCAGACTGCACGTTCTGTACAGTCGCAACTCGATTTATGCTGTCCGCAAAACTTTCAGTAATTCTGAAAGGCATTTTAAATAGGGGTAAGTTTTTCTCAGGTATTACGCTAACCTGACGCATGGGTTGTTTTTTCACATGTTGTGGACAATACCCCACTGTTGCGTAAGTGAGCGTTTTTAAGTAGTCAATCCGTGTTCTAAGCTGGGCGGATTTTGGTAAAGTTTTCTTTAATTTATTAGAGGTTGGTCAGTTTGAGTTACATTCTACCGGATACAGAGTCTTCTTACGGCATTGTGGAGTCTTCCAACAGTGTCTCTGTGTGGATGTGGTATAATACAAAGTCAAAGGTAATGCATCCATTCCATGTTTTTGTTTTTAGTAATACAGAACTCGACAAGAAACGGAAATCAACGTCGGTTGCATTTACAGGTGATATAGATCAAAATCAGACAGGACAGGAAGTTCTAATTTTGGACTTAAAGTACCAATTAACCTTTCAGATACATGTACTTTGACGAAGACAGAATATAAATAATTGAGCCACGCTCTGGCAGAAGAGGGCTTTATGTGTCTCCGTGCTCCATGATACCAATCATCATATTATTATGGATGCATTATAGCCACTTTTTTAACAAATGACTTAATCATGAGGTAGAATGGTCCTTGGACATACAGAAAATTGACCTCTAGCAAAACGGTTCGGTTCAGGTCAACCTGCGTGGACAACGCAGGCCGACCTGGGACAATACTTTTCGCAGATGCATTAATTCTCCTTTTCACAGAGCATGGTTCAATTGTGTTGTCTTGTTTATTTTATTGATGGCCACGTCTAATATTAAGTCAAATACCTTGAACTTTATGTTAGTCCTCAATGTTATTTTCCTCCGTCATTGACTGCTGTTGTTTCCATAGCGATATCAGCAAAGTATAACTGAAAGAATGTGCTTGTTACAAATGTTGAATGTATGTAAACCTGAATAAATATAAGAGAAGACATGTGGCTAAAAGGGAAATTGCTCCTTACAAGCAACGTTGCTCCCTGCTACACTGTATTTAAGCTACGTGTATCTGCGTGACGAAAGCAGGTGTCAGTATAGCCTGGCATTCAGGCCCTGCATTTGAGTCATTCTAATAAACAAGGTACACAACTATTGTAAACCCTCAGAAGTATATGTTGTTACTTGCTCTTTATCTAAAATACAGGTTAAATCGGACCTTGAGAACATTATATGAGTGTATTTGTTCTGCTGTTTTATTTTATATATATATTTTTTTAAATGAAAATGCTCTATTTAACGGACTGATACCAGTCTAGTGTCAGTGTAGTTACACCTGATAATTCTTTTTGCAGTAATTTCAATGCCTTATCTCTTTACCACACAAGCAAAATATAGACCTTTCCAATCTGAAAGCATTTACAGGCAATTCAAATGTAGCTCAAATGATGGAAATTGTCCCTGATAGGTAAGAAAACACAGGTGGGGGGGGGGGGGGAAGGTGAAAACGCTGGTAACCGGCATTTTCTCATTTTCCCACAATGTTTTCAAAATGCCTCTTCCTCGGGGTCATTAAAAGTTGAGATTGTGTAGTAAAGTCCCTCTCCTAGCCACATTCAATTTGATTTCTGACAATGTTCTTAATACGGACAGGTCTGAACCCTTTAGCCCACAATTACAAGTTTCAGCGACCCTGTCGAAGAAGCTTTCTGAAAACATTGTAGGAAAAGGAGAAAATGCTGGAAAACAGCATTTTCTCCTTTTCCCACAATGTTTCCGATCCTTTTAGAGACAAATCCAATTATTTCATCCACATGTAATTTGTCTTTTGGAAATGCTTTTGGTTTGGGAAAGTCAAAAATTTTGCCATGGGATAAATGGTGAAACCATAATGTTTGGTGAAAAGTTAACAAAACTTTGTAGCATTTCTCTTTTTCCCCATTCTTTCCAAAATTGTGTTTCTTATAAAAAAAAAAAAAAAAAAAGAAATATCTTTAAAAATGATAGACGGCATAAATTTGCCAGCAAGTAGGCAGGGACTCTTAGAATAAACATGTTACATATTTCACCAGTCACAAATTTCTGTGTATTCATTTTTATCATTATCAAAATATAGGCCAAAATCCAGGACATTCAGCTTCACCGAAAACATCTTTGAGCGCTGGAAACTAAATGGAGATGCTGATAAGTAAAGAGTTAAGTTTGACTACTAGTTCTGCAATAAACTCTTTTTAACCTTTAACTCTTTACCAAACGACAAAATTTTACAGCAGTCCAAATTCAAACCATCAAAAATTGACATTCAGTTTGGGAAGGACAGAAAACATCGTGTGAAGAGGAGAAAATGCTAGTTGCCAGCATTTTCTGCTTTTCCCACAATTTTTTCAAAAGCCTTCCTTCTCAGGGTCGTTAAAACACGACATTGTGTGACAAAGGGTTTAGGCCCCTTTTACAACTATAATTGCTTTTGAGGCCAGTGTAGACTTTGGTATTTCATTTTTTGGGTCTTATTTCCAGATTCAAAATGTATTTTGGGTTCATTTGACACCTTAAAGGTTAAGGGATGATAAAAATCTTGATGAATTTTTATTACTCTCCTACCTCTAAACATCCCAGTGGCTTTGACTTTATATATTTTGGCAATAAGCTAGTGTCTTTTAACCCTTCACCACACACTCGCGACTGTTCACAAAGCCTTTTGAAAACATTGTGGGAAAAGGAGAAGATGCTGTTGAAAACATAGTGGGAAAAGGAGAAAATGCTGATAACCAGCTGACAGCATTTTCTCCTTTTCCCACATGTTTTCCACCCTTCCAAAATAAAATTCAAATTTTGAGTCACATTTAGTTTGTCGTCTGCAAATGCTTTCAATTGGACATGTCTAAAATTTTGTCTTTTGGTAAAGATTTAAAGATTAGGGCACTATAACATGTGTAGTGCTTGTAAAGAGACTCATGAATCAGAAGTGCTGTTATGTGAGCAATTTCTCCTTTTACCACTATGTTTATTAGAGTGGTCAGCTGCAAGATGGATAAATTTGTTTGTTGATTGATTGATTGATTTGTGTTTTACGCCGCTTTCAACATTATTTCAGTCATATCACGGCGAAATTTTGTTTGTAGCAGGAGAGTATTTATTTCAGCTCTCAGCAAAACTTATGTTGTTGTCGTGGACATCTAGTTTAAGATCAGACTGCGCAGGAAATCCTATCAGATTTTAGGCATACACAGCCAAATACCTTGTAACATTCTAATCTTGAAATATTGCAATATTTGGCTCTGTCCTATTTAACCCTCTACCAAATGACCGAATTTTAGACTTGTCAAACTTGAAGGCATTTGCAGACGACAAAATCAGTGTGGCTCAAAACTTGAACTTGTTTCTGGAAGGGAAGAAAACATTGTGTAAAAAGGGCAAAATGCGGGTTACCAGTATGTTTTCTCCAATTTCCACATTGTTTTCAAAAGCCTTTTTCCTCTCGGCCGTCAAAACGTAGGATTGTTTGGTAAAGGGTTAAAAGGCCCATTTCATTGAGTCAGCACTCTAAAGAATAATTTGTAAGAAAGGTGTTTTATGCTGTTTTCTAACGTTTCTTCAGTTTTATCTCGACAGCTAGTGCACCTATTCATGCTTTCCTTTTACCAGTTCCTCTTGCACAACACCCCCTTCAAACGACTGGCTGCTTTCTTAAAATAATGCTCAGTGGTTAGAATAGAGAGGAATAAATCCTCTAGCAATGACATATTAACTCTTTGGGTAGGGTTTGACCAAGCTGGTAATCAAACTTAGACCCCTTGAATCAAGCCGTGTACACTTGACCGACCTACCTACTTCGTTGGACCCTTACAATTAACCCTGTGCCAAGCAATCTTCGGTTCTAAAAGTCCTAAGGAAAAAAAAGTGTTTGAAAAAAACTTTGTGAGGAAAGGAGAAAATGCTGATAACCAGTCTTTGTACTCCTTTTCCCACAATGTTTTCTAACCTTTTGAAGACTAACCACATGATTTAAGTCACGCTGAATTTGTCATCTGTAAAGGCTTTCAATTTAGTCAGGTGAACAATTATATCATGCGGTAAAAAGTTAATAAAGATCATATTTTATCACTGAATTTGACTTTATCAATCAGGATGATGGACAAAGATGTTACACGCTCAAAACTGGTTTTGATGATCTATCCACGAAATCTCAGATATTTGTTGAATACATGGTGTTTATTGTCATTTTCAACATTATTTCAGCTATGTCGCGATGGCAAGTGCACCTAATGACAAGATTACATGGAGTTTCTTTCACCATCTCCCTGCTACTGGCTGCTTTCCTACAAAAAAAAAAAAAAAAAAAAAATGCCTGTGCAATGTTCAGAAGGAAATAATTATATAAGAAATATCAGACATACCAGAAATAAAGCTAGAAGATCAAACTACACATTTTGTGGTCTAATTTTGATAAATCATAAGAGTATGCATAGCCTTTTAAATTGAGAATTCCGTATTTACTCAATGTTTACCTCTTGTCAAGACATTAGAATTTGAGACAGGTCTATAAATGCAGATTATCAGGTTTTTTCTCCCTTTTCAACACTGTTTGCGAAGGCACCTTCTCTTAGGGCCGTGTAAACACTGGTTTGTCTGCCAAAGTTGATCTATAGATAAATGTAAAAGCCTGAGGTTGATACTGTTAGAATCACGGGTCACCTTGGAGTAACCTTGTGCAAGGCACTACAAAGGTCCAGCCTTCTAACCTAAGAAAGCCACAAATGAGCTATTGCGGATAAATGACTGAAACATCATTACATGCTATGAAAACACAATTAAAACAAAAATGTTTATCTGATTTTTTTTTTTTTTTTTTTTTTTTTTTTTTTTCTCAGATGGCAAGATGGAGGATGCCATGTAGCAACAGCCTGAAGAAAGAGGTGGGTTGAATTTATCATTTAGTTTAACTTTGGTAGTATGAAACCATTCATGTCACTACCCCTTAGACCAGGAAGGAATTTTGACAAGGAAGGTTTCAAGTTTTTAAATGTAAATCCATGCTTTGAATTTGCTTTATCTCTTGTATTTACTTGTCATCAAAATTGGTATTAGTTTTTGTTTTACATTCTAACCATGCTTTCGAACTGCATTGTCATTTAGTTTTTTCTTTGGTAGGATGAAACCATTCTTATCACAACTCCTTAGACCAGGAAGGAATTTGGACAAGGAAGGTTTCAAGTTATATATATATACAGTATATGTAAATCCATGCTTTGTCAAAATTGCAATTTGTTTTTCTTTTTTCTCCTGTATGTATTTCTTTCAGAAACTTCTTGTCCATATTTGTATAACCATAGTTCGGCTTTGATTAATCTTTTGCAGTTATTTCTCACCAAAACTTCAATTAGTTTATGTTTATAAATCACTAACCATACTTTGAATTTGGTTTATCTTAGGTATTTCTTATGGAAAAAAGTAAGCTTTTTTCATATATATTTGTCAAACTTGCTTTGTATCTTATGTATGCATTTCTCATGAAAATTGCAATAAGGTTTTGTATATTGGTATATCTATGTTTTTAAGTAGGTTTTTCTTTAGTATGTATTTCTAATCCACATTTAAGCAAAGTTTTGTCCTTACAGGTATTTCTTTTAGTCTGTTTCGAGTTTGCTTTGTTTTTTTTCTCATCCACATTATCTTCAGTTTTTGTTTATATTCATCTAACCATCCTGTGAATTTGCTTTATCTAATGTTTATTTTCTCATCAAAGTTTCAGTATGTATTTTGTTTATGTCTCTCTAACCATATTTTGAATTTGCTTTAATGTATGTATGTATTTCTCATGAACATAGATGTAGTGTATATACATGTATTGTAGTAAGTTTCTGTGTATTAGTCACTAACCATGATTTGAATTTGCTTTATCTCTTGAATGTATTTCTAATGAAAATTTCAGGAAACATTTGCATATTTTTCTCTAACCATGTATTGAATTTGCTTTGTCGCGGGTAAAGATTTCTGATGAAAATTTCAATTTTTTTGTTTTTTTGTTTAAACCTGTTTGTCTAACCGTGCTTTGGCTTTGCTTTGTCTCATGTATGTATTTCTCATAAAAAAATCAGAGTTTTTGTCTATATTTCTCTAACCATGCTTTGAATATGACTATGGTCTTGGATAATATTGGGTCGAAATTTTAGTAAGGTCTTATTCATATTTCACTAACCATGCTTTGAATTTGCTTCATCTCATGTGTGTTTTTCCCATCCATATTATAATTAGATTTTGCTTTCATTTGTCTGACCATGCATTCTATTAGGTTGATCTCATATTTCTAATCCAAATTTAGTAGGATTTTGTTCATATCGCTTCAACCATGTATTGAAATTGCTATATCTTGTGTATGTATTTCTCTAGAAAATTCAGTACCGATAAGTTTTTTTGTTTTTTATATTTGTCTAACCCTGGTTTGAATTTGCTTTTATCTCTCGTAGGTATTTCTCGTAAAACGTATAGTTAGTTTTTCTTTGCATATTTTTTCTCATGTTTTACATTTGCTGTATGTCATTTATGTACTTGTCTTGAAAATTTGAGTAAGTTCTTGTATATACATATACTTGGTTTGTTTGCTTTAACAATCCTCTTGATTGTGTTTGTATTTGTTTGTCCAATCATGGTTGGGTTCTTGTAGCTTTTTTTCATGTTTCTCTGCAGACGTTTTTATGTGCAGTGCTGTCAGCACACATGTAGCCCAGTAATAGGTCAGCAATAATATTCTCGTTATGTTCAGGTATATAGAGAAACATATAGGGCATTATGCAAATTATTTGTAGGTTTTGTTTGTATTGGGGTTAAACGCCTTTTCAACAGCTAATTCATATCATGGAAGTAAGTCCACCTACCCTTGTGTTTCCTGGATTTCTCACACCAGTGCTGACACAACTTTATTTCCAAGTTCCAATAGGTTTTGTTTGTATTGGGCTTAAACGCCGTTTCAACTGCTAATGTCATACCAGGGCGGTCAGTGCACCTACGCATCTTCTTCGTGGTTTAACTGACACAACTTTCTTTCGAAGTTTCAGTAGGTTTTGTTTGTATTGGTTGTAACCACCGTTTCAACAGCTAATGTCATATCATGGAGGTTAGTGCAGCTACGGACATGTATTCTGGCTTTCTCACAGCAGTACTGACAAAACTTTCTTTCCTAGTTTCAATAGATTTTCGTTCTATATTGGGGTTAAATGTCGTTTCAACAGCTAATGTCATATCATGGCAGTCAGTGCACTTACGCATCTTCTTCCTGGCTTTCTCACACCAGTACTATCACAACTTTCTTTCCTAGTTTCAATAGGTTTTGGTTCTATATTGGGGTTAAAGGTCGTTTCAACAGCTAATGTCATATCATGGCAGTCAGTGTACCTACGCATGTTCTTCCTGGCTTTCTCTGACCAGTACTGACACAGCTTTCTTTTCAAGTTTCAATGGGTTTTGTTTGTGTTGGGGTTAACTGCCGTTTCAATATTTAATATCATATCATGGCGGTCAGTTAAGCTACGCATGCGTTTCCTAGCTTTCTCACACCAGTACTGACACAACTTTCTTTCCAAGTTTCAATGGGTTTTGTTTGTGTTGCGGTTAACTGCCGTTTCAACATATACTGTCATAACAGGGCGGTCAGTGCAGCTACGCATGTGCTTCCTGGCTTTCTCATACCAGTACTGACACAACTTTCTTTCCTAGGTTTCTTTCCTAGTTTCCATAGCTTTTGTTTGTTTTGTGGTTAAACGCCGTTTCAACAGCTAATGTCATATCATGGCAGTCAGGGCACCTACGCATGGTCTTCCTGGCTTTCTCCCAGCAGTACTGATACAACTTTATTTCCAAGTTTCACTGGGTTTTGTTTATGTTGGTGTGAACTGCCGTTTCAACATTTAATGTCATATCATGGCGGTCTGTGGAGCTACACATATGTTTCCTGGCTTTCTCACACCAGTACTGACACAAATTTCTTTCCAAGTTTCAATGGGTTTTGTTTGTGTTGGTGTTAACTGCCGTTTCAACATTTAATGTCATATCACGGCGGTCAGTGTAGCTACGCATGTGCTTCCTGGCTTTCTCAGACCAGTACTGACTCAAAACTGTTTGCAAGTTTCAGTAGGGTTTGTTTGTATTGGGATTTTACGCCGTTTCAACAGCTTATGTCATATCATGGCGGCCAGTGTACATACGCATGGCTTTCTGGCTGTCTCACACCAGTACTGACACAACTTTCTTTCGTTTCAACATTTAATGTCATACCACGGCGGTGAGTGCACCTAGGCATGTGGTTCCTAGCTTTCACACACCAGTACTGACACAAATTTCTTTCCAAGTTTCAATGGGTTTTATTTGTATTGGGGTTAAACGCCGTTTCAACTGCTAATGTCATATGATGGCGGTCAGTGCACCTACGCATCTTTTTCCTGGCTTTCTCACACCAGTACTTTCACAACTTTCTTTCGTAGTTTCAATAGGTTTTGTTCCTATATTGGAGTTAAACGTCGTTTCAACAGCTAATGCCATATCATGGCGGTCAGTGCACCTTCGCATGTTCTTCTTGGCTTTCTCTGACCAGTATTGACACAGCTTTCTTTTCAAATTTCAATGGGTTTTGTTTCTGTTGGGGTTAACTGCCGTTTCAACATTTAATATCATATCATGGCTGTCAGTGTAGCTACGCATGTGTTTCCTGGCTTTATCACACCAGTACTCAAACAACTTTCTTTCCAAATTTCAATGGGTTTTGTTTGTGTTGTTGTTAACTGCCGTTTCAACATTTAATGTCATATCACGGCGGTCAGTGTAGCTACGCATGTGCTTCCTGGCTTTCTCAGACAAGTACTGACTCAAGACTCTTTGCAAGTTTCAGTAGGGTTTGTTTGTATTGGCATTAAACGCCGTTTCAACAGCTTATGTCATATCATGGCAACCAGTGCACATACGCATGGCTTTCTAGCTGTCTCACACCAGTACTGACACAACTTTCTTTCGTTTCAACATTTAATATCATACCATGCCGGTGAGTGCACCTAGGCATGTGCCTCCTAGCTTTCACACACCAGTACTGACACAACTTTCTTTCCAAGTTTCAATGGGTTTTGTTTGTATTGGGGTTAAACACCGTTTCAACTGCTAATGTCAAATCATGGCGGTCAGTGCACCTACGCATCTTCTTCCTGGCTTTCTCACACCAGTACTATCACAACTTTCTTTCCTAGTTTCAACAGGTTTTGGTTCTATATTGGGGTTAAAGGTCGTTTCAACAGCTAATGTCATATCATGGCGGTCAGTGCACCTACGCATGTTCTTCCTGCCTTTCTCTCACCAGTACTTACACAGCTTTCTTTTCAAGTTTCAGTGGGTTTTGTCTGTGTTGGGGTTAACTGCCGTTTCAACATTTAATATCATATCATGGCGGTCAATTGAGCTACGCATGCGTTTCCTAGCTTTCTCACACCAGTACTGACACAACTTTCTTTCCAAGTTTCAATGGGTTTTGTTTGTGTTGCGGTTTACTGCCGTTTCAACATTTAATGTCATATCAGGGCGGTCAGTGCAGCTACGCATGTGCTTCCTGGCTTTCTCAGACCAGTATTGACTCAAAACCGTTTGCAAGTTACAGTAGGGTTTGTTTGTATTGGGATTAAACGCCATTTCAAGAGCTTATGTCATATCATGGCGGCCAGTGCACGTACGCATTGCTTTCTGGCTGTCTCAAACCAGTACGGACACAACTTTCTTTCGTTTCAACATTTATTGTCATACCACGGCGGTGAGTGCTCCTAGGCATGTGCTTCCTAGCTTTCACACACCAGTACTGACACAAATTTCTTTCCAAGTTTCAATGGGTTTTGTTTGTATTGGTGTTAAACGCCGTTTCAACTGCTAATGTCATATCATGGCGGTCAGCGCACCTTCTTCCTGGATTTCTCACACCAGTACTTTCACAACGTTCTTTCCTAGTTTCAACAGGTTTTGTTCCTATATTGGAGTTAAACGTCGTTTCAACAGCTAATGTCATATCATGCCGGTCAGTGCACCTACGCATGTTCTTCCTGGCTTTCTATGACCAGTACTGACACAGCTTTCTTTTCAAGTTTCAATGGGTTTTGTTTGTGTTGGGGTTAACTGCCGTTTCAACATTTAATATCATATCATGGCGGTCAGTGGAGCTACGCATGTGTTTCCTGGCTTTCTCACACCAGTACTGACACATCTTTCTTTCCAAGTTTCAATGGGTTTTGTTTGTGTTGGGGTTAACTGCCGTTTCAACATTTAATATCATATCATGGCGGTCAGTGGAGCTACGCATGTGTTTCCTGGCTTTCTCACACCAGTACTGACACATCTTTCTTTCCAAGTTCCAATGGGTTTTGTTTGTGTTGGGGTTAACTGCCGTTTCAAAATTTAATGTCATATCAGGGCGGTCAGTGTAGCTACGCATGTGGTTCCTGGCTTTCTCAGACCAATACACACACAACTTTCTTTCCTACGTTCAATAGCTTTTGTTTGTATTGTGGTTAAACGCCTTTTCAACAGCAGATGTCATGTCATGGCAGTCTGTGCACCTACGCATGTTCTTCCTGGCTTTCTCCCAGCAGTACTGATTCAACTTTATTTCCAAATTTCACTTGATTTTGTTTATGTTGGGGTGAACTGCCGTTTCAACATTTAATATCATATCATCGCGGTCTGTGGAGCTACGCATGTGTTTCCTGGCTTTCTCACACAAATACTGACACAACTTTCTTTCCAAGTTTCAATGGATTTTGTTTGTGTTGCGGTTAACTGCCGCTTTCTCACACCAGTACTGACACAACTTTCTTTCCAAGTTTCAATTGGTTTTGTTTGTATTGGGGTTAATCGCCGTTTCTAACAGCTAATGTCATATCATGGCGGTCAGTGCACCTTCGCATCTTCTTCCTGGCTTTCTCACACCAGTACTTTCACAACTTTCTTTCCCAGTTTCAATGGGTTTTGTTTCTATATTGGGGTTCAACGCTGTTTCAACAGGTAATGTCATATCATGGCGGTCAGTGCACCTACGCATGTTCTTCCTGACTTTCTCTGACCAGTATTGGCACAGCTTTCTTTTCAAGTTTCAAAGGGTTTTGTTTGGTTTGGGGTAAACTGCCGTTTCAACATTTAATATCATATCATGGTGGTCGGTAGAGCTAAGCATGTGTTTTCTGGCTTTCTCACACCAGTACTGACACAAATTTCTTTCCAAGTTTGAATAGGTTTTGTTTCTATGTTGGGGTTAAACGCCGTTTCAACAGGTAATGTCATATCAGGGCAGTCAGTGTAGCTACGCATGTGCTTCCTGGCTTTCTCATAGCAGTACTGACACAACTTTCTTTCCTATGTTCAATAGCTTTGGTTTGTGTTGTGGTTAAAAGCCGTTTCAACAGCAAATGTTATATCATGGCAGTCTGTGCACCTACGCATGTTCTTCCTGTCTTTCTTCCAGCTACTCATGCGTTTCCTGGCTTTCTCACACAAATACTGACACAACTTTCTTTCCAAGTTTCAATAAGTTTGTTTTTGTTGGGGCTAAACGCCGTTTCAACAGCTAATGTCATGTCATGGCGATCGGTGCACCTACGCATGTGTTTCCTGGCTTTCTCACACCAGTACTTACACAGCTTTCTTTCAAATTTTCAATACGTTTTGTTCGTATTGGGGTTAAATGCCGTTTCAACTGCTATTGTGATATCATGTCAGTCAGTGAACCTACGGATGTGCTTCCTGGCTTTCTTAAACCAGTACTTACACAAATTTCTTTCCAAGTTTCAATCGGATTTGCTTATGTTGGGGTTAACTGCCGTTTCAACATTGAATGTCATATCATGGCGGTTTGTAGAGCTACGCATGTTCTTGCTGGCTTTCTCACACCAGTACTGACACAACTTTCTTTCCAAGTTTCAATAGTTTTTTTTTTGTTTTGTGTTGCGTTACTGCCGTTTCAACATTCATAGCGGTCAGTGCAGCTAAGCATGTGTTTCTTGGCTTTATCACACCAGTACTGACACAACTTTCTTTCGAAGTTTCAGTAGATTTTTTTGTATTAGTTTTAATCGCCGTTTCAACAGCTAATGTCATATCATGGAGATTAGTACAGCTACGCACTTGTTTTCTGGCTTTCTCACAATTGTACCGACAAAACTTTCTTTTCAAGTTTCAATGTTTTTTTTTGTGTGTGTGTGTGTGTGTTTGGGCTAATTGCCGTTTCAACATTGAATGTCATATCATGGCGGTTTGTGGAGCTACGCATGTTCTTGCTGGCTTTCTCACACCAGTACTGACACAACTTTCTTTCCAAGTTTGAATAGGTTTTGTTTGTGTTGCGTTACTGCCGTTTCAACATTCATAGTGGTCCATGCATCACACTAGTACTGACACAACATTCTTTCGAAGTTTCAGTAGGTTTTTTTCCTATTGGTTTAATCGCCGTTTCAACAGCTAATGTCATATCATGGAGCTTACTGCAGGTAGGCACTTGTTTTCTGGCTTTCTCACAGCAGTACTGCCACAACTTTCTTTTCAAGTTTCAATGGGTTTTGTTTGTGTTTGGGTTAACTACCGTTTCAATATTTAATGTCATATTACGGCGGTTTGTCCACCTAGGCATGTGCTTCCTAGCTTTCTCACACCAGTACTGACACAACTTTCATTCCAAGTTTCAATTAGTTTTGTTTGTATTGGGGTTAAATGCCGTTTCAACAGCTAATGTCATATCATGGTGTCATGGCACCTACGCATCTTCGTCCTGGCGTTCTCACACCAGTACTTTCGCAACATTATTTCCATGTTCCAATAGGTATTGTTTGCATTGGGGTAAACGCTGTTTCAACAGCTAATGTAATATCATGGCGGTCAGTGCAGCTACGCATGTTCTTCCTGGCTTTCTCACACTAGTACTGACACAACTTTCCGAGTTTTGTTTGTATTGGGGTTAAACGCCTATAAAACAGCTAATCTCAGATCAATCCGATCAGTGCACCTACGCATGTGTTTCCAGGCTTTCTCACACCAGTACTGACACAACTTTCCTTTAAAGTTTGAATGGGTTTTGTTTGTATTGGGGTTGAACGCCGTTTCAACATTTAATGTCATATCATGACGGTCTGTGGAGTTATGCATGTGTTTACTGGCTTTCTCACACCAGTACTGACACAAAACGCTTTGCAAGTTTTATTAGCGTTTGTTTGTATTGGGATTAAACGCCGTTTCAACAGCTTATCTCACATCATGGCGGCCACTGCACCTACGCATGTTCTTCCTGGCTTTCTCACACCAGTACTGACACAACTTTTCTTCTTAGTTTCAATAGTTTAGTTTGTGTTGCGTTTTTGCCGTTTCAACATTTAATATCATATCATGGCGGTCAGTGCTGCTACGCATGTGTTTCATGGCTTTATCACAGCAGTACTGACACAACTTTCTTTCGAAGTTTCAGTAGGTTTTGTTTGTATTGGTTGTAATCGCCGTTTCAAAAGCTAATGTCATATCATGGAGGTTAGTGCAATTATGCACTTGTTTTTTGGCTTTCTCACAGCAGTACTGACAAAATTTCTTTTCAAGTTTCAATGGATTTTGTTTGTGTTGGGTTTAACTGCCGTTTCAACATTTAATGTCATACCACGGCGGTCACTGCACCTAGACATCTGCCTCCTAGCTTTCACACACCAAAACTGACAAATTTCTTTCCAAGTTTCATTGGGTTTTGTTTTTAATGGGGTTAAACGCCGTTTCAACTGCTAATGTCATATCATGGCGGTCAGTGCACCTACGCATCTTCTTCCTGGCTTTCTCACACCAGTGCTTTGACAACTTTCTTACCTAGTTTCAATAGGTTTTTTGTTCCTATATTGGGGTTAAACGTCGTTTCAACAGCTAATGTCATATGATGGCGGTCAGTGCACCTACACATGTTCGTCATGGCTTTCTCTGACCAGTACTGACACAGGTTTCTTTTTAAGTTTCAATGGGTTTTGTTCGTGTTGGGGTTAACTGCCGTTTCAACATTTAATATCATATCATGGTGGTCGGTAGAGCTACGCATGTGTTTTCTGGCTTTCTCACACCAGTACTGACACAAATTTCTTTCCAAGTTTGAATGGGTTTTGTTTGTGTTGCGGTTAACTGCCGTTTCAAAATTTAATGTCATATCAGGGCAGTCAGTGTAGCTACGTATGTGCTTCCTGGCTTTCTGATAGCAGTACTGACACAACTTTCTTTCCTAGGTTCAATAGCTTTTGTTTGTATCGTGGTTAAAAGCCGTTTCAACACAGTATGACACAACTTTCTTTCCAAGTTTCAATGGATTTTATTTGTGTTGCGATTAACTGCCGCTTTCTCACAACAGTACTGACACAACTTTCTTTCCAAGTTTCAGTTGGTTTTGTTTGTATTGGGGTTAAACGCCGTTCCAACAGCTAATGTTATACCATGGCGATCATGGTCACCTACGCCTCTTCTTCCTGGCTTTCTCACACCAGTACTTTCACAACATTATTTCCATGTTTCAATAGGTTTTGTTTGTATTGGGCTAAACGCTGTTTCAACAGCTAATGTGATATCATGGCGGTCAGTGCAGCTACGCATGTTCTTCCTGGCTTTCTCACATTAGTACTGACACAACTTTCCGAGTTTTGTTTGTACTGGGGTTAAACGCCTTTAAAACAGCTAATCTCATGTCATTCGGGTCAGTGCACCTACGCATGTGTTTCCGGGCTTTCTCACACCAGTGCTGACACAACTTTCCTTCAAAGTTTGAATGGGTTTTGTTTGTATTGGGGTTAAACGCCGTTTCAACATTTAATGTCATATAATGGCAGTCAGTGCACCTACGCATCTTCTTCCTGCTTTTCTCCGATAAGGTACTTTCACAACTTTCTTTCCTAGTTTCAATAGGTTTTGTTTCTATATTGGGGTTAAACGTCGTTTCAACAGCTAATGTCATATCATGGCGGCCGGTGCACCTACTCATCTTCTTCCTGGTTTTGTTACAGCAGCACTGACGCAACTTTCTTTCCAAGTTTAAATAGGTTTTGTTTGTATTGGGATTGAACGCCGTTTCAACATTTAATGTCATATCATGGCGGTCTGTGGAGATACGCATGTGTTGCATGGCTTTCTCATACCAGCACTGACACAACACTCTTTGCAAGTTTCAGTAGGGTTTGTTTGTAATGGGATTAAACGCCGTTCAATAGCTTATGTCATATCATGGCGGCCAGTGCACCTAGGCTGGCTTTCTCACACCAGTACTGACACAACTTTTCTTCTTAGTTTCAATAATTTAGTTTGTGTTGCGTTTCTGCCGTTTCAATATTTAATATCATATCATGGCGGTGAATGCAGCTACGCATGTGTTTCTTAGCTTTATCGCACCAGTACTGACACAACTTTCTTTCGAAGTTTCAGTAGGTTTTGTTTGTATTAGTTGTAATCGCCGTTTCAAGAGCTAATGTCATATCATTGAGGTTAGTGCAATTATGCACTTGTTTTTTGGGCTTTCTCACAACAGTACTGACAAAATTTCTTTTCAAGTTTCAATGGGTTTTGTTTGTGTTGGGTTTAACTGCCGTTTCAACATTTAATGTCATACCACGGCGGTCAGTGCACCTAGGCATGTGCTTCCTAGGTTTCACACACCAATACTGACAGAAATTTCTTTCCAAGTTTCAATTGGTTTTGTTTGTAATGGGGTTAAATGCCGTTTCAACTGCTAATGTCATATCATGGCGGTCAGTGCACCTACGCATCTTCTTCCTGGCTTTCTCACACCAGTACTTTCACAACTTTCTTTCCTAGTTTCAATAGCTTTTGTTCCTATATTGGGGTTAAACGTCGTTTCAACAGCTAATGTCATATCATGGCGGTCAGTTCACCTTCGCATCTTCTTCCTCACACCAGTACTTTCACAACTTTCTTTCCTACTTTGAATGGGTTTTGTTTCTATGTTGGGGTTAAACGCCGTTTCAACAGGTAATGTCATATCATGGCAGTCTGTTCACCTACGCATGTTCTTCCTGGCTTTCTCCCAGCAGTACTGATACAACTGTATTTCCAAGTTTCAATGGGTTTTGTTTATGTTGGGGTGAACTGCCGTTTCAACTTTGAATGTCATATCGTGGCTGTCTGTGGAGCTACGTATGTGTTTCCTGGTTTTCTCACACCAGTAGTGACACAACTGTCTTTCCAAGTTTCAGTGGATTTTGTTTTTGTTGGGGCTAAACGCCGTTTCAACAGCTAATGTCATGTCATGGCGATCGGTGCACCTACGCATGTGTTTCCTGGCTTTCTCACACCAGTACTTACACAGCTTTCTTTAAAATTTTCAGTATGTTTTGTTTGTATTGGGGTTAAACGCCGTTTCAACTGCTAATGTCATATTATGTCGGCCAGTGAACCTATCGATGTGCTTCCTGGCTTTCTCACACCATTACTGACACAACTTCCTTTCCAAGTTTCAATAGGTTTTGTTTATATTCGGGTTAACTGCCGTTTCAACATTGAATGTCATATCATGGCGGTTTGTTGAGCTACGCATGTTCTTGCTGGCTTTCTCACACCAGTACTTACACAACTTCCTTTCCAAGTTTCAATAGGTTTTGTTTATGTTGGGGTTAACTGCCGTTTCAACATTGAATGTCATATCATGGCGGTTTGTGGAGTTACGCATGTTCTTCCTGGCTTTCTCACACCAGTACTGACACAACCTTCTTTCCAAGTTTGAATAGGTTTTGTTTGTGTTGCGTTACTGCCGTTTCAACATTCGTAGCGGTCAGTGCAGCTAAGCATGTGTTTCTTGGCTTTATCATACCAGTACTGACACAATTTTCTTTCGAAGTTTCAGTAGGTTTTTTTCGTATTGCTTTTAATCGCCGTTTCAACAGGTAATGTCATATCATGGAGGTTACTACAGGTAGGCACTTGTTTTCTGGCTTTCTCACAACAGTACTGACACAACTTTCTTTTCAAGTTTCAATGGGTTTTGTTTGTGTTGGGTTTGACTGCCGTTTCAACATTTAATGTCATATTACGGCGGTCTGTGCACCTATGCATGTGCTTCCTACCTTTCTCACACCAGTTCAGACACAACTTTCTTTCCAAGTTATAATGGATTTTGTTTGTGTTGCGATTAACTGCCGCTTTCTCACACCAGTACTGACACAACTTTCTTTCCAAGTTTCAATTGGTTTTGTTTGTATTGGGGTTAAACGTCGTTTCAACAGCTTATGTCATATCATGGCGGTCAGTGCACCTACACATGTTCGTCCTGGCTTTCTCTGACCAGTACTGACACAGGTTTCTTTTCAAGTTTCAATGGGTTTTGGTCGTGTTGGGGTTAACTGCCGTTTCAGCATTTAATATCATATCATGGTGGTCGGTGGAGCTACGCATGTGTTTCCTGGCTTTCTCACACCAGTACCGACACAACTTTCTTTCCTAGGTTCAATAGCTTTTGTTTGTATTGTGGTTAAAGGCCGTTTCAACAGCTAATATCATATCATGGCAGCCTGTGCACCTACGCATGTTCTTCCTGCCTTTCTCCCAGCAGTCCTGATACAACTTTATTTCCAAGTTTCGCTGGGTTTTGTATATGTTGGGGTGAACTGCCGTTTCAACATTTCATGTCATATCATGGCGGTCTGTGGAGCTACGCATGTGTTTCTTGGCTTTCTCACACCAGTACTGACACAACTTTCTTTCAAAGGTTAAATGGGTTTTGTTCGTATTGGAGTTAAACGCCGTTTCAACAGCTAATGTCATATCATGGCGGTCAGTGCACCTTCGCATCTTCTTCCTGCCTTAATCACACCAATACTTTCACAAGTTTCCTTCCAAGTTTGAATGGGTTTAGTTTGTATTGGGGTTAAACGCCGTTTCAACTGCTAATGTCATATCATGGCGGTCAGTGCACCTACGCATCTTCTTCCTGCTTTTCTCCGATAAGGTACTTTCACAACTTTCTTTCCTAGTTTCAATACGTTTCGTTTCTATATTGGGGTTAAACGTCGTTTCAACAGCGAATGTCATATCATGGCAGTCAGTGCACCTAAGCATTTTTTTCCTGGCTATCTCTGACCAGAACTGACACAGCTTTCTTTTCAAGTTTCAATTGGTTTTATTTGTGTTGGGGTTAACTGCCGTTTCAACATTTAATATCATATCATTGCGGTCAGTGTGTTTTCTGGCCTTTCTCACACCAGTACTGACACAACTTTATGTCGAAGTTTGAAAAGGTTTTGTGTGTGTTGGGTTTAAACGCCGTTTCAACAGCTAATGTCATATCATGGCGGCCGGTGCACCTACTCATCTTCTTCCTGGTTTTGTTACAGCAGCACTGACACACCTTTCTTTCCAAGTTTAAATGGGTTTTGTTTGTATTGGGGTTGAACGCCGTTTCAACATTTAATGTCATATCATGGCGGTCTGTGGAGTTAGGCATGTGTTTCATGGCTTTCTCACACCAGTACCGACACAACAATCTTTGCAAGTTTCAGTAGGGTTTGTTTGTATTGGGATTAAACGCCGTTTCAATAGCTTATGTCATGTCATGGCGGCCAGTGCACCTAGGCATATTCTTCCTGGCTTTCTCACACAAGTACTGACACAACTTTTCTTCTTAGTTTCAATAATTTAGTTTGTGTTGCGTTTCTGCCGTTTCAACATTTAATATCATATCATGGCGGTCAGTGCAGCTACGCATGTGTTTCTTAGCTTTATCACACCAGTACTGACACAACTTTCTTTCCAAGTTTCAGTAGGTTTTGTTTGTATTAATTGTAATCGCCGTTTCAAGAGCTAATGTCATATCATGGAAGTAAGTGCAATTACGCACTTGTTTTTGGGCTTTCTCACAGCAATACTGACAAAAATTCTTTTCAAGTTTCAATGGGTTTTGTTTGTGTTGGGTTTAACTGCCGTTTCAACATTTAATGTCATACCACGGCGGTCAGTGCACCTAGGCATGTGCTTCCTAGGTTTCACACACTAATACTGACACAAATTTCTTTCCAAGTTTCAATGGGTTTTGTTTTTATTGGGGTTAAACGCCGTTTCAACTGTTAATGTCATATCATGGCGGTCAGTGCACCTACGCATCTTCTTCCTGGCTTTCTCACACCAGTACTTTCACAACTTTCTTTCCTAGTTCCAATGGGTTTTGTTCCTATATTGGGGTTAAACGTCGTTTCAAAAGCTAATGTCATATCATGGCGGTCAGTTCACCTTCGCATCTTCTTCCTCACACCAGTACTTTCACAACTTTCTTTCCTACTTTGAATGGGTTTTGTTTCTATGTTGGGGTTAAACGCCGTTTCAACAGGTAATGTCATATCATGGCAGTCTGTTCACCTACGCATGTTCTTCCTGGCTTTCTCCCAGCAGTACTGATACAACTGCATTTCCAAGTTTCAATGGGTTTTGTTTATGTTGGGGTGAACTGCCGTTTCAACTTTGAATGTCATATCGTGGCTGTCTGTGGAGCTACGTATGTGTTTCCTGGCTTTCTCACACCAGTAGTGACACAACTGTCTTTCCAAGATTCAATGGATTTTGTTTTTGTTGGGGCTAAACGCCGTTTCAACAGCTAATGTCATGTCATGGCGATCGGTGCACCTACGCATGTGTTTCCTGGCTTTCTCACACCAGTACTTACACAGCTTTCTTTAAAATTTTCAGTATGTTTTGTTTGTATTGGGGTTAAACGCCGTTTCAACTGCTAATGTCATATTATGTCGGTCAGTGAACCTACGGATATGCTTCCTGGCTTTCTCACACCACTACTGACACAACTTCCTTTCCAAGTTTCAATAGGTTTTGTTTATGTTGGGGTTAACTGCCGTTTCAACATTGAATGTCATATCATGGCGGTTTGTGGAGCTACGCATGTTCTTGCTGGCTTTCTCACACCAGTACTGACACAACTTCCTTTCCAAGTTTCAATAGGTTTTGTTTATGTTGGGGTTAACTGCCGTTTCAACATTGAATGTCATATCATGGCGGTTTGTTGAGCTACGCATGTTCTTCCTGGCTTTCTCACACCAGTACTGACACAACCTTCTTTCCAAGTTTGAATAGGTTTTGTTTGTGTTGCGTTACTGCCGTTTCAACATTCATAGCGGTCAGTGCAGCTAAGCATGTGTTTCTTGGCTTTATCATACCAGTACTGACACAATTTTCTTTCGAAGTTTCAGTAGGTTTTTTTCGTATTGCTTTTAATCGCCGTTTCAACAGGTAATGTCATATCATTGAGGTTACTGCAGGTAGGCACTTGTTTTCTGGCTTTCTCACAGCAGTACTGACACAACTTTCTTTTCAAGTTTCAATGGGTTTTGTTTGTGTTGGGTTTGACTGCCGTTTCAACATTTAATGTCATATTACGGCGGTCTGTGCACCTATGCATTCGCTTCCTACATTTCTCACACCAGTTCAGACACAACTTTCTTTCCAAGTTATAATGGATTTTGTTTGTGTTGCGATTAACTGCCGCTTTCTCACACCAGTACTGACACAACTTTCTTTCCAAGTTTCAATTGGTTTTGTTTGTATTGGGGTTAAACGTCGTTTCAACAGCTAATGTCATATCATGACGGTCAGTGCACCTACACATGTTCGTCCTGGCTTTCTCTGACCAGTACTGACACAGCTTTCTTTTCAAGTTGCAATGGGTTTTGGTCGTGTTGGGGTTAACTGCCGTTTCAGCATTTAATATCATATCATGGTGGTCGGTGGAGCTACGCATGTGTTTCCTGGCTTTCTCACACCAATACCGACACAACTTTCTTTCCTAGGTTCAATAGCTTTTGTTTGTATTGTGGTTAAAGGACGTTTCAACAGCTAATATCATATCGTGGCAGTCTGTGCACCTACGCATGTTCTTCCTGGCTTTCTCCCAGCAGTCCTGATACAAATTTATTTCCAAGTTTCGCTGGGTTTTGTATATGTTGGGGTGAACTGCCGTTTCAACATTTCATGTCATATCATGGCGGTCTGTGGAGCTACGCATGTGTTTCTTGGCTTTCTCACACCAGTACTGACACAACTTTCTTTCAAAGGTTCAATGGGTTTTGTTTGTATTGGAGTTGAACTCCGTTTCAACAGCTAATGTCATATCATGGCGGTCAGTGCACCTTCGCATCTTCTTCCTGCCTTAATCACACCAATACTTTCACAAGTTTCCTTCCAAGTTTGAATGGGTTTAGTTTGTATTGGGGTTAAACGCCGTTTCAACTGCTAATGTCATATCATGGCGGTCAGTGCACCTACGCATCTTCTTCCTGCTTTTCTCCGATAAGGTACTTTTACAACTTTCTTTCCTAGTTTCAATAGGTTTTGTTTCTATATTGGGGTTAAACGTCGTTTCAACAGCGAATGTCATATCATGGCAGTCAATGCACCTAAGCATTTTTTTCCTGGCTATCTCTGACCAGAACTGACACAGCTTTCTTTTCAAATTTCAATTTTTTTTTTTTTTTTTTGTGTTGGGGTTAACTGCCGTTTCAACATTTAATATCATATCATTGCGGTCAGCGTGTTTTCTGGCCTTTCTCACACCAGTACTGACACAACTTTCTGTCCAAGTTTGAATAGGTTTTGTGTGTGTTGGGTTTAAACGCCGTTTCAACAGCTAATGTCATATCATGGCGGCCGGTGCACCTACTCATCTTCTTCCTGGTTTTGTTACAGCAGCACTGGCACAACTTTCTTTCCAAGTTTAAATGGGTTTTGTTTGTATTGGGGTTGAACGCCGTTTCAACATTTAATGTCATATCATGGCGGTCTGTGGAGTTAGGCATGTGTTTCATGGCTTTCTCACACCAGTACCGACACAACAATCTTTGCAAGTTTCAGTAGGGTTTGTTTGTATTGGGATTAAACGCCGTTTCAATAGCTTATGTCATATCATGGCGGCCAGTGCACCTAGGCATATTCTTCCTGGCTTTCTCACACCAGTACTGACACAAGTTTTCTTCTTAGTTTCAATAGTTAAGTTTGTGTTGCGTTTCTGCCGTTTCAACATTTAATATCATATCATGGCGGTCAGTGCAGCTACGCATGTGTTTCTTAGCTTTATCACACCAGTACTGACACAACTTTCTTTCCAAGTTTCAGTAGGTTTTGTTTGTATTAATTGTAATCGCCGTTTCAAGAGCTAATGTCATGTCATGGAGGTTAGTACAATTACGCACTTGTTTTTGGGCTTTCTCACAGCAATACTGACAAAAATTATTTTCAAGTTTCAATGGGTTGTGTTTGTGTTGGGTTTAACTGCCGTTTCAACATTTAATGTCATACCACGGCGGTCAGTGCACCTAGGCATGTGCTTCCTAGTTTCACACACTAATACTGACACAAATTTCTTTCCAAGTTTCAATGGGTTTTGTTTTTATTGGGGTTAAACGCCGTTTCAACTGTTAATGTCATATCATGGCGGTCAGTGCACCTACGCATCTTCTTCCTGGCTTTCTCACACCAGTACTTTCACAACTTTCTTTCCTAGTTCCAATGGGTTTTGTTCCTATATTGGGGTTAAACGTCGTTTCAAAAGCTAATGTCATATCATGGCGGTCAGTTCACCTTCGCATCTTCTTCCTCACACCAGTACTTTCACAACTTTCTTTCCTACTTTGAATGGGTTTTGTTTCTATGTTGGGGTTAAACGCCGTTTCAACAGGTAATGTCATATCATGGCAGTCTGTTCACCTACGCATGTTCTTCCTGGCTTTCTCCCAGCAGTACTGATACAACTGTATTTCCAAGTTTCAATGGTTTTTGTTTATGTTGGGGTGAACTGCCGTTTCAACTTTGAATGTCATATCGTGGCTGTCTGTGGAGCTACGTATGTGTTTCCTGGCTTTCTCACACTAGTAGTGACACAACTGTCTTTCCAAGATTCAATGGATTTTGTTTTTGTTGGGGCTAAACGCCGTTTCAACAGCTAATGTCATGTCATGGCGATCGGTGCACCTACGCATGTGTTTCCTGGCTTTCTCACACCAGTACTTACACAGCTTTCTTTAAAATTTTCAGTATGTTTTGTTTGTATTGGGGTTAAACGCCGTTTCAACTGCTAATGTGATATCATGTCGGTCAGTGAACCTACGGATATGCTTCCTGGCTTTCTCACACCACTACTGACACAACTTCCTTTCCAAGTTTCAATAGGTTTTATGTTGGGGTTAACTGCCGTTTCAACATTGAATGTCATATCATGGCGGTTTGTTGAGCTACGCATGTTCTTCCTGGCTTTCTCACACCAGTACTGACACAACCTTCTTTCCAAGTTTGAATAGGTTTTGTTTGTGTTGCGTTACTGCCGTTTCAACATTCATAGCGGTCAGTGCAGCTACGCATGTGTTTCTTGGCTTTATCATACCAGTACTGACACAATTTTCTTTCGAAGTTTCAGTAGGTTTTTTTCGTATTGCTTTTAATCGCCGTTTCAACAGGTAATGTCATATCATGGAGGTTACTGCAGGTAGGCACTTGTTTTCTGGCTTTCTCACAGCAGTACTGACACAACTTTCTTTTCAAGTTTCAATGGGTTTTGTTTGTGTTGGGTTTGACTGCCGTTTCAACATTTAATGTCATCTTACGGCGGTCTATGCACCTATGCATGTGCTTCCTACCTTTCTCACACCAGTTCAGACACAACTTTCTTTCCAAGTTATAATGGATTTTGTTTGTGTTGCGATTAACTGCCGCTTTCTCACACCAGTACTGACACAACTTTATTTTCAAGTTTCAATTGGTTTTGTTTGTATTGGGGTTAAACATCGTTTCAACAGCTAATGTCATATCATGACGGTCAGTGCACCTACACATGTTCGTCCTGGCTTTCTCTGACCAGTACTGACACAGCTTTCTTTTCAAGTTGCAATGGGTTTTGGTCGTGTTGGGGTTAACTGCCGTTTCAGCATTTAATATCATATCATGGTGGTCGGTGGAGCTACGCATGTGTTTCCTGGCTTTCTCACACCAGTACCGACACAACTTTCTTTCCTAGGTTCAATAGCTTTTGTTTGTATTGTGGTTAAAGGCCGTTTCAACAGCTAATATCATATCATGGCAGTCTGTGCACCTACGCATGTTCTTCCTGGCTTTCTCCCAGCAGTCCTGATACAACTTTATTTCCAAGTTTCGCTGGATTTTGTATATGTTGGGGTGAACTGCCGTTTCAACATTTAATGTCATATCATGGCGGTCTGTGGAGCTACGCATGTGTTTCCTGGCTTTCTCACACCAGTACTGACACAACTTTCTTTCAAAGTTTCAATGGGTTTTGTTTGTATTGGAGTTAAACGCCGTTTCAACAGCTAATGTCGTATCATGGCGGTCAGTGCACCTTCGCATCTTCTTCCTGCCTTAATCACACCAATACTTTCACAAGTTTCCTTCCAAGTTTGAATGGGTTTAGTTTGTATTGGGGTTAAACGCCGTTTCAACTGCTAATGTCATATCATGGCGGTCAGTGCACCTACGCATCTTCTTCCTGCTTTTCTCCGATAAGGTACTTTCACTACTTTCTTTCCTAGTTTATAGGTTTTGTTTCTATATTGGGGTTAAACGTCGTTTTTAACAGCGAATGTCATATCATGGCAGTCAGTGCACCTAAGCATTTTTTTCCTGGCTATCTCTGACCAGAACTGACACAGCTTTCTTTTCAAGTTTCAATTGGTTTTGTTTGTGTTGGGGTTAACTGCCGTTTCAACATTTAATATCATATCATTGCGGTCAGTGTGTTTTCTGGCCTTTCTCACACCAGTACTGACACAACTTTCTGTCCAAGTTTGAATAGGTTTTGTGTGTGTTGGGTTTAAACGCCGTTTCAACAGCTAATGTCATATCACGGCGGCCGGTGCACCTACTCATCTTCTTCCTGGTTTTGTTACAGCAGCACCGACACAACTTTCTTTCCAAGTTTAAATGGGTTTTGTTTGTATTGGGGTTGAACGCCGTTTCAACATTTAATGTCATATCATGGCGGTCTGTGGAGTTAGGCATGTGTTTCATGGCTTTCTCACACCAGTACCGACACAACAATCTTTGCAAGTTTCAGTAGGGTTTGTTTGTATTGGGATTAAACGCCGTTTCAATAGCTTATGTCATATCATGGCGGCCAGTGCACCTAGGCATATTCTTCCTGGCTTTCTCACACCAGTACTGACACAAGTTTTCTTCTTAGTTTCAATAGTTAAGTTTGTGTTGCGTTTCTGCCGTTTCAACATTTAATATCATATCATGGCGGTCAGTGCAGCTACGCATGTGTTTCTTACCTTTATCACACCAGTACTGACACAACTTTCTTTCCAAGTTTCAGTAGGTTTTGTTTGTATTAGTTGTAATCGCCGTTTCAAGAGCCAATGTCATATCATGGAGGTTAGTGCAATTACACACTTGTTTTTGGGCTTTCTCACAGCAATACTGACAAAAATTATTTTCAAGTTTCAGTGGGTTTTGTTTGTGTTGGGTTTAATTGCCGTTTCAACATTTAATGTCATACCACGACGGTCAGTGCACCTAGGCATGTGCTTCCTAGGTTTCACACACTAATACTGACACAAATTTCTTTCCAAGTTTCAATGGGTTTTGTTTTTATTGGGGTTAAACGCCGTTTCAACTGTTAATGTCATATCATGGCGGTCAGTGCACCTACGCATCTTCTTCCTGGCTTTCTCACACCAGTACTTTCATAACTTTCTTTCCTAGTTTCAATTGGTTTTGTTCCTATATTGGGGTTAAACGTCGTTTCAAAAGCTAATGCCATATCATGGCGGTCAGTTCACCTTCGCATCTTCTTCCTCACACCAGTACTTTCACAACTTTCTTTCCTACTTCGAATGGGTTTTGTTTCTATGTTGGGGTTAAACGCCGTTTCAGCAGGTAATGTCATATCATGGCAGTCTGTTCACCTACGTATGTTCTTCCTGGCTTTCTCCCAGCAGTACTGATACAACTGTATTTCCAAGTTTCAATGGGTTTTGTTTATGTTGGGATGAACTGCCGTTTCAACTTTGAATGTCATATCGTGGCTGTCTGTGGAGCTACGTATGTGTTTCCTGGCTTTCTCACACTAGTAGTGACACAACCGTCTTTCCAAGTTTCAATAGATTTTGTTTTTGTTGGGGCTAAACGCCGTTTCAATAGCTTATGTCATGTCATGGCGATCGGTGCACCTACGCATGTGTTTCCTGGCTTTCTCACACCAGTACTTACACAGCTTTCTTTAAAATTCTCAGTACGTTTTGTTTGTATTGAGGTTAAACGCAGTTTCAACTGCTAATGTCATATCATGTCGGTCAGTGAACCTACGGATGTGCTTCCTGGCTTTCTCACACCACTACTGACACAACTTCCTTTCCAAATTTCAATAGGTTTTGTTTATGTTGGGGTTAACTGCCGTTTCAACATTGAATGTCATATCATGGCGGTTTGTGGAGCTACGCATGTTCTTGCTGGCTTTCTCACACGAGTACTGACACAACTTCCTTTCCAAGTTTCAATAGGTTTTGTTTATGTTGGGGTTAACTGCCGTTTCAACATTGAATGTCATATCATGGCGGTTTGTGGAGCTAGGCATGTTCTTCCTGGCTTTCTCACACCAGTACTGACACAACTTTCTTTCTAAGTTTGAATAGGTTTTGTTTGTGTTGCGTTACTGCCGTTTCAACATTCATAGTGGTCCGTGCATCACACCAGTACTAACACAACTTTCTTTCGAAGTTTCAGTAGTTTTTTTTCCTATTGGTTTAATCGCCGTTTCAACAGCTAATGTCATATCATGGAGCTTACTGCAGGTAGGCACTTGTTTTCTGGCTTTCTCACAGCAGTACTGACACAACTTTCTTTTCAAGTTTCAACGGGTTTTGTTTGTGTTTGGGTTAACTACCGTTTCAATATTTAATGTCATATTACGGCGGTCTGTGCACATATGCATGTGCTTCCTACCTTTCTCACACCAGTACTGACACAAATTTCAAAACTTTCTTTCCAAGTTTCAAAGGGTTTTGTTTGTGTTGCGATTAACTGCCGCTTTCTCACACTAGTGCTGACACAACTTTCTTTCCAAGTTTCAATTGGTTTTGTTTGTATTGGGGTTAAACGTCGTTTCAACAGCTAATGTCATATCATGACGGTCAGTGCACCTACGTAGGTTTGTCCTGGCTTTTTTATTCATTTTTTTTTTCCTGGCTTTCTCTGACCAGTACTGACACAGCTTTCTTTTCAAGTTTCAATGGGTTTTGGTCGTGTTTGGGTTAACTGCCGTTTCAACATTTAATATCATATCATGGTGGTCGGTGGAGCTACGCATGTGTTTCCTGGCTTTCTCAAACCCGTACCGACACAACTTTCTTTCCTAGGTTCAATGGCTTTTGTTTGTATTGTGGTTAAAGGCCGTTTCAACAGCTAATATCATATCATGGCAGTCTGTGCACCTACGCATGTTCTTCCTGGCTTTCTCCCAGCAGTCCTGATTCAAATTTATTTCCAAGTTTCGCTGGATTTTGTATATGTTGGGGTGAACTGCCGTTTCAACATTTAATGTCATATCATGGCTGTCTGTGGAGCTACGCATGTGTTTCCTGGCTTTCTAGCATTAGTACTGACACAACTTTCTTTCCAAGGTTCAATGGGTTTTGTTTGTATTGGAGTTAAACGCCGTTTCAACAGCTAATGTCATATTATGGTGGTCAGTGCACCTTTGCATCTTCTTCCTGGCTTAATCACACCAATACTGTCACAACTTTCTTTCCTAGTTTCAATGGGTTTTATTTGTATACAGGGATTCAACGCCGTTTCAACAGCTAATGTCATATTATGGCGGTCAGTGCACCTACGCATGTTCTTCCTGGCTTTCTCTCACAGGTATCGACACAGCTTTCTTTTCAAGTTTCAATGAGTTTTGTTTCGTTTGGGGTTAACTGCCGTTTCAACATTTAATATCATATCATGGCGGTTAGTGGAGCTATGCATGTTTCCCAGCTCTCTTACACCAGTGCTGACACAACTTTCTTTCCAAGTTTCCATGGGTTTATTTTGTGTGGCGTTTAACTGCCGTTTCCATATTTAATGTCGTATCAGGGCGGTTATGCAGCTACGCATGTGCTTCCTGGCTTTCTATACCAGTACTGACACAACCTTCTTTCCTAGGTTCAATAGCTTTTGTTTTTATCGTGGTTAAACGCCGTTTCAACAGCTAATGTCATATCATGGCATTCTGTGCACCTACACATGTTCTTCCTGGCTTTCTCCCAGCAGTACTGATACAGATGTATTTCCAAGTTTCAATGGGTTTTTTTTTATGTTGGGGTGAACTGCCGTTTCAACATTGAATGTCATATCATGGTGGTTTGTGGAGCTACGCATGTTCTTCCTGGCTTTCTCACACCAGTACTAACACAAGTTTCTTTCCAAGTTTGAATAGGTTTTGTTTGTGTTGTGTTACTGCCCTTTCAACATTCATAGCGGTCAGTGCAGCTAAGCATGTGTTTCTTGGCTTTCTCACACCAGTACTGACACAACTTTCTTTCGAAGTTTCAGTAGGTTTTTTTCGTATTGCTTTTAAACGCCGTTTCAACAGCTAATGTCATATCATGGAGGTTAATGCAGCTACGCACTTGTTTTCTGGCTTTCTCACAGCAGTACTGACAAAACTTTCTTTCCAAGTTTCAATGGATTTTGTTTGGGTTGCGATTAACTGCCGCTTTCTCACACCAGTACTGACAGAACTTTCTTTCCAAGTTTCAATTGGTTTTGTATGTATTGGGGTTAAACGCCGTTTCAACAGCTAATGTCATATCATGGCGGTCATGGCACCTACTCATCTTCTTCCTGGCTTTCTCACACCAGTATTTTCACAACATTATTTCCATGTTTTAATAGGTTTTGTTTGTATTGGGGTAAAAGCTGTTTCTACAGCTAATGTGATATCATGGCGGTCAGTGCAGCTACGCACGTTCTTCCTGGCTTTCTCACACTAGTAATGACACAAGTTTCCGAGTTTTGTTTGTATTGGGGTTAAACGCCTTTAAAACAGCTAATCTCATATCATTCCGGTCAGTGCACCTACGCATGTGTTTCCAGGCTTTTTCACACCAGTACTGACACAAGTTTGAATGGGTTTTGTTTGTATTGGGGTTAAACGCCGTGTCAGCTGCTAATGTCATATAATGGCGGTCATTGCACCTACGCATCTTCTTCCTGGCTTTCTCCCACCAGTACTTTCACAACTTTCTTTCCTAGTTTCAATAGGTTCTGTTTCTATATTGGGGTTAAACGTCGTTTCAACAGCTAATGTCATATCATGGCGGCCAGTGCACCTACACAAGTTTTTCCTGGCTTTCTCTGACCAGTACTGACACAGCTTTCTTTTCAAGTTTCAATGGGTTTTGTTTGTGATGGGGTTAACTGCGGTTTCAACATTTAATATCTTATTATGGCGGTCAGTGTGTTTCCTGGCCTTTCTCACACCAGTACTGACACAACTTTCTTTCCAAGTTTGAATAGGTTTTGTGATTGTTGGGTTTAAACGCCGTTTCAACAGCTAATGTCATATCATGGCGGCCGGTGCACCTCGTAAAAATACTGATAAGTTTTCGTTTTTATTCCTCTAACCATGCTTTGAAGTTGCTTAATGTTGTGTAAGTATTTATCATCAGAGTGCAGTTTGTTTTATATATTTCTCTGTCCATGCTATGAGTTTGTTTTGTCTAGTTTCCTTCGATGGTGCTATGACAATACTATAAATTCGTTTTTTCTCCTTTATGTATTTCTTTCAGAAAGTTCTTGTTCATATTTGTATAACCATATTTCGGCTTTGATTAATCTTTTGCAGTTATTTCTCACCAACACTTCAATTAGTTTATGTTTATAAATCACTAACTATACTTCGAATTTGGTTTATCTTAGGTATTTCTTATGGAAAAAAGTCAGCTTTTTTTCATATATATTGTCAAACTTGCTTTGTATCTTATGTATGAATTTCTCATGAAAATTGCAATAAGGTTTTGTATATTGATATATTTATGTTTTTAAGTAGGTTTTTCTTTAGTATGTACATGTATTTCTAATCCACATTTAAGCAAACTTTTGTCCTTACAGGTATTTCTTTTAGTCTGTTTCGAGTTTGCTTTATTTGTTTTTTTCTCATCCATATTATCGTCAGTTTTTGTATATATTCATCTAACCATCCTGTGAACTTGCTTTATCTAATGTTTATTTTCTCATCAAAGTTTCGGTATGTATTTTGTTTATGTCTCTCTAACCATATTTTGAATTTGCTTTAATGTATGTATGTATTTCTCATGAACATAGATGTAGTGTATATAGGTGTATTGTAGTAAGTTTCTGTGTATTAGTCACTAACCATGATTTGAATTTGCTTTATCATTTGAATATATTTCTAATGAAAATTTCAGGAAACATTTGTTTATTTTTCTCTAACCATGCATTGAATTTGCTTTGTCGCGGGTAAAGATATCTGATGAAAATTTCAATTTTTTTGTTTAAACCTGTTTGTCTAACCGTGCTTTGGCTTTGCTTTGTCTCATGTAAGTATTTCTCATGAAAATTTCAGAGTTTTTGTCTATATTTCTCTAACCATGCTTTGAATATGGCTATAGTCTTGGATAATATTGGGTCGAAATTTTAGTAAGGTCTTATTCATATTTCACTTACTATGCTTTGAATTTGCTTCATCTCATGTGTGTTTTTCCCATCCATATTATAATTAGATTTTGCTTTCATTTGTCTGAGCATGCATTCTATTAGGTTGATCTCATATTTCTAATCCAAATTTAGTAGGTTTTTGTTCATATCGCTTCAACCATATATTGAAATTGCTATATCTTGTGCATGTATTCCTCTAGAAAATTCAGTACCGGTAAGTTTTTCTTTATATTTGTCCAACCCTGGTTTGAATTTGCTTTTATCTCTCGTAGGTATTTCTCGTAAAACGTATAGTTAGTTTTTCTTTTCATATTTTTTCTCATGTTTTACATTTGCTGTATGCCATTTATGTACTTGTCTTGAAAGATTGAGTAAGTTCTTGTATATATCTGGTTTGTTTGCTTTAACAATCCTCTTTATTGTGTTTGTATTTGTTTGTCCAATCATGATTGCTTTCTTGTAGCTTTTTTTCATGTTTCTCTGCAGACGTTTTTATGTGCAGTGCTGTCAGCACACATGTAGCCTAGTAATAGATCAGCAATAATATTCTCGTTATGTTCAGGTATATAGAGAAACATATAGGGCATTATGCAAATTATTTGTAGGTTTTGTTTGTATTGTGGTTTAACGCCTTTTCAACAGCTAATTCATATCATGGAGGTAAGTACACCTACTCATGTGTTTCCTGGCTTTCTCACACCAGTGCTGACACAACTTTATTTCCAAGTTTCAATAGGTTTTGTTTGTATTCGGCTTAAACTCCGTTTCAACAGCTAATGTCATACCAGGGCGGTCAGTGCACCTACGCATCTTCTTCCTGGCTCCACTGACACAACTTTCTTTCGAAGTTTCGAAGTTTCAGTAGGTTTTGTTTGTATTGCTTGTAATCGCCGTTTCAACAGCTAATGTCATATTATGGAGGTTAGGGCAGCTACGCACTTGTTTTCTGGCTTTCTCACAGCAGTACTGACAAAACTTTCTTTTCAAGTTTCTATGGGTTTTGTTTGTGTTGGGGTTACTGCCGTTTCAACATTTAATGTCATACCACGGCGGTCAGTGCACCTAGGCATGTTCTTCCTAGCTTTCTCAGACCAGTACTGAGACACATTTCTTTCCAGGTTTCAGTGGATTTTGTTTGTATTGGGGTCAAACGCCGTTTGAACTGCTAATGTCATATCATGGCGTTCAGTGCACCTACGCCTGTTCTTCCTGGCTTTCTCGCAGCAGTACTGATACCACTTTATTTCCAAGTCTCACTGGGGTTTGTTTATGTTTGGGTTAACTGCCGTTTCAACATTTAATGTCATATCATGGCGGTCTGTGGAGCTACGCATGTGTTTCCTGGCTTTCTCACACTAGTACTGACTCAAAACTCTTTGCAAGTTTCAGTAGGGTTTGTTTGTATTGGGATTAAACGCCGTTTCAACAGCTTATGTGCTATCATGGCGGCCAGTGCAGGAACGCATGGCTTTCTGGCTGTCTCACACCAGTAATGACACAACTTTCTTTCGTTTGAACATTTAATGTCATACCATGGCGGTCAGTGCACCTAGGCATGTGCTTTCTAGCTTTCACACACCAGTACTGACACAAATTTCTTTCCAAGTTTCATTGGGTTTTGTTTGTATTGGGGTTAAACGCCGTTTCAACTGCTAATGTCATGTCATGGCGTTCATGGCACCTACGCGTGTTCTTCCTGGCTTTCTCGCAGCAGTACTGATACAACCTTATTTCCAAGTCTCACTGTGGTTTGTTTATGTTTGGGTTAACTGCCGTTTCAACATTTAATGTCATATCATGGCGGTCTGTGGAGCTACGCATGTGTTTCCTGGCTTTCTCACACGAGTACTGACTCAAAACTCTTTACAAGTTTCAGTAGGGTTTGTTTGTATTGGGATTAAACGCCGTTTCAACGGCTTATGTGATATCATGGCGGCCAGTGCAGGAACGCATGGCTTTCTGGCTGTCTCACACCAGTACTGACACAACTTTCTTTCGTTTCAACATTTAATGTCATACCACGGCGGTCAGTGCACCTAGGCATGTGCTTTCTAGCTTTTACACACCAGTACTGACACAAATTTCTTTCCAAGATTCTATGGGTTTTGTTTGTATTGGGGATAAACGCTGTTTCAACTGATAATGTCATATTATGGCGGTCAGTGCACCTACGCATCTTCTTCCTGGCTTTCACACACCAGTACTTTCACAACTTTCTTTCCTAGTTTCAATAGGTTTTGTTCATATATTGGTGTTAAACGTCGTTTCAATAGCTAATGTCATATCATGGCGGTCAGTGCACGTACGCATGTTCTTCCTGGCTTTCTCTGACCAGTACTGACACAGCTTTCTTTTCAAGTTTCAATGGGTTTTGTTTGTGATGGGGTTAACTGCCGTTTCAACATTTAATATCATATCGTGGCGGTCAGTGGAGCTACGCATGTGTTTCCTGGCTTTCTCACACCAGTACTGACACAACTTTCTTTCCTAGTTTCAATAGGTTGTGTTCGTATATTGGGATTAAACGTCGTTTCAACAGCTAATGTCATATCATGGCGGTCAGTGCACCTACGCATGTTCTTCCTGGCTTTCCTGACCAGTACTGACACAGCTTTCTTTTCAAGTTTCAATGGGTTTTGTTTGTGTTAGGGTTAACTGCCGTTTCAACATTTAATTTCATATCAGGGCGGACAGTGCAGCTGCGGATGTGCTTCCTGGCTTTCTTATACCAGTACTTACACAACTTACTGTCCCAGGTTCAATAGCTTTTGTTTGTATTGTGGGTAAAAGCCGTTTCAACATCAGATGTCATCATGGCAGTCTGTGTACCTACGCATGTTCTTCCTGGCTTTCTCCCAGCAGTACTGATACAGTTGTATTTTCAAATTTCAATGGGTTTTGTTTATGATGGGGTGAACTGCCGTTTCAACTTTGAATGTCATATTATGGCGGTCATTGCACCTACTCATCTTCTTCCTGGCTTTCTCCCACCAGTACTTTCACAAATTTCCTTCCTAGTTTCAACAGTTTTTGTTTCTATATTGGGGTTAAACGTCGTTTCAACAGCTAATGTCATATTATGGCGGTCAGTGCACCTACACAAGTTTTTCCTGGCTTTCTCTGACCAGTACTGACACAGCTTTCTTTTCAAGTTTCAGTGGGTTTTGTTTGTGTTGAGGTTAACTGCCGTTTCAACATTTAATATCATATTATGGCGGTCAGTGTGTTTCCTGGCCTTTCTCACACCAGTACTGACACAACTTTCTTTCCAAGTTTGAATAGGTTTTGTGAGTGTTAGGTTTAAACGCCGTTTCAACACCTAATGTCATATCATGGCGGTCATGGCACCTACTCATCTTCTTCCTGGCTTTCTCACACCAGTATTTTCACAACATTATTTCCATGTTTTAATAGGTTTTGTTTGTATTGGGGTAAAAGCTGTTTCTACAGCTAATGTGATATCATGGCGGTCAGTGCAGCTACGCACGTTCTTCCTGGCTTTCTCACACTAGTAATGACACAAGTTTCCGAGTTTTGTTTGTATTGGGGTTAAACGCCTTTAAAACAGCTAATGTCATATCATTCCGGTCAGTGCACCTACGCATGTGTTTCCAGGCTTTCTCACACCAGTACTGACACAAGTTTGAATGGGTTTTGTTTGTATTGGGGTTAAACGCCGTGTCAACTGCTAATGTCATATAATGGCGGTCATTGCACCTACGCATCTTCTTCCTGGCTTTCTCCCACCAGTACTTTCACAACTTTCTTTCCTAGTTTCAATAGGTTTTGTTTCTATATTGGGGTTAAACGTCGTTTCAACAGCTAATGTCATATCATGGCGGCCAGTGCACCTACACAAGTTTTTCCTGGCTTTCTCTGACCAGTACTGACACAGCTTTCTTTTCAAGTTTCAATGGGTTTTGTTTGTGATGGGGTTAACTGCGGTTTCAACATTTAATATCTTATTATGGCGGTCAGTGTGTTTCCTGGCCTTTCTCACACCAGTACTGACACAACTTTCTTTCCAAGTTTGAATAGGTTTTGTGATTGTTGGGTTTAAACGCCGTTTCAACAGCTAATGTCATATCATGGCGGCCGGTGCAACTCGTAAAAATTCTGATAAGTTTTCGTTTTTATTCCTCTAACCATGCTTTGAAGTTGCTTAATGTTGTGTAAGTATTTATCATCAGAGTGCAGTTTGTTTTATATATTTCTCTGTCCATGCTATGAGTTTGTTTTGTCTAGTTTCCTTCGATGGTGCTATGACAATACTATAAATTCGTTTTTTCTCCTTTATGTATTTCTTTCAGAAAGTTCTTGTTCATATTTGTATAACCATATTTCGGCTTTGATTAATCTTTTGCAGTTATTTCTCACCAACACTTCAATTAGTTTATGTTTATAAATCACTAACTATACTTCGAATTTGGTTTATCTTAGGTATTTCTTATGGAAAAAAGTCAGCTTTTTTTCATATATATTGTCAAACTTGCTTTGTATCTTATGTATGAATTTCTCATGAAAATTGCAATAAGGTTTTGTATATTGATATATTTATGTTTTTAAGTAGGTTTTTCTTTAGTATGTACATGTATTTCTAATCCACATTTAAGCAAACTTTTGTCCTTACAGGTATTTCTTTTAGTCTGTTTCGAGTTTGCTTTATTTGCTTTTTTCTCATCCATATTATCGTCAGTTTTTGTATATATTCATCTCACCATCCTGTGAACTTGCTTTATCTAATGTTTATTTTCTCATCAAAGTTTCGGTATGTATTTTGTTTATGTCTCTCTAACCATATTTTGAATTTGCTTTAATGTATGTATGTATTTCTCATGAACATAGATGTAGTGTATATAGGTGTATTGTAGTAAGTTTCTGTGTATTAGTCACTAACCATGATTTGAATTTGCTTTATCATTTGAATATATTTCTAATGAAAATTTCAGGAAACATTTGTTTATTTTTCTCTAACCATGCATTGAATTTGCTTTGTCGCGGGTAAAGATATCTGATGAAAATTTCAATTTTTTTGTTTAAACCTGTTTGTCTAACCGTGCTTTGGCTTTGCTTTGTCTCATGTAAGTATTTCTCATGAAAAATTCAGAGTTTTTGTCTATATTTCTCTAACCATGCTTTGAATATGGCTATAGTCTTGGATAATATTGGGTCGAAATTTTAGTAAGGTCTTATTCATATTTCGCTTACTATGCTTTGAATTTGCGTCATCTCATGTGTGTTTTTCCCATCCATATTATAATTAGATTTTGCTTTCATTTGTCTGAGCATGCATTCTATTAGGTTGATCTCATATTTCTAATCCAAATTTAGTAGGTTTTTGTTCATATCGCTTCAACCATATATTGAAATTGCTATATCTTGTGCATGTATTCCTCTAGAAAATTCAGTACCGGTAAGTTTTTCTTTATATTTGTCCAACCCTGGTTTGAATTTGCTTTTATCTCTCGTAGGTATTTCTCGTAAAACGTATAGTTAGTTTTTCTTTTCATATTTTTTCTCATGTTTTACATTTGCTGTATGCCATTTATGTACTTGTCTTGAAAGATTGAGTAAGTTCTTGTATATATCTGGTTTGTTTGCTTTAACAATCCTCTTTATTGTGTTTGTATTTGTTTGTCCAATCACGATTGCTTTCTTGTAGCTTTTTTTCATGTTTCTCTGCAGACGTTTTTATGTGCAGTGCTGTCAGCACACATGTAGCCTAGTAATAGATCAGCAATAATATTCTCGTTATGTTCAGGTATATAGAGAAACATATAGGGCATTATGCAAATTATTTGTAGGTTTTGTTTGTATTGGGGTTTAACACCTTTTCAACAGCTAATTCATATCATGGAGGTAAGTACACCTACTCATGTGTTTCCTGGCTTTCTCACACCAGTGCTGACACAACTTTATTTCCAAGTTTCAATAGGTTTTGTTTGTATTCGGCTTAAACTCCGTTTCAACAGCTAATGTCATACCAGGGCGGTCAGTGCACCTACGCATCTTCTTCCTGGCTCCACTGACACAACTTTCTTTCGAAGTTTCGAAGTTTCAGTAGGTTTTGTTTGTATTGCTTGTAATCGCCGTTTCAACAGCTAATGTCATATTATGGAGGTTAGGGCAGCTACGCACTTGTTTTCTGGCTTTCTCACAGCAGTACTGACAAAACTTTCTTTTCAAGTTTCTATGGGTTTTGTTTGTGTTGGGGTTACTGCCGTTTCAACATTTAATGTCATACCACGGCGGTCAGTGCACCTAGGCATGTTCTTCCTAGCTTTCTCAGACCAGTACTGAGACATATTTCTTTCCAGGTTTCAGTGGGTTTTGTTTGTATTGGGGTCAAACGCCGTTTGAACTGCTAATGTCATATCATGGCGTTCAGTGCACCTACGCCTGTTCTTCCTGGCTTTCTCCCAGCAGTACTGATACCACTTTATTTCCAAGTCTCACTGGGGTTTGTTTATGTTTGGGTTAACTGCCGTTTCAACATTTAATGTCATATCATGGCGGTCTGTGGAGCTACGCATGTGTTTCTTGGCTTTCTCACACTAGTACTGACTCAAAACTCTTTGCAAGTTTCAGTAGGGTTTGTTTGTATTGGGATTAAACGCCGTTTCAACAGCTTATGTGCTATCATGGCGGCCAGTGCAGGAACGCATGGCTTTCTGGCTGTCTCACACCAGTAATGACACAACTTTCTTTCGTTTGAACATTTAATGTCATACCATGGCGGTCAGTGCACCTAGGCATGTGCTTTCCAGCTTTCACACACCAGTACTGACACAAATTTCTTTCCAAGTTTCATTGGGTTTTGTTTGTATTGGGGTTAAACGCCGTTTCAACTGCTAATGTCATGTCATGGCGTTCATGGCACCTACGCGTGTTCTTCCTGGCTTTCTCGCAGCAGTACTGATACAACCTTATTTCCAAGTCTCACTGTGGTTTGTTTATGTTTGGGTTAACTGCCGTTTCAACATTTAATGTCATATCATGGCGGTCTGTGGAGCTACGCATGTGTTTCCTGGCTTTCTCACACGAGTACTGACTCAAAACTCTTTACAAGTTTCAGTAGGGTTTGTTTGTATTGGGATTAAACGCCGTTTCAACAGCTTATGTGATATCATGGCGGCCAGTGCAGGAACGCATGGCTTTCTGGCTGTCTCACACCAGTACTGACACAACTTTCTTTCGTTTCAACATTTAATGTCATACCACGGCGGTCAGTGCACCTAGGCATGTGCTTTCTAGCTTTCACACACCAGTACTGACACAAATTTCTTTCCAAGTTTCAATGGGTTTTGTTTGTATTGGGGATAAACGCTGTTTCAAGTGATAATGTCATATTATGGCGGTCAGTGCACCTACGCATCTTCTTCCTGGCTTTCACACACCAGTACTTTCACAACTTTCTTTCCTAGTTTCAATAGGTTTTGTTCATATATTGGTGTTAAACGTCGTTTCAATAGCTAATGTCATATCATGGCGGTCAGTGCACGTACGCATGTTCTTCCTGGCTTTCTCTGACCAGTACTGACACAGCTTTCTTTTCAAGTTTCAATGGGTTTTGTTTGTGTTGGGGTTAACTGCCGTTTCAACATTTAATATCATATCGTGGCGGTCAGTGGAGCTACGCATGTGTTTCCTGGCTTTCTCACACCAGTACTGACACAACTTTCTTTCCTAGTTTCAATAGGTTGTGTTCGTATATTGGGATTAAACGTCGTTTCAACAGCTAATGTCATATCATGGCGGTCAGTGCACCTACGCATGTTCTTCCTGGCTTTCCTGACCAGTACTGACACAGCTTTCTTTTCAAGTTTCAATGGGTTTTGTTTGTGTTGGGGTTAACTGCCGTTTCAACATTTAATTTCATATCAGGGCGGACAGTGCAGCTGCGGATGTGCTTCCTGGCTTTCTCATACCAGTACTTACACAACTTACTGTCCCAGGTTCAATAGCTTTTGTTTGTATTGTGGGTAAAAGCCGTTTCAACATCAGATGTCATCATGGCAGTCTGTGTACCTACGCATGTTCTTCCTGGCTTTCTCCCAGCAGTACTGATACAGTTGTATTTTCAAATTTCAATGGGTTTTGTTTATGATGGGGTGAACTGCCGTTTCAACTTTGAATGTCATATTATGGCGGTCATTGCACCTACTCATCTTCTTCCTGGCTTTCTCCCACCAGTACTTTCACAAATTTCCTTCCTAGTTTCAATAGTTTTTGTTTCTATATTGGGGTTAAACGTCGTTTCAACAGCTAATGTCATATTATGGCGGTCAGTGCACCTACACAAGTTTTTCCTGGCTTTCTCTGACCAGTACTGACACAGCTTTCTTTTCAAGTTTCAGTGGGTTTTGTTTGTGTTGAAGTTAACTGCCGTTTCAACATTTAATATCATATTATGGCGGTCAGTGTGTTTCCTGGCCTTTCTCACACCAGTACTGACACAACTTTCTTTCCAAGTTTGAATAGGTTTTGTGAGTGTTAGGTTTAAACGCCGTTTCAACACCTAATGTCATATCATGGCGGCCGGTGCACCTACGCATGTTCTTCCTGGTTTTGTTACAGCAGCACTGACACAACTTTCTTTCCAAGTTTCGATAGGTTTTGTTTGTATTGGGGTTGAACGCCGTTTCAACATTTAATGTCATATCATGGCGGTCTGTGGAGCTACGCATGTGTTTCATGGCTTTGTCACACCAGTACTGACATAACACTCTTTGCAAGTTTCAGGAGGGTTTGTTTGTATTGGGATTAAACACCGTTTCAATAGTTTATATCATATCATGGCGGCCAGTGCACCTACGCATGTGCTTTCTTGCTGTCTCACAGCAGTACTGACACAACTTTCTTTCCAGGTTTAATTGGTTTTGTTTGTATTTATGTTAAACGCGTTTCAACAGCTAATCTCATATCATTCCGGTCAGTGCACCTAGGCATGTTCTTCCTGGCTGTTCTCACACCAGTACTGACACATCTTTCCTTCCAAATTTCAACAGGTTTAGTTTGTGTTGCGTTTCTGCCGTTTCAACATTTAATGTCATATCATGGCGGTCAGTGCAGCTACGGACGTGTTTCTTTGCTTTATCACACCAGTACTGACACAACTTTCTTTCGAAGTTTCAGTAGGTTTTGTTAGTATTGGTTGTAATCGCCGTTTCAACAGCTAATGTCATATTATGGAGGTTAGTGCAGGTATGCACTTCTTTTTTGGCTTTCTCACAGTAGTACTGACCAAACTTTCTTATTAAGTTTATTGGGTTTTGTTTGTGGTGGGGTTAACTGCCATTTCAACATTTAATGTCATACCACGGCGGTCAGTGCACCTAGGCCTGTGTTTCCTAGCTTTCTCACACCAGTACTGACACAAATTTCTTTCCAACTTTCAATGGGTTTTGTTGGTATTGGGGTTAAACGCCGTTTCAGCTGCTAATATCATATCATTGCGGTCAGTGCACCTATGCATCTTCTTCTTAGCTTTCTCACACCAGAATTCTTACAACTTTCTTTCCTAGTTTCAATAGGTTTTGTTCCTGTATTGGAGTTAAACGTCGTTTCAACAGCTAATGTCATATCATGGTGGTCAGTTCACGTACGCATGTCTTTCCTGGCTTTCTCTGACCAGTACTGACACAGCTTTCTTTTCAAGTTTCAATGGGTTTTGTTTGTGTTGGGGTTAACAGCCGTTTCAACATTTAACATCATATCATGGCGGTCAGTGGAGCTACGCATGTGTTTCCTGGCTTTCTCACACCAGTACTGACACAACTTTCCAAGTTTCTATGGGTTTTCTTTGTGTTGCTGTTAACTGCCGTTTCAACATGTAATGTCATATCAGGGCGGTCAGTGTGACTACGCATGTGCTTCCTGGCTTTCTCATACCAGTACTGACACAACTTTCTTTCCTAGGTTCAGTAGCGTTCGTTTGCATTGTGGTTGAAAGCCGTTTCAACAGCAGATGTCATATCATGGCAGTCTGTGCACCTACGCATGTTCTTCTTGGCTTTCTCCCAGCAGTACTGATACAAATTTATTTCCAAGTTTCAATGGGTTTTTTATGTTGGTGTGAACTGCCGTTTCAACATTTAATATCATATCATGGCGGTCTGTGGAGCTACGCATGTGTTTCCTGGCTTTATCACACAAGTACTGACACAACTTTCTTTCCAAGTTTCAATGGATATTGTTTGTGCTGCGGTTAACTGCCGCTTTCTCACACCAGTACTGACAACTTTCTTTCCAAGTTTCAATTAGTTTTGTTTGCATTGGGATTAAACGCCGTTTCAACAGCTAATGTTATATCATGGCGGTCAGTGCACCTTCGCATCTTCTTCCTGGTTTTCTCACACCTGTACTATCACAATTTCCTTTCCTAGTTTCAATAGTTTTTCTTTCTATATTGGGGTTGAACGCCGTTTCAACAGCTAATGTCATATCATGGCGGTTAGTGCACCTACGCATGTTCTTCCTGGCTTTCTCTCACCAGTATTGACACAGCTTTCTTTTCAAGTTTCATTGGGTTTTGTTTTGGTTTGGGGTTAACTGCCGTTTCAACATTTAATATCATATCATGGCGGTCAGTGAAGCTACGCATGTGTTTCCTAGCTCTCTTACACCAGTTCTGACACAACTTTCTTTCGAAGTTTCAATGGCTTTTTTTGTGTGGCGGTTAACTGCCGTTTCAAGATTTAATGTCATATTAGGGCGTTTAGTGCAGCTACGCATGTGCTTCCTGGCTTTCTCATACCAGTACTGACACAACTTTCTTTCCTAGGTTCAATAGCTTTTGTTTGTATTGTGGTTAAACGCCGTTTCAACAGCTAATGTAATACCATGGCAGTCTGTGCACCTACGCATGTTCTTCCTGGCTTTCTCCCAGCAGTACTGATACAACTTTATTTCCTAGTTTCGCTGGGTTTTATTTATGTTGGGGTGAACTATCGTTTCAACATTGAATGTCATATCATGGCGGTCTGTGGAGTTACGCATATGTTTCCTGGCTTTCTCACACAAATATTGACACAACTTTCTTTCAACGTTTCAAGGGATTTTGTTTGTGTTGTGTTTGTGTTGTGGTTAAACGCCGTTTCAACAGCTAATATCATATCATGGCAGTCTGTGCACCTACGCATGTTCTTCCTGGCTTTCTTACACCAGTACTGATACAGCTTTATTTCCAAGTTTCAATGAGTTTTGTTTATGTTGGGATTAACTGCCGTTTCAACATTGAATGTCATATCATGTCGGTCAATGAACTTACGCATGTGCTTCCTTGCTTTCTCACACCAGTACTGACACAACTTTCTTTCCAAGTTTCAATAGCTTTTCTTTATGTTTGGGTTAACTGCCGTTTCAACATATAATGTCATATCATGGCGGTTTGTGGAGCTACACGTGTTCTTCCTAGCTTTCACCAGTACTGACACAACTTTCTTTCCAAGTTTCAATAGGTTTTGTTTGTGTTGCGTTACTGCCGTTTCAACACTCACAGCGGTCAGAGCAGCTAAGCATGTGTTTCTTGGATTTATCACACCTGTCCGTACTGACACAAGTTTCTTTCGAAGTTTCAGTAGGGTTTTTTTTTTGTATTGGTTTTAATAGCCATTTCAACAGCTAATGTCATATCATGGAGGTTAGTGCAGGTACGCACTTGTTTTCTGGCTTTCTCACATTAGTACTGACAAAACTTTCTTTTCAAGTTTCAATGGGTTTTGTTTGTGTTGGGGTTAACTGCCGTTTCAACATTTAATGTCATATTACGGCGGTCAGTGCACCTAGGCATGTGCTTCCTAGCTTTCTCACACAAGTACTGACACAAATTTCTTTCCAAGTTATAATGGTTTTGTTTGTATTGGGGTTGAACGCCGTTTCAACAGCTAATGTCATATTATGGCAGTCAGTGCATCTTCGCATCTTCTTCCTGACTTTCTCACACCAGTACTTTCACAACTTTCTTTCCTAGTTTCAATGGGTTTTGTTTCTATATTGGGGTTAAACGCCGTTTCAACAGCTAATGTCATATCATGGCGGACGGTGCACCTGCGCATGTTTTTCCTGGGTTTCTCTCACCAATATTGACACAGCTTTCTATCAAGTTTCAATGTTTTTTTTTTTTTTTTTTTTTTTTTTTTTTGGGGGGGGGGGGTTATGGGTTAACTGCCGTTTCAACATTTAATATCATAACATGGCGGTCAGTGGAACTACTCATGTGTTTTCTGGCTTTGTCGCAGCGGTACTGATACAATTTAATTTCCAAGTTTAAACGGGTTTTGTTTGTGTTGCAGTTAACGGCCGTTTCAACATTTAATATTATATCAGGGCGGTAAGTGCACCTTCGCATCTGCTTCCTGGCTTTCTCATACCAGTACTGACACAACTTTCTTTCCTAGGTTCAATAGCTTTTGTTTGTATTGTGGTTAAACGCCGTTTCAACAGCTAATGTCATATCATGGCAATCTGTTCACCTACGCATGTTCTTCCTGGCTTTCTCCCAGCAGTACTGATACAGCTGCATTTCCAAGTTTCAATGGGTTTTGTTTATGTGGGGTTGAACTGCCGTTTCAAAATTGAATGTGATATGATGGCGGTCTGTGGAGCTACGCATGTGTTTCCTGGCTTTCTCACACCAGTACTGACACAACTTTCTTTCCAAGTTTCAATAGGTTTTTTTTTTTTTTTTTTTTTTTGGGGGGGGGGGGGGGGCTAAAGGCCGTTTCTACAGCTAATGTCATGTCATGGCGATCGGTGCACCTACGTGTGTGTTTCCTGGCTTTCTCACACCAGTACTGACACAGCTTTCTTTCAAATTTTCAGTATATTTTGTTTGTATTGGGGTTAAACGCCGTTTCAACTCTAATGTCATATCATGGCGGTCAGTGAATCTACGCATGTGCTTCCTGGCTTTCTCACCCCAGTAGTGACACAACTTTCTTTCCAAGTTTCAATAGGTTTTGTTTTTGGTGGGGTTAACTGCCGTTTCAACATTGACTGTCATATCGTGGCGGTTTGTGGAGCTACCGATGCCCTTGCTGGCTTTCTCACACCAGTACTGACACAGCTTTCTTTCAAATTTTCAGTATATTTTGTTTGTATTGGGGTTAAACACCGTTTCAACTCTAATGTCATATCATGGCGGTCAGTGAATCTACGCATGTGCTTCCTGGCTTTCTCACCCCAGTAGTGACACAACTTTCTTTCCAAGTTTCAATAGGTTTTGTTTTTGGTGGGGTTAACTGCCGTTTCAACATTGACTGTCATATCGTGGCGGTTTGTGGAGCTACCGATGCCCTTGCTGGCTTTCTCACACCAGTACTGACACAACTTTCTTTGCAAGTTTCAATAGGTTTGTTTGTGTTGCGTTACTACCGTTTCAACATTCATAGCGGTCAGTGCAGTTAAGCATGTGTTTCTTGGCTTTATGACACCACTACTGACACAACTTTCTTTCGAAGTTTCAGTAGGTTTTTTTTTTTTCTATTAGTTTTTCATCGCCGTTTCAACAGCTAATGTCATATCATGGAGGTTAGTGCAGCTACGCACTTGTTTTCTGGCTTTCTCACAGCAGTACTGACAAAACTTTCTTTTCAAGTTTCAATGGGCTTTGTTTGTGTTGGGGTTAACTGCCGTTTCAACATTTAATGTCATATAACGGTGGTCAATGCGCCTAGGCATGTGCTTCCTAGCTTTCGCACACCAGTACCGACACAACTTTTTTTCCAAGTTTCAATGGGTTTTGTTTCTATATTGGGGTTAAACGCCGTTTCAACAGCTAATGTCATATCATGGCGGTCAGTATACCTACGCATGTTCTTCCTGGCTTTCTCTGACCAGTACTGACACAGCTTTCATTTAAAGTTTGAATGGGTTTTTTTTTGTGTTGGGGTTAACTGCCGTTTCAACATTTAATATCATATCATGGCGGTCAGTGGAGCTACGCAAGTGTTTCCTGGCTTTCTCACACCAGTACTGACAACTTTCTTTCCAAGTTTGAATAGGTTTTGCGTGTGTTGGTTTTAAAAGCCGTTTCAACAGCTAATGTCATATCATGGCGGTCGGTGCACCTACGCGTGTGTGTCCTGGCTTTCTTAAAGCAGCACTGACACAACTTTATATCCAAGTTTCAATAGGTTTTTTTTTTTTTGTATTGGGGTTGAACGCCGTTTCAACATTTAATGTCATATCATGGCAGTCAGTGCACCTACGCATGTGCTTTCTGGCCTTCTTACACCAATACTGATACAGTTTTCCTTTCAAGTCACTGACTACTTTTTGCACATAGATAAGAGGTGGAAAAGTGCCGTGTAGAAAGTTTGCCTCAACCGAGTATCGACCCTGCAACCACTAGGTCACGAGTCAGATACGCTAACTAATATCTTAAAACTTGCACATACATCTCTTTTAAGGATTGTCAGGCCAGGGAATGTCTGAAGACATTTGTGACCGTACCCACTATGCCATGAGATTGACCATAAACATGCTGACTCCCTAAGCAAATTGTTGATTATTGACATGCCCAGTAAAAGTCATTCCACCGATCGGCCACACTGTACTAAATGGACAGTCTTGTCTGGTGTGTCAAGTGTATGCTAAACAGTGCATAATATGTCAGCATGTGGAAATGGTAATTTAATTGTAATTAATGTGGGTTGATTAAGTAGATGTAAGCAGTTGCTGGTAAATTTGACCCACAGGGAGATGCGGTTTGCTCCTTACCCTATTTCTTTCTTCTATTTTCAGAGCAAACAGAAAGATGAAGTACAAAGCAGACACATATACACAATTATTTTACGATAGACTAGCTTATGAAAATTTCAATACCAAGGACCAAAGATTGAGGACTGAAGGCTGAATTACTATTAGGTATAACAAGGTTTATTATAACCATTTGCAGTGTGCGAATATTCTTCTTGTTTTTTTACAAAAACTGTTTTATTGATAATTTGAATTTGATTTTGGAAGGGTAGAAAACATGTGGGAAGAGGAGAAAAGTCTGATAACCAGCCGACAGCATTTTCTCCATTTCCCACATGTTTTCTATCCTTCCAAAATCAAATCCAATTTTGAGTCACATTTAAATTGTCATCTGCAAATGGTTTCATTTTGGACATGTCTAAAATTTTGTCTTAAGATTTGAAGAGTATGTTTTAGCATTTTCTCCCTTTCCCATTATGTTTTCTAACCTTTTAGAGACTAATCATATCATTTAAGACACGCTGAATTCGTCATCTTTAAAAGCTTTTAATTTCGACAGGTGAAAAATTGTATCATGTGGTAAAAAAGTTAATGAAGATCATATTCTAACATTTGGAGAAACAAATTATTGGATTTGACTTTATCAATCAGAATGATGGACGAAGATGTTACACGCTCAAAACTGTTTTTGATGATATGTTCTCGAAATGTCTGACATTTGTTGAATACATGGTGTTTATTGCCATTTTCAACATTATTTTAGCTATATCGCGATGCAAGTGCACCTAATGAAGATTAAATGGAGTTTCTTACAGCCGTTCCATGCTACTGGCTCCTTTCCTACAGGAAAAAAAAAATGCCTGTGCAATGTTCAGAAGGATATAATTACATTAGAAATATCAGAAATACCAGAAATAAAGATCAAACTACACATTTTGTGGTCTAATTTTGATAAAACGTAAGAGTGTGCATAGCCTTTTAAATTGAGGATTCCATATTTACTCAGTGTTTACCTCTTTACAAGACATTAAAATTTGAGACAGGTCTATAAATGCAGATTTTCAGGTTTTTACTCCCTTTTCAACACCTTTTTCGAAAGCACCTTCTCTTAGGGCCGTCTAAACACTGGTTTATCAGCAAAAGTTGATTTATAGATAAATGTAAAAGCTTTAGGTTGACACTTGTTAGAATCACGGGTCACCTGGGAGTAGCCTTGTGCAAGGCACTACAAAGGTCCAGTCTTATACTGGTTAAAAGCTATTGCTGATAAATGACTGAAACATTATTACATGCAATGAAAACACAATTCAAACAAAAAAAATATATTTTTTTTCTTCTTCTCAGATGACAATATGGAGGATGCCATGTAGCAACAGTTTGAGGAAAAAGGTGGGTTGAATTTATCAGTTAGTTTTTCCTTTGGTGGGATGAAACCATTCTTATCACAACTCCTTAGACCAGGAAGGAATTTTGACAAGGAAGGTTTCAAGTTAATGTATGTAAATACATGCTTTGTCAAAATTGCAACTACTTTTTCTTTTACATCTTAACCATGCTTTAGAATTGTGTTGTCTAGAGTATGTATACCTCACAAAAAAGGATTGAGTTGTAATCTGAATTTGTCTACCCATGTTTGGAATTTGTTTTGTGTCATGAATTTTATTTCTCGTAAAAATTCTGATAAGTTTTCCTTTTTATTCCTCTAACCATGCTTTGAAGTTACTTAATGTTGTGTAAGTATTTATCATCAGAGTGCAGTTTGTTTGATATATTTCTCTAATCATGCTATGAGTTTGTTTTGTCTAGTTTCCTTTGATGGTGCTCTGACAATGCTATGAATTCGTTTTTTCTCCTGTATGTATTTCTTTCAGAAAGTTCTTGTTCATATTTGTATAACCATAGATCGGCTTTGATTAATCTTTTGCAGTTATTTCTCACCAACACTTCAATTAGTTTATGTTTATAAATCACTAACCATTCTTTGAATTTCGTTTATCTTAGGTATTTCTTATGGAAAAAAGTAAGCTTTTTTCATATTTATTTGTCAAACTTGCTTTGTATGTTTTGTATGCATTTCTCATGAAAATTGCAATAAGGTTTTGTATATTGATATAGCTATGTTTTTAAGTAGGTTTTTCTTTAGTATGTATTTCTAATCCAGATTTAAGCAAACTTTTGTCCTTACAGGTATTCTTTTAGTCTGTTTCGAGTTTTTTTTTTTTTTTTTTTTTTTATCCACATTATCTTCAGTTTTTGTTTCTATTCATCTAACCATCCTGTGAATTTGCTTTATCTAATGTTTATTTTCTCATCAAAGTTTCAGTATGTACTTTGTTTATGTCTCTCTAACCATATTTTGAATTTGCTTTAATGTATGTATGTATTTCTCATGAACATAGATGTAGTGTATATACATGTATTGTAGTAAGTTTCTGTGTATTAGTCACTAACCATGATTTGAATTTGCTTTATCTCTTGAATGTATTTCTAATGAAAATTCCAGGAAAAAATTGCATATTTTTCTCTAACCATGCATTGAATTTGCTTTGTCGCGGGTAAAGATTTCTGATGAAAATTTTTTTTTTTTTTTTTTTTTTTTTTTTTTTTTTGGTTTAAACCTGTTTTTCTAACCGTGCTTTGTCTTTGCTTTGTCTCATGTATGTATTTCTCATGAAAAATTCAGAGTTTTTTTTCTATATTTCTCTAACCATGCTTTGAATATGGCTATGGTCTTGGATAATATTGGGTCGAAATTTTAGTAAGGTCTTATTCATATTTCACTAACCATGCTTTGAATTTGCTTCATCTCATGTGTGTTTTTCCCATCCATATTATAATTAGATTTTGCTTTCATTTGTCTGAGCATGCATTCTATTAGGTTGATCTCATATTTCTAATCCAAATTTAGTAGGTTTTTGTTCATATCGCTTCAACCATATATTGACATTGCTATATCTTTTGTATGTATTTCTCTAGAAAATTCAGTACCGGTAAGTTTTTGTTTATATTTGTGTAACCCTGGTTTGAATTTGCTTTTATCTCTCGTAGGTATTTCTCGTAAAACGTACAGTTAGTTTTTCTTTTCGTATTTCTTCTCATGTTTTACATTTGCTGTATGCCATTTATGTACTTGTCTTGAAAATTTGAGTAAGTTCTTGTATATGCCGGGTTTGTTTGCTTTAACAATCCTCTTGATTGTGTTTGTATTTGTTTATCCAATCATGTTTGGTTTCTTGTAGCTTTTTTCATGTTTCTCTGCAGACGTTATTATGTGCAGTGCTGTCAGCACACATGTAGCCTAGTAATAGGTCAGCAATGATATTCTCGTTATGTTCAGGTATATAGAGAAACATATAGGGTATTACGCAAATTATTTGTAGGTTTTGTTTGTATTGGGGTTAAACGCCTTTTCAACAGCTATTTCATATCATGGAAGTAAGTGCACCTATGCATGTGTTTCCTGGCTTTCTCACACCAGTGCTGACACAACTTTATTTCCAAGTTTCAATAGGTTTTGTTTGTATTCGGCTTAAACGCCGTTTCAACAGCTAATGTCATACATGGGCGGTCAGTGCAGCGACGCAGGTGTTTCTTGGCTTTCTCATTCCAGTACTGGCACAACTTTGTTTCCAAGTTTCAATACGTTTTGTTTGTATTGAGGTTAACGCTGTTTGAACAGCTAATGTCATAACATGGCGGTCAGTTCAGCTGCCCATGTTCTTCCTGGCTTTCTCCCACTAGTACTGACACAACTTTCTTTCCAAGTCTTAATAGGTTTTGTTTGTATTGGGCTTAAATGGGTTTCCTTAGCTAATCTCATATCATTCCGGTCAGTGCACCTACGCATGTGTTTCCAGGCTTTCTCACACCAGTACAGACACAACTTTCCTTCCAAGTTTCAGTAGATTTAGTTTCTGTTGCGTTTCTGCCGTTTCAACATTTAATGTCATATCATGGCGGTCAGTGCCCCTACGGATGTGCTTCCTGGCTTTCTCACACCAGTACTGACACAACTTTCTTTCGAAGTTTCAGTAGGTTTTGTTTGTATTGGTTGGAATCGAAGTTTCAACAGCTAATGTCATATCATGGAGGTAAGTGCAGCTACGCACTTCTTTTTTGGCTTTCTGACAGCAGTACTGACAAAACTTTCTTATCAAGGTTCAATGGGTTTTGTTTGTGTTGGGGTTAACAGCCGTTTCAAAATTTAATGCCATACCACGGCGGTCAGTCCACCTAGGCATGTGCTTCCTAGCTTTCTCACACCAGTCTTGATACAAAATTCTTTCCAAGTTTCAATGTTTTTTTTTTTTTTCTTTTTTTTTTTTTGTCTTGGGGTTAAACCCCGTTTCAACTGCCGTTTCAGCATTTAATGTCATACCACGGCGGTCAGTGCAACTAGGCATGTGCTTCCTAGCTTTCTCACACCAGTCTTGACTCAAAATTCCTTCCAAGTTTAAATGTTTTTTTTTTTTTTTTTTTTTTTTTGTATTGGGGTTAAACCCCGTTTCAACTGCTAATGTCATATCATGGCGGTTAGTGCACCTACGCATGTTCTTCCTGGCTTTCTCACACCAGTACTTTCACAACTTTCTTTCCTAGTTTCAATAGGTTTTGTTTCTATATTGGGGTTAAACGTCGTTTCAACAGCTAATGTCATATCATGGCGGTCAGTGCACCTACGCATGTTCTTCCTGCCTTTCTCTGACCAGTACTGACACAGCTTTCTTTTCAAGTTTCAATGTGTTTTGTTTGTGTTGCCGTTAACTGCCGTTTCAACATTTAATGTCATATCAGTGCGGTCAGTGTAGCTACGCATGTGCTTCATGGCTTTCTCATACCAGTACTAACACAACTTTCTTTTCTAGGTTTCTTTCATAGTTTCAATAGCATTTGTTTCTTTGTGGTTAAACGCCGTTTTAACATCTAATGTCATATCATGGCAGTCAGTGCACGTGCGCATGTTCTTCCTGGCTTTCTCCCAGCAGTACCGATACAGCTTTATTTCCAAGTCTCACTGGGTTTTGTTTATGTTGGGGTGAACTGCCGTTTCAACATTGAATGTCATATCATGGCGGTCTGTGGAGCTACGCATGTGTTTCCTAGCTCTCTCACACCAGTACTGACGCAACAGTCTTTGCAAGTTTCAGTAGGGTTTGTTTGTATTGGGATTAAACGCCGTTACAACAGCTTATGTCAAATCATGGTGGCCAGTGCACATACGCCTGTGCTTTCCGGCTGTCTCACGCCAGTACTGACAAAACTTTCTTTCCAAGTTCAATATGTTTTGTTTGTATTGGTATTAAACACGTTTCAACAGCTAATCTCATATCATTCCGGTCAGTGCACCTATGCATGTTCTTCCGGGCTTTCTCACACCATTACTGACACAACTTTTCTTAGGTTTAGTTTGTGTTGCGTTTCTGCCGTTTCAACATTTAAGGCCATATCATGGCGGTCAGTGCGGCTACGGATGTGTTTCTTGCCTTTATCAAACCAGTACTGACACAACTTTCTATCGAAGTTTCAGTAGGAGCTTGTTGGTATTGGTTGTAATCGCCGTTTCAACATCTAATGTCATATCTTAGAGGTTAGTGCAGCTATGCACTTGTTTTTTGGTTTTCTCACAGCAGTACTGACAAACCTTCTTTTCAAGTTTCAATTGGTTTTGTTTGTGTTTGGGTTAAATGCCGTTTCAACATTTAATGTCATATCACGGCGGTCAGTGCACCTAGGCATGTGCTTCCTGGCTTTCTCACACCAGTACTGACACAACTTTCTTTCCAAGTTTCAATGGGTTTAGTTTGTATTGGGGTTAAACGCCGTTTCAACTGCTAATGTCGTATCATGGCGGTCAGTGCACCTATGCATCTCCTTCCCGGCTTTCTCACACCAGAACTTTCACAACTTCCTTTTTTAGTTTAAATAGGTTTTGTTTCTATATTGGGGTTAAACGTCGTTTCAACAGCTAATGTCATATCATGGCGGTCAGTATAACTACGCATGTTCTTCCTGGATTTCTCTGACTAGTACTGACACAGCTTTCTTTTCAAGTTTTAGTGGGTTTTGTTTGGTTTGGGGTTAACTGACGTTTCAACATTTAATATCATATCATGGCGGTCAGTGGAGCTACGCATGTGTTTCCTGGCTTTCTCACACCAGTACTGACACAACTTTCTTTCCAAGTTTCAATGGGTTTTGTTTTTGTTTGGGCTAAACGCCATTTCAACAGCTAATGTCATGTCATGGCGATCGGTGCACCTACGCATGTGTTTCCTGCCTTTCTCACACCAGTACTGACACAGCTTTCTTTCAAATTTTCAATATGTTTTGTTTGTATTGGGGTAAAACGCCGTTTCAACTGCTAATGTCATATCATGTTGGTCAGTGAACCTACGCATGTGCTTCTTGGCTTTCTCACACCAGTACTGACACAACTTTCATTCTAAGTTTCAATAGGTTTTGTTTATGTTGGGGTTAACTTCCGTTTCAACAATGAATGTCATATCATAGCGATTTGTGGAGCTACGCATGTTCTTCCTGGCTTTATCACACAAGTACTGACACAACTTTCTTTCGAAGTTTAAGTAAGTTTTTTTTTTGTATTGGTTTTAATCGCCGTTTCAACAGCTAATGTCATATCATGGAGGTTAGTGCAGCTACGCACTTGTTTTCTGGCTTTCTCACAGCAGTACTGACAAAACTTTCTATTGAAGTTTCAATGGGTTTTGTTTTTGTTAGGGTCAACTGCCGTTTCAACATTTAATGTCATATCACGGCGGTCAGTGCACCTAGGCATGTGCTTCCTAGCTTTCTCACACCAGTACTGAAACAACTTTCATTCCAATTTTCAATTGATTTTGTTTATGTTGCGGTTAACTGCCGCTTTCGCAAACCAGTACTGTCACAACTTTCTTTCCAAGTTTCAATTGGTTTTGTTTGTATTGGAGTTAAACGCCGTTTCAACAGCTAATGTCATATCATGGTGGTCAGTACACCTTCGCATCTTCTTCCTGGCTTTCTTACACCAGTACTTTCACAACTTTCTTTTCTAGTTTCAATGGGTTTTGTTTCTACATTGGGGTTAAATGCCGTTTCAACAGCTATTGTCATATCATGGCGGTCAGTGCACCTACGCATGTTCTTCCTGGCTTTCTCTCACCAGTATTGACACAGCTTTCTTTTCAAGTTTCAGTGGGTTTTGTTTGGTTAGGGGTTAACTGCCGTTTCAACTTTAATATCATATCATTGCGGTCAGTGGAGGTACGCATGTGTTTCCTGGTTTTCTAACACCAGTACTGACACAACTTTCTTTCCAAGTTTCAATGGGTTTTGTTTGTGTTACGGTCAGCCGCCGTTTCAAGATTTAATGTCATATCAGGGCGATCAGGAGAACTTTCTCATACCAGTACTTAAACAACTTTTTTTCCTAGGTTCAATAGCTTTTGTTTGTGTTGTGGTTAAACGCCGTTTCAACAGCTAATGTCATATCATGGCAGTCTGTGCAGCTACGCATGTTCTTCCTGGCTTTCTCCCAGCAGTACTGATACAGCTGTATTTCCAAGTTTCAGTGGGTTTTCTTTATGTTGGGGTGAACTGCCGTTTCAACATTGAATGTCATATCATGGCTGTCTGTGGAGCTACGCATGTGTTTCCTGGCTTTCTCACACCAGTACTTACACAACTTTATTTCCAGGTTTCAATAGGTTTTGTTTTTGTTTGGGCTAAACGCCGTTTCAACAATGAATGTCATATCATGGCTGTCTGTGGAGCTACGCATGTGTTTCCTGGTTTTCTCACACCAGTACTGACACAGCTTTCTTTCAAATTTTCAATATGTTTTGTTTGTATTGGGGTAAAACGCCGTTTCAACTGCTAATGTCATATCATGTTGGTCAGTGAACCTACGCATGTGCTTCTTGGCTTTCTCACACCAGTACTGACACAACTTTCTTTTAAAGTTTCAATAGGTTTTGTTTATGTTGGGGTTAACTGCGGTTTCATCATTGAATGTCATACCATAGCGGTTTGTGGAGCTACGCATGTTCTTCCTGGATTCCTCACACCAGTACTGACACAACTTTCTTTCGAAGTTTTAGTAGGATTTTTTTGTATTGGTTTTAATCGCCGTTTCAACAGCTAATGTCATAATGGAGGTTAGTGCAGCTACGCTCTTGTTTTCTGGCTTTCTCACAGGAGTACTGACAAAACTTTCTTTTCAAGTTTCTATGTTTTTTGTGTGTGTGTTGGAGTTAACTGCCGTTTCAACATTTAATGTCATATTACGGCGGTCAGTGCACCTAGGCATGTGCTTCCTAGCTTTCTCACACCAGTACTGACACAACTTCTTTTCCAAGTTTCAATGCATTTTGTTTGTGTTGCGATTAACTGCCGCTTTCTCACACCAGTACTGACACAACTTTCTTTCCAAGTTTCAATTGGTTTTGTTCGTATTGGGTTTAAATTCCGTTTCAACAGCTAATATAATATCATGGCGGGCATGGCACCTACGCATCTTCTTACTGGCTTTCTCACAGCAGTACTTTCACAACTTTCTTTCTTAGATTCAATGGGTTTTGTTTCTATATTGCGGTTAAACGCCGTTTCAACAGCTAATGTCATATCATTCCGGTCAGTGCACCTACACATGTTCTTCCTGCCCTTCTCTGACCAGTACTGACGCAGCTTTCTTTTCAAGTTTCAATGGGTTTTGTTTGTGTTGGGGTTAACTGCCGTTTCAAGATTTAATATCATTTCATGGCTGTCAGTGGAGGTACGCATGTGTTTCCTGGCTTTCTTTTCAACATTTAACGTCATATCACTGCTTTTTCATAGCAGTACTGACATATCCTTCTTTCCTAGGTTCAATAGCGTTTGTTTCTATTAAGGTTAAAACGCCGTTTCAACAGCAAATGTCATATCATGGCAGTCTGTGCATCTACGCACGTTCTTCCTGGCTTTCTCCCAGAAGTACTGATACAACTTTATTTCCAAGATTCACTGGGTTTTGTTTATGTTGGGGCGAACTGCCGTTTCAACATTTAATGTCATATCATGGCGCTCTGTGGAGCTACGCATGTGTTTCCTGGCTTTCTCACTCCAGTACTGACACAACTTTCTTTCCAAGTTTCAATAGGTTTTGCTTATGTTGGGGTTAAATGCCGTTTCAACATTGAATGTCATATCATGGCGGTTTGTAGAGCTACGCATGGTCTTCCTGGCTTTCTCACATCAGTACTGACACAATTTTCTTTCCAAGTTTAAATAGGTTTTGTTTGTGTTGCGTTACTGCCGTTTCAACATTCATAGCGGTCTGTGCAGCTAAGCATGTGTTTCTTGGCTTTATTTTACCAGTACTGACACAACTTTCTTTCGAAGTTTGAGTAGGGTTTATTTTGGATTGGTCTTAATCGCCGTTTGAACAGCTAATGTCATATCATGGAGGTTAGTGTAGCTATGCACTTATTTTTAGGATTTCTGACAGCAGTACTGACAAAACTTTCTTTTGAAGTTTCAATGGGTTTTGTTTGTTTTGGGGTTAACTGCCGTTTCAAAATCTAATGTCATACCGCGGCGGTCAGTGCACCTAGGCATATGTTTCGTAGCTTTTTTCACACCAGTACTGACACAACTTTCTTTCCAAGTTTCAATGGGTTTTGTTTGTATTGGGGTTAAACGCCGTTTCAACTGCTAATGTCGTATCATGGCGGTCAGTGCACCTACGCATCTTCTTCCTGGCTTTTTCACACCAGTACTTTCACAAGTTTCTTTCTTAATTTCAATAGGTTTTGTTTCTTTATTGGGGTTAATCGTCGTTTCAACAGCTAATGTCATATCATGGCGGTCAGTGCACCTACGCATGTTCTTCCTGGCTTTCTCTCACCAGTACTGACACAGCTTTCTTTTCAAGTTTCAATTGGTTTTGTTTGTGTTGGGGTTAACTGCCGTTTCAACATTTAATATCATATCATGGAGGTCAATGGAGGTACGCATGTGTTTCCTTGCTTTCTCACACCAGTACTGACACAACTTTATTTTCAAATTTCAATGGGTTTTGTTTGTGTTTCGGTTAAATGCCACTTCAACATTTAATGTCATATCAGGGCGGTCAGTTCAGCTACACATGTGCTTCCTGGCCTTCTCATACCAGTACTGACACAACTTTCTTTCCTAGGTTTCTTTACTAGTTTCAATAGCATTTCTTTCTTTGTGGTTAAACGCCGTTTCAACATCTAATGTTATATGATGGCAGTCAGTGCACCTACGCATTTTCTTCCTGGCTTTCTCCCAGCAGTACTGATACAACTTTATTTCCAAGTCTCACTGGATTTTGTTTATGTTGGGGTGATCTGCCGTTTCAACATTTAATGTCATATCATGGCGGTCTGTGGAGCTACGCATGTGTTACCTGGCTTTCTCACACCAGTACTGATACAACACTCTTTGTAAGTTTTAGTAGGGTTTGTTTGTATTGGGATTAAACGCCGTCTCAACAGCTTATGTCATATCAAGGCGGCCAGTGCACCTACGCATGTGCTTTCTGGCTGTCTCACACCAGTACTGACACAACTTTCCTTCCAAGTTTCAATAGGTTTAGTTTGTGTTGCGTTTCTGCCGTTTCAACATTTAATATCATGTCATGGAGGTCAGTGCAGCTACGCATGTGTTTCTTGACTTTATCACACCAGTACTGACACAACTTTCTTTCGAAGTTTGAGTAGGTTTTGTTTGTATTGGTTGTAATCGCCGTTTCAACAGCTAATGTCATATGATGGAGGTTAGTGCAGCTATGCACTTGTTTTCTGGCTTTGTCACAGCAGTACTGACAAGACTTTCTTTTCAAGTTTCAGTGGGTTTTGTTTGTGTTTGGGTTAACTGCCGTTTCAACATTTAATGTCATACCACGGCGGTCAGTGCACCTAGGCATGTGCTCCCAAGCTTTCTCACACCAGTACTGACACAACTTTCTTTCCAAGTTTCAATGGGTTTTCTTTGCATTGGGGTTAAACGCCGTTTCAACTGCTAATGTCGTATCATGGCGATCAGTGCACCTAAGCATCTTCTTCCCTAGCTTTCTCACACCAGTACTGATACAACTTCATTTTCCAAGTTTCAATGGATTTTGTTTGTGTTGCGATTAACTGCCGCTTTCTCACACCAGTACTGACACAACTTTCTTTCCAAGTTTCAATTGGTTTTGTTTGTATTAGGGTTAAACGCCGTTTCAACAGCTAATGTCAAATCATGGTGGTCATGGCACCTATGCATCTTCTTCCTGGCTGTCTAACACCAGTACTTTCACAACTTTCTTTCCTAGTTACAATGGGTTTTGTTTCTATATTGGGGATAAACGCCGTTTCAACAGCTTATGTCATATCATGGTGGTCAGTGCACCTACGCATGTTCTTCCTGGCTTTCTCTCACCAGTACTGACACAGCTTTCTTTTAAAGTTTCAATGGGTTTTATTTGTGTTGGGGTTAACTGTCGTTTCGACATTTAATATCATATCATGGCGGTCAGTGGAGGTACGCATGTGTTTCCTTGCTTTCTCACACCAGTACTGACACAACTTTCTTTCCAAGTTTGAATAGGTTTTGTTTGTGTTTGGTTTAAATGCCGTTTAAGCAGCTAATGTCATATCATGGCGGGAATGGCACCTACGAATCGTCTTCCTGGCTTTCTCACAGCAGTATTTTCACAACTTTCTTTCCTAGTTTAAATGCGTTTTGTTTCTATATTGGGGTTAAACGCCGTTTCAGCAGCTAATGTCATATCACTGCGATCAGTGCACCTACGCATGTTCTTCCTGGCTTTCTCTGACCAGTACTGACACAGCTTTCTTTTCAAGTTTCAATGGCTTTTGTTTGTGTTGGGGTTAACTCCCGTTTCAACATTTAATATTATATCATGGCGGTCAGTGGAGGTACGCATGTGTTTCCTGGCTTTCTCACACCAATACTGACACAACTTTCTTTCCAATTTTGAATAGGTTTTGTGTGTGTTGGGTTTAAACGCCGTTTAAACAGCTAATGTCATATCATGGCGGTCGGTGCACCTACTCACGTGTTTCCTGCCTTTCTTACAGCAGCACTGACACAACTTTCTTTCCAAGTTTAAATAGGTTTTGTTTTTATTGGGGTTGAACGTCGTTTCAACATGTAATGTCATATCATGGCGGTCAGTGCACCTACGCATGTGCTTCCTGGCCTTCTTACACCAGTACTGACACAATTTCCTTTTCAAGTCACTGACTACCTTTTCCACATAGATAAGAGGTGAAAAAGTGCCGTGTAAAAACTTTGCCTCAACCGAGTATCGACTCTGTAACCACTAGGTCACGAGTCAGATACGCTAACCAATTAGCTACACGGGTCTAATTTTAGTTAAAAACAGTGATGTTGCAGGGTGTTTGCATCTTATCGACCTTTTAAAACCTCGGCCTAATTATCTTAAAACTTGCACATACATCTCTTTTTAGGAATGTCAGGCCAGGGAATGTCTGAAAACATTTGTGACCGTACCCACTATGCCATGAGATTGACCATAAACATGCTGACTCCCTAAGCAAATTGTTGATTATTGACATGCCCAGTAAGTCATTTTACCGATCGGTCACACTGTGCTAAATTGACAGTCTTGTCTGGTGTGTCAAGTGTATACTAAACAGTCCATAATATGTCAGCATGTGGAAATGGTAATTTAATTGTAATTAATGTGGGTTGATTAAGTAGATGTAAGCAGTTGCTGGTAAATTTGACCCACAGGAAGATGCGGTTTGCCCCTTACCCTATTTCTTTCTTCTATTTTCAGAGCAAACAGAAAGATGAAGTACAAAGCAGACACATATGCACATTTATTTTACGATAGACTAGCTTATGAAAATTTCAATACCAAGGACCAAAGATTGAGGACTGAAGGCTGAATTACTATTAGGTATAACAAGGTTTATTATAACCATTTGTAATGTGCGAATATTCTTCTTGTTTTTTACAAAAAAAAAAAAAAAAAGAAAGAAAAAAAAAAAAAAAAAAACTGTTTTATTGATAATTTAAATTTGATTTTGGAAGGGTAGAAAACATGTGGGAAGAGGAGAAAAGTCTGATAACCAGCCGACAGCATTTTCTCCGTTTCTCACATGTTTTCTACCCTTCCAAAAATCAAACCCAATTTTGAGTCACATTTAAATTGTCATCCGCAAATGCTTTCAATTTGGACATGTCTAAAATTTTGTCTTAAGATTTGAAGAGTATGTTTTAGCATTTTCTCCCTTTCCCAATATGTTTTCTAACCTTTTAGTGACTAATCATATCATTTAAGACACGCTGAATTCGTCATCTTTAAAAGCTTTTAATTTGGACAGGTGAAAAATTGTATCATTTGGTAAAAAAGTAAATAAAGATCATATTCTAACATTTGGAGAAACAAATTATTGGATATGACTTTATCAATCAGAATGATGGGCGAAGATGTTACACGCTCAAAACTGTTTTTGATGATCTGTCCTCGAAATGTCTGACGTTTGTTGAATACATTGTGTTTATTACCATTTTCAACATTATTTTAGCTATATCGCGATGCAAGTGCACCTAATGAAGATTAAATGGATTTTTTTACAGCAGTTCCATGCTACTGGCTGCTTTCCTACAGGAAAAAAAATGCCTGTGCAATGTTCAGCAGGATATAATTACATTAGAAATATCAGAAATAAAGATCAAACTACACATTTTGTGGTCTAATTTTGATAAAACATAAGAGTGTGCATAGCCTTTTAAATTAACGATTCCATATTTACTAAGTGTTTACCTCTTTACAAGACATTAAAATTTGAGACAGGTCTATAAATGCAGATTATCAGGTTTTTTTTCCCCCTTTTCAACACTTTTTTGGGAAAGCACCTTCTCTTGGGGCCGTCTTAACACTGGTTTGTCTGCAAAAGTTGATTTATAGATAAATGTAAAAGCTTTAGGTTGACACTTGTTAGAATCGCTGGTCACCTAGGAGTAGCCTTGTGCAAGGCACTACAAAGGTCCAGTCTTATACTGGTTGAAAGCTATTGCTGATAAATGACTAAAACATTATTACGTGCAATGGAAACACTGTTCAAACAAACAATAAAATATATATATTTTTTTTTTTCCTTCTCAGATGACAATATGGAGGATGCCATGTAGCAACAGTTTGAGGAAAAAGGTGGGTTGAATTTATCATTTAGTTTTTCCTTTGGTAGGATGAAACCATTCTTATCACAACTCCTTAGACCAGGAAGGAATTTTGACAAGGAGGGTTTCAAGTTAATGTATGTAAATACATGCTTTGTCAAAATTGCCATTAGTTTTTCTTTTATATCTTAACCATGCTTTAGAATTGTGTTGTCTAGAGTATGTATACCTCACAAAAAAGGATTGAGTTGTAATTTGAATTTGTCTACCCATGTTTGGAATTTGTTTTGTGTCATGAATTTTATTTCTCATGAAAGTTATCGTTTTTATTCCTCTAACCATGCTTTGAAGTTACTTAATGTTGTGTAAGTATTTATCATCAGAGTGCAGTTTGTTTTATATATTACTCTATCTATGCTATGAGTTTGTTTTGTCTAGTTTCCTTTGATGGTGCTCTGACAATGCTATAAATTCGTTTTTTCTCCTGTATGTATTTCTTTCAGAAAGTTCTTGTTCATATTTGTATAACCATAGTTCGGCTTTGAATAATCTTTTGCAGTTATTTCTCACCAAAACTTCAATTAGTTTATGTTTATAAATCACTAACCATACTTTGAATTTGGTTTATTTTAGGTATTTCTTTTGAGAAAAGGTAAGCTTTTTTTCATATATATTTTTTCAAACTTGATTTGTATCTTACGTATGCATTTCTCATGAAAATTGCAATAAGGTTTTGTATATTGATATATCTATGTTTTTAAGTAGGTTTTTCTTTAGTATGTATTTCTAATCCACATTTAAGTAAAGTTTTGTCCTTGCAGGTATTTCTTTTAGTCTGTTTCGTGTTTGCTTTATTTTTTTTTTTTTTTTTTTTTTTTTTTTTTTTTCTCATCCACATTATATTCAGTTTTTGTTTCTATTCATCTAACCATCCTGTGAATTTTCTTTATCTAATGTTTATTTTCTCATCAAAGTTTCAGTATGTATTTTGTTTATGTCTCTCTACCCATATTTTGAAATTGCTTTAATGTATGTATGTATTTCTCATGAACATAGATATAGTGTATATACATGTATTGTAGTAAGTTTCTGTGTATTAGACAGTAACCATGATTTGAATTTGCTTTATCTCTTGAATGTATTTCTAATGAAAATTTCAGGAAACATTTGCATATTTTTCTCTAACCATGCATTGAATTTGCTTTGTCGCGGGTAAAGATTTCTGATGAAAATTTCAATTTTTTTGTTTAAACCTGTTTGTCTAACCGTGCTCTGGCTTTGCTTTGTCTCATGTATGTATTTCTCATGAAAAATTCAGAGTTTTTTGTCCATATTTCTCTAACCATGCTTTGAATATGGCTATGGTCTTGGATAATATTGGGTCGAAATTTTAGTAAGGTCTTATTAATATTTCACTAACCATGCTTTGAATTTGCTTTATCTCATGTGTGTTTTTCACATCCATATTATAAATAGATTTTGTTTTCATTTGTCTGAGCATGCATTCTATTAGGTTGATCTCATATTTCTAATCCAAATTTAGTAGGTTTTTGTTCATATCGCTTCAACCATATATTGACATTGCTATATCTTGTCTATGTATTCCTCTAGACAATTCAGTACCGGTAAGTTTTTGTTCATATTGGTCTATCCCTGGTTTGAATTTGCTTTTATCTGTCGTAGGTATTTCTCGTAAAACGAACAGTTAGTTTTTCTTTTCGTATTTTTTTTCATGTTTTACATTTGCTGTATGTCATTTATGTACTTGTCTTGAAAATTTGAGTAAGTTCTTGTATATGCCAGGTTTGTTTGCTTTAACAATCTTCTTGATTGTGCTTGTATTTGTTTATCCAATCATGTTTGGTTTCTTGTAGCTTTTTTTTCATGTTTCTCTGCAGACGTTTTTATGTGCAGTGCTGTCAGCACACATGTAGCCTAGTAATAGGTCAGCAATAATATTCTCGTTATGTTCAGGTATATAGAGAAACATATAGGGCATTATGCAAATTATTTGTAGGTTTTGTTTGTATTGGGGTTAAACGCCTTTTCAACAGCTAATACATATCATGGAAGTAAGTGCACCTACGCATGTGTTTCCTGGCTTTCTCACACCAGTGCTGACACAACTTTATTTCCAAGTTTCAATAGGTTTTGTTTGTATTGGACTTAAACGCCGTTTCATTTGCTAATGTCATACCAGAGCAGTCAGTGCAGCAACGCATGTGTTTCCTGGTTTACTCACACCAGTACTGACACAACTTTATTTCCAAGTTTCAATAGGTTTTGTTTGTATTGGGGTAAACGCTGTTTGAACAGCTAATTTAATATCAGGGCGGTCAATTCAGCTACGCATGTTCTTCCTTGCTTTCTCACACTAGTACTGACACAACTTTCTTTCCGAGTCTTAATAGGTTTTGCTTGTATTGGGATTAAACGCCGTTTCAAAAGCTAATCTCATATCATTCCGGTCAGTGCAACTACGCATGTGTTTCCAGGCTTTCTCACACCAGTACTGACAACTTTCTTTCCAAGTTTAAATAGGTTTAGTTTGTGTTAAATTTCTGCCGTTTCAACAATTAATGTCACATCATGGCGGTCAGTGCCCCTACGGATGTGCTTCCTGGCTTTCTTACACCAGTACTGACACAACTTCCTTTCGAAGTTTCAGTAGGTTTTGTTTCTGTCGCCGCTAAACGCCGTTTTAACAGCTAATGTCATGTCAAGGCAATCGGTGCACCTACGCATGTGTTTCTTGGCTTTCTCACACCAGTACTGGCACAACTTTCTTTCCAAGTTTTAATAGGTTTTGTTTATGTTGGGGTTAACTGCCGTTTCAACATTGAATGTCATATCATGGCGGTTTGTGGAGCTACGCATGTTCTTCCTGGCTTTATCATGCCAGTACTGACACAATTTTCTTTCGACGTTTCAGTAGATTTTTTTGTATTGGTTTTAATCGCCGTTTCAACAACTAATGTCATATCATGGAGGTTAGTGCGGCTACGCACTTGTTTTCTGGCTTTCTCACAGCAGTAATGACAAAACTTTCTTTTCAAGTTTCAATGGGTTTTGTTTGTGTTGGGGTTAACTGCCGTTTCAATATTAAATATCATATTTCGGCATTCAGTGCCCCTAGGCATGTGCTTCCTAGCTTTCTCACACCAGTACTGACACAAATTTCTTTCCAAGTTTCATTTGGTTTTATTTGTATTGGGGTTAAACGCCGTTTCAACAGCTAATGTCAAACCATAGCGAGCATGTCACCTACGCATCTTCTTCCTGGCTTTCTCACACCAGTACTTTTAAAAACTTTTTTTCAATAGTTTTTTTTTTTTTTTTTTTTTTTTTTTTTGTTGGGGCTAAACGCCGTTTGAACAGCTAATGTCATGTCATGGCGATCGGTGCACCTACCTATGTGTTTCCTGGCTTCCTCACACCAGTACTGACACAGCTTTCTTTCAAATTTTCAGTATGTTTTATTCGTATTGGGGTAAAACGCCGTTTCAACTGCTAATGTCATTTGTCGGTCAGTGCACCTACACATGTGCTTCCTGGATTTCTTACACCCGTACTGACACAACTTTCTTTCCAAGTTTCAATAGGTTTTGCTTATGTTGGGTTTAACTGCCTATTCAACATTGAATGTCATATCATGCCGGTTTGTAAAGCTACGCATGTTCTTCATGGCTTTCTCACACCATTACTGACACAACTTTCTTTCCAAGTTTCAATAGGTTTTGTTCGTGTTGCGTTACTGCCGTTTCAGCATTTATAGCGATCAGTACAGCTAAGCATGTGTTTCTTGGCTTTATCACACCAGTACTGACACAACTTTCTTTCGAAGATTCAGTAGGTTTTTTTTGTATTGGTTTTAATGGCCGTTTCCACAGCTAATGTCATATCATGGAGGTTAGTGCAGCTAGGCACTTGTTTTCTGGCTTTCTCACAGGAGTACTGACAAAACTTTCTTTTTAAGTTTCGATGGGTTTTGTTTGTGTTGCGTTTAACTGCCGTTTCAACATTTAATGTCATATCACGGCGGTCAGTGCACCTACGCATGTGCTTCATAGCTTTCTTACACCAGTACTGACACAACTTTCTTTCCAAGTTTTAATGGATTTTGTTTGTGTTGCGGTTAACTGCCGCTTTCGCACACCAGTACCGACACAAGTTTCTTTCCAAGTTTCAATTGGTTTTGTCTGTATTGGGGTTAAACGTCGTTTCAACAGTTAATGTCATATCATGGCGGTCTGTGCACCTTCGCATCTTCTTCCTGGCTTTCTCACACCAGTACTTTCACAACTTTTTTTTCCTAGTTTCAATGGGTTTTCTTTCTATATTGGGTTTAAACGCCGTTTCAACAGCTAATGCCATATCATGGCGGTCAGTGCACCTACGTATATTCTTCCTGGCTTTCTCTGACCAGTACTGACACAGCTTTCATTTAAAGTTTGAATTTTTTTTTTATTTTTTTTTTATTTTATTTTTTTTTTTTTTTTTTTTGTGTTGGGGTTAACAGCCGTTTCAACATTTAATATCTTATCATGGCGGTCAGTGGAGTTACGCATGTGTTTCCTGGCTTTCTCACACCAGTACTGACAACATTCTTTCCAAGTTTGAATAGGTTTTGTGTGTGTTGGTTTTAAACGCCGTTTCAACAGCTAATGTCATATCATGGAGGTCGGTGCACCTACGCGTGTGTTTCCTGGCTTTCTTAAAGCAGCACTGACACAACTTTCTTTCCAAGTTTCAATAGTTTTTTTTTTTTGTATTCGGGTTGAACGCCGTTTCAACATTTAATGTCATATCATGGCGGTCAGTGCACCTACGCATGTGCTTCCTGGCCTTCTTACACCAGTACTGACACAATTTTAATTTCTAGTCACTGACTACTTTTTTCACATAGATAAGAGGTGGAAAAGTGCCGTGTAGAAAGTTTGCCTCAACCGAGTATCGACCCTGCAACCACTAGGTCACGAGTCAGATACGCTAACTAATATCTTAAAACTTGCACATGCATCTCTTTTAAGGATTGTCAGGCCAGGGAATGTCTGAAGACATTTGTGAACGTACCCACTATGCCATGAGATTGACCATAAACATGCTGACTCCCTAAGCAAATTGTTGATTATTGACATGCCCAGTAAAAGCCATTCCACCGATCGGCCACACTGTAATAAATGGAAAGTCTTGTCTGGTGTGTCAAGTGTATACTAAACAGTCCATAATATGTCAGCATGTGGAAATGGTGTGTTGATTAAGTAGATGTAAGCAGTTGCTGGTAAATTTGACCCACATGGAGATGCGGTTTGCTCCTTACCCTATTTCTTTCTTCTATTTTCAGAGCAAACAGAAAGATGAAGTACAAAGCAGACACATATGCACATTTATTTTACGACAGACTAGCTTGTGAAAATTTCAATACCAAGGACCAAAGATTGAGGACTGAAGGCTGAAATACTATTAGGTATAACAAGGTTTATTATAACCATTTGCAGTGTGCGAATATTCTTCTTGTTTTTTACAAAAACTGTTTTATTGATAATTTGAATTTGATTTTGGAAGGGTAGAAAACATGTGGGAAGAGGAGAAAAGTCTGATAACCAGCCGACAGCATTTTCTCCGTTTCCCACATGTTTTCTACCCTTCCAAAATCAAATCCAATTTTGACTCACATTTAAATTGTCATCTGCAAATGCTTTCAATTTGGACATGTCTAAAATTTTGTCTTGAGATTTGAAGAGTATGTTTTAGCATTTTCTTCCTTTCCCAATATGTTTTCTAACCTTTTAGAGACTAATCATATCATTTAAGACACGCTCTATTCGTCATCTTTAAAAGCTTTTAATTTCGACAGGTGAAAAATTGTATCATGTGGTAAAAAAGTAAATGAAGATCATATTCTAACATTTGGAGAAACAAATTATTGGATTTGACTTTATCAATCAGAATGATGGGCGAAGATGTTACACGCTCAAAACTGTTTTTGATGATCTGTCCTCGAAATGTCTGACGTTTGTTGAATACATGGTGTTTATTACCATTTTTAACATTATTTTAGCTATATCGCGATGCAAGTGCACCTAATGAAGATTAAATGGAGTTTCTTACAGCAGTTCCATGCTACTGGCTGCTTTCCAACAGGAAAAAAAATGCCTGTGCAATGTTCAGAAGGATATAATTACATTAGAAATATCAGAAATACCAGAAATAAAGATCAAACTACACATTTTGTGGTCTAATTTTGATAAAACATAAGAGTGTGCATAGCCCTTTAAATTAAGGATTCCATATTTACTCAGTGTTTACCTCTTTACAAGACATTAAAATTTGAGACAGGTCTATAAATGCAGATTATCAGGTTTTTTTCCCCCTTTTCAACACTTTTTTGGGAAAGCACCTTCTCTTAGGGCCGTCTAAACACTGGTTTGTCTGCAAAAGTTGATTATAGATAAATGTAAAAGCTTTAGGTTGACACTTGTTAGAATCGCGGGTCACCTGGGAGTAGCCTTGTGCAAGGCACTACAAAGGTCCAGTCTTATACTCGTTGAAAGCTATTGCTGATAAATGACTGAAACAGTATTACATGCAATGGAAACACTATTCAAACAAAAAAAATATATATATTTTTTTTCTTCACAGATGACAATATGGAGGATGCCATGTAGCAACAGTTTGAGGAGAAAGGTGGGTTGAATTTATCATTTAGTTTTTCCTTTAATAGGATGAAACCATTCTTATCACAACTCCTTAGACCAGGAAGGAATTTTGACAAGGAGGGTTTCAAGTTAATGTATGTAAATACATGCTTTGTCAAAATTGCCATTAGTTTTTCTTTTATATCTTAACCATGCTTTAGAATTGTGTTGTCTAGAGTATGTATACCTCACAAAAAAGGATTGAGTTGTAATTTGAATTTGTCTACCCATGTTTGGAATTTGTTTTGTGTCATGAATTTTATTTCTCATGAAAGTTATCGTTTTTATTCCTCTAACCATGCTTTGAAGTTACTTAATGTTGTGTAAGTATTTATCATCAGAGTGCAGTTTGTTTTATATATTTCTCTATCCATGCTATGAGTTTGTTTTGTCTAGTTTCCTTTGATGGTGCTCTGACAATGCTATAAATTCGTTTTTTCTCCTGTATGTATTTCTTTCAGAAAGTTCTTGTTCATATTTGTATAACCATAGTTCGGCTTTGATTAATCTTTTGCATTTATTTCTCACCAAAACTTCAATTAGTTTATGTCAATAAATCACTAACCATACTCTGAATTTGGTTTATCTTAGGTATTTCTTTTGAAAAAAGGTAAGCTTTTTTCATATATATTTGTCAAACTTGCTTTGTATCTTACGTATGCATTTCTCATGAAAATTGCAATAAGGTTTTGTATATTGATATATCTATGTTTTTAAGTAGGTTTTTCTTTAGTATGTATTTCTAATCCACATTTAAGTAAAGTTTTGTCCTTACAGGTATTTCTTTTAGTCTGTTTCGAGTTTGCTTTTTTTTTTTTTTTTTTCATCCACATTATATTCAGTTTTTCTTTATATTCATCTAATCATCCTGTGAATTAGCTTTATCTAATGTTTATTTTCTCATCAAAGTTTCAGTATGTATTTTGTTTATGTCTCTCTACCCATATTTTGAAATTGCTTTAATGTATGTATGTATTTCTCATGAACATAGATATAGTGTATATACATGTATTGTAGTAAGTAGTAAGTTTCTGTGTATTAGTCACTAACCATGATTTGAATTTGCTTTATCTCTTGAATGTATTTCTAATGAAAATTTCAGGAAACATTTGCATATTTTTCTCTAACCATGCATTGAATTTGCTTTGTCGCGGGTAAAGATTTCTGATGAAAATTTCAATTTTTTTGTTTAAACCTGTTTGTGTAACCGTGCTCTGGCTTTGCTTTGTCTCATGTATGTATTTCTCATGAAAAATTCAGAGTTTTTTGTCTATATTTCTCTAATCATGCTTTGAATATTGCTACCATAGCTTGGATAATATTGGGTCGAAATTTTAGTAAGGTCTTATTAATATTTCACTAACCATGCTTTGAATTTGCTTCATCTCATGTGTGTTTTTCCCATCCATATTATAATTAGATTTTGTTTTCATTTGTCTGAGCATGCATTCTATTAGGTTGATCTCATATTTCTAATCCAAATTTAGTAGGTTTTTGTTCATATCGCTTCAACCATGTATTGACATTGCTATATCTTGTCTATGTATTTCTCTAGACAATTCAGTACCGGAAAGTTTGTGTTCGTTTTTCGAGAAATACCTAAGACAGATAAAAGCAAATTCAAACCAGGATTACACCAATAATTTGTAGGTAAAAGCAGCAATGTTGCAAAGTGTGTTTGCATCTTATCGACCTTTTAAAATCTCAGCCTCATTATCATAAAACTTGCACATACATCTTTTTTTTTAAGATTGTCAGGTTAGGGAATGTCTGAAGAAATTTGTGACCCCACCATGCCATGAGAATGACGATAAACTTGCCTATTCCTTCAACAGATTGAAGATCATTGACATGCCCAGAAATAGTCATTCACTGATCGGCCGCACTCTGCTAAATGGAGAGTCTTTTCTGGTGTGTGAAGTGTATACTTAATATATCAGCATGTGGAAATGGTAATTTAATTGTAATTAATAATGTGTGTTGATTAAGTAGATGTAAGCAGCTGCTGGTAAATTTGACCCACAGGGAGATGTGGTTTGCTCCTTACCCTATTTTTTTCTTCTAATTTCAGAGCAAACAGAAAGATGAAATACAAAGCAGAAAAATATGCAACACATTCATTTTTCGGTAGACTAGCTTATTAAAATTTCAATACCTAGGACCAAGGATTGAGGACTGAAGGCTGAATGGCTCTTAGGTATAAGGCCGTTTATTATAACTATGAAACAATTGTCAAGAAAGTCAAGGATCTGTAATGTGCGAATATTCTCCTTTTTTTAAACAAAAACTGTGTGTTATTGATAATTCAAATTTGATCTTGGAAGGGCAGAAAACATGTGGGAAAAGGAGAAAATGCTGATAACCAGCTGACGGCATTTTCTCCTTTTGCCACATCTTTCCTACCCTTCGAAAATCAAATCAAATTTTGAGTCACATTTTAATTTTCGTCTGCAAATTTTGATAAAACGTAAGAATGTGCCTAGCCTTTTAAATTGAGGATTCCATATTTACTCAGTGTTTACCTCTTTAAAAGACATTAAAATTTGAGACAGGTCTATAAATGCAGATTATCAGTTTTTTTCTCCTGTTTCAACATCTTTTTTCGAAGGCACTCCTGTAAGGGCCGTTTAAACACTGGTTTGTCTGCTACAGTTGATTTAAAGATAAATGTAAAAGCCTGAGGTTGACACTTTTGAATATCGGGTCACCTGGGAGTAGCCTTGTGCAAGGCACTACAAAGATCCAGCCTTCTACTGGTTAAACCTAAGAAAGCCACAAGTGAGGTATTGCTGATAAATGACTGAAACATCATTACATGCAATGAAAACAGAATTCAAACAGAAATGTTTATCTGCTTTTATTTCTCAGATGGCAACATAGAGGATGCCATGTAGCAACAGCTTGAGGATAAAGGTGGGTTGAATTTATCATTCAGGTTTTGTTTGTTAGGATGAAACCATTCTTATCACAACTTCTTAGACCAGGAAGGAATTTGACAAGGAAGGTTTCATGTTTTTATGTGTAAATGCATGCTTTGAATTTGCTTTATCTCTTGTATCTATTTGTCATCAAATTAGTTTTTGTTTTTGTTTTACATTCTAGCCATGCTTTAGAATTGCGTTGTCTAGAGTATGTATGTCTCACAAAAAAGAAAAAAAAAAAAAAAAAAAAAAAAAGACAAGGAAGGAAGGAATTTTGACAAGGAAGGTTTAATGTTTTTATGTGTAAATGCATGCTTTGAATTTGCTTTATCTCTTGTATTTATTTGTCATCAAAATTGCAATTAGTTTTTGTTTTACATTCTAGCCATGCTTTAGAATTGCGTTGTCTAGAGTATGTATGTCTCACAAAAAAGAAAAAAAAAAAAAAAGGATTGAGTTGTAATCCGTATTTGTCTTGCCATGTTTGGAATTTGTTTTGTGTCATGAATTTATTTAACATGAAAATTCGAGTAAGTTTTTGTTCTTATTTCCCTAACCATGATTTGAATTTGCTCAATGTTGTGTAAGTATTTATCATGAAAATTGCAGTTTGTTTTATAAATTTCTCTATCCATGCTATGAGTTTGCTTTGTCTAGTTTTCGTTTATGGTGCTCTAACAATGCTATAAATTCGTTTTTTCTCCAGCAGGTATTTCTTCAGAAAGTTCTTGTTCATATTTATCTAACCATAGTTCGGATTTTATTAATCTTTTGCAGTTATTTCTCACCAAAACTTCAATTAGTCTATGTTTATAAATCACTAACCATGATTTCAATTGACTTTATCTTACTTATTTCTTTTGTTTATATTTGTCAGCCATGTTTTGTTTGTATATGCATTTCTCTTGAAACTTGCAATAAGGTTTTGTCTATGGATATATCTGTTTTGAATTAGCTTTATCTTATAATTCCTTTACCTGCTTTTACTGTATGTAACTCTTGTATATAATTCTTTTACCTGGTATTACTGCACATAATTCCTTTACCTGCTTTAACTGTATAAAATTATACATGATTTTACTGGACATAATTCTTGTCCCTAGTTTTCCTGTATATAATGCTTTTTAGATAGTTTTACTGTACATAATTTTTTACATTCTTTTACTATATACAATTTTTTTACTAGTTTTTTACTGTATGCAATTCTTTTACCTGGTTTAATGTCTATACTTTTTGTCTGGTTTTACTGTAAATAATTCTTTACATGCTTTTTACTGTATATAATTATTTTACCTGCTTCTACTGTACATAATTATTTTGTATATAAATAAATATTTTACCTATATAATGCTTTTTAGATATTTTTACTGTATATTATTTTATTCTTTTACTGTATATAATTCTTTTACATAGTTTTACTGTGTATAATTCTTTTTACCTTCTTTTACTGTATAAGAAAGTCCCTTTTACCTTCTTCTACTTTATATAATTCTTTTACCCGGTTTTACTGAAGGAAATTCTTGTACCTGTTTTTTCTGTATATAATTTGTTTTATATACTTTGACTGTATGTAAATCTTTTACAAGTTTTTACTGTATATATAATTCCTTTAGCTGCATTTACTGTATATAACTCTTTTGTATATAATTCTTTTACCTGGTATTACTGCAAATAATTCCTTTACCTGCTTTAACTGTATAAACTTTTACATGATTTTACTGTACATAATCCTTCTCCCTAGTTTTCCTGTATATAATGCTCTTTAGGTAGTTTTACTGTACATAAATTGTTTACATGCTTTTACTGTATATAATTCTTTTACATGTTTTTACTGAATATAATTCTTTTACCTTGTTTAATATCGATAGATTTTTTTATCTGGTTTTAATGTAAATAATTCTTTTACACATAGTTTTACTGTATATAATTATTTTACCTGCTTTTACTGTACATAATTCTTTTGTATATAAATAAATCTTTTACCTATATAATGCTTTTTAGATAGTTTTACTGTACATAATTATATTCTTTAACTGTATATAATTCTTTTACATAGTTTTACTGTGTATAATTCTTTTTACCTTCTTTTACTGTATAATAAAGACCCCTTTACCTTCTTCTACTTTATATAATTCTTTTACCCGGTTTTACTAAACAAAATTCTTGTATCTATTTTTCTGTATATAATGTTTTACATACTTTTACTGTATATAATTCTTTTACAGGTTTTTACTATACATAATTCCTTTACCTGCTTTTACTGTATATAACTCTTGTATATAATTCTTTTACCTGGTATTACTGTACATAATTCCTTTATCTGCTTGAACTGTATAAACTTTTACATGATTTTACTGTACATAACTTTCTTGTCCCTAGTTTTCCGGTATATACTGCTTTTTAGATAGTTTTACTGTACATACATTTTTTACATGCTTTAACTGTATATAATTTTTTTTACATGTTTTTTACTGTATATAATTATGTTACCTGCTTTTACTATACGTAATTCTTTTGTATTTAAAAAAATCTTTTTCCTATATAATGCTTTTTAGATAGTTTTACTGCACATAATCATATTATTTTACTGTATAGAGTTCTTTTACATAGTGTTACTGTGTATAACTCTTTTTACCTGCTTTTACTGTATAAAAATGTCCCTTTTACCTTCTTCTAATGTATAAAATTCTTTTACCCGGGTTTACTGAACAAAATTCTTGTATCCGTTTTTCTGTATATAATTTGTTTTACATACATTTACTGTATAGAATTCTTCTACAAGTTTTTACTGTATATAATTCCTTTACCTGCTTTTACTGTATATAACTCTTGTATATAATTCTTTTACCTGCTATTACTGCACATAATTCCTTTACCTGCTTTAACTGTATAAACTTTTACATGATTTTACTGTACATAATTCTTAGCCCTAGTTTCCCTGTATATAATGCTTTTTAGATAGTTTTACTGTACATAATCATATTCTTTAACTCTATATAGTTCTTTTACATAGTTTTACTAATTCTTTTTACCTGCTTTGACTGTATAAAAAAGTCCCTTTTACCTTCTTCTACTGTATATAATTCTTTTACCCGGTTTTACTGAAGGAAAGTCTTGTACCTGTTTTTTCTGTATATAATTTGTTTTACATACTTTTACTGTATATAATTCTTTTACAAGTTTTTACTGTATATATAATTCCTTTACCTGCTTTTACTGTATACAACCCTTTTGTATATAATTCTTTTACCTGGTATTACTGCACATAATTCCTTTACCTGCTGTAACTTTATAAACTTTTACATGATTTGACTGTACATACTCCTTGTCCCTAGTTTTCCTGTATATAATGTTTTTTAGATAGTTTTACTGCACATAAATTTTTTACATGCTTTTACTGTATATAATTCTTTTACTTGGTTTAATGTCTATCCTTTTTTTTTTTTATCTGGTTTTACTGTAAATAATTCTTTTACATGCGTTTTACTGCATATAATTCTTTTTACCTACTTTTACTGTATAAAAAAGTCCCTTTTACCTTCCGCTAATGTATATAATTCTTTTGCCCGGCTTTACTCAACAAAATTCTTGTATCTGTTTTTCTGTATATAATTTGTTTTACATACTTTTACTGTATATAACAAGTTTTTACTATACATAATGCCTTTACCTGCTTTTACTGTATATAACTCTTGTATATAATTCTTTTACCTGGTATTACTGCACATAATTCCTTTACCTGCTGTAACTGTATAAACTTTTACATGATTTTACTGTACATAATACTTGGCCCTATTTTTCCTGTATATAATGCTTTTTAGATAGTTTTACTGTACATAATTTTTTTACATGCTTTTACTGTATATAATTTTTTACATATTTTTTACTGTATGTAATTCTTTTACCTGGTTTAATGTCTATATTTTTTTTTATCTGGTTTCACTGTAAATAATTCTTTTACATGCTTTTTACTGTATATAATTATTTTACCTGATTTTACTGTACATAATTCTTTTGTATATAAATAAATCTTTTACCTATATAATGCTTTTTAGATAGTTTTACTGTACATAATTATATTCTTTTACTGTATATAGTTCTTTTACATATTTTTTCTGTGTATGATTCTTTTTACCTGCTTTGACTGTATAAAAAAGTCCCTTTTACCTTCTTCGACTTTATATAATTCTTTTACGCGGTTTTACTGAAGGAAATTGTTTTACCTGTTTTTTCTGTATATAATTTATTTTATATACTTTTATTGTATATAATTCTTTTACAAGTTTTTAATGTATATAATTCCTTTCCCTGCTTTTACTGTATATAACTCTTGTATATAATTCTTTTACCTGCTATTACTGCACATAATTCCTTTACCTGCTTTAACTGTATAAACTTTTACATGATTTTACTGGACATAATTCTTGTCCCTAATTTTCCTGTATATAATGCTTTTTAGATAGTTTTACTGTACATAATTGTATTCTTTTACTGTATATAGTTCTTTTACATAGTTTTACTGTGTATAGATCTTTTTACCTGCTTTTACTGTATAAAAAAGTCCCTTTTACCTTCTTCTACTTTATATAATTCTTTTACCCGGTTTTACTGAAGGAAATTCTTGTACCTGTTTTTTCTGTATATAATTTGTTTTACATACTTTTACTGTACATAATTCTTTTACAAGTTTTTACTGTATATATAATTCCTTTACCTCCTTTTGCTTTATATAACTATATAACTCTTGTGTATAATTCTTTTACCTGGTATTACTGCACATAATTCCTTTACCTGCTGTAACTGTATAAACTTTTACATGATTTTACTGTACATAATTCTTCTCCCTAGGTTTCCTGTATATAATGCTTTTTGGATAGTTTTACTGTACATAATTTTTTTACATTCTTTTACTGTATATAATTCTTTTACATGTTTTTTACTGTATATAATTCTTTTACCTGGTTTAATGTCTATAGCTTTTTTTATCTGGTTTTACTGTAAATAATTCTTTTACACGCTTTCTACTGTATATAATTATTTTACCTGCTTTTACTGTACATAATTCTTTTGTACATAAATAAATCTTTTACCTATATAATGCTTTTTAGAAAGTTTTACTGTACATAATTATATTCTTTTACTGTATACAGTTCTTTTACATAGTTTTAATGCGTATAACTCTTTTTACCTGCTTTTACTGTATAAAAAATGTCCCTTTTACCTTCTTCTACTGTATAAAATTCTTTTACCCTGTTTTACTAATGAAAATTCTTGTATCTGTTTTTCTGTATATAATTTGTTTTACATACTTTTACTGTATATAATTCTTTTACAACTTTTTACTGTATATAATTCCTTTACCTGCTTTTACTGTATATAACTCTTGTATATAATTCTTTTACCTGGTATTACTGCACATAATTCCTTTACCTGCTGTAACTTTATAAACTTTTACATGATTTTACTGTACATAATTCTTGTCCCTAGTTTTCCTGTATGTAATGCTTTTAAGATAGTTTTACTGTACAGAATTTCTTACATTCTTTTAATGTATATAGTTCTTTTACATAGTTTTACTGTGTATAATTCTTTTTACCTGCCTTTTATGTATAAAAAAGTCCCGTTTACCTGGTATTACTGCACATAATTCCTTTACCTGCTTTAACTGTATAAACTTTTACATGATTTTACTGTACATAATTCTTGTCCATAGTTTTCCTGTATATAATGTTTTTTACTGTATATAATTCTTTTACCTGGTTTAATGTCTATAGTTTTATTTATCTGGTTTTACTGTAAATAATTCTTTTACATGCTTTTATCTGAATTATTTTACCTGCTTTTACTGTACATAATTCTTTTGTATATAAATAAATCTTTCACCTATATAATGCCTTTTAGATAGTTTTATTCTATATAATTATATTCTTTTACTGTATATAGTTATTTTTACATAGTTTTTCTGTGTATAATTCTTTTTACCTGCTTTTACTGTATAAAAAAGTCCCTTTTACCTTGTTCTACTGTATATAATTCTTTTACCCGGTTTTACTGAAGGAAATCCTTGTATCTGTTTTTCTGTATATAATTTGTTTTACATACTTTTACTGTATATAATTCTTTTACAAGTTTTTACTGTATATAATTCCTTTACCTGCTTTTACTGTATATAACACTTTTGTATATAATTCTTTTACCTGGTATTGCTGCACATAATTCCTTTACCTGCTTTAACTGTATAATCTTTTACATGATTTGACTGTACATATGTATTTCTAATCGACACTTAAGGAAAGTTTTGTCCTTACAGGTATTTCTTTAGTGTGTTTCGAGTTTGCTTTATGTGGATTTTTTATTTCTCATCCATATTATCGTTAGTTGATATTCATGTAACTATCCTGTGAATTTGCTTTATATTATGTTTATTTTCTCATCAAAGTTTCAGTATATATTTTGCTATTGTCTTTCTTACCATATCTTGAATTTGCTTTGATGTATGTTTGTATGTATTTCTCATGAATATCTTTTGCAGTTATTTCTCACCAAAACTTCAATTAGTATATGTCTATAAATCACTAACCATGCTTTCAATTGACTTTATCTTACTTATTTCTTATGGAAAATAATAGTAAGCTTTGTTTATATTTGTCAGCCTTATTTCTTTTCTTGTGTATGCATTTCTCTTGAAACTTGCAATAAGGTTTTGTCTATAGATATATCTGTTTTGAATTAGCTTTATCTTAAGTATGTATTTCTAATCGACACTTAAGCAAAGTTTTGTCCTCACAGGTATTTCTTTAGTTTGTTTCGAATTTGCTTTATGTGGAGTTTTTATTTCTCATCCATATAAACGTTAGTTTTTGTTTATATCAGGTAACCATCCTGTGAATTTGCTTTATGTAATGTTTATTTTCTCATCAAAGTTTCAGTTTGTATTTTGTTATTGTCTTTCTAACCATATCTTGAATTTGCTTTGATGTATGTATGCATGTGTGTATTTCTCATGAATATATTGTAGTGTATAATTATATTGTAGTTAGTTTCTGTTTATAAGTCACTAACCATGATTTGAATTTACTTTATCTCGTGAATGTATTTCTAATGAAAATTTCAGTAAACTTGTGCATATTTTTTTCTAACCATACATTGAAATTGCCTTGACGCGGGTAAATATTTCTGGTGAAAATTTAAGTAATCTTCTTTTTTTAAATCTATTTGTCTAACGATGCTTTGGTTTTGTTTTGTCTCATGTATGTATTTCTCATGAAAAAAAAATCAGAGTTTTTGTCTATATTTCTCTAACCATGCTTTGAATATGGTTTTGGTCTTGGGTAATTTCGTTTCAAAACTTTAGTAAGTTTCACGAACCATACTTTAGTGGTTTCAATAACCATACTTTGAATTTGTTTTATCCTAGTGTGTGTTTCCCATCCATATTATAATTAGATTTTGCTTTCATTTGTCTGACCATGCATTTTATTAGCTTTTCCCCTTTTTCTAATCTAGATTTATTAGGTTTATGTTCATGTCTCTTCAACCATGCACTGAAATGGCTATATCTAGTGTCTGTATTTTTCTTGAAAATTTCATTACAATAAGTTTTTGTTTATATTTGTTTAACCCTGGTTTGAATTTGTTTTTATTTCTCGTAGGTATTTCTCGTAAAAAGTACAGTTAGTTTTTCTTGTCATAGTTTTCTTTTTTTTTTACAATTGCTGTATGTCATTTATGTACTTGTCTTGAAAATTTGAGTAAGTTCTTGTATATACCTGTCTAACCATGCTTTGTCTATATTAACAATCTTCTTGATTGTATTTGTATTTGTTTATCCAAACATGTTTTGTTTCTTGTAGCTTTTTTCATGTTTTTCTGCAGACATTTTTATGTGCAGTGCTGTCAACACAAATATAGCCTAGTAATAGATCGGCAATAATATTCCCGATATGTTTAGGTATATAGAGAAAGATATAGGGCATTATGCAAGTTATTTGTAGGTTTTATTTGTATTTGGAGTTAAATGCCGTTTCATCAGCTAATGTCATATCATGGCGGTCACCTAAGCATGTGTTTCCTGGCTTTCTCACACCAGTACTGATACAACTTTCTTTGCAAGTTTCAATAGGGGTTGAACTCCGTTTCAACAGCTAATGTCATATCATGGCGGTAACCGTTTTAACAGATAATGTCATACGCATGTGTTTCCTGCATTTCTCACACCAGTACTGACACAGTTTTCTTTTCAAGTTTCAGTAGGATTTTTACGTATTGGGGTTAAACGTTGTTTCAACAGCTAATGTCGTATCATGGGGGTTAGTGCACCTACGCATGTGTTTCGTGGATTTCTCACACCAGTACTGACACAACTTTCTTTCCAAGTTCCAATAGTTCTTTTTTTACGTATTCGAGTTAAACGCAGTTCCAACAGCTAATGTTATATCGGGGTCGCCAGTTCACCTACTCTCGTGTTTCCCTGATTTCTCACACCAGTACTGACACATATTTCTTTCAAAGTTTCGATAGGTGTTGTATGTATTTGGGGTTAAACGCCGTTTCAACAGGTAATGTCATATCATGGCGGTCAGTGCACCTACGCATGTGTTTCCTGGATTTCTGATACCAGTACTGACACAACTTTCTTTCCAAGATTCAGAAGGTTATGTACTTATTGGGGTGAAACGCAGTTTCAACAGCTAATATCATATCGGGCCAGTCATTGCACATGAGCATCTGATTCCTGGACTTTTCACACCAGTACTGACACAGCTTGTACTTATTGGGGTTAAACGCCGTTTTAACAGCTAATGTCATATAGGCCCGGTCTGTGCACGTACGCATGTGATTCTTTGATTTCTCGCACCAGTACTGACCCTGTTTCCTTTCCAAGTTTCAATAGGATTTGTACGTATTGAGGTTAAACGCCGTTTCAAAAGCTAATGTCATATCATGGCGGTCGGTGCACCTACGCATGTGTTTCGTGGATTTCTCACACCAGTACTAACACAAATTTCTTTCAAAGTTTCAATAGGTTTTGTATGTTTTGGGGTTAAACGCTGTTACAACAGTAAATGTCATATCATGGCGGTCAGTGCACCTACGCTTGTGGTTCCTGGATTAGTCATACCAGTACTGACACAACTGTCTTTCCAAGTTTCAAAGTTTATGTACGTATTGGGGGTGAAACGCCGTTTTAAAAGCTAATGTCATATAGGCCCGGTCAGTGCACCTACGCATGTGTTTCTTGGATGTCTCAAACCAGCACTGACACAGCTTTCTTTTTAACTTTCAGAAGGATATATACGTTTTAGGGTTAAACGCCGTTTCAACAGCTTATGTCATATCATGGCGGTCAGTGCACCTACGCATGTGTTTCTTGGATTTCTCAAACCAGTACTGACACAACTTTCTTTCTAAGTTTCAACTGGTTTTGTACGTATTGGGGTTAAACGCAGTTTCAGCAGCTAATGTCATATCATGGCAGCCAGTGCACCTACGCATGTGTTTCTTGGATTTCTCAAACCAGTACTGACACAACTTTCTAAGTTTCAACTGGTTTTGTATGTATTGGCGTTTAACGCCGTTTCAACGGCTTATGTCATATCATGGAGATCAGTGCACCTACGCATGTGTTTCCTGGCTTTCTCACACCATTACTGACACAACTTTCTTTCCAAGTTTCAATAGGTTTAGTACGTATTGGGTTTAAACGCCGTTTAACAGCTAATGTCATATCATGGCTGTCAGTGCACTTACGCATGTGTGTCCTGGCTTTCTCACACCAGTACCGACACAACTTTCTTTCCAAGTCACTGACTGCTTTATCACACGACTAAGAGGGGAAAAAAGTGCTGGGAAGACAGTTTGCCTCAACTGATTATCGACCCGGCAACCACTAGGTCACGAATCAGATACGCTAACCAATGAGCTACACGGGTCTGATTTGTAGGTAAAAGCAGCAATTTTGCAGAGTGTGTTTGCATCTTATCGACCTTTTAAAATCTCAGCCTCATTATCATAAAACTTGCACATACATCTTTTTTTTAAGATTGTCAGGTTAGGGAATGTCTGAAGAAATTTGTGACCCCACCATGCCATGAGAATGACGATAAACTTGCCTATTCCTTCAACAGATTGAAGGTCATTGACATGCCCAGAAATAGTCATTCCACTGATCAGCCACACTCTGCTAAATGAAGAGTCTTGTCTGGTGTGTGAAGTGTATACTTAATATATCAGCATGTGGAAATGGTAATTTAATTGTAATTAATAATGTGTGTTGATCAAGTAGATGTAAGCAGCTGCTGGTAAATTTGACCCACAGGGAGATGTGGTTTGCTCCTTACCCTATTTTTTTCTTCTAATTTCAGAGCAAACAGAAAGATGAAATACAAAGCAGAAAAATATGCAACACATTCATTTTTCGATAGACTAGCTTATTAAAATTTCAATACCTAGGACCAAGGATTGAGGACTGAAGGCTGAATGGCTCATAGGTATAAGGCCGTTTATTATAACTATAAAACATTTGTCAAGAAAAGTCAAGGATCTGTAATGTGCGAATATTCTCCTTTTTTTAAACACAAACTCTGTGTTATTGATAATTCAAATTTGATTTTGAAAGGGCAGAAAACATGTGGGAAAAGGAGAAAATGCTGATAACCAGCTGACGGCATTTTCTCCTATTGCCACATGTTTCCTACCCTTCGAAAATCAAATCAAAGTTTGAGTCACATTTTAATTTTCGTCTGCAAATTTTGATAAAACGTAAGAGTGTGCCTAGCCTTTTAAATTGAGGATTCCATATTTACTCAGTGTTTACCTCTTTACAAGACATTAAAATTTGAGACAGGTCTATAAATGCAGATTATCAGGTTTTTTCTCCTGTTTCAACATCTTTTTACGAAGGCACTCCTGTAAGGGCCGTTTAAACACTGGTTTTTCTGCCACAGTTGATTTAAAGATAAATGTAAAAGCCTGAGGTTGACACTTGTTTGAATATCGGGTCACCTGGGAGTAGCCTTGTGCAAGGCATACAAAGATCCAGCCTTCTACTAGTTAAACCTAAGAAAGCCACAAGTGAGGTATTGCTGATAAATGACTGAAACATCATTACATGCAATGAAAACAGAATTCAAACAGAAATGTTTATCTGCTTTTATTTCTCAGATGGCAACATAGAGGATGCCATGTAGCTACAGCTTGAGGATAAAGGTGGGTTGAATTTATCATTCAGGTTTTGTTTGTTAGGATGAAACCATTCTTATCACAACTCCTTAGACCAGGAAGGAATTTTGACAAGGAAGGTTTCATGTTTTTATGTGTAAATGCATGCTTTGAATTTGCTTTATCTCTTGTATTTATTTGTCATCAACAATGCAATTAGTTTTTGTTTTACATTCTAGCCATGCTTTAGAATTGTGTTGTCTAGAGTATGTATGTCTCACAAAAAAGAAAAAAAAAATGATTGAGTTGTAGTCCGTATTTGTCTTGCCATGTTTGGAATTTGTTTTGTGTCATGAATTTATTTCTCATGAAAATTCGAGTAAGTTTTTGTTCTTATTTCTCTAACCATGATTTGAATTTGCTTAAGGTTGTGTAAGTATTTATCATGAAAATTGCAGTTTGTTTTATAAATTTCTCTATCCATGCTATGAGTTTGCTTTGTCTAGTTTTCGTTTATGGTGCTCTAACAATGCTATAAATTCGTTTTTTTCTCCAGCAGGTATTTCTCCAGAAAGTTCTTGTTCATATTTGTCTAACCATAGTTCGGATTTTATTAATCTTTTGCAGTTATTTCTCACTAAAATCTTCAATTAGTATATGTCTATAAATCACTAACCATGCTTTCAATTGACTTTATCTTACTTATTTCTTATGGAAAATAATAGTAAGCTTTTGTTTATATTTGTCAGTCTTATTTCTTTTCTAGTGTATGCATTTCTCTTGAAACTTGCAATAAGGTTTTGTCTATAGATATATCTGTTTTGAATTAGCTTTATCTTAAGTATGTATTTCTAATCGACACTTAAGCAAAGTTTTGTCCTCACAGGTATTTCTTTAGTTTGTTTCGAGTTCGCTTTATGTGGAGTTTTTATTTCTCATCCATATAATCGTTAGTTTTTGTTTATCTTCATGTAACCATCCTGTGAATTTGCTTTATGTAATGTTTATTTTCTCATCAAAGTTTCAGTTTGTATTTTGTTATTGTCTTTCTAACCATATCTTGAATTTGCTTTGATGTATGTATGTATGTGTGTATTTCTCATGAATATATTGTAGTGTATAATTATATTGTAGTTAGTTTCTGTTTATAAGTCACTAACCATGATTTGAATTTACTTTATCTCGTGAATGTATTTCTAATGAAAATTTCAGTAAACTTGTGCATATTTTTTTCTAACCATACATTGAAATTGCCTTGACGCGGGTAAATATTTCTGGTGAAAATTTAAGTAATCTTCTTTTTTTAAATCTATTTGTCTAACGATACTTTGGTTTTGTTTTGTCTCATGTATGTATTTCTCATGAAAAAAAATCAGAGTTTTTGTCTATATTTCTCTAACCATGCTTTGAATATGGTTTTGGTCTTGGGTAATTTCGTTTCAAAACTTTAGTAAGTTTCACGAACCATACTTTCGTGGTTTCAATAACCATACTTTGAATTTGTTTTATCCTAGTGTGTGTTTCCCATCCATATTATAATTAGATTTTGCTTTCATTTGTCTGACCATGCATTTTATTAGCTTTTCCCCCTTTTTCTAATCCAGATTTATTAGGTTTATGTTCATGTCTCTTCAACCATGCATTGAAATGGCTATATCTTGTGTCTGTATTTTTCTTGAAAATTTCATTACGATAAGTTTTTGTTTATATTTGTTTAACCCTGGTTTGAATTTGTTTTTATTTCTCGTATGTATTTCTCGTAAAAAGTACAGTTAGTTTTTCTTGTCATAATGTTCTCATGTTTTACAATTGCTGTATGTCATTTATGTACTTGTCTTGAAAATTTAAGTAAGTTCTTGTATATACCTGTCTAACCATGCTTTGTCTGTATTAACAATCTTCTTGATTGTGTTTGTATTTGTTTATCCAAACATGTTTTGTTTCTTGTAGCTTTTTTCATGTTTTTCTGCAGACATTTTTATGTGCAGTGCTGTCAACACAAATGTAGCCCAGTAATAGATCGGCAGTAATATTCCCGATATGTTCAGGTATATAGAGAAAGATATAGGGCATTATGCAAATTATTTGTAGGTTTTATTTGTATTTGGAGTTAAATGCCGTTTCATCAGCTAATGTCATATCATGGCGGTCACCTAAGCATGTGATTCCTGGCTTTCTCACACCAGTACTGATACAACTTTCTTTGCAAGTTTCAATAGGGGTTGAACTCCGTTTCAACAGCTAATGTCATATCATGGCGGTAACCGTTTTAACAGATAATGTCATACGCATGTGTTTCCTGCATTTCCCACACCAGTACTGACACAGTTTTCTTTTCAAGTTTCAGTAGGATTTTTACGTATTGGGGTTAAACGTTGTTTCAACAGCTAATGTCGTATCATGGCGGTTAGGTCACCTAAGCATGTGTTTCGTGGATTTCTCACACCAGTACTGACACAACTTTCTTTCCAAGTTCCAATAGTTCTTTTTTTACGTATTCGAGTTAAACGCAGTTCCAACAGCTAATGTTATATCGGGGTCGCCAGTTCACCTACTCTCGTGTTTCCTGGATTTCTCACACCAGTACTGACACATATTTCTTTCAAAGTTTCGATAGGTGTTGTATGTATTTGGGGTTAAACGCCGTTTCAACAGTAATGTCATATCATGGCGGTCAGTGCACCTACGCATGTGTTTCCTGGATTTCTGATACCAGTACTGACACAACTTTCTTTCCAAGATTCAGAAGGTTATGTACTTATTAGGGTGAAACGCAGTTTCAACAGCTAATATCATATCGGGCCGGTCATTGCACATGAGCATCTGATTCCTGGACTTTTCACACCAGTACTGACACAGCTTGTACTTATTGGGGTTAAACGCCGTTTTAACAGCTAATGTCATATAGGCCCGGTCTGTGCACGTACGCATGTGATTCTTTGATTTCTCGCACCAGTACTGACTCTGTTTCCTTTCCAAGTTTCAATAGGATTTGTACGTATTGAGGTTAAACGCCGTTTCTAAAGCTAATGTCATATCATGGCGGTCGGTGCACCTACGCATGTGTTTCGTGGATTTCTCACACCAATACCTACTCAGTTTTCTTTCCAAGTTTCAATAGGTTTTGTATGTTTTAGGGTTAAACACTGTTTCAACAGCTAATGTCATATCGGGGTGGTCAGTAGACCTTTGCATGCCAGTCCTGGATTTCTCACACCAGTACTAACACAAATTTCTTTCAAAGTTTCAATAGGTTTTGTATGTTTTGGGGTTAAACGCTGTTACAACAGTAAATGTCATATCATGGCGGTCAGTGCACCTACGCTTGTGGTTCCTGGATTAGTCATACCAGTACTGACACAACTTTCTTTCCAAGTTTCAAAGTTTATCTACGTATTGGGGGTGAAACGCCGTTTTAAAAGCTAATGTCATATAGGCACGGTCAGTGCACCTACGCATGTGTTTCTTGGATGTCTCAAACGAGTACTGACACAGCTTTCTTTTTAACTTTCAGTAGGATATATACGTATTAGGGTTAAACGCCGTTTCAACAGCTTATGTCATATCATGGCGGTCAGTGCACCTACGCATGTGTTTCTTGGATTTCTCAAACCAGTACTGACACAACTTTCTTTCTAAGTTTCAACTGGTTTTGTACGTATTGTGGTTAAACGCAAATTCAGCAGCTAATGTCATATCATGGCGGCCAGTGCACCTACGCATGTGTTTCTTGGATTTCTCAAACCAGTACTGACACAACTTTCTAAGTTTCAACTGGTTTTGTATGTATTGGCGTTTAACGCCGTTTCAACGGCGTATGTCATATCATGGAGATCAGTGCACCTACGCATGTGTTTCCTGGCTTTCTCACACCATTACTGACACAACTTTCTTTCCAAGTTTCAATAGGTTTAGTACGTATTGGGTTTAAACGCCGTTTAACAGCTAATGTCATATCATGGCTGTCAGTGCACTTACGCATGTGTTTCCTGGCTTTCTCACACCAGTACTGACACAACTTTCTTTCCAAGTCACTGACTGCTTTATCACACGACTAAGAGGGGAAAAAAGTGCTGGGAAGACAGTTTGCCTCAACTGATTATCGACCCGGCAACCACTAGGTCACGAATCAGATACGCCAACCAATGAGCTACACGGGTCTGATTTGTAGGTAAAAGCAGCAATTTTGCAGAGTGTGTTTGCATCTTATCGACCTTTTAAAATCTCAGCCTCATTATCATAAAACTTGCACATACATCTTTTTTTTAAGATTGTCAGGTTAGGGAATGTCTGAAGAAATTTGTGACCCCACCATGCCATGAGAATGACGATAAACTTGCCTATTCCTTCAACAGATTGAAGATCATTGACATGCCCAGAAATAGTCATTCCACTGATCAGCCACACTCTGCTAAATGGAGAGTCTTGTCTGGTGTGTGAAGTGTATACTTAATATATCAGCATGTGGAAATGATAATTTAATTGTAATTAATAATGTGTGTTGATTAAGTAGATGTAAGCAGCTGCTGGTAAATTTGACCCACAGGGAGATGTGGTTTGCTCCTTACCCTATTTTTTTCTTCTAATTTCAGAGCAAACAGAAAGATGAAATACAAAGCAGAAAAATATGCAACACATTCATTTTTCGATAGACTAGCTTATTAAAACTTCAATACCTAGGACCAAGGATTGAGGACTGAAGGCTGAATGGCTCATAGGTATAAGGCCGTTTATTATAACTATAAAACATTTGTCAAGAAAAGTCAAGGATCTGTAATGTGCGAATATTCTCCTATTTTTAGACACAAACTCTGTGTTATTGATATTTCAAATTTGATTTTGAAAGGGCAGAAAACATGTGGGAAAAGGAGAAAATACTGATAACCAGCTGACGGCATTTTCTCCTTTTGCCACATCTTTCCTACCCTTCGAAAATCAAATCAAATTTTGAGTCACATTTTAATTTTCGTCTGCAAATTTTGATAAAACGTAAGAGTGTGCCTAGCCTTTTAAATTGAGGATTCCATATTTACTCAGTGTTTACCTCTTTACAAGACATTAAAATTTGAGACAGGTCTATAAATGCAGATTATCAGGTTTTTTCTCCTGTTTCAACATCTCTTTTCGAAGGCACTCCTGTAAGGGCCGTTTAAACACTGGTTTGTCTGCTATAGTTGATTTAAAGATAAATGTAAAAGCCTGAGGTTGACACTTGTTTGAATATCGGGTCACCTGGGAGTAGCCTTGTGCAAGGCACTACAAAGATCCAGCCTTCTACTGGTTAAACCTAAGAAAGCCACAAGTGAGGTATTGCTGATAAATGACTGAAATATCATTACATGCAATGAAAACAGAATTCAAACAGAAATGTTTATCTGCTTTTATTTCTCAGATGGCAACATAGAGGATGCCATGTAGCAACAGCTTGAGGATAAAGGTGGGTTGAATTTATCATTCAGGTTTTGTTTGTTAGGATGAAACCATTCTTATCACAAATCCTTAGACCAGGAAGGAATTTTGACAAGGAAGGTTTCATGTTTTTGTGTGTAAATCCATGCTTTGAATTTTCTTTTTCACTTGTATTTTGTTGTCATCAAAATTGCAATTAGTTTTTGTTTTACATTCTAGCCATGCTTTAGAATTGCGTTGTCTAGAGTATGTATGTCTCACAAAAAAAAAAAAAAAAAAAGGATTGAGTTGTAATCCGTATTTGTCTTGCCATGTTTGGAATTTGTTTTGTGTCATGAATTTATTTCTCATGAAAATTCGACTAAGTTTTTGTTCTTATTTCCCTAACCATGATTTGAATTTGCTTAATGTTGTGTAAGTATTTATCATGAAAATTGCAGTTTGTTTTATAAATTTCTCTATCCATGCTATGAGTTTGCTTTGTCTAGTTTTCGTTTATGGTGCTCTAACAATGCTATAAATTCGTTTTTTCTCCAGCAGGTATTTCTTCAGAAAGTTCTTGTTCATATTTGTCGAACCATAGTTCGGATTTTATTAATCTTTTGCAGTTATTTCTCACCAAAACTTCAATTAGTCTATGTTTATAAATCACTAACCATGCTTTCAATTGACTTTATCTTACTTATTTCTTTTGTTTATATTTGTCAGCCATGTTTTGTTTGTCTATGCATTTCTCTTGAAACTTCCAATTAGGTTTTGTCTATGGATATATCTGTTTTGAATTAGCTTTATCTTATAATTCCTTTACCTACTTTTACTGTATATAACTCTTGTATATAATTTTTTTACCTGGTATTACTGCACATAATTCCTTTACCTGCTTTAACTGTATAAACTTTTACATGATTTTACTGGACATAATTCTTGTCCCTAGTTTTCCTGTATATAATGCTTTTTAGATAGTTTTACTGTACATAATTTTTTTACATTCTTTTACTATATATAATTCTTTTACATGTTTTTTACTGTATGTAATTCTTTTACCTGGTTTAATGTCTATATTTTTTTGTCTGGTTATACCGTAAATAATTCTTTACATGCTTTTTACTGTATATAATTATTTTACATGCTTTTTACTGTATATAATTATTTTACCTGCTTTTACTATACGTAATTCTTTTGTATTTCAATAAATATTTTACCTATATAATGCTTTTTAGATCGTTTTACTGCACATAATCATATTATTTTACTGTATAGAGTTCTTTTACGTAGTGTTACCGTGTATAACTCTTTTTACCTGCTTTTACTGTATAAAAATGTCCCTTTTACCTTCTTCTAATGCATAATATTCTTTTACCCGGGTTTACTGAACAAACTTCTTGTATCTGTTTTTCTGTATATAATTTGTTTTACATACTTTTACTGTATAGAATTCTTCTACAAGTTTTTACTGTATATAATTCCTTTACCTGCTTTTAATGTATATAACTCTAGTATATAATTCTTTTACCTGGTATTACTGCACATAATTCCTTTACCTGCTTTAACTGTATAAACTTTTACATGATTTGACTGTACATAATCCTTGGCCCTAGTTTCCTTGTATATAATGCTTTTTAGATAGTTTTACTGTACATAATCATATTCTTTAACTGTATATAGTTCTTTTACATAGTTTTACTGTGTATAATTCTTTTTACCTGCTTTGACTGTATAAAAAAGTCCCTTTTACCTTCTTCTACTGTATATAATTCTTTTACCCGGTTTTACTGAAGGAAATTGTTGTACCTGTTTTTTCTGTATATAATTTGTTTTACATACTTTTACTGTATATAATTCTTTTACAAGTTTTTACTGTATATATAATTCTTTTACCTGCTTTTACTGTATACAACCCTTTTGTATATAATTCTTTTACCTGGTATTACTGCACATAATTCCTTTACCTGCTCTAACTGTATAAACTTTTACATGATTTGACTGTACATACTCCTTGTCCCTAGTTTTCCTGTATATAATGTTTTTTAGATAGTTTTACTGCACATAAATTTTTTACATGCTTTTACTGTATATAATTCTTTTACATGTCTTTTACTGTATATAATTCTTTTACTTGGTTTAATGTCTATCCTTTTTTTTTATCTGGTTTTACTGTAAATAATTCTTTTACATGCGTTTTATTGTATATAATTCTTTTTACCTGCTTTTACTGTATAAAAAAGTCCCTTTTACCTTTTTCTAATGTATATAATTCTTTTACCCGGTTTTACTCAACAAAATTCTTGTATCTGTTTTTCACTATATAATTTCTTTTACATACTTTTACTGCATATAATTCTTTTACAAGTTTTTACTGTATATAATTCCGTTACCTGCTTTTACTGTATATAACTCTTGTATATAATTCTTTCACCTGGTATTACTGCACATAATTCCTTTACCTGCTGTAACTGTATAAACTTTTACATGATTTTACTGTACATAATTCTTGGCCCTAGTTTTCCTGTATATAATGCTTTTTAGATAGTTTTACTGTACATAATTTTTTTTACATGCTTTTACTGTATATAATTATTTTACATATTTTTTACTGTATGTAATTCTTTTACATGGTTTAATGTCTCTAGTTTTTTTTTTATCTGGTTTTACTGTAAATACTTCTTTTACATGCTTTTTATTGTATATAATTATTTTACCTACTTTTACTGTACATAATTCTTTTGTATATAAATAAATCTTTTACCTATATAATGCTTTTTAGATAGTTTTACTGTACATAATTATATTCTTTTACTGTATATAGTTCTTTTACATAGTTTTACTGTCTATAATTCTTTTTACCTTCTTTTACTGTATAAAAAAGTCCCCTTTACCTTCTTCTACTTTATATAATTCTTTTACCCGGTTTTACTCAACAAAATTCTTTTATCTGTTTTTCTGTATATAATGTTTTACATACTTTTACTGTATATAATTCTTTTACAGGTTTTTACTGTATATAATTCCTTTACCTGCTTTTACTGTATATAACTCTTGTATATAATTCTTTTACCTGGTATTACTGTACATAATTCCTTTATCTGCTTGAACTGTATAAACATTTACATGATTTTACTGTACATAATTTTCTTGTCCCTAATTTTCCTGTATATACTGCTTTTTAGATAGTTTTACTGTAGATAAATTTTTTACATGCTTTAACTGTATATAATTCTTTTACATGTTTTTTACTGTATATAATTCTTTTACCTGGTGTAATGTCTATATTTTTTTTTATTCTGGTTTTACTGTAAATAATTCTTTTACATGCTTTTTACTGTATATAATTATTTTACCTGCTTTTACTATACGTAAGTCCTTTGTATTTAAATAAATATTTTACCTATATAATGTTTTTTAGATAGTTTTACTGCACATAATCATATTATTTTACTGTATAGAGTTCTTTTACGTAGTGTTACTGTGTATAACTCTTTTTACCTGCTTTTACTGTATAAAAATGTCCCTTTTACCTTCTTCTAATGTATAAAATTCTTTTACCCGGGTTTACTGAACAAAATTCTTGTATCTGTTTTTCTGTATATAATTTGTTTTACATACTTTTACTGTATAGAATTCTTCAACAAGTTTTTACTGTATATACATCCTTTATCTGCTTTTACTGTATATAACTCTTGTATATAATTCTTTTACCTGGTATTACTGCACATAATTCCTTTACCTGCTTTAACTGTATAAACTTTTACATGATTTTACTGTACATAATTCTTGGCCCTAGTTTCCCTGTATATAATGCTTTTTAGATAGTTTTACTGTACATAATCATATTCTTTAACTGTATATAGTTCTTTTACATAGTTTTACTGTGTATAATTCTTTTTACCTGCTTTGACTGTATAAAAAAGTCCCTTTTACCTACTTCTACTGTATATAATTCTTTTACCCGGTTTTACTGAAGGAAATTGTTGTACCTGTTTTTTCTGTATATAATTTGTTTTACATACTTTTACTGTATATAATTCTTTTACAAGTTTTTACTGTATATATAATTCTTTTACCTGCTTTTACTGTATACAACCCTTTTGTATATAATTCTTTTACCTGGTATTACTGCACATAATTCCTTTACCTGCTGTAACTTTACAAACTTTTACATGATTTGACTGTACATACTCCTTGTCCCTAGTTTTCCTGTATATAATGTTTTTTAGATAGTTTTACTGCACATAAATTTTTTACATGCTTTTACTGTATATAATTCTTTTACATGTCTTTTACTGTATATAATTCTTTAACTTGGTTTAATGTCTATCCTTTTTTTTTATCTGGTTTTACTGTAAATAATTCTTTTACATGAGTTTACTGTATATCATTCTTTTTACCTGCTTTGACTGTATAAAAAAGTCCCTTTTACCTTCTACTTTATATAATTCTTTTACCCGGTGTTACTCTACAAAATTCTTGTATCTGTTTTTCACTATATAATTTCTTTTACATACTTTTACTGTATATAATTCTTTTACAAGTTTTTACTGTATATATAATTCCTTTACCTGCTTTTACTGTATACAACCCTTTCGTATATAATCCTTTTACCTGGTATTACTGCACATAATTCCTTTACCTGCTGTAACTGTATAAACTTTTACATGATTTGACTGTACATACTCCTTGTCCCTAGTTTTCCTGTATATAATGTTTTTTAGATAGTTTTACTGCACATAAATTTTTTACATGCTTTTACTGTATATAATTCTTTTACATGTCTTTTACTGTATATAATTCTTTTCCTTGGTTTAATGTCTATCCTTTTTTTTTAATCTGGTTTTACTGTAAATAATTCTTTTACATGCGTTTTACTGTATATAATTCTTTTTACCTGCTTTTACTGTATAAAAAAGTCCCTTTTACCTTTTTCTAATGTATATAATTCTTTTACCCGGTTTTACTCAACAAAATTCTTGTATCTGTTTTTCAATATATAATTTCTTTTACATACTTTTACTGCATATAATTCTTTTACAAGTTTTTACTGTATATAATTCCGTTACCTGCTTTTACTGTATATAACTCTTGTATATAATTCTTTCACCTGGTATTACTGCACATAATTCCTTTACCTGCTGTAACTGTATAAACTTTTACATGATTTTACTGTACATAATTCTTGGCCCTAGTTTTCCTGTATATAATGCTTTTTAGATAGTTTTACTGTACATAATTTTTTTTACATGCTTTTACTGTATATAATTATTTTACATATTTTTTACTGTATGTAATTCTTTTACATGGTTTAATGTCTCTAGTTTTTTTTTTTATCTGGTTTTACTGTAAATACTTCTTTTACATGCTTTTTATTGTATATAATTATTTTACCTGCTTTTACTGTACATAATTCTTTTGTATATAAATAAATCTTTTACCTATATAATGCTTTTTAGATAGTTTTACTGTACATAATTATATGCTTTTACTGTATATAGTTCTTTTACATAGTTTTACTGTCTATAATTCTTTTTACCTTCTTTTACTGTATAAAAAAGTCCCCTTTACCTTCTTCTACTTTATATAATTCTTTTACCCGGTTTTACTCAACAAAATTCTTTTATCTGTTTTTCTGTATATAATGTTTTACATACTTTTACTGTATATAATTCTTTTACAGGTTTTTACTGTATATAATTCCTTTACCTGCTTTTACTGTATATAACTCTTGTATATAATTCTTTTACCTGGTATTACTGTACATAATTCCTTTATCTGCTTGAACTGTATAAACATTTACGTGATTTTACTGTACATAATTTTCTTGTCCCTAATTTTCCTGTATATACTGCTTTTTAGATAGTTTTACTGTAGATAAATTTCTTACATGCTTTAACTGTATATAATTCTTTTACATGTTTTTTACTGTATATAATTCTTTTACCTGGTGTAATGTCTATATTTTTTTTTATTCTGGTTTTACTGTAAATAATTCTTTTACATGCTTTTTACTGTATATAATTATTTTACCTGCTTTTACTATACGTAAGTCCTTTGTATTTAAATAAATATTTTACCTATATAATGTTTTTTAGATAGTTTTACTGCACATAATCATATTATTTTACTGTATAGAGTTCTTTTACGTAGTGTTACTGTGTATAACTCTTTTTACCTGCTTTTACTGTATAAAAATGTCCCTTTTACCTTCTTCTAATGTATAAAATTCTTTTACCCGGGTTTACTGAACAAAATTCTTGTATCTGTTTTTCTCTATATAATTTGTTTTACATACTTCTACTGTATAGAATTCTTCAACAAGTTTTTACTGTATATAATTCCTTTACCTGCTTTTACTGTATATAACTCTTGTATATAATTCTTTTACCTGGTATTACTGCACATAATTCCTTTACCTGCTTTAACTGTATAAACTTTTACATGATTTTACTGTACATAATTCTTGGCCCTAGTTTCCCTGTATATAATGCTTTTTAGATAGTTTTACTGTACATAATCATATTCTTTAACTGTATATAGTTCTTTTACATAGTTTTACTGTGTATAATTCTTTTTACCTGCTTTGACTGTATAAAAAAGTCCCTTTTACCTACTTCTACTGTATATAATTCTTTTACCCGGTTTTACTGAAGGAAATTGTTGTACCTGTTTTTTCTGTATATAATTTGTTTTACATACTTTTACTGTATATAATTCTTTTACAAGTTTTTACTGTATATATAATTCTTTTACCTGCTTTTACTGTATACAACCCTTTTGTATATAATTCTTTTACCTGGTATTACTGCACATAATTCCTTTACCTGCTATAACTTTACAAACTTTTACATGATTTGACTGTACATACTCCTTGTCCCTAGTTTTCCTGTATATAATGTTTTTTAGATAGTTTTACTGCACATAATGTTTTTACATGCTTTTACTGTATATAATTCTTTTACATGTCTTTTACTGTATATAATTCTTTAACTTGGTTTAATGTCTATCCTTTTTATTTATCTGGTTTTACTGTAAATAATTCTTTTACATGAGTTTACTGTATATCATTCTTTTTACCTGCTTTGACTGTATAAAAAAGTCCCTTTTACCTTCTACTTTATATAATTCTTTTACCCGGTGTTACTCTACAAAATTCTTGTATCTGTTTTTCACTATATAATTTCTTTTACATACTTTTACTGTATATAATTCTTTTACAAGTTTTTACTGTATATATAATTCCTTTACCTGCTTTTACTGTATACAACCCTTTCGTATATAATTCTTTTACCTGGTATTACTGCACATAATTCCTTTACCTGCTGTAACTGTATAAACTTTTACATGATTTGACTGTACATACTCCTTGTCCCTAGTTTTCCTGTATATAATGTTTTTTAGATAGTTTTACTGCACATAAATTTTTTACATGCTTTTACTGTATATAATTCTTTTACATGTCTTTTACTGTATATAATTCTTTTCCTTGGTTTAATGTCTATCCTTTTTTTTTAATCTGGTTTTACTGTAAATAATTCTTTTACATGCGTTTTACTGTATATAATTCTTTTTACCTGCTTTTACTGTATAAAAAAGTCCCTTTTACCTTTTTCTAATGTATATAATTCTTTTACCCGGTTTTACTCAACAAAATTCTTGTATCTGTTTTTCAATATATAATTTCTTTTACATACTTTTACTGCATATAATTCTTTTACAAGTTTTTACTGTATATAATTCCTTTACCTGCTTTTACTGTATATAACTCTTGTATATAATTCTTTCACCTGGTATTACTGCACATAATTCCTTTACCTGCTGTAACTGTATAAACTTTTACATGATTTTACTGTACATAATTCTTGGCCCTAGTTTTCCTGTATATAATGCTTTTTAGATAGTTTTACTGTACATAATTTTTTTTACATGCTTTTACTGTATATAATTATTTTACATATTTTTTACTGTATGTAATTCTTTTACATGGTTTAATGTCTATAGTTTTTTTTTTTTTTATCTGGTTTTACTGTAAATACTTCTTTTACATGCTTTTTATTGTATATAATTATTTTACCTGCTTTTACTGTACATAATTCTTTTGTGTATGAATAAATCTTTAACCTATATAATGCTTTTTAGATAGTTTTACTTTACATAATTATATGCTTTTACTGTACATAGTTCTTTTACATAGTTTTACTGTCTATAATTCTTTTTACCTTCTTTTACTGTATAAAAAAGTCCCCTTTACCTTCTTCTACTTTATATAATTCTTTTACCCGGTTTTACTCAACAAAATTCTTTTATCTGTTTTTCTGTATATAATGTTTTACATACTTTTACTGTATATAATTCTTTTACAGGTTTTTACTGTATATAATTCCTTTACCTGCTTTTACTGTATATAACTCTTGTATATAATTCTTTTACCTGGTATTACTGTACATAATTCCTTTACCTGCTTGAACTGTATAAACATTTACATGATTTTACTGTACATAATTTTCTTGTCCCTAGTTTTCCTGTATATACTGCTTTTTAGATAGTTTTACTGTAGATAAATTTTTTACATGCTTTAACTGTATATAATTCTTTTACATGTTTTTTACTGTATATAATTCTTTTACCTGGTGTAATGTCTATAGTTTTTTTTATCTGGTTTTACTGTAAATAATTCTTTTACATGCTTTTTACTGTATATAATTATTTTACCTGCTTTTACTATACGTAAGTCCTTTGTATTTAAATAAATATTTTACCTATATAATGTTTTTTAGATAGTTTTACTGCACATAATCATATTATTTTACTGTATAGAGTTCTTTTACGTAGTGTTACTGTGTATAACTCTTTTTACCTGCTTTTACTGTATAAAAATGTCCCTTTTACCTTCTTCTAATGTATAAAATTCTTTTACCCGGGTTTACTGAACAAAATTCTTGTATCTGTTTTTCTGTATATAATTTGTTTTACATACTTTTACTGTATAGAATTCTTCAACAAGTTTTTACTGTATATAATTCCTTTACCTGCTTTTACTGTATATAACTCTTGTATATAATTCTTTTACCTGGTATTACTGCACATAATTCCTTTACCTGCTTTAACTGTATAAACTTTTACATGATTTTACTGTACATAATTCTTGGCCCTAGTTTCCCTGTATATAATGCTTTTTAGATAGTTTTACTGTACATCATCATATTCTTTAACTGTATATAGTTCTTTTACATAGTTTTACTGTGTATAATTCTTTTTACCTGCTTTGACTGTATAAAAAAGTCCCTTTTACCTACTTCTACTGTATATAATTCTTTTACCCGGTTTTACTGAAGGAAATTGTTGTACCTGTTTTTTCTGTATATAATTTGTTTTACATACTTTTACTGTATATAATTCTTTTACAAGTTTTTACTGTATATATAATTCCTTTACCTGCTTTTACTGTATACAACCCTTTTGTATATAATTCTTTTACCTGGTATTACTGCACATAATTCCTTTACCTGCTGTAACTGTATAAACTTTTACATGATTTGACTGTACATACTCCTTGTCCCTAGTTTTCCTGTATATAATGTTTTTTAGATAGTTTTACTGCACATAAATTTTTACATGCTTTTACTGTATATAATTCTTTTACATGTCTTTTACTGTATATAATTCTTTAACTTGGTTTAATGTCTATCCTTTTTTTTTTATCTGGTTTTACTGTAAATAATTCTTTTACATGCGTTTTACTGTATATAATTCTTTTTACCTGCTTTGACTGTATAAAAAAGTCCCTTTTACCTTCTACTTTATATAATTCTTTTACCCGGTTTTACTCAACAAAATTCTTGTATATGTTTTTCACTATATTTCTTTTACATACTTTTACTGTATATAATTCTTTTACAAGTTTTTACTGTATATAATTCCTTTACCTGCTTTTACTGTATATAACTCTTGTTTATAATTCTTTTACCTGGTATTACTGCACATAATTCCTTTACCTGCTGTAACTGTATAAACTTTTACATGATTTTACTGTACATAATTCTTGGCCCTAGTTTTCCTGTATATAATGCTTTTTAGATAGTTTTACTGTATATAATTCCTTTACCTGCTTTTACTGTATATAACTCTTGTTTATAATTCTTTTACCTAGTATTACTGCACATAATTCCTTTACCTGCTGTAACTGTATAAACTTTTACATGATTTTACTGTACATAATTCTTGGCCCTAGTTTTCCTGTATATAATGCTTTTTAGATAGTTTTACTGTACATAAATTTTTTACATGCTTTTACTGTATATAATTCTTTTACATATTTTTTATTGTATGTAATTCTTTTACCTGGTTTAATGTCTATAGTTTTTTTAATCTGGTTTTACTGTAAATAATTCTTTTATATGCTTTTTACTGTATATAATTATTTTACCTGCTTTTACTGTACATAATTCTTTTGTATATAAATAAATTTTTTACCTATATAATGCTTTTTAGATTGTTTTACTGTACATAATTATATTCTTTTACTGTATATAGTTTTTTTACATAGTTTTTCTGTGTATAATTCTTTTTACCTGCTTTGACTGTATAAAAAAGTCCCTTTTACCTTCTACTTTATATAATTCTTTTACCCGGTTTTACTGAAGGAAATTGTTGTACCTGTTTTTTCTGTATATAATTTGTTTTACACACTTTTACTGTATATAATTCTTTTACAAGTTTTTACTCTATATAATTCCTTACCTGCTTTTACTGTATACAACCCTTTTTTGTATATAATTCTTTTACCTGGTATTACTGCACATAATTCCTTTACCTGCTGTAACTGTATAAACTTTTACATGATTTGACTGTACATACTCCTTGTCCCTAGTTTTCCTGTATATAATGTTTTTTAGATAGTTTTACTGCACATAAATTTTTTACATGTCTTTTACTGTATATAATTCTTTTACTTGGTTTAATGTCTATCCTTTTTTTTTTATCTGGTTTTACTGTAAATAATTCTTTTACATGCGTTTTACTGTATATAATTCTTTTTACCTGCTTTTACTGTATAAAAAAGTCCCTTTTACCTTTTTCTAATGTATATAATTCTTTTACCCGGTTTTACTCAACAAAATTCTTGTATCTGTTTTTCACTATATAATTTCTTTTACATACTTTTACTGTATATAATTCTTTTACAAGTTTTTACTGTATATAATTCCTTTACCTGCTTTTACTGTATATAACTCTTGTATATAATTCTTTCACCTGGTATTACTGCACATAATTCCTTTACCTGCTGTAACTGTATAAACTTTTACATGATTTTACTGTACATAATTCTTGGCCCTAGTTTTCCTGTATATAATGCTTTTTAGATAGTTTTACTGTACATAATTTTTTTTACATGCTTTTACTGTATATAATTATTGTACATATTTTTTACTGTATGTAATTCTTTTACATGGTTTAATGTCTATAGTTTTTTTTTTATCTGGTTTTACTGTAAATACTTCTTTTACATGCTTTTTATTGTATATAATTTTTTTACCTTCTTTTACTGTACATAATTCTTTTGTATATAAATAAATCTTTTACCTATATAATGCTTTTTAGATAGTTTTACTGTACATAATTATATGCTTTTACTGTATATAGTTCTTTTACATAGTTTTACTGTCTATAATTCTTTTTACCTTCTTTTACTGTATAAAAAAGTCCCCTTTACCTTCTTCTACTTTATATAATTCTTTTACCCGGTTTTACTCAACAAAATTCTTTTATCTGTTTTTCTGTATATAATGTTTTACATACTTTTACTGTATATAATTCTTTTACAGGTTTTTACTGTATATAATTCCTTTACCTGCTTTTACTGTATATAACTCTTGTATATAATTCTTTTACCTGGTATTACTGTACATAATTCCTTTACCTGCTTGAACTGTATAAACATTTACATGATTTTACTGTACATAATTTTCTTGTCCCTAGTTTTCCTGTATATACTGCTTTTTAGATAGTTTTACTGTAGATAAATTTTTTACATGCTTTAACTGTATATAATTCTTTTACATGTTTTTTACTGTATATAATTCTTTTACCTGGTGTAATGTCTATAGTTTTTTTTATCTGGTTTTACTGTAAATAATTCTTTTACATGCTTTTTACTGTATATAATTATTTTACCTGCTTTTACTATACGTAAGTCCTTTGTATTTAAATAAATATTTTACCTATATAATGTTTTTTAGATAGTTTTACTGCACATAATCATATTATTTTACTGTATAGAGTTCTTTTACGTAGTGTTACTGTGTATAACTCTTTTTACCTGCTTTTACTGTATAAAAATGTCCCTTTTACCTTCTTCTAATGTATAAAATTCTTTTACCCGGGTTTACTGAACAAAATTCTTGTATCTGTTTTTCTGTATATAATTTGTTTTACATACTTTTACTGTATAGAATTCTTCAACAAGTTTTTACTGTATATAATTCCTTTACCTGCTTTTACTGTATATAACTCTTGTATATAATTCTTTTACCTGGTATTACTGCACATAATTCCTTTACCTGCTTTAACTGTATAAACTTTTACATGATTTTACTGTACATAATTCTTGGCCCTAGTTTCCCTGTATATAATGCTTTTTAGATAGTTTTACTGTACATCATCATATTCTTTAACTGTATATAGTTCTTTTACATAGTTTTACTGTGTATAATTCTTTTTACCTGCTTTGACTGTATAAAAAAGTCCCTTTTACCTACTTCTACTGTATATAATTCTTTTACCCGGTTTTACTGAAGGAAATTGTTGTACCTGTTTTTTCTGTATATAATTTGTTTTACATACTTTTACTGTATATAATTCTTTTACAAGTTTTTACTGTATATATAATTCCTTTACCTGCTTTTACTGTATACAACCCTTTTGTATATAATTCTTTTACCTGGTATTACTGCACATAATTCCTTTACCTGCTGTAACTGTATAAACTTTTACATGATTTGACTGTACATACTCCTTGTCCCTAGTTTTCCTGTATATAATGTTTTTTAGATAGTTTTACTGCACATAAATTTTTACATGCTTTTACTGTATATAATTCTTTTACATGTCTTTTACTGTATATAATTCTTTAACTTGGTTTAATGTCTATCCTTTTTTTTTTATCTGGTTTTACTGTAAATAATTCTTTTACATGCGTTTTACTGTATATAATTCTTTTTACCTGCTTTGACTGTATAAAAAAGTCCCTTTTACCTTCTACTTTATATAATTCTTTTACCCGGTTTTACTCAACAAAATTCTTGTATATGTTTTTCACTATATTTCTTTTACATACTTTTACTGTATATAATTCTTTTACAAGTTTTTACTGTATATAATTCCTTTACCTGCTTTTACTGTATATAACTCTTGTTTATAATTCTTTTACCTGGTATTACTGCACATAATTCCTTTACCTGCTGTAACTGTATAAACTTTTACATGATTTTACTGTACATAATTCTTGGCCCTAGTTTTCCTGTATATAATGCTTTTTAGATAGTTTTACTGTATATAATTCCTTTACCTGCTTTTACTGTATATAACTCTTGTTTATAATTCTTTTACCTAGTATTACTGCACATAATTCCTTTACCTGCTGTAACTGTATAAACTTTTACATGATTTTACTGTACATAATTCTTGGCCCTAGTTTTCCTGTATATAATGCTTTTTAGATAGTTTTACTGTACATAAATTTTTTACATGCTTTTACTGTATATAATTCTTTTACATATTTTTTATTGTATGTAATTCTTTTACCTGGTTTAATGTCTATAGTTTTTTTAATCTGGTTTTACTGTAAATAATTCTTTTATATGCTTTTTACTGTATATAATTATTTTACCTGCTTTTACTGTACATAATTCTTTTGTATATAAATAAATTTTTTACCTATATAATGCTTTTTAGATTGTTTTACTGTACATAATTATATTCTTTTACTGTATATAGTTTTTTTACATAGTTTTTCTGTGTATAATTCTTTTTACCTGCTTTGACTGTATAAAAAAGTCCCTTTTACCTTCTACTTTATATAATTCTTTTACCCGGTTTTACTGAAGGAAATTGTTGTACCTGTTTTTTCTGTATATAATTTGTTTTACACACTTTTACTGTATATAATTCTTTTACAAGTTTTTACTCTATATAATTCCTTACCTGCTTTTACTGTATACAACCCTTTTTTGTATATAATTCTTTTACCTGGTATTACTGCACATAATTCCTTTACCTGCTGTAACTGTATAAACTTTTACATGATTTGACTGTACATACTCCTTGTCCCTAGTTTTCCTGTATATAATGTTTTTTAGATAGTTTTACTGCACATAAATTTTTTACATGTCTTTTACTGTATATAATTCTTTTACTTGGTTTAATGTCTATCCTTTTTTTTTTATCTGGTTTTACTGTAAATAATTCTTTTACATGCGTTTTACTGTATATAATTCTTTTTACCTGCTTTTACTGTATAAAAAAGTCCCTTTTACCTTTTTCTAATGTATATAATTCTTTTACCCGGTTTTACTCAACAAAATTCTTGTATCTGTTTTTCACTATATAATTTCTTTTACATACTTTTACTGTATATAATTCTTTTACAAGTTTTTACTGTATATAATTCCTTTACCTGCTTTTACTGTATATAACTCTTGTATATAATTCTTTCACCTGGTATTACTGCACATAATTCCTTTACCTGCTGTAACTGTATAAACTTTTACATGATTTTACTGTACATAATTCTTGGCCCTAGTTTTCCTGTATATAATGCTTTTTAGATAGTTTTACTGTACATAATTTTTTTTACATGCTTTTACTGTATATAATTATTGTACATATTTTTTACTGTATGTAATTCTTTTACATGGTTTAATGTCTATAGTTTTTTTTTTTATCTGGTTTTACTGTAAATACTTCTTTTACATGCTTTTTATTGTATATAATTTTTTTACCTTCTTTTACTGTACATAATTCTTTTGTATATAAATAAATCTTTTACCTATATAATGCTTTTTAGATAGTTTTACTGTACATAATTATATGCTTTTACTGTATATAGTTCTTTTACATAGTTTTACTGTCTATAATTCTTTTTACCTTCTTTTACTGTATAAAAAAGTCCCCTTTACCTTCTTCTACTTTATATAATTCTTTTACCCGGTTTTACTCAACAAAATTCTTTTATCTGTTTTTCTGTATATAATGTTTTACATACTTTTACTGTATATAATTCTTTTACAGGTTTTTACTGTATATAATTCCTTTACCTGCTTTTACTGTATATAACTCTTGTATATAATTCTTTTACCTGGTATTACTGTACATAATTCCTTTACCTGCTTGAACTGTATAAACATTTACATGATTTTACTGTACATAATTTTCTTGTCCCTAGTTTTCCTGTATATACTGCTTTTTAGATAGTTTTACTGTAGATAAATTTTTTACATGCTTTAACTGTATATAATTCTTTTACATGTTTTTTACTGTATATAATTCTTTTACCTGGTGTAATGTCTATAGTTTTTTTTATCTGGTTTTACTGTAAATAATTCTTTTACATGCTTTTTACTGTATATAATTATTTTACCTGCTTTTACTATACATAAGTCCTTTGTATTTAAATAAATATTTTACCTATATAATGTTTTTTAGATAGTTTTACTGCACATAATCATATTATTTTACTGTATAGAGTTCTTTTACGTAGTGTTACTGTGTATAACTCTTTTTACCTGCTTTTACTGTATAAAAATGTCCCTTTTACCTTCTTCTAATGTATAAAATTCTTTTACCCGGGTTTACTGAACAAAATTCTTGTATCTGTTTTTCTCTATATAATTTGTTTTACATACTTCTACTGTATAGAATTCTTCAACAAGTTTTTACTGTATATAATTCCTTTACCTGCTTTTACTGTATATAACTCTTGTATATAATTATTTTACCTGGTATTACTGCACATAATTCCTTTACCTGCTTTAACTGTATAAACTTTTACATGATTTTACTGTACATAATTCTTGGCCCTAGTTTCCCTGTATATAATGCTTTTTAGATAGTTTTACTGTACATAATCATATTCTTTAACTGTATATAGTTCTTTTACATAGTTTTACTGTGTATAATTCTTTTTACCTGCTTTGACTGTATAAAAAAAGTCCCTTTTGCCTTCTTCTAATTTATATAATTCTTTTACCCGGTTTTACTGAAGGAAATTGTTGTACCTGTTTTTTCTGTCTATAATTTGTTTTACATACTTTTACGGTATATAATTCTTTTACAAGTTTTTACTGTATATATAATTCCTTTACCTGCTTTTACTGTATACAACCCTTTTGTATATAATTCTTTTACCTGGTATTACTGCACATAATTCCTTTACCTGCTGTAACTGTATAAACTTTTACATGATTTGACTGTACATACTCCTTGTCCCTAGTTTTCCTGTATATAATGTTTTTTAGATAGTTTTACTGCACATAAATTTTTTACATGCTTTTACTGTATATAATTCTTTTACATGTCTTTTACTGTATATAATTCTTTTACTTGGTTTAATGTCTATCCTTTTTTTTTATCTGGTTTTACTGTAAATAATTCTTTTACATGCGTTTTACTGTATATAATTCTTTTTACCTGCTTTTACTGTATAAAAAAGTCCCTTTTACCTTCTACTTTATATAATTCTTTTACCCGGTTTTACTCAACAAAATTCTTGTATATGTTTTTCACTATATAATTTCTTTTACATACTTTTACTGTATATAATTCTTTTACAAGTTTTTACTGTATATAATTCCTTTACCTGCTTTTACTGTATATAACTCTTGTTTATAATTCTTTTACCTGGTATTACTCTATATAATTCCTTTACCTGCTTTTACTGTATATAACTCTTGTTTATAATTCTTTTACCTGGTATTACTGCACATAATTCCTTTACCTGCTGTAACTGTATAAACTTTTACATGATTTTACTGTACATAACTCTTGGCCCTAGTTTTCCTGTATATAATGCTTTTTAGATAGTTTTACTGTACATAAATTTTTTACATGCTTTTACTGTATATAATTCTTTTACATATTTTTTATTGTATGTAATTCTTTTACCTGGTTTAATGTCTATAGTTTTTTTTAATCTGGTTTTACTGTAAATAATTCTTTTATATGCTTTTTACTGTATATAATTATTTTACCTGCTTTTACTGTACATAATTCTTTTGTATATAAATAAATATTTTACCTATATAATGCTTTTTAGATTGTTTTACTGTACATAATTATATTCTTTTACTGTATATAGTTTTTTTTACATAGTTTTTCTTTGTATAATTCTTTTTACCTGCTTTGACTGTATAAAAAAGTCCCTTTTACCTTCTACTTTATATAATTCTTTTACCCGGTTTTACTGAAGGAAATTGTTGTACCTGTTTTTTCTGTATATAATTTGTTTTACATACTTTTACTGTATATAATTCTTTTACAAGTTTTTACTCTATATATAATTCCTTACCTGCTTTTACTGTATACAACCCTTTTGTATATAATTCTTTTACCTGGTATTACTGCACATAATTCCTTTACCTGCTGTAACTGTATAAACTTTTACATGATTTGACTGTACATACTCCTTGTCCCTAGTTTTCCTGTATATAATGTTTTTTAGATAGTTTTACTGCACATAAATTTTTTACATGCTTTTACTGTATATAATTCTTTTACATGTCTTTTACTGTATATAATTCTTTTACTTGGTTTAATGTCTATCCTTTTTTTTTATCTGGTTTTACTGTAAATAATTCTTTTACATGCGTTTTACTGTATATAATTCTTTTTACCTGCTTTTACTGTATAAAAAAGTCCCTTTTACCTTCTACTTTATATAATTCTTTTACCCGGTTTTACTCAACAAAATTCTTGTATATGTTTTTCACTATATAATTTCTTTTACATACTTTTACTGTATATAATTCTTTTACAAGTTTTTACTGTATATAATTCCTTTACCTGCTTTTACTGTATATAACTCTTGTTTATAATTCTTTTACCTGGTATTACTGCACATAATTCCTTTACCTGCTGTAACTGTATAAACTTTTACATGATTTTACTGTACATAACTCTTGGCCCTAGTTTTCCTGTATATAATGCTTTTTAGATAGTTTTACTGTACATAAATTTTTTACATGCTTTTACTGTATATAATTCTTTTACATATTTTTTATTGTATGTAATTCTTTTACCTGGTTTAATGTCTATAGTTTTTTTTAATCTGGTTTTACTGTAAATAATTCTTTTATATGCTTTTTACTGTATATAATTATTTTACCTGCTTTTACTGTACATAATTCTTTTGTATATAAATAAATATTTTACCTATATAATGCTTTTTAGATTGTTTTACTGTACATAATTATATTCTTTTACTGTATATAGTTTTTTTTTACATAGTTTTTCTTTGTATAATTCTTTTTACCTGCTTTGACTGTATAAAAAAGTCCCTTTTACCTTCTACTTTATATAATTCTTTTACCCGGTTTTACTGAAGGAAATTGTTGTACCTGTTTTTTCTGTATATAATTTGTTTTACATACTTTTACTGTATATAATTCTTTTACAAGTTTTTACTCTATATATAATTCCTTACCTGCTTTTACTGTATACAACCCTTTTGTATATAATTCTTTTACCTGGTATTACTGCACATAATTCCTTTACCTGCTGTAACTGTATAAACTTTTACATGATTTGACTGTACATACTCCTTGTCCCTAGTTTTCCTGTATATAATGTTTTTTAGATAGTTTTACTGCACATAAATTTTTTACATGCTTTTACTGTATATAATTCTTTTACATGTCTTTTACTGTATATAATTCTTTTACTTGGTTTAATGTCTATCCTTTTTTTTTATCTGGTTTTACTGTAAATAATTCTTTTACATGCGTTTTACTGTATATAATTCTTTTTACCTGCTTTTACTGTATAAAAATGTCCCTTTTACCTTTTTCTAATGTATATAATTCTTTTACCCGGTTTTACTCAACAAAATTCTTGTATCTGTTTTTCACTATATAATTTCTTTTACATACTTTTACTGTATATAATTCTTTTACAAATTTTTACTGTATATAATTCCTTTACCTGCTTTTACTGTATATAACTCTTGTATATAATTCTTTCACCTGGTATTACTGCACATAATTCCTTTACCTGCTGTAACTGTATAAACTTTTACATGATTTTACTGTACATAATTCTTGGCCCTAGTTTTCCTGTATATAATGCTTTTTAGATAGTTTTACTGTACATAATTTTTTTTACATGCTTTTACTGTATATAATTATTTTACATATTTTTTACTGTATGTAATTCTTTTACATGGTTTAATGTCTATAGTTTTTTTTAATCTGGTTTTACTGTAAATACTTCTTTTACATGCTTTTTATTGTATATAATTTTTTTACCTGCTTTTACTGTACATAATTCTTTTGTATATAAATAAATCTTTAACCTATATAATGCTTTTTAGATAGTTTTACTGTACATAATTATATGCTTTTACTGTATATAGTTCTTTTACATAGTTTTACTGTCTATAATTCTTTTTACCTTCTTTTACTGTATAAAAAAGTCCCCTTTACCTTCTTCTACTTTATATAATTCTTTTACCCGGTTTTACTCAACAAAATTCTTTTATCTGTTTTTCTGTATATAATGTTTTACATACTTTTTACTGTATATAATTCTTTTACCTGCTTTTACTGTATATAACTCTTGTATATAATTCTTTTACCTGGTATTACTGTACATAATTCCTTTACCTGCTTGAACTGTATAAACATTTACATGATTTTACTGTACATAATTTTCTTGTCCCTAGTTTTCCTGTATATACTGCTTTTTAGATAGTTTTACTGTAGATAAATTTTTTACATGCTTTAACTGTATATAATTCTTTTACATGTTTTTTACTGTGTATAATTCTTTTACCTGGTGTAATGTCTATAGTTTTTTTTATCTGGTTTTACTGTAAATAATTCTTTTACATGCTTTTTACTGTATATAATTATTTTACCTGCTTTTACTATACGTAAGTCCTTTGTATTTAAATAAATATTTTACCTATATAATGTTTTTTAGATAGTTTTACTGCACATAATCATATTATTTTACTGTATAGAGTTCTTTTACGTAGTGTTACTGTGTATAACTCTTTTTACCTGCTTTTACTGTATAAAAATGTCCCTTTTACCTTCTTCTAATGTATAAAATTCTTTTACCCGGGTTTACTGAACAAAATTCTTGTATCTGTTTTTCTCTATATAATTTGTTTTACATACTTTTACTGTATAGAATTCTTCAACAAGTTTTTACTGTATATAATTCCTTTACCTGCTTTTACTGTATATAACTCTTGTATATAATTCTTTTACCTGGTATTACTGCACATAATTCCTTTACCTGCTTTAACTGTATAAACTTTTACATGATTTTACTGTACATAATTCTTGGCCCTAGTTTCCCTGTATATAATGCTTTTTAGATAGTTTTACTGTACATAATCATATTCTTTAACTGTATATAGTTCTTTTACATAGTTTTACTGTGTATAATTCTTTTTACCTGCTTTGACTGTATAAAAAAGTCCCTTTTACCTTCTTCTACTTTATATAATTCTTTTACCCGGTTTTACTGAAGGAAATTGTTGTACCTGTTTTTTCTGTATATAATTTGTTTTACATACTTTTACTGTATATAATTCTTTTACAAGTTTTTACTGTATATATAATTCCTTTACCTGCTTTTACTGTATACAACCCTTTTGTATATAATTCTTTTACCTGGTATTACTGCACATAATTCCTTTACCTGCTGTAACTTTATAAACTTTTACATGATTTGACTGTACATACTCCTTGTCCCTAGTTTTCCTGTATATAATGTTTTTTAGATAGTTTTACTGCACATAAATTTTTTACATGCTTTTACTGTATATAATTCTTTTACATGTCTTTTACTGTATATAATTCTTTTACTTGGTTTAATGTCTATCCTTTTTTTTTTATCTGGTTTTACTGTAAATAATTCTTTTACATGCGTTTTACTGTATATAATTCTTTTTACCTGCTTTTACTGTATAAAAAAGTCCCTTTTACCTTTTTCTAATGTATATAATTCTTTTACCCGGTTTTACTCAACAAAATTCTTGTATCTGTTTTTCACTATATAATTTCTTTTACATACTTTTACTGTATATAATTCTTTTACAAGTTTTTACTGTATATAATTCCCTTACCTGCTTTTACTGTATATAAATCTTGTTTATAATTCTTTTACCTGGTATTACTGCACATAATTCCTTTACCTGCTGTAACTGTATAAACTTTTACATGATTTTACTGTACATAATTCTTGGCCCTAGTTTTCCTGTATATAATGCTTTTTAGATAGTTTTACTGTACATAAATTTTTTACATGCTTTTACTGTATATAATTCTTTTACATATTTTTTACTGTATGTAATTCTTTTACCTGGTTTAATGTCTATAGCTTTTTTTATCTGGTTTTACTGTAAATAATTCTTTTATATGCTTTTTACTGTATATAATTATTTTACCTGCTTTTACTGTACATAATTCTTTTGTATATAAATAAATATTTTACCTATATAATGCTTTTTAGATGGTTTTACTGTACATAATTATATTCTTTTACTGTATATAGTTTTTTTACATAGTTTTTCTGTGTATAATTCTTTTTACCTGCTTTGACTGTATAAAAAAGTCCCTTTTTCTTTCTACTTTATATAATTCTTTTACCCGGTTTTACTGAAGGAAATTGTTGTACCTGTTTTTTCTGTATATAATTTGTTTTATATACTTTTATTGTATATAATTCTTTTACAAGTTTTTAATGTATATAATTCGTTTCCCTGCTTTTACTGTATATAACTCTTGTATATAATTCTTTTACCTGGAATTACTGCACATAATTCCTTTACCTGCTTTAACTGTATAAACTTTTACATGATTTTACTGGACATAATTCTTGTCCCAAATTTTCATGTATATAATGCTTTTTAGATAGTTTTACTGTACATAATTGTATTTTTTTACTGTATATAGTTCTTTTACATAGTTTTACTGTGTATAATTCTTTTTACCTGCTTTTACTGTATAAAAAAAATCCCTTTTGCCTTCTTCTACTTTATATAATTCTTTTACCCGGTTTTACTGAAGGAAATTGTTGTACCTGTTTTTTCTGTCTATAATTTGTTTTACATACTTTTACTGTATATAATTCTTTTACAAGTTTTTACTGTATATATAATTCCTTTACCTGCTTTTACTGTATATAACTCTTGTATATAATTCTTTTACCTGGTATTACTGCACATAATTCCTTTACCTGCTTTAACTGTATAAACTTTTACATGATTTTACTGTACATAATTCTTGTCCCTAGTTTTCCTGTATATAATGCATTTTAGATAGTTTTACTGTACATAATTTTTTCCATTCTTTTAATGTATATAGTTCTTTTACATAGTTTTACAGTGTATAATTCTTTTTACTTGCCTTTTATGTATAAAAATGTCACTTTTACCTTCTAGTTTATATAATTCTTTTACCCGGTTTTACTGAACGAAATTCTTGTAACTGTTTTTCTGTACATAAGTTATTTTACATACTTTTACTGTATGTAATTCTTTTCCAAGTTTTTACTTTATATAATTCCTTTATCTGCTTTTACTGTATATAACTCTTGTATATAATTCTTTTACCTGGTATTACTGCACATAATTCCTTTACCTGCTTTAACTGTATAAACTTTTACATGATTTTACTGTACATAATTCTTGTCCCTAGTTTTCCTGTATATAATGCCTTTTATATAGTTTTACTGTATATAATTTTTTTACATTCTTTTACTGTATATAATTCTTTTACATGTTTTTTACTGTATATAATTTTTTTACCTGGTTTAATGTCTATAGTTTTATTTATCTGGTTTTACTGTAAATAATTATTTTACATGCTTTTATCTTAATTATTTTACCTGCTTTTACTGTACATAATTCTTTTGTAAATAAATAAAATTTTTACCTATATAATGCCTTTTAGATAGTTTTACTTTATATAATTATATTCTTTTACTGTATATAGTTATTTCTACATAGTTTTTCTGTGTATAATTCTTTTTACCTGCTTTTACTGTATAAAAAAGTCCCTTTTACCTTGTTCTACTGTATATAATTCTTTTACCCGGTTTTACTGAAGGAAATCCTTGTATCTGTTTTTCTGTATATAATTTGTTTTACATACTTTTACTGTATAAAATTCTTTTACAAGTTTTTACTGTATATAATTCCTTTACCTGCTTTTACTGTATATAACTCTTTTGTATATAATTCTTTTACCTGGTATTGCTGCACATAATTCCTTTACCTGCTTTAACTGTATAATCTTTTACATGATTTGACTGTACATATGTATTTCTAATCGACACTTAAGGAAAGTTTTGTCCTTACAGGTATTTCTTTAGTGTGTTTCGAGTTTGCTTTATGTGGAGTTTTTATTTCTCATCCATATTATCGTTAGTTGATATTCATGTAACTATCCTGTGAATTTGCTTTATATTATGTTTATTTTCTCATCAAAGTTTCAGTATATATTTTGCTATTGTCTTTCTAACCATATCTTGAATTTGCTTTGATGTATGTTTGTATGTATTTCTTATGAATATATTGTAGTGTATAATTATATTGTAGTTAGTTTCTGTTTATAAGTCACTAACCATGATTTGAATTTACTTTATCTCGTGAATGTATTTCTAATGAAAATTTCAGTAAACTTGTGCATATTTTTCTCTAACCATGCATTGAATTTGCCTTGACGCGGGTAAATATTTGTGATGAAAATTTAAGTAATTTTCTTTTAAATCTATTTGTCTAACCATGCTTTGGTTTTGTTTTGTCTCATGTATGTATTTCTCATGAAAAAAAAAAAAAAAAAAAAACAATGAGAGTTTTTGTCTATATTTCTCTAACCATGCTTTGAATATGGTTTTGGTCTTGGGTAATTTCGTTTCAAAACTTTAGTAAGTTTCACGAACCATACTTTAGTGGTTTCAATAACCATACTTTGAATTTGCTTTATCCCATATGTGTGTTTCCCATCCATATTATAATTAGATTTTGCTTTCATTTGTCTGACCATGCATTTTATTAGCTTTTTCCCCTTTTTCTAATCCAGATTTATTAGGTTTATGTTCATGTCTCTTCAACCATGCATTGAAATGGCTATATCTTGTATTTCTCTTGAAAATTTCATTACGATAAGTTTTTGTTTATATTTGTCTAACGCTGGTTTGAATTTGCTTTTATTTCTCGTAGGCATTTCTCGTAAAAAGTACAGTTAGTTTTTCTTGTCATAGTTTTCTTATGTTTTACAATTGCTGTATGTCATTTATGTACTTGTCTTGAAAATTTGAGTAAGTTCTCGTATATACCTGTCTAACCATGCTTTGTTTGTATTAACAATCTTCTTGATTGTGTTTGTATTTGTTTATCCAAACATGTTTTGTTTCTTGTAGCTTTTTTCATGTTTTTCTGCAGACATTTTTATGCGCAATGCTGTCGACACAAATGTAGCCTAGTAATAGATCAGCAATAATATTCCCGATATGTTCAGGTATATAGAGAAAGATATGGGGCATTATGCAAATTATTTGTAGGTTTTATTTGTATCTGGGGTTAAATGCCGTTTCATCAGCTAATGTCATATCATGACGGTCACCTAAGCATGTGTTTCCTGGCTTTCTCACACCAGTACTGATACAACTTTCTTTGCAAGTTTCAATAGGGGTTGAACTCCGTTTCAACAGCTAATGTCATATCATGGCGGTAACCGTTTTAACAGATAATGTCATACGCATGTGTTTCCTGCATTTCTCACACCAGTACTGACACAGTTTTCTTTCCAAGTTTCAGTAGGATTTTTACGTATTGGGGTTAAACGTTGTTTCAACAGCCAATGTCGTATCATGGCGGTTAGTGCACCTACGCATGTGTTTCGTGGATTTCTCACACCAGTACTGACACAACTTTCTTTCCAAGTTCCAATAGTTCTTTTTTTACGTATTCGGGTTAAACGCAGTTCCAACAGCTAATGTTATATCGGGGTCGCCAGTGCACCTACTCTCGTGTTTCCTGGATTTCTCACACCAGTACTGACACATATTTCTTTCAAAGTTTCGATAGGTGTTGTATGTATTTGGGGTTAAACGCCGTTTCAACAGGTAATGTCATATCATGGCGGTCAGTGCACCTACGCATGTGTTTCCTGGATTTCTGATACCAGTACTGACACAACTTTCTTTCCAAGATTCAGAAGGTTATGTACTTATAGGGGTGAAACGCAGTTTCAACAGCTAATATCATATCGGGCCGGTCATTGCACATGAGCATCTGATTCCTGGACTTTTCACACAAGTACTGACACAGCTTGTACGTATTGGGGTTAAACGCCGTTTTAACAGCTAATGTCATATAGGCCCGGTCTGTGCACGTACGCATGTGATTCTTTGATTTCTCGCACCAGTACTGACTCTGTTTCCTTTCCAAGTTTCAATAGGATTTGTACGTATTGGGGTTAAACGCCGTTTCAAGAGCTAATGTCATATCATGGCGGTCGGTGCACCTACGCATGTGTTTCGTGGATTTCTCACACCAGTACTGACTCAGTTTTCTTTCCAAGTTTCAATAGGTTTTGTATGTTTTATGGTCAAACACTGTTTCAACAGCTAATGTCATATCGGGGTGGTCAGTAGACCTTTGCATGCCAGTCCTGGATTTCTCACACCAGCACTAACACAAATTTCTTTCAAAGTTTCAATAGGTTTTGTATGTTTTGGGGTTAAACGCTGTTACAACAGTAAATGTCATATCATGGCGGTCAGTGCACCTACGCTTGTGGTTCCTGGATTAGTCATACCAGTACTGACACAACTTTCTTTCCTAGTTTCAAAGTTTATGTACGTATTGGGGGTGAAACGCCGTTTTAAAAGCTAATGTCATATAGGCACGGTCAGTGCACCTACGCATGTGTTTCTTGGATGTCTCAAACGAGTACTGACACAGCTTTCCTTTTAACTTTCAGTAGGATATATACGTATTAGGGTTAAACGCCGTTTCAACAGCTTATGTCATATCATGGCGGTCAGTGCACCTACGCATGTATTTCTTGGATTTCTCAAGCCAGTACTGACACAACTTTCTTTCTAAGTTTCAACTGGTTTTGTACGTATTGGGGTTAAACGCAGTTTCAGCAGCTAATGTCATATCATGGCGGCCAGTGATCCTACGCATGTGTTTCTTGGATTTCTCAAACCAGTACTGACACAACTTTCTAAGTTTCAACTGGTTTTGTATGTATTGGCGTTTAACGCCGTTTCAACGGCTTATGTCATATCATGGAGATCAGTGCACCTACGCATGTGTTTCCTGGCTTTCTCACACCATTACTGACACAACTTTCTTTCCAAGTTTCAATAGGTTTAGTACGTATTGGGTTTAAACGCCGTTTAACAGCTAATGTCATATCATCGCTGTCAGTGCACTTACGCATGTGTTTCCTGGCTTTCTCACACCAGTACTGACACAACTTTCTTTCCAAGTCACTGACTGCTTTATCACACGACTAAGAGGGGAAAAAAGTGCTGGGAAGACAGTTTGCCTCAACTGATTATCGACCCGGCAACCACTAGGTCACGAATCAGATACGCTAACCAATGAGCTACACGGGTCTGATTTGTAGGTAAAAGCAGCAATTTTGCAGAGTGTGTTTGCATCTTATCGACCTTTTAAAATCTCAGCCTCATTATCATAAAACTTGCACATACATCTATTTTTTTAAGATTGTCAGGTTAGGGAATGTCTGAAGAAATTTGTGACCCCACCATGCCATGAGAATGACGATAAACTTGCCTATTCCTTCAACAGATTGAAGATCATTGACATGCCCAGAAATAGTCATTCCACTGATCGGCCACACACTGCTAAATGGAGAGTCTTGTCTGGTGTGTGAAGTGTATACTTAATATATCAGCATATGGAAATGGTAATTTAATTGTAATTAATAATGTGTGTTGATTAAGTAGATGTAAGCAGCTGCTGGTAAATTTGACCCACAGGGAGATGTGGTTTGCTCCTTACCCTATTTTTTTCTTCTAATTTCAGAGCAAACAGAAAGATGAAATACAAAGCAGAAAAATATGCAATACATTCATTTTTCGATAGACTAGCTTATTAAAATTTCAATACCTAGGACCAAGGATTGAGGACTGAAGGCTGAATGGCTCATAGGTATAAGGCCGTTTATTATAACTATAAAACATTTGTCAAGAAAAGTCAAGGATCTGTAATGTGCGAATATTCTCCTTTTTTTTAAACAAAAACTCTGTGTTATTGATAATTCAAATTTGATTTTTGAAGGGCAGAAAACATGTGGGAAAAGGAGAAAATGCTGATAACCAGCTGACGGCATTTTCTCCTTTTGCCACATGTTTCCTACCCTTCGATAATCAAATCAAATTTTGAGTCACATTTTAATTTTCGTCTGCAAATTTTGATAAAACGTAAGAGTGTGCCTAGCCTTTTAAATTGAGGATTCCATATTTACTCAGTGTTTACCTCTTTACAAGACATTAAAATTTGAGACAGGTCTATAAATGCAGATTATCAGGTTTTTTCTCCTGTTTCAACATCTTTTTTCGAAGGCACTCCTGTAAGGGCCGTTTAAACACTGGTTTGTCTGCTACAGTTGATTTAAAGATAAATGTAAAAGCCTGAGGTTGACACTTGTTTGAATATCGGGTCACCTGGGAGTAGCCTTGTGCAAGGCACTACAAAGATCCAGCCTTCTACTGGTTAAGCCTAAGAAAGCCACAAGTGAGGTATTGCTGATAAATGACTGAAACATCATTACATGCAATGAAAACAGAATTCAAACAGAAATGTTTATCTGCTTTTATTTCTCAGATGGCAACATAGAGGATGCCATGTAGCAACAGCTTGAGGATAAAGGTGGGTTGAATTTATCATTCAGGTTTTGTTTGTTAGGATGAAACCATTCTTATCACAAATCCTTAGACCAGGAAGGAATTTTGACAAGGAAGGTTTCATGTTTTTGTGTGTAAATGCGTGCTTTGAATTTGCTTTATCTCTTGTATTTATTTGTCATCAAAATTGCAATTAGTGTTTGTTTTACATTCTAGCCTTGCTTTAGAATTGCGTTGTCTAGAGTATGTATGTCTCACAAAAAAGAAAAAAAGAAAAAAATGATTGAGTTGTAGTCCGTATTTGTCTTGCCATGTTTGGAATTTGTTTTGTGTCATGAATTTATTTCTCATGAAAATTCGAGTAAGTTTTTGTTCTTATTTCTCTAACCATGATTTGAATTTGCTTAATGTTGTGTAAGTATTTATCATGAAAATTGCAGTTTGTTTTATAAATTTCTCTATCCATGCTATGAGTTTGCTTTGTCTAGTTTTCGTTTATGGTGCTCTAACAATGCTATAAACTCGTTTTTTCTCCAGCAGGTATTTCTTCAGAAAGTTCTTGTTCATATTTGTTTAACCATAGTTCGGATTTTATTAATCTTTTGCAGTTATTTCTCACCAAAACTTCAATTAGTATATGTCTATAAATCACTAACCATGCTTTCAATTGACTTTATCTTACTTATTTCTTATGGAAAATAATAGTAAGCTTTTGTTTATATTTGTCAGCCTTATTTCTTTTCTTGTGTATGCATTTCTCTTGAAACTTGCAATAAGGTTTTGTCTATAGATATATCTGTTTTGAATTAGCTTTATCTTAAGTATGTATTTCTAATCGACACTTAAGCAAAGTTTTGTCCTCACAGGTATTTCTTTAGTTTGTTTCGAGTTTGCTTTATGTGGAGTTTTTATTTCTCATCCATATAATCGTTAGTTTTTGTTTATCTTCATGTAACCATCTTGTGAATTTGCTTTATGTAATGTTTATTTTCTCATCAAAGTTTCAGTTTGTATTTTGTTATTGTCTTTCTTACCATATCTTGAATTTGCTTTGATGTATGTATGTGTGTGTGTATTTCTCATGAATATATTGTAGTGTATAATTATATTGTACTCAGTTTCTGTTTATAAGTCACTTACCATGATTTGAATTTACTTTATCTCGTGAATGTATTTCTAATGAAAATTTCAGTAAACTTGTGCATATTTTTTTCTAACCATACATTGAAATTGCCTTGACGCGGGTAAATATTTCTGGTGAAAATTTAAGTAATCTTCTTTTTTTAAATCTATTTGTCTAACGATACTTTGGTTTTGTTTTGTCTCATGTATGTATTTCTCATGAAAAAAAATCAGAGTTTTTGTCTATATTTCTCTAACCATGCTTTGAATATGGTTTTGGTCTTGGGTAATTTCGTTTCAAAACTTTAGTAAGTTTCACGAACCATACTTTAGTGGTTTCAATAACCATACTTTGAATTTGTTTTATCCTAGTGTGTGTTTCCCATCCATATTATAATTAGATTTTGCTTTCATTTGTATGACCATGCATTTTATTAGCTTTTTTCCCTTTTTCTAATCCAGATTTATTAGGTTTATGTTCATGTCTCTTCAACCATGCATTGAAATGGCTATATCTTGTATTTCTCTTGAAAATTTCATTACGATAAGTTTTTGTTTATATTTGTCTAACGCTGGTTTGAATTTGCTTTTATTTCTCGTAGGTATTTCTCGTAAAAAGTACAGTTAGTTTTTCTTGTCATAGTTTTCTTATGTTTTACAATTGCTGTATGTCATTTATGTACTTGTCTTGAAAATTTGAGTAAGTTCTCGTATATACCTGTCTAACCATGCTTTGTTTGTATTAACAATCTTCTTGATTTTGTTTGTATTTGTTTATCCAAACATGTTTTGTTTCTTGTAGCTTTTTTCATGTTTTTCTGCAGACATTTTTATGCGCAGTGCTGTCAACACAAATGTAGCCTAGTAATAGATCAGCAATAATATTCCCGATATGTTCAGGTATATAGAGAAAGATATGGGGCATTATGCAAATTATTTGTAGGTTTTATTTGTATCTGGGGTTAAATGCCGTTTCATCAGCTAATGTCATATCATGACGGTCACCTAAGCATGTGTTTCCTGGCTTTCTCACACCAGTACTGATACAACTTTCTTTGCAAGTTTCAATAGGGGTTGAACTCCGTTTCAACAGCTAATGTCATATCATGGCGGTAACCGTTTTAACAGATAATGTCATACGGATGTGTTTCTTGCATTTCTCACACCAGTACTGACACAGTTTTCTTTCCAAGTTTCAGTAGGATTTTTACGTATTGGGGTTAAACGTTGTTTCAACAGCTAATGTCGTATCATGGCGGTTAGTGCACCTACGCATGTGTTTCGTGGATTTCTCACACCAGTACTGACACAACTTTCTTTCCAAGTTCCAATAGTTCTTTTTTTACGTATTCGGGTTAAACGCAGTTCCAACAGCTAATGTTATATCGGGGTCGCCAGTGCACCTACTCTCGTGTTTCCTGGATTTCTCACACCAGTACTGACACATATTTCTTTCAAAGTTTCGATAGGTGTTGTATGTATTTGGGGTTAAACGCCGTTTCAACAGGTAATATCATATCATGGCGGTCAGTGCACCTACGCATGTGTTTCCTGGATTTCTGATACCAGTACTGACACAACTTTCTTTCCAAGATTCAGAAGGTTACGTACTTATTGGGGTGAAACGCAGTTTCAACAGCTAATAACATATCGGGTCGGTCATTGCACAGGAGCATCTGATTCCTGGACTTTTCACACAAGTACTGACACAGCTTGTACGTATTGGGGTTAAACGCCGTTTTAACAGCTAATGTCATATAGGCCCGGTCTGTGCACGTACGCATGTGATTCTTTGTTTTCTCGCACCAGTACTGACTCTGTTTCCTTTCCAAGTTTCAATAGGATTTGTACGTATTGGGGTTAAACGCCGTTTCAAAAGCTAATGTCATATCATGGCGGTCGGTGAAAATACGCATGTGTTTCGTGGATTTCTCACACCAGTACTGACTCAGTTTTCTTTCCAAGTTTCAATAGGTTTTGTATGTTTTATGGTCAAACACTGTTTCAACAGCTAATGTCATATCGGGGTGGTCAGTAGACCTTTGCATGCCAGTCCTGGATTTCTCACACCAGCACTAACACAAATTTCTTTCAAAGTTTCAATAGGTTTTGTATGTTTTGGGGTTAAACGCTGTTACAACAGTAAATGTCATATCATGGCGGTCAGTGCACCTACGCTTGTGGTTCCTGGATTAGTCATACCAGTACTGACACAACTTTCTTTCCTAGTTTCAAAGTTTATGTACGTATTGGGGGTGAAACGCCGTTTTAAAAGCTAATGTCATATAGGCACGGTCAGTGCACCTACGCATGTGTTTCTTGGATGTCTCAAACGAGTACTGACACAGCTTTCCTTTTAACTTTCAGTAGGATATATACGTATTAGGGTTAAACGCCGTTTCAACAGCTTATGTCATATCATGGCGGTCAGTGCACCTACGCATGTGTTTCTTGGATTTCTCAAACCAGTACTGACACAACTTTCTTTCTAAGTTTCAACTGGTTTTGTACGTATTGGGGTTAAACGCAGTTTCAGCAGCTAATGTCATATCATGGCGGCCAGTGATCCTACGCATGTGTTTCTTGGATTTCTCAAACCAGTACTGACACAACTTTCTAAGTTTCAACTGGTTTTGTATGTATTGGCGTTTAACGCCGTTTCAACGGCTTATGTCATATCATGGAGATCAGTGCACCTACGCATGTGTTTCCTGGCTTTCTCACACCATTACTGACACAACTTCCTTTCCAAGTTTCAATAGGTTTAGTACGTATTGGGTTTAAACGCCGTTTAACAGCTAATGTCATATCATCGCTGTCAGTGCACTTACGCATGTGTTTCCTGGCTTTCTCACACCAGTACTGACACAACTTTCTTTCCAAGTCACTGACTGCTTTATCACACGACTAAGAGGGGAAAAAAGTGCTGGGAAGACAGTTTGCCTCAACTGATTATCGACCCGGCAACCACTAGGTCACGAATCAGATACGCTAACCAATGAGCTACACGGGTCTGATTTGTAGGTAAAAGCAGCAATTTTGCAGAGTGTGTTTGCATCTTATCGACCTTTTAAAATCTCAGCCTCATTATCATAAAACTTGCACATACATCTATTTTTTTAAGATTGTCAGGTTAGGGAATGTCTGAAGAAATTTGTGACCCCACCATGCCATGAGAATGACGATAAACTTGCCTATTCCTTCAACAGATTGAAGATCATTGACATGCCCAGAAATAGTCATTCCACTGATCGGCCACACTCTGCTAAATGGAGAGTCTTGTCTGGTGTGTGAAGTGTATACTTAATATATCAGCATGTGGAAATGGTAATTTAATTGTAATTAATAATGTGTGTTGATTAAGTAGATGTAAGCAGCTGCTGGTAAATTTGACCCACAGGGAGATGTGGTTTGCTCCTTACCCTATTTTTTTCTTCTAATTTCAGAGCAAACTGAAAGATGAAATACAAAGCAGAAAAATATGCAACACATTCATTTTTCGATAGACTAGCTTATTAAAATTTCAATACCTAGGACCAAGGATTGAGGACTGAAGGCTGAATGGCTCATAGGTATAAGGCCGTTTATTATAACTATAAAACATTTGTCAAGAAAAGTCAAGGATCTGTAATGTGCGAATATTCTCCTTTTTTGTAAACAAAAACTCTGTGTTATTGATAATTCAAATTTGATTTTTGAAGGGCAGAAAACATGTGGGAAAAGGAGAAAATGCTGATAACCAGCTGACGGCATTTTCTCCTTTTGCCACATGTTTCCTACCCTTCGATAATCAAATCAAATTTTGAGTCACATTTTAATTTTCGTCTGCAAATTTTGATAAAACGTAAGAGTGTGCCTAGCCTTTTAAATTGAGGATTCCATATTTACTCAGTGTTTACCTCTTTACAAGACATTAAAATTTGAGACAGGTCTATAAATGCAGATTATCAGGTTTTTTCTCCTGTTTCAACATCTTTTTTCGAAGGCACTCCTGTAAGGGCCGTTTAAACACTGGTTTGTCTGCTACAGTTGATTTAAAGATAAATGTAAAAGCCTGAGGTTGACACTTGTTTGAATATCGGGTCACCTGGGAGTAGCCTTGTGCAAGGCACTACAAAGATCCAGCCTTCTACTGGTTAAACCTAAGAAAGCCACAAGTGAGGTATTGCTGATAAATGACTGAAACATCATTACATGCAATGAAAACAGAATTCAAACAGAAATGTTTATCTGCTTTTATTTCTCAGATGGCAACATAGAGGATGCCATGTAGCAACAGCTTGAGGATAAAGGTGGGTTGAATTTATCATTCAGGTTTTGTTTGTTAGGATGAAACCATTCTTATCACAAATCCTTAGACCAGGAAGGAATTTTGACAAGGAAGGTTTCATGTTTTTGTGTGTAAATGCGTGCTTTGAATTTGCTTTATCTCTTGTATTTATTTGTCATCAAAATTGCAATTAGTGTTTGTTTTACATTCTAGCCTTGCTTTAGAATTGCGTTGTCTAGAGTATGTATGTCTCACAAAAAAGAAAAAAAAAATGATTGAGTTGTAGTCCGTATTTGTCTTGCCATGTTTGGAATTTGTTCTGTGTCATGAATTTATTTCTCATGAAAATTCGAGTAAGTTTTTGTTCTTATTTCTCTAACCATGATTTGAATTTGCTTAATGTTGTGTAAGTATTTATCATGAAAATTGCAGTTTGTTTTATAAATTTCTCTATCCATGCTATGAGTTTGCTTTGTCTAGTTTTCGTTTATGGTGCTCTAACAATGCTATAAATTCGTTTTTTCTCCAGCAGGTATTTCTTCAGAAAGTTCTTGTTCATATTTGTTTAACCATAGTTCGGATTTTATTAATCTTTTGCAGTTATTTCTCACCAAAACTTCAATTAGTATATGTCTATAAATCACTAACCATGCTTTCAATTGACTTTATCTTACTTATTTCTTATGGAAAATAATAGTAAGCTTTTGTTTATATTTGTCAGCCTTATTTCTTTTCTTGTGTATGCATTTCTCTTGAAACTTGCAATAAGGTTTTGTCTATAGATATATCTGTTTTGAATTAGCTTTATCTTAAGTATGTATTTCTAATCGACACTTAAGCAAAGTTTTGTCCTCACAGGTATTTCTTTAGTTTGTTTCGAGTTTGCTTTATGTGGAGTTTTTATTTCTCATCCATATAATCGTTAGTTTTTGTTTATCTTCATGTAACCATCTTGTGAATTTGCTTTATGTAATGTTTATTTTCTCATCAAAGTTTCAGTTTGTATTTTGTTATTGTCTTTCTTACCATATCTTGAATTTGCTTTGATGTATGTATGTATGTGTGTATTTCTCATGAATATATTGTAGTGTATAATTATATTGTACTCAGTTTCTGTTTATAAGTCACTTACCATGATTTGAATTTACTTTATCTCGTGAATGTATTTCTAATGAAAATTTCAGTAAACTTGTGCATATTTTTTTCTAACCATACATTGAAATTGCCTTGACGCGGGTAAATATTTCTGGTGAAAATTTAAGTAATCTTCTTTTTTTAAATCTATTTGTCTAACGATACTTTGGTTTTGTTTTGTCTCATGTATGTATTTCTCATGAAAAAAAATCAGAGTTTTTGTCTATATTTCTCTAACCATGCTTTGAATATGGTTTTGGTCTTGGGTAATTTCGTTTCAAAACTTTAGTAAGTTTCACGAACCATACTTTAGTGGTTTCAATAACCATACTTTGAATTTGCTTTATCCTAGTGTGTGTTTCCCATCCATATTATAATTAGATTTTGCTTTCATTTGTCTGACCATGCATTTTATTAGCTTTTTCCCCTTTTTCTAATCCAGATTTATTAGGTTTATGTTCATGTCTCTTCAACCATGCATTGAAATGGCTATATCTTGTGTTTGTATTTTTCTTGAAAATTTCATTACGATAAGTTTTTGTTTATATTTGTTTAACCCTGGTTTGAATTTGTTTTTATTTCTCGTAGGTATTTCTCGTAAAAAGTACAGTTAGTTTTTCTTGTCATAGTGTTCTTAGGTTTTACAATTGCTGTATGTCATTTATGTACTTGTCTTGTAAATTTGAGAAAGTTCTTGTATATACCTGTCTAACCATGCTTTGTCTGTATTAACAATCTTCCCGATTGTGTTTGTATTTCTTTATCCAAACATGTTTTGTTTCTTGTAGCTTTTTTCATGTTTTTCTGCTGACATTTTTATGTGCAGTGCTGTCAACATAAATGTAGCCCAGTAATAGATCGGCAATAATATTCCCGATATGTTCAGGTATATAGAGAAAGATATAGGGCATTATGCAAAGTATTTGTAGGTTTTATTTGTATTTGGAGTTAAATGCCGTTTCATCAGCTAATGTCATATCATGGCGGTCACCAAAGCATGTGTTTCCTGGCTTTCTCACACCAGTACTGATACAACTTTCTTTGCAAGTTTCAATAGGGGTTGAACTCCGTTTCAACAGCTAATGTCATATCATGGCGGTAACCGTTTTAACAGAAAATGTCATACGCATGCGTTTCCTGCATTTCTCACACCGGTACTGACACAGTTTTCTTTCCAAGTTTCAGTAGGATTTTTACGTATTGGGGTTAAACGTTGTTTCAACAGTTAATGTCTTATCATGGCGGTTAGTGCACCTACGCATGTGTTTCGTGGATTTCTTACACCAGTACTGACACAACTTTCTTTCCAAGTTCCAATAGTTCTTTTTTTAGGTATTCGGGTTAAACGCAGTTCCAACAGCTAATGTTATATCGGGGTCGCCAGTGCACCTACTCTCGTGTTTCCTGGATTTCTCACACCAGTACTGACACATATTTCTTTCAAAGTTTCGATAGGTGTTGTATGTATTTGGGGTTAAACGCCGTTTCAACAGGTAATGTCATATCATGGCGGTCAGTGCACCTACGCATGTGTTTCCTGGATTTCTGATACCAGTACTGACACAACTTTCTTTCCAAGATTCAGAAGGTTATGTGCTTATTGGGGTGAAACGCAGTTTCAACAGCTAATATCATATCGGGCCGGTCATTGCACATGAGCATCTGATTCCTGGACTTTTCACACGAGTACTGACACAGCTTGTACGTATTGGGGTTAAACGCCGTTTTAACAGCTAATGTCATATAGGCCCGGTCTGTGCACGTACGCATGTGATTCTTTGATTTCTCGCACCAGTACTGACTCTGTTTCCTTGCCAAGTTTCAATAGGATTTGTACGTATTGGGGTTAAACGCCGTTTCAAAAGCTAATGTCATATCATGGCGGTCGGTGCACCTACGCATGTGTTTCGTGGATTTCTCACACCAGTACTGACTCAGTTTTCTTTCCAAGTTTCAATAGGTTTTGTATGTTTTAGGGTTAAACACTGTTTCAACAGCTAATGTCATATCGGGGTGGTCAGTAGACCTTTGCATGCCAGTCCTGGATTTCTCACACCAGTACTAACACAAATTTCTTTCAAAGTTTCAATAGGTTTTGTATGTTTTGGGGTTAAACGCTGTTACAACAGTAAATGTCATATCATGGCGGTCAGTGCACCTACGCTTGTGGTTCCTGGATTAGTCATACCAGTACTGACACAACTTTCTTTCCTAGTTTCAAAGTTTATGTACGTATTGGGGGTGAAACGCCGTTTTAAAAGCTAATGTCATATAGGCACGGTCAGTGCACCTACGCATGTGTTTCTTGGATGTCTCAAACGAGTACTGACACAGCTTTCTTTTTAACTTTCAGTAGGATATATACGTATTAGGGTTAAACGCCGTTTCAACAGCTTATGTCATATCATGTCGGTCAGTGCACCTACGCATGTGTTTCTTGGATTTCTCAAACCAGTACTGACACAACTTTCTTTCTAAGTTTCAACTGGTTTTGTACGTATTGGGGTTAAACGCAGTTTCAGCAGCTAATGTCATATCATGGCGGCCAGTGCACCTACGCATGTGTTTCTTGGATTTCTCAAACCAGTACTGACACAACTTTCTAAGTTTCAACTGGTTTTGTATGTATTGGCGTTTAACGCCGTTTCAATGGATTATGTCATATCATGGAGATCAGTGCACCTACGCATGTGTTTCCTGGCTTTCTCACACCATTATTGACACAACTTTCTTTCCAAGTTTCAATAGGTTTAGTACGTATTGGGTTTAAACGCCGTTTAACAGCTAGTGTCATATCATGGCTGTCAGTGCACTTACGCATGTGTTTCCTGGCTTTCTCACACCAGTACTGACACAACTTTCTTTCCAAGTCACTGACTGCTTTATCACACGACTAAGAGGGGAAAAAAGTGCTGGGAAGACAGTTTGCCTCAACTGATTATCGACCCGGCAACCACTAGGTCACGAATCAGATACGCTAACCAATGAGCTACACGGGTCTGATTTGTAGGTAAAAGCAGCAATTTTGCAGAGTGTGTTTGCATCTTATCGACCTTTTAAAATCTCAGCCTCATTATCATAAAACTTGCACATACATCTTTTTTTTTTTAAGATTGTCAGGTTAGGGAATGTCTGAAAAAAATTGTGACCCCACCATGCCATGAGAATGACGATAAACTTGCCTATTCCTTCAACAGATTGAAGATCATTGACATGCCCAGAAATAGTCATTCCACTGATCGGCCACACTCTGCTAAATGGAGAGTCTTGTCTGGTGTGTGAAGTGTATACTTAATATATCAGCATGTGGAAATGGTAATTTAATTGTAATTAATAATGTGTGTTGATTAAGTAGATGTAAGCAGCTGCTGGTAAATTTGACCCACAGGGAGATGTGGTTTGCTCCTTACCCTATTTTTTTCTTCTAATTTCAGAGCAAACAGAAAGATGAAATACAAAGCAGAAAAATATGCAACACATTCATTTTTCGACAGACTAGCTTATTAAAATTTCAATACCTAGGACCAAGGATTGAGGACTGAAGGCTGAATGGCTCATAGGTATAAGGCCGTTTATTATAACTATAAAGCATTTGTCAAGAAAAGTCAAGGATCTGTAATGTGCGAATATTCTCCTTTTTTAAAACAAAAACTCTGTGTTATTGATAATTCAAATTTGATTTTGGAAGGGCAGAAAACATGTGGGAAAAGGAGAAAATGCTGATAACCAGCTGACGGCATTTTCTCCTTTTGCCACATGTTTCCTACCCTTCGAAAATCAAATCAAATTTTGAGTCACATTTTAATTTTCGTCTGCAAATTTTGATAAAACGTAAGAGTGTGCCTAGCCTTTTAAATTGAGGATTCCATATTTACTCAGTGTTTACCTCTTTACAAGACATTAAAATTTGAGACAGGTCTATAAATGCAGATTATCAGGTTTTTTCTCCTGTTTCAACATCTTTTTTCGAAGGCACTCCTGTAAGGGCCGTTTAAACACTGGTTTGTCTGCTACAGTTGATTTAAAGATAAATGTAAAAGCCTGAGGTTGACACTTGTTTGAATATCGGGTCACCTGGGAGTAGCCTTGTGCAAGGCACTACAAAGATCCAGCCTTCTACTGGTTAAGCCTAAGAAAGCCACAAGTGAGGTATTGCTGATAAATGACTGAAACATCATTACATGCAATGAAAACAGAATTCAAACAGAAATGTTTATCTGCTTTTATTTCTCAGATGGCAACATAGAGGATGCCATGTAGCAACAGCTTGAGGATAAAGGTGGGTTGAATTTATCATTCAGGTTTTGTTTGTTAGGATGAAACCATTCTTATCACAAATCCTTAGACCAGGAAGGAATTTTGACAAGGAAGGTTTCACGTTTTTATGTGTAAATGCATGCTTTGAATTTGCTTTATCTCTTGTATTTATTTGTCATCAACATTGCAATTAGTTTTTGTTTTACATTCTAGCCATGCTTTAGAATTGCGTTGTCTAGAGTATGTATGTCTCACAAAAAAGAAAAAAAAAAAAAAAAAAAAAAATGATTGAGTTGTAGTCCGTATTTGTCTTGCCATGTTTGGAATTTTTTTTGTGTCATGAATTTATTTCTCATGAAAATTCGAGTAAGTTTTTGTTCTTATTTCTCTAACCATGATTTGAATTTGCTTAATGTTGTGTAAGTATTTATCATGAAAATTGCAGTTTGTTTTATAAATTTCTCTATCCATGCTATGAGTTTGCTTTGTCTAGTTTTCGTTTATGGTGCTCTAACAATGCTATAAATTCGTTTTTTCTCCAGCAGGTATTTCTTCAGAAAGTTCTTGTTCATATTTGTTTAACCATAGTTCGGATTTTATTAATCTTTTGCAGTTATTTCTCACCAAAACTTCAATTAGTATATGTCTATAAATCACTAACCATGCTTTCAATTGACTTTATCTTACTTATTTCTTATGGAAAATAATAGTAAGCTTTTGTTTATATTTGTCAGCCTTATTTCTTTTCTTGTGTATGCATTTCTCTTGAAACTTGCAATAAGGTTTTGTCTATAGATATATCTGTTTTGAATTAGCTTTATCTTAAGTATGTATTTCTAATCGACACTTAAGCAAAGTTTTGTCCTCACAGGTATTTCTTTAGTTTGTTTCGAGTTTGCGTTATGTGGAGTTTTTATTTCTCATCCATATAATCGTTAGTTTTTGTTTATATTCATGTAACCATCCTGTGAATTTGCTTTATGTAATGTTTATTTTCTCATCAAAGTTTCAGTTTGTATTTTGTTATTGTCTTTCTTACCATATCTTGAATTTGCTTTGATGTATGTATGTATGTGTGTATTTCTCATGAATATATTGTAGTGTATAATTATATTGTAGTTAGTTTCTGTTTATAAGTCACTTACCATGATTTGAATTTACTTTATCTCGTGAATGTATTTCTAATGAAAATTTCAGTAAACGTGTGCATATTTTTTTCTAAATATACATTGAAATTGCCTTGACGCGGGTAAATATTTCTGGTGAAAATTTAAGTAATCTTCTTTTTTTAAATCTATTTGTCTAACGATGCTTTGGTTTTGTTTTGTCTCATGTATGTATTTCTCATGAAAAAAAATCAGAGTTTTTGTCTATATTTCTCTAACCATGCTTTGAATATGGTTTTGGTCTTGGGTAATTTCGTTTCAAAATTTTAGTAAGTTTCACGAACCATACTTTAGTGGTTTCAATATCCATACTTTGAATTTGTTTTATCCTAGTATGTGTTTCCCATCCATATTATAATTAGATTTTGCTTTCATTTGTCTGACCATGCATTTTATTAGCTTTTTCCCCTTTTTCTAATCCAGATTTATTAGGTTTATGTTCATGTCTCTTCAACCATGCATTGAAATGGCTATATCTTGTGTTTGTATTTTTCTTGAAAATTTCATTACGATAAGTTTTTGTTTATATTTGTTTAACCCTGGTTTGAATTTGTTTTTATTTCTCGTAGGTATTTCTCGTAAAAAGTACAGTTAGTTTTTCTTGTCATAGTGTTCTTAGGTTTTACAATTGCTGTATGTCATTTATGTACTTGTCTTGAAAATTTGAGTAAGTTCTTGTATATACCTGTCTAACCATGCTTTGTTTGTATTAACAATCTTCTTGATTGTGTTTGTATTTCTTTATCCAAACATGTTTTGTTTCTTGTAGCTTTTTTCATGTTTTTCTGCAGACATTTTTATGTGCAGTGCTGTCAACACAAATGTAGCCTAGTAATAGATCGGCAATAATATTCCCGATATGTTCAGGTATACAGAGAAAGATATAGGGCATTATGCAAATTATTTGTAGGTTTTATTTGTATTTGGAGTTAAATGCCGTTTCATCAGCTAATGTCATATCATGGCGGTCACCTAAGCATGTGTTTCCTGGCTTTCTCACACCAGTACTGATACAACTTTCTTTGCAAGTTTCAATAGGGGTTGAACTCCGTTTCAACAGCTAATGTCATATCATGGCGGTAACCGTTTTAACAGAAAATGTCATACGCATGTGTTTCCTGCATTTCTCACACCGGTACTGACACGGTTTTCTTTCCAAGTTTCAGTAGGATTTTTACGTATTGGGGGTCAAACGTTGTTTCAACAGTTAATGTCGTATCATGGCGGTTAGTGCACCTACGCATGTGTTTCGTGGATTTCTTACACCAGTACTGACACAACTTTCTTTCCAAGTTCCAATAGTTCTTTTTTTACGTATTCGGGTTAAACGCAGTTCCAACAGCTAATGTTATATCAGGGTCGCCAGTGCACCTACTCTCGTGTTTCCTGGATTTCTCACACCAGTACTGACACATATTTCTTTCAACGTTTCGATAGGTGTTGTATGTATTTGGGGTTAAACGCCGTTTCAACAGGTAATGTCATATCATGGCGGTCAGTGCACGTACGCATGTGTTTCCTGGATTTCTGATACCAGTATTGACACAACTTTCTTTCCAAGATTCAGAAGGTTATGTACTTATTGGGGTGAAACGCAGTTTCAACAGCTAATATCATATCGGGCCGGTCATTGCACATGAGCATCTGATTCCTGGACTTTTCACACCAGTACTGACACAGCTTGTACGTATTGGGGTTAAACGCCGTTTTAACAGCTAATGTCATATAGGCCCGGTCTGTGCACGTACGCATGTGATTCTTTGATTTCTCGCACCAGTACTGACTCTGTTTCCTTGCCAAGTTTCAATAGGATTTGTACGTATTGGGGTTAAACGCCGTTTCAAAAGCTAATGTCATATCATGGCGGTCGGTGCACCTACGCATGTGTTTCGTGGATTTCTCACACCAGTACTGACTCAGTTTTCTTTCCAAGTTTCAATAGGTTTTGTATGTTTTAGGGTTAAACACTGTTTCAACAGCTAATGTCATATCGGGGTGGTCAGTAGACCTTTGCATGCCAGTCCTGGATTTCTCACACCAGTACTAACACAAATTTCTTTCAAAGTTTCAATAGGTTTTGTATGTTTTGGGGTTAAACGCTGTTACAACAGTAAATGTCATATCATGGCGGTCAGTGCACCTACGCTTGTGGTTCCTGGATTAGTCATACCAGTACTGACACAACTTTCTTTCCTAGTTTCAAAGTTTATGTACGTATTGGGGGTGAAACGCCGTTTTAAAAGCTAATGTCATATAGGCACGGTCAGTGCACCTACGCATGTGTTTCTTGGATGTCTCAAACGAGTACTGACACAGCTTTCTTTTTAACTTCCAGTAGGATATATACGTATTAGGGTTAAACGCCGTTTCAACAGCCTATGTCATATCATGGCGGTCAGTGCACCTACGCATGTGTTTCTTGGATTTCTCAAACCAGTACTGACACAACTTTCTTTCTAAGTTTCAACTGGTGTTGTACGTATTGGGGTTAAACGCAGTTTCAGCAGCTAATGTCATATCATGGCGGCCAGTGATCCTACGCATGTGTTTCTTGGATTTCTCAAACCAGTACTGACACAACTTTCTAAGTTTCAACTGGTTTTGTATGTATTGGCGTTTAACGCCGTTTCAACGGATTATGTCATATCATGGAGATCAGTGCACCTACGCATGTGTTTCCTGGCTTTCTCACACCATTACTGACACAACTTTCTTTCCAAGTTTCAATAGGTTTAGTACGTATTGGGTTTAAACGCCGTTTAACAGCTAATGTCATATCATGGCTGTCAGTGCACTTACGCATGTGTTTCCTGGCTTTCTCACACCAGTACTGACACAACTTTCTTTCCAAGTCACTGACTGCTTTATCACACGACTAAGAGGGGAAAAAAGTGCTGGGAAGACAGTTTGCCTCAACTGATTATCGACCCGGCAACCACTAGGTCACGAATCAGATACGCTAACCAATGAGCTACACGGGTCTGATTTGTAGGTAAAAGCAGCAATTTTGCAGAGTGTGTTTGCATCTTATCGACCTTTTAAAATCTCAGCCTCATTATCATAAAACTTGCACATACATTTTTTTTTTCTTTTAAAGATTGTCAGGTTAGGGAATGTCTGAAGAAATTTGTGACCCCACCATGCCATGAGAATAACGATAAACTTGCCTATTCCTTCAACAGATTGAAGATCATTGACATGCCCAGAAATAGTCATTCCACTGATCGGCCACACTCTGCTAAATGTAGAGTCTTGTCTGGTGTGTGAAGTGTATACTTAATATATCAGCATGTGGAAATGGTAATTTAATTGTAATTAATAATGTGTGTTGATTAAGTAGATGTAAGCAGTTGCTGGTAAATTTGACCCACAGGGAGATGTGGTTTGCTCCTTACCCTATTTTTTTCTTCTAATTTCAGAGCAAACAGAAAGATGAAATACAAAGCAGAAAAATATGCAACACATTCATTTTTCGATAGACTAGCTTATTAAAATTTCAATACCTAGGACCAAGGATTGAGGACTGAAGGCTGAATGGCTCATAGGTATAAGGCCGTTTATTATAACTATAAAACAATTGTCAAGAAAAGTGAAGGATCTGTAATGTGCAAATATTCTCCTTTTTTTAAACAAAAACTCTGTGTTATTGATAATTCAAATTTGATTTTGGAAGGGCAGAAAACATGTGGGAAAGGGAGAAAATGCTGATAACCAGCTGACGGCATTTTCTCCTTTTGCCACATGTTTCCTACCCTTCGAAAATCAAATCAAATTTTGAGTCACATTTTAATTTTCGTCTGCAAATTTTGATAAAACGTAAGAGTGTGCCTAGCCTTTTAAATTGAGGATTCCATATTTACTCAGTGTTTACCTCTTTACAAGACATTAAAATTTGAGACAGGTCTATAAATGCAGATTATCAGGTTTTTTCTCCTGTTTCAACATCTTTTTTCGAAGGCACTCCTGTAAGGGCCGTTTAAACACTGGTTTGTCTGCTACAGTTGATTTAAAGATAAATGTAAAAGCCTGAGGTTGACACTTGTTTGAATATCGGGTCACCTGGGAGTAGCCTTGTGCAAGGCACTACAAAGATCCAGCCTTCTACTGGTTAAACCTAAGAAAGCCACAAGTGAGGTATTGCTGATAAATCACTGAAATAGCATTACATGCAATGAAAACAGAATTCAAACAGAAATGTTTATCTGCTTTTATTTCTCAGATGGCAACATAGAGGATGCCATGTAGCAACAGCTTGAGGATAAAGGTGGGTTGAATTTATCATTCAGGTTTTGTTTGTTAGGATGAAACCATTCTTATCACAACTTAGACCAGGAAGGAATTTTGACAAGGAAGGTTTCATGTTTTTGTGTGTAAATCCATGCTTTGAATTTGCTTTATCTCTTGTATTTATTTGTCATCAACATTGCAATTAGTTTTTGTTTTACATTCTAGCCATGCTTTAGAATTGCGTTGTCTAGAGTATGTATGTCTCACAAAAAAGAAAAAAAAAAAAAAAAAAAAAAGGATTGTGTTGTAATCCGTATTTGTCTTGCCATGTTTGGAATTTGTTTTGTGTCATGAATTTATTTCTCATGAAAATTCGAGTAAGTTTTTGTTCTTATTTCCCTAACCATGATTTGAATTTGCTTAATGTTGTGTAAGTATTTATCATGAAAATTGCAGTTTGTTTTATAAATTTCTCTATCCATGCTATGAGTTTGCTTTGTCTAGTTTCCGTTTATGGTGCTCTAACAATGCTATAAATTCGTTTTTTCTCCAGCAGGTATTTCTTCAGAAAGTTCTTGTTCATATTTGTTTAACCATAGTTCGGATTTTATTAATCTTTTGCAGTTATTTCTCACCAAAACTTCAATTAGTCTATGTTTATAAATCACTAACCATGCTTTCAATTGACTTTATCTTACTTTTTTCTTTTGTTTATATTTGTCAGCCATGTTTTGTTTGTGTATACATTTCTCTTGAAACTTGCAATTAGGTTTTGTCTATGGATATATCTGTTTTGAATTAGCTTTATCTTATAATTCCTTTACCTACTTTTACAGGTTTTTACTGTATATAATTCTTTTACCTGCTTTTACGGTATATAACTCTTGTATGCAATTCTTTTACCTGGTATTACTGCACATAATTCCTTTACCTGCTTTAACTGTATAAACTTTTACATGATTTTACTGGACATAATTCTTGTCCCTAATTTTCCTGTATATACTGCTTTTTAGATAGTTTTACTGTACATATTTTTTTTACATGCTTTTACTATATATAATTCTTTTACATGTTTTTTACTGTATGTAATTCTTTTACCTGGTTTAATGTCTATATTTTTTTGTCTGGTTTTACTGTAAATAATTCTTTACATGCTTTTTACTGTATATAATTATTTTACCTGCTTCTACTGTACATAATTCTTTTGTATATAAATAAATATTTTACCTATATAATGCTTTTTAGATAGTTATACTGTACATTATTATATTCTTTTACTGTATATAATTCTTTTACATAGTTTTACTGTGTATAATTCGTTTTACCTGCTTTTACTGTATAAGAAAGTCCCTTTTACCTTCTTCTACTTTATATAATTCTTTTACCCGGTTTTACTGAAGGAAATTCTTGTACCAGTTTTTTCTGTATATAATTTGTTTTAGATACTTTTACTGTATATAATTCTTTTACTGTATATATAATTCCTTTAGCTGCTTTTACTGTATATAACTCTTTTGTATATAATTCTTTTACCTGGTATTACTGCACATAATTCCTTTACCTGCTTTTTCTATATAAACTTTTACATGATTTTACTGTACATAATCCTTCTCCCTAGTTTTCCTGTATGTAATGCTTTTTATGTAGTTTTACTGTACATAAATTTTTTACATGCTTTTACTGTATATAATTCTTTACCTTTTTTTTACTGAATATAATTCTTTTACCTGGTTTAATGTCTATAGTTTTTTGGGTTTTTTTATCTGGTTTTAATGTAAATAATTCTTTTATATGCTTTTCACTGTATGTAATTATTTTACCTGCTTTTACTGTACATAATTCTTTTACATGTTTTTTACTGAATATCATTCTTTTACCTGATTTATTATCTGTAGTTTTTTTTTATCTGGTTTTAATGTAAATAATTCTTTTACATAGTTTTACTGTATATAATTATTTTACCTGCTTTTACTGTACATAATTCTTTTTGTATTTAAATAAATCTTTTACCTATATAATGCTTTTTAGATAGTTTTACTGTACATAATTATATTCTTTTACTGTTTATAGTTCTTTTCCATAGTTTTACTGTGTATAATTCTTTTTACCTATTTTTACTGTATAAAAAAGTCCCCTTTACCTTCTTCTACTTTATATAATTCTTTTACCCGGTTTTACTGAACAAAATTCTTGTATCTGTTTTTTTGTATATAATGTTTTACATACTTTTACTGTATATAATTCTTTTACAGGTTTTTACTGTATATAATTCCTTTACCTGCTTTTACGGTATATAACTCTTGTATATAATTCTTTTACCTGGTATTACTGCACATAATTCCTTTACCTGCTTTAACTGTATAAACTTTTACATGATTTTACTGGACATAATTCTTGTCCCTAGTTTTCCTGTATATACTGCTTTTTAGATAGTTTTACTGTACATAATTTTTTTTACATGCTTTTACTATATATAATTCTTTTACATGCTTTTTTACTGTATGTAATTCTTTTACCTGGTTTAATGTCTATATTTTTTTGTCTGGTTTTACTGTAAATAATTCTTTGCATGCTTTCTACTGTATATAATTATTTTACCTGCTTCTACTGTACATAATTCTTTTGTATATAAATAAATATTTTACCTATATAATGCTTTTTAGATAGTTATACTGTACATTATTATATTCTTTTACTGTATGTAATTCTTTTACATAGTTTTACTGTGTATAATTCTTTTTACCTGCTTTTACTGTATAAGAAAGTCCCTTTTACCTTCTTCTACTTTATATAATTCTTTTACCCGGTTTTACTGAAGGAAATTCTTGTACCAGTTTTTTCTGTCTATAATTTGTTTTAGATACTTTTACTGTATATAATTCTTTTACAAGCTTTTACTGTATATATAATTCCTTTAGATGCTTTTACTGTATATAACTCTTTTGTATATAATTCTTTTACCTGGTATTACTGCACATAATTCCTTTACCTGCTTTTTCTGTATAAACTTTTACATGATTTTACTGTACATAATCCTTCTCCCTAGTTTTCCTGTATGTAATGCTTTTTATGTAGTTTTACTGTACATAAATTTTTTACATCCTTTTACTGTATATAATTCTTTTACATGTTTTTTTACTGAATATAATTCTTTTACCTGGTTTAATGTCTATAGTTTTTTTTTTAATCTGGTTTTAATGTATATAATTCTGTTACATGCTTTTTACTGTATATAATTATTTTACCTGATTTTACTGTACATAATTATTTTACATGTTTTTTACTGAATATCATTCTTTTACCTGGTTTAATATCTATAGTTTTTTTATCTGGTTTTAATGTAAATAATTCTTTTACATAGTTTTACTGTATATAATTATTTTACCTGCTTTTACTGTACATAATTCTTTTGTATATAAATAAATCTTTTACCTATATAATGCTTTTTAGATAGTTTTACTGTACATAATTATATTCTTTTACTGTTTATAGTTCTTTTCCATAGTTTTACTGTGTATAATTCTTTTTACCTACTTTAACTGTATAAAAAAGTCCCCTTTACCTTCTTCTACTTTATATAATTCTTTTACCCGGTTTTACTGAACAAAATTCTTGTATCTGTTTTTCTGTATATAATGTTTTACATACTTTTACTGTATATAATTCTTTCACAAGTTTTTACTGTATATAATTCCTTTACCTGCTTTTACGGTATATAACTCTTGTATATAATTCTTTTACCTGGTATTACTGCACATAATTCCTTTACCTGCTTTAACTGTATAAACTTTTACATGATTTTACTGGACATAGTTCTTGTCCCTAGTTTTCCTGTATGTAATGCTTTTTAGATAGTTTTACTGTACATAATTGTTTTACATGCTTTTACTATATATAATTCTTTTACATGTTTTTTACTGTATGTAATTCTTTTACCTGGTTTAATGTCTCTATTTTTTTGGTCTGGTTTTACTGTAAATAATTCTTTTACATGCTTTTTACAGTATATAATTATTTTACCCGCTTCTACTGTACATAATTCTTTTGTATATAAATAAATATTTTACCTATATAATGCTTTTTAGATAGTTATACTGTACATTATTATATTCTTTTACTGTATATAATTCTTTTACATAGTTTTACTGTGTATAATTCTTTTTACCTGCTTTTACTGTATAAGAAAGTCCCTTTTACCTTCTTCTACTTTATATAATTCTTTTACCCGGTTTTACTGAAGGAATTTATTGTACCTGTCTTTTCTGTATATAATTTGTTTTATATACTTTTACTGTATGTAAATCTTTTACAAGTTTTTACTGTATATATAATTCCTTTAGCTGCCTTTACTGTATATAACTCTTTTGTATATAATTCTTTTACCTGGTATTACTGCACATAATTCCTTTACCTGCTTTAACTGTATAAACTTTTACATGATTTTACTGTACATAATCCTTCTCCCTAGTTTTCCTGTATATAATGCTTTTTAGGTAGTTTTACTGTACATAAATTTTTTACATGCTTTTACTGTATATAATTCTTTTACATGTTTTTTACTGAATATAATTCTTTTACCTGGTTTAATTTCTATAGTTTTTTTAAATCTGGTTTTAATGTAAATAATTCTTTTACATGCCTTTTACTGTATATAATTATTTTACCTGCTTTTACTGTACATAATTCTTTTACATGTTTTTTACTGAATATAATTCTTTTACCTGGTTTTAATATCTATAGTTTTTTGTTTTATCTGGTTTTAATGTAAATAATTCTTTTACATAATTTTACTGTATATAATTATTTGATCTGCTTTTACTGTACATAATTCTTTTGTATATAAATAAATCTTTTACCTATATAATGCTTTTTAGATAGTTTTACTGTACATAATTATATTCTTTTACTATATATAGTTCTTTTAAATAGTTTTACTGTGTATAATTCTTTTTACCTTCTTTTACTGTATATAACTCTTGTACATAATTCTTTTACCTGGTATTACTGTACATAATTCCTTTACCTGCTTTGACTGTATAAACTTTTACATGATTTTACTGTACATAATTTTCTTGTCCCTAGTTTTCCTGTATATACTGCTTTTTAGGTAGTTTTACTGTACATAAATTTTTTACATGCTTTAACTTTATATAATTCTTTTACATGTTTTTTACTGTATATAATTCTTTTACCTGGTTTAATGTCTATAGTTTTATTTAACTGGTTTTACTGTAAATAGTTCTTTTACATGCTTTTTACTGTATATAATTATTTTATCTGCTTTTACTGTACATAATTCTTTTGTATATAAATAAATCTTTTACCTATATAATGCTTTTTAGATAGTTTTACTGTACATAATTATATTCTTTTACTATATATAGTTCTTTTACATAGTTTTACTGTGTATAATTCTTTTTACCTTCTTTTACTGTATATAACTCTTGTATATAATTCTTTTACCTGGTATTACTGTACATAATTCCTTTACCTGCTTTGAATGTATAAACTTTTACATGATTTTACTGTACATAATTTTCTTGTCCCTAGTTTTCCTGTATATACTGCTTTTTAGGTAGTTTTACTGTACATAAATTTTTTACATGCTTTAACTGTATATAATTCTTTTACATGTTTTTTACTGTATATAATTCTTTTACCTGGTTTAATGTCTATAGTTTTATTTAACTGGTTTTACTGTAAATGATTCTTTTACATGCTTTTTACTGTATATAATTATTTTACCTGCTTTTACTATACGTAATTCTTTTGTATTTAAATAAATATTTTACCTATATAATGCTTTTTAGATAGTTTTATTGCACATAATCATATTATTTTACTGTATAGAGTTCTTTTACATAGTGTTACTGTGTATAACTCTTTTTACCTGCTTTTACTGTATAAAAATGTCCCTTTTACCTTCTTCTAATGTATAAATTTCTTTTACCCGGGTTTACTGAACAAAATTCTTGTATCTGTTTTTCTCTATATAATTTGTTTTACATACTTTTACTGTATAGAATTCTTCTACAAGTTTTTACTGTATATAATTCCTTTACCTGCTTTTACTATATATAACTCTTGTATATAATTCTTTCACCTGGTATTACTGCACATAATTTCTTTACCTGCTTCAACTTTATAAACTTTTACATGATTTTACTGTACATAATACTTGGCCCTAGTTTCCCTGTATATAAATTTTTTTAGCTAGTTTTACTGTACATAATCATATTTTTTAACTGTATATAGTTCTTTTACATAGTTTTACTGGGTATAATTCTTTTTACCTGCTTTGACTGTATAAAAAAGTCCCTTTTATTTCTTCTACTTGATATAATTCTTTTACCCGGTTTTACTGAAGGAAATTCTTGTACCTGTTTTTTCTGTATATAATTTGTTTTACATACTTTTACTGTATATAATTCTTTTACAAGTTTTTACTGTATATATAATTCCTTTACCTCCTTTTACTCTATGAAACCCTTTTGTATATAATTCTTTTACCTGGTATTACTGCACATAATTCCTTTACCTGCTCTAACTGTATAAACTTTTACATGATTTGACTGTACATACTCCTTGTCCCTAGTTTTCCTGTATATAATGCTTTTTAGATAGTTTTACTGCACATAAATTTTTTACATGCTTTTACTCTATATAATTTTTTTACATGTTTTTTACTGTATATAATTCTTTTAATTGGTTTAATGTCTATCCTTTTTTTTATCTGGTTTTACTGTAAATAATTCTTTTACATGCGTTTTACTGTATATAATTCTTTTTACCTGCTTTTACTGCATAAAAAAAGTCCCTTTTACCTTCTTCTAATGTATATAATTCTTTTACCCGGTTTTACTCAACAAAATTCTTGTATCTGTTTTTCACTATATAATTTGTTTTACATACTTTTACTGTATATAATTCTTTTACAAGTTTTTACTGTATATAATTCCTTTACCTGCTTTTACTGTATATAACTCTTGTATATATTTCTTTTACCTGGTATTACTGCACATAATTCCTTTCCCTGATGTAACTGTATAAACTTTCACATGATTTTACTGTACATAATTCTTGGCCCTAGTTTTCCTGTATGTAATGCATTTTAGATAGTTTTACTGTAAATATTTTTTTTTACATGTTTTTACTGTATATAATTCTTTCACATATTTTTTATTGTATGTAATTCTTTTACCTGGTTTAATGTCTATAGTTTTTTTTATCTAGTTTTACTGTAAATAATTCTTTTACATGCTTTTTACTGTATATAATTATTTTACCTGCTTTTACTGTACATAATTCTTTTGTATATAAATAAATCTTTTACCTATATAATGCTTTTTAGATAGTTTTACTGTACATAATTATATTTTTTTACTGTATATAGTTCTTTTACATAGTTTTACTGTGTATAATTCTTTTTACCTGCTTTGACTGTATAAAAAAGTCCCTTTTACCTTCTTCTACTTTATATAATTCTTTTACCCGGTTTTACTGAAGGAAATTGTTGTACCTGTTTTTTCTGTATATAATTTGTTTTATATACTGTTATTGTATATAATTCTTTTACAAGTTTTTAATGTATATAATTCCTTTCCCTGCTTTTACTATATATAACTCTTGTATATAATTCTTTTACCTGCTATTACTGCACATAATTCCTTTACCTGCTTTTTCTGTATAAACTTTTACATGATTTTACTGTACATAATTCTTGTCCCTAATTTTCCTGTATATAATGCTTTTTAGATAGTTTTACTGTACATAATTGTATTATTTTACTGTATATAGTTCTTTTACATAGTTTTACTGTGTATAATTCTTTTTACCTGCTTTTACTGTATAAAAAAGTCCCTTTTACCTTCTTCTACTTTATATAATTCTTTTACCCGGTTTTACTGAAGGAAATTCTTGTACCTGTTTTTTCTGTATATAATTTGTTTTATATACTTTTACTGTATATAATTCTTTTACAAGTTTTTACTGTATATATAATTCCTCTACCTCCTTTTGCTATATATAACTATATAACTCTTGTATATAATTCTTTTACCTGGTATTACTACACATAATTCCTTTACCTGCTGTAACTGTATAAACTTTTACATGATTTTACTGTACATAATTCTTGTCCCTAGGTTTCCTGTATATAATGCTTTTTGGATAGTGTTACTGTACATAATTTTTTTTTACATTCTTTTACTGTATATAATTCTTTTACATGTTTTTTACTGTATATAATTCTTTTACCTGGTTTAATGTCTGTAGCTTTTTTTTATCTTGTTTTACTGTAAATAATTCTTTTACACGCTTTTTACTGTATATAATTATTTTACCTGCTTTTACTGTACATAATTCTTTTGTATATAAATAAATCTTTTATCTATATAATGCTATTTAGATAGTTTTACTGTACATAATTATATTCTTTTACTGTATATAGTTCTTTTACATAGTTTTACTGTGTATAACTCTTTTTACCTGCTTTTACTGTATAAAAATGTCCCTTTTACCTTCTTCTACTGTATAAAATTCTTTTACCCTGTTTTACTGAAGAAAATTCTTGTATCTGTTTTTCTGTATATAATTTGTTTTACATACTTTTAATATATATAATTCTTTTACAAGTTTTTACTGTATATAATTCCTTTACCTGCTTTTACTGTATACAACTCTTGTATATAATTCTTTTACCTGCTATTACTGCACATAATTCCTTTACCTGCTTTATCTGTATAAACTTTTAAATGATTTTACTGTACATAATTCTTGTCCCTAGTTTTCCTGTATATAATGCTTTTTAGATAGTTTTACTGTACATAATTTTTTACATTCTTTTAATGTATATAGTTCTTTTACATAGTTTTACTCTGTATAATTCTTTTTACCTGCCTTTTATGTATAAAAAAGTCCCGTTTACCTTCTACTTTATATAATTCTTTTACCCGGTTTTACTGAACGAAATTCTTGTATGTGTTTTTCTGTACGTAATTTCTTTTAAATACTTTTACTGTATGTAATTCTTTTCCAAGTTTTTACTGTATATAATACCTTTACCTGCTTTTTTTGTATATAACTCTTGTTTATAATTCTTTTACCTGGTATTACTGCACATAATTCCTTTACCTGCTTTAACTGTATAAACTTTTACATGATTTTACTGTACATAATTCTTGTCCCTAGTTTTCCTGTATATAATGCTTTTTAGATAGTTTTACTGTATATAATTTTTTTACATTCTTTTACTGTATATAATTCTTTTACATGTTTTTTACTGTATATAATTCTTTTACCTGGTTTAATGTCTATAGTTTTATTTATCTGGTTTTACTGTAAATAATTATTTTACATGCTTTTATCTTAATTATTATACCTGCTTTTACTGTACATTCTTTTGTATATAAATAAATCTTTTACCTATATAATGCCTTTTAGATAGTTTTACTCTATATAATTATATTCTTTTACTGTATATAGTTATTTTTACATAGTTTTTCTGTGTATAATTCTTTTTACCTGCTTTTACTGTATAAAAAAGTCCCTTTTACCTTGTTCTACTGTATATAATTCTTTTACCCGGTTTTACTGAACGAAATCCTTGTATCTGTTTTTCAGTATATAATTTGTTTTACATACTTTTACTGTATATAATTCTTTTACAAGTTTTTACTGTATATAATTCCTTTACCTGCTTTTACTGTATATAACTCTTTTGTATATAATTCTTTTACCTGGTATTGCTGCACATAATTCCTTTACCTGCTTTAACTGTATAATCTTTTACATGATTTGACTGTACATATGTATTTCTAATCGACACTTAAGGAAAGTTTTGTCCTTACAGGTATTTCTTTAGTGTGTTTCGAGTTTGCTTTATGTGGAGTTTTTATTTCTCATCCATAATATCGTTAGTTGATATTCATGTAACTATCCTGTGAATTTGCTTAATATTATGTTTATTTTCTCATCAAAGTTTCAGTATATATTTTGCTATTGTCTTTCTAACCATATCTTGAATTTGCTTTGATGTATGTTTGTATGTATTTCTCATGAATATATTGTAGTGTATAATTATATTGTAGTTAGTTTCTGTTTATAAGTCACTAACCATGATTTGAATTTACTTTATCTCGTGAATGTATTTCTAATGAAAATTTCGGTAAACGTGTGCATATTTTTCTCTAACCATACATTGAAATTGCCTTGACGCGGGTAAATATTTGTGATGAAAATTTAAGTAATTTTCTTTTAAATCTATTTGTCTAACGATGCTTTGGTTTTGTTTTGTCTCATGTATGTATTTCTCAGGAAAAAAAATCAGAGTTTTTGTCTATATTTCTCTAACCATGCTTTGAATATGGTTTTGGTCTTGGGTAATTTCGTTTCAAAACTTTAGTAAGTTTCACGAACCATACTTTAGTGTTTCAATCACAATACTTTGAATTTGCTTTATCTCATGTGTGTGTTCCCCATCCATATTATAATTAGATTTTGCTTTCATTTGTCTGACCATGCATTTTATTAGCTTTTTCCCCTTTTTCTAATCCAGATTTATTAGGTTTATGTTCATGTCTCTTCAACCATGCATTGAAATGGCTATATCTTGTATTTCTCTTGAAAATTTCATTACGATAAGTTTTTGTTTATATTTGTCTAACGCTGGTTTGAATTTGCTTTTATTTCTAGTAGGTATTTCTCGTAAAAAGTACAGTTAGTTTTTCTTGTCATAGTGTTCTTATGTTTTACAATTGCTGTATGTCATTTATGTACTTGTCTTGAAAATTTGAGTAAGTTCTTGTATATACCTGTCTAACCATGCTTTGTCTGTATTAACAATCTTCTTGATTGTGTTTGTATTTGTTTATCCAAACATGTTTTGTTTCTTGTAGCTTTTTTCATGTTTTTCTGCAGACATTTTTATGTGCAGTGCTGTCAACACAAATGTAGCCTAGTAATAGATCAGCAATAATATTCCCGATATGTTCAGGTATATAGAGAAAGATATGGGGCATTATGCAAATTATTTGTAGGTTTTATTTGTATTTGGGGTTAAATGCCGTTTCATCAGCTAATGTCATATCATGGCGGTCACCTAAGCATGTGTTTCCTGGCTTTCTCACACCAGTACTGATACAACTTTCTTTGCAAGTTTCAATAGGGGTTGAACTCCGTTTCAACAGCTAATGTCATATCATGGCGGTAACCGTTTTAACAGATAATGTCATACGCATGTGTTTCCTGCATTTCTCACACCAGTACTGACACAGTTTTCTTTCCAAGTTTCAGTAGGATTTTTACGTATTGGGGTTAAACGTTGTTTCAACAGCTAATGTCGTATCATGGCGGTTAGTGCACCTACGCATGTGTTTCGTGGATTTCTCACACCAGTACTGACACAACTTTCTTTCCAAGTTGCAATAGATTTTTTTTACGTATTCGGGTTAAACGCAGTTCCAACAGCTAATGTTATATCGGGGTCGCCAGTGCACCTACTCTCGTGTTTCCTGGATTTCTCACACCAGTACTGACACATATTTCTATTAAAGTTTCGATAGGTGTTGTATGTATTTGGGGTTAAACGCCGTTTCAACAGGTAATGTCATATCATGGCGGTCAGTGCACCTACGCATGTGTTTCCTGGATTTCTGATACCAGTACTGACACAACTTTCTTTCCAAGATTCAGAAGGTTATGTACTTACTGGAGTGAAACGCAGTTTCAACAGCTAATATCATATCGGGCCGGTCATTGCACATGAGCATCTGATTCCTGGACTTTTCACACCAGTACTGACACAGCTTGTACGTATCGGGGTTAAACGCCGTTTTAACAGCTAATGTCATATAGGCCCGGTCTGTGCACTTACGCATGTGATTCTTTGATTTCTCGCACCAGTACCGACTCTTTTTCCTTTCCAAGTTTCAATAGGATTTGTACGTATTGGGGTTAAACTCCGTTTCAAAAGCTAATGTCATATCATGGCGGTCGGTGCACCTACGCATGTGTTTCGTGGATTTCTCACACCAGTACTGACTCAGTTTTCTTTGCAAGTTTCAATAGGTTTTGTATGTTTTAGGGTTAAACACTGTTTCAACAGCTAATGTCATATCGGGGTGGTCAGTAGACCTTTGTATGCCAGTCCTGGATTTCTCACACCAGTACTAACACAAATTTCTTTCAAAGTTTCAATAGGTTTTGTATGTTTTGGGGTTAAACGCTGTTACAACAGTAAATGTCATATCATGGCGGTCAGTGCACCTACGCTTGTGGTTCCTGGATTAGTGATAGCAGTACTGACACAACTTTCTTCCCAAGTTTCAAAGTTTATGTCCGTATTGGGGGTGAAACGCCGCTTTAAAAGCTAATGTCATATAGGCCCGGTCAGTGCACCTACGCATGTGTTTCTTGGATGTCTCAAACGAGTACTGACACAGCTTTCTTTTTAACTTTCAGTAGGATATATACGTATTAGGGTTAAACGCCGTTTCAACAGCTTATGTCATATCATGGCGGTCAGTGCACCTACGCATGTGTTTCTTGGATTTCTCAAACCAGTACTGACACAACTTTCTTTCTAAGTTTCAACTGGTTTTGTACGTATTGGGGTTAAACGCAGTTTCAGCAGTTAATGTCATATCATGGCGGCCAGTGCACCGACGCATGTGTTTCTTGGATTTCTCAAACCAGTACTGACACAACTTTCTAAGTTTCAACTGGTTTTGTATGTATTGGCGTTTAACGCCGTTTCAACGGCTTATGTCATATCATGGAGATCAGTGTACCTACGCATGTGTTTTCTGGCTTTCTCACACCATTACTGACACAACTTTCTTTCCAAGTTTCAATAGGTTTAGTACGTATTGGGTTTAAACGCCGTTTAACAGCTAATGTCATATCATGGCTATCAGTGCACTTACGCATGTGTTTCCTGGCTTTCTCACACCAGTACTGACACAACTTTCTTTCCAAGTCACTGACTGCTTTATCACACGACTTAGAGGGGAAAAAAGTGCTGGGAAGACAGTTTGCCTCAACTGATTATCGACCCGGCAACCACTAGGTCACGAATCAGATACGCTTACCAATGAGCTACACGGGTCTGATTTGTAGGTAAAAGCAGCAATTTTGCAGAGTGTGTTTGCATCTTATCGACCTTTTAAAATCTCAGCCTCATTATCATAAAACTTGCACATACATCTTTATTTTTAAGGTTGTCAGGTTAGCGAATGTCTGAAGAAATTTGTGACCCCACCATGCCATGAGAATGACGATAAACTTGCCTATTCCTTCAACAGATTGAAGATCATTGACATGCCCAGAAATAGTCATTCCACTGATCGGCCACACACTGCTAAATGGAGAGTCTTGTCTGGTGTGTGAAGTGTATACTTAATATATTAGCATGTGGAAATGGGAATTTAATTGTAATTAATAATGTGTGTTGATTAAGTAGATGTAAGCAGCTGCTGGTAAATTTGACCCACAGGGAGATGTGGTTTGCTCCTTACCCTATTTTTTCTTCTAATTTCAGAGCAAACAGAAAGATGAAATACAAAGCAGAAAAATATGCAACACATTCATTTTTCGATAGACTAGCTTATTAAAATTTCAATACCTAGGACCAAGGATTGAGGACTGAAGGCTGAATGGCTCATAGGTATAAGGCCGTTTATTATAACTATGAAACATTTGTCAAGAAAAGTCAAGGATCTGTAATGTGCGAATATTCTCCTTTTTTAAACAAAAACTCTGTGTTATTGATAATTCAAGTTTGATTTTGGAAGGGCAGAAAACATGTGTGAAAAAGAGAAAATGCTAATAACCAGCTGACGGCATTTTCTCGTTTTGCCACATGTTACATACCCTTCGAAAATCAAATCAAATTTTGAGTCACATTTTAATTTTCGTCTGCAAATTTTGATAAAACGTAAGAGTGTGCCTAGCCTTTTAAATTGAGGATTCCATATTTACTCAGTGTTTACCTCTTTACAAGACATTAAAATTTGAGACAGGTCTATAAATGCAGATTATCAGGTTTTTTCTCCTGTTTCAACATCTTTTTTCGAAGGCACTCCTGTAAGGGCCGTTTAAACACTGGTTTGTCTGCTACAGTTGATTTAAAGATAAATGTAAAAGCCTGAGGTTGACACTTGTTTGAATATCGGGTCACCTGGGAGTAGCCTTGTGCAAGGCACTACAAAGATCCAGCCTTCTACTGGTTAAACCTAAGAAAGCCACAAGTGAGGTATTGCTGATAAATGACTGAAACATCATTACATGCAATGAAAACAGAATTCAAACAGAAATGTTTATCTGCTTTTATTTCTCAGATGGCAACATAGAGGATGCCATGTAGCAACAGCTTGAGGATAAAGGTGGGTTGAATTTATCATTCAGGTTTTGTTTGTTAGGATGAAACCATTCTTATCACAACTCCTTAGACCAGGAAGGAATTTTGACAAGGAAGGTTTTATGTTTTTATGTGTAAATGCATGCTTTGAATTTGCTTTATCTCTTGTATTTATTTGTCATCAACATTGCAATTAGTTTTTGTTTTACATTCTAGCCATGCTTTAGAATTGCGTTGTCTAGAGTATGTATGTCTCACAAAAAAGAAAAAAAAGAAAAATGATTTGAGTTGTAGTCCGTATTTGTCTTGCCATGTTTGGAATTTGTTTTGTGTCATGAATTTATTTCTCATGAAAATTCGAGTAAGTTTTTGTTCTTATTTCTCTAACCATGATTTGAATTTGCTTAATGTTGTGTAAGTATTTATCATGAAAATTGCAGTTTGTTTTATAAATTTCTCTATCCATGCTATGAGTTTGCTTTGTCTAGTTTTCGTTTATGATGCTCTAACAATGCTATAAATTCGTTTTTTCTCCAGCAGGTATTTCTTCAGAAAGTTCTTGTTCATATTTGTCTAACCATAGTTCGGATTTTATTAATCTTTTGCAGTTATTTCTCACCAAAACTTCAATTAGTCTATGTTTATAAATCACTAACCATGATTTCAATTGACTTTATCTTACTTATTTCTTATGGAAAATAATAGTAAGCATTTGTTTATATTTGTCAGCCATGTTTTGTTTGTGTATGCATTTCTCTTGAAACTTGCAGTACGGTTTTGTCTATGGATATATCTGTTTTGAATTAGCTTTATCTTATAATTCCTTTACCTGCTTTTACTGTATATAACTCTTGTATATAATTCTTTTACCTGGTATTACTGCACATAATTCCTTTACCTGCTTTAACTGTATAAACTTTTACATGATTTTACGGTACATAATTCTTGTCCCTAGTTTTCCTGTATATAATGCTTTTTAGATAGTTTTACTGTACATAATTTTTTTACGTGCTTTTACTGTATATAATTATTTTACATATTTTTTACTGTATGTAATTCTTTTACCTGGTTTAATGTCTGTAGTTTTTTTATCTGGTTTTACTGTAAATAATTCTTTTACATGCTTGTTACTGTATATAATTATTTTACCTGCTTTTACTGTACATAATTCTTTTGTATACAAATAAATCTTTTACCTATATAATGCTTTTTAGATAGTTTTACTGTACATAATTATATTCTTTTACTGTATATAGTTCTTTTACATAGTTTTACTGTGTATAATTATTTTTACCTGCTTTTACTGTATAAAAAAGTCCCTTTTACGTTTTTGTATTGTATATAATTTTTTTACCCGGTTTTTCTGAACAAAATTCTTGTATCTTTTTTTCTGTATATAATTTGTTTTATATACTTTTACTGTATATAATTCTTTTACAAGTTTTTACTGTATATAATTCCTTTACCTGCTTTAACTGTATATAACTCTTGAATATAATTCTTTTACCTGGTATTACTGCACATAATTTCTTTACCTGCTTTAACTGTATAAACTTTTACACGATTTTACTGTACATAATTCTTGTCCCTAGTTTTCCTGTATATACCGCTTTTTAGATAGTTTTACTGTACATAATTGTTTACATTCTTTTACTGTATATAGTTCTTTTACATAGTTTTACTGGGTATAATACTTTTTACCTGCTTTTAATGTATAAAAAAGTCCCTTTTACCTTCTTCTACTTTATATATTTCTTTTACCCGGTTTTACTGACCGAAATTCTTCTATCTGTTTTTCTGTATACAATTTGTTTTACATACTTTTACTGCATATAATTCTTTTACAAGTTTTTACTGTATATAATTCATTTACCTGCTTTTACTGTATATAACTCTTGTATATAATTCTTTTACCTGGTATTACTGCACATAATTCCTTTACCTGTTTTATCTGTATAAACTTTTACATGATTTTACTGTACATAATTCTTGTCCCTAGCTTTCCTGTATATAATGCTTTTTAGATAGTTTTACTGTATATAATTTTTTTACATTCTTTTACTGTATATAATTCTTTTACATGTTTTTTACTGTATATAATTCTTTTACCTGGTTTAATGTCTATAGCTTTATTAATCTGGTTTTACTGTAAATAATTCTTTTACATGCTTTTATCTTAATCATTTTACCTGCTTTTACTGTACATAATTATTTTGTATATAAATAAATCTTTTACCTATATAATGCTTTTTAGATAGTTTTACTGTATATAATTATATTCTTTTACTGTGTATAGTTGTTTTTACATAGTTTTACTGTGTATAATTCTTTTTACCTGCTTTTACTGTATAAAAAAGTCCCTTTTACCTTTTTCTACTGTATATAATTCTTTTACCCGGTTTTACTGAACGAAATTATTGTATCTGTTTTTCTGTATATAATTTGTTTTACATACTTTTACTGTATATAATTCTTTTACAAATTTTTACCGTATATAATTCCTTTACCTGCTTTTACTGTATATAACACTTTTGTATATAATTCTTTTTCGTGGTATTGCTGCACATAATTCCTTTACCTGCTTTAACTGTATAAACTTTTACATGATGTGACTACATATGTATTTCTAATCGACACTTAAGGAAAGTTTTGTCCTTACAGGTATTTCTTTAGCGTGTTTCGAGTTTGCTTTATGTGGACTTTTTATTTCTCATCCATATTATCGTTAGTTGATGTTCACGTAACCATCCTGTGAATTTGCTTTATATTATGTTAATTTTCTCATCAAAGTTTCAGTATATATTTTGTTATTGTCTTTCTAACCATATCTCGAATTTGCTTTGATGTATGTTTGTATGTATTTCTCATGAATATATTATAGTGTATAATTATATTGTAGTAAGTTTCTGTTTATAAGTCACTAACCATGATTTGAAATTACTTTATCTCGTGAATGTTTTTCTAATGAAAATTTCAGTAAACTTGTGCATATTTTTCTCTAACCATGCATTGAATTTGCCTTGTCGCGGGTAAATATTTGTGATGAAAATTTAAGTAATTTTCTTTTAAATCTATTTGTCTAACGATGCTTTGGTTTTGTTTTGTCTCATTTATGTATTTCTCATGAAAAAAATATCAGAGATTTTGTTTATATTTCTCTAACCATGCTTTGAATATGGTTTTGGTCTTGGGTAATTTCGTTTCAAAACTTTAGGAAGTTTCACAAATCATACTTTAGTGGTTTCAATAACCATACTTTGAATTTGCTTTATCTCATTTGTGTGTTTCCCATCCATATTATAATTAGATTTTGCTTTCATTTGTCTGACCATGCATTTTATTAGCTTTTTCCCCTTTTTCTAATCCAGATTTATTAGGTTTATGTTCATGTCTCTTCAACCATGCATTGAAATGGCTATATCTTGTATTTCTCTTGAAAATTTCATTACGACAAGTTTTTGTTTGTATTTGTCTAACGCTGGTTTGAATTTGCTTTTATTTCTCGTAGGTATTTCTCGTAAAACGTACAGTTAGTTTTTCTTGTCATAGTTTTCTTATGTTTTACAATTGCTGTATGTCATTTATGTACTTGTCTTGAAAATTTGAGTAAGTTCTTGTATATACCTGTCTAACCATGCTTTGTCTGTATTAACAATCTTCTTGATTGTGTTTGTATTTGTTTATCCAAACATGTTTTGTTTCTTGTAGCTTTTTTCATGTTTTTCTGCAGACATTTTTATGTGCAGTGCTGTCAACACAAATGTAGCCTAGTAATAGATCAGCAATAATATTCCCGGTATGTTCAGGTATGTAGAGAAAGATATAGGGCATTATTCAAATTATTTGTAGGTTTTATTTGTATTTGGAGTTAAATTCCGTTTCATCAGCTAATGTTTCAACAGGTAATGTCATATCATGGCGGTCAGTGCACCTACGCATGTGTTTCCTGGATTTCTGATACCAATACTGACACAACTTTCTTTCCAAGATTCAGAAGGTTATGTACTTATTTGGGTGAAACCAGTTTCAACAGCAAATATCATATAGGGCCGGTCATTGCACATAAGCATCTGATTCCTGGACTTTTCACACCAGTCCTGACACAGCTTGTACGTATTGGGGTTAAACGCCGTTTTACCAGCTAATGTCATATCATTACGGACAGCGCACGTACGCATGTGATTCTTTGATTTCTCGCACCAGTACTGACTCTGTTTCCTTTCCAAGTTTCAATAGGATTTGTACGTATTGGGGTTAAACCCCGTTTCAAAAGCTAATGTCATATCATGGCCGTCGATGCACCTACGCATATGTTTCGTGGATTTCTCACACCAGTACTAACTCAGTTTTCTTTCCAAGTTTCAATAGGTTTTCTACGTTTTGGAGTTAAACGCTGTTTCAACAGCTAATGTCATATAGGCCCGGTCTGTGCAACTACGCATGTGTTTCCTGGATTTCTCACACCAGCACTGATACAACTTTCTTTCCAAGTTTCAATAGGTTTTGTTCGTACTGGAGTTAAACGCAGTTTCAACAGCTAATGTCATATCTGGGTGGTCAGTAGACCTTTGCATGCCAGTCCTGGATTTCTCACACCAGTACTAACACAAATTTCTTTCAAAGTTTCAATAGGTTTTGTATGTTTTGGGGTTAAACGCTGTTTCAACAGTAAATGTCATATCATGGCGGTCAGTGCACCTACGCTTGTGGTTCCTGGATTTCTCATACCAGTACTGACACAACTTTCTTTCTAACTTTCAGTAGGATTTATACGTATTAGGGTTAAACGCCGTTTCAACAGCTTATGTCATATCATGGCGGTCAGTGCACCTACGTATGTGTTTCCTGGATGTCTCAAACCAGTACTGACACAGCTTTCTTTTTAAATTTCAGTAGGATTTATACGTATTAGGGTTAAACGCCGTTTCAACAGCTTATGTCATATCATGGCGGTCAGTGCACTTACGCATGTGTTTCTTGGATTTCTCAAACCAGTACTGACACAACTTTCTTTCTACGTTTCAACAGGTTTTGTATGTATTGGCCTTTATCGCCGTTCCAACGGCTTATGTCATATCATGGCTGTCAGTGCACCTACGCATGTGTTTCCTGGCTTTCTCACACCAGTACTGACACAAGTTTCTTTCCAAGTTAAACGCCGTTTCAACAGCTTATGTCATATCATGGCGGTCAGTGCACCTACGCATGTGGTTCTTGGATTTCTCAAACCAGTACTGACACAACTTTTTTTCTGAGTTTCAACTGGTTTTGTATTTTTTAGCGTTTAACGCCGTTTCAACGGCTTATGTCATATCATGGCTGTCAGTGCACCTACGAATGTGTTTCCTGGCTTTCTCACACCAGTACTGACACAACTTTCTTTCTAAGTTTCAATAGGTTTAGTACGTATTGGGTTTAAACGCCGTTTAACAGCTAATGTCATATCATGGCTGTCAGTGCACTTACGCATGTGTTTCCTGGCTTTCTCACAGCAATACTGACACAACTTTCTTTCCAAGTCACTGACTGCTTTTTCACATGACTAAGAGGGGAAAAAAGTGCTGGGAAGACAGTTTGCCTCAACTGATTATCGACCCGGCAACCACTAGGTCACGAGTCAGATACGCTAACCAATGAGCTACACGGGTCTGATTTGTTGGTACAAGCAGCAATGTTGCAGAGTGTGTTTGCATCTTATCGACCTTTTAAAATCTCGGCCTCATTATCATAAAACTTGCACATACATCTTTTTTTTTTTAAGATTGTCAGGTTAGGGAATGTCTGAAAAAAATTGTGACCCCACCATGCCATGAGAATGACGATAAACTTGCCTATTCCTTCAACAGATTGAAGATCATTGACATGCCCAGAAATAGTCATTCCACTGATCGGCCACACTCTGCTAAATGGAGAGTCTTGTCTGGTGTGTGAAGTGTATACTTAATATATCAGCATGTGGAAATGGTAACTTAATTGTAATTAATAATGTGTGTTGATTAAGTAGATGTAAGCAGCTGCTGGTAAATTTGACCCACAGGGAGATGTGGTTTGCTCCTTACCCTATTTTTTCTTCTAATTTCAGAGCAAACAGAAAGATGAAATACAAAGCAGAAAAATATGCAACACATTCATTTTTCGATAGACTAGCTTATTAAAATTTCAATACCTAGGACCAAGGATTGAGGACTGAAGGCTGAATGGCTCATAGGTATAAGGCCGTTTATTATAACTATGAAACATTTGTCAAGAAAAGTCAAGGATCTGTAATGTACGAATATTCTCCTTTTTTTAAACAAAAAGTCTGTGTTATTGATAATTCAAATTTGATTTTGGAAGGGCAGAAAACACATGGGAAAAAGAGAAAATGCTGATAACCAGCTGACAGCATTTTCTCCTTTCGCCACATGTTTCCTACCCTTCGAAAATCAAATCAAATTTTGAGTCACATTTTAATTTTCGTCTGCAAATTTTGATATTTTGAATATCGGGTCACCTGGGAGTAGCCTTGTGCAGGGCACTACAAAGATCCAGCCTTCTACTGGTTAAACCTAAGAAAGCCACAAGTGAGGTATTGCTGATAAATGACTGAAATATCATTACATGCAATGAAAACAGAATTCAAACAGAAATGTTTATCTGCTTTTATTTCTCAGATGGCAACATAGAGGATGCCATGTAGCAACAGCTTGAGGATAAAGGTGGGTTGAATTCATTATTCAGGTTTTGTTTGTTAGGATGAAACCATTCTTATCACAACTCCTTAGACCAAGAAGGAATTTTGACAAGGAAGGTTTCATGTTTTTATGTGTAAATGCATGCTTTGAATTTGCTTTATCTCTTGTATTTATTTGTCATCAACATTGCAATTAGTTTTTGTTTTACATTCTAGCCATGCTTTAGAATCTTATAGAGTATGTATGTCTCACAAAAAAGAAAAAAAAAAAAAAAAAATGATTGAGTTGTAGTCCGTATTTGTCTTGCCATGTTTGGAATTTGTTTTGTGTCATGAATTTATTTCTCATGAAAATTCGAGTAAGTTTTTGTTCTTATTTCTCTAACCATGATTTGAATATGCTTAATGTTGTGTAAGTATTTATCATGAAAATTGCAGTTTGTTTTATAAATTTCTCTATCCATGCTATGAGTTTGTTTTGTCTAGTTTTCGTTTATGGTGCTCTAACAATGCTATAAATTCGTTTTTTCTCCAGCAGGTATTTCTTCAGAAAGTTCTTGTTCATATTTGTCTAACCATAGTTCGGATTTAATTAATCTTTTGCAGTTATTTCTCACCAAAACTTCAATTAGTATATGTCTATAAATCACTAACCATGCTTTCAATTGACTTCATCTTACTTATTTCTTATGGAAAATAATAGCAAGCTTTTGTTTATATTTGTCAGCCTTGTTTTGTTTCTTGTGTATGCATTTCTCTTGAAACTTGCAATAAGGTTTTATCTATAGATATATCTGTTTTGAATTAGCTTTATCTTAAGTATGTATTTCTAATCGACACTTAAGCAAAGTTTTGTCCTCACAGGTATTTCTTTAGTTTGTTTCGAGTTTGCTTTATGTGGAGTTTTTTATTTCTCATCCATATAATCGTTAGTTTTTGTTTATATTCATGTAACCATCCTGTGAATTTGCTTTATGTAATGTTTATTTTCTCATCAAAGTTTCAGTTTGTATTTTGTTATTGTCTTTCTAACCATATCTTGAATTTGCTTTGATGTATGTATGTGTGTATTTCTCATGAATATATTGTAGTGTATAATTATATTGTAGTTAGTTTCTGTTTATAAGTCACTAACCATGATTTGAATTTACTTTATCTCATGAATGTATTTCTAATGAAAATTTCAGTAAACTTGTGCATATTTTTCTCTAACCATACATTGAAATTGCCTTGACGCGGGTAAATATTTCTGGTGAAAATTTAAGTAATTTTCTTTTAAATCTATTTGTCTAACGATGCTTTGGTTTTGTTTTGTCTCATTTATGTATTTCTCATGAAAAAAAAATCAGAGTTTTTGTCTATATTTCTCTAACCATGCTTTGAATATGGTTTTGGTCTTGGGTAATTTCGTTTCAAAACTTTAGTAAGTTTCACGAATCATACTTTAGTGGTTTCAATAACCATGCTTTGAATTTGTTTTATCCTAGTGTGTGTTTCCCATCCATATTATAATTAGATTTTGCTTTCATTTGTCTGACCATGCATTTTATTAGCTTTTTCCCCTTTTTCTAATCCAGATTTATTAGGTTTATGTTCATGTCTCTTCAACCATGCATTGAAATGGCTATATCTTGTGTCTGTATTTCTCTTGAAAATTTCAGTACCGATAAGTTTTGTTTATATTTGTGTAACCCTGGTTTGAATTTGTTTTTATTTCTCATAGGTATTTCTCGTAAAAAGTACAGTTAGTTTTTCTTGTCATAGTTTTCTTATGTTTTACAATTGCTGTATATCATTTATGTACCTGTTTTGAAAATATTGAGTAAGTTCTTGTATAGAACTGTTTAACCATGCTTTGTCTGTATTAACAATCTTCTTGATTGTGTTTGTATTTGTTTATCCAAACATGTTTTGTTTCTTGTAGCTTTTTCATGTTTTTCTGCAGACATTTTTATGTGCAGTGCTGTCAATACAAATGTAGCCTAGTAATAGATCAGCAATAATATTCCCGATATGTTCAGGTATATAGAGAAAGATATAGGGCATTATGCAAATTATTTGTAGGTTTTATTTGTATTTGGGGTTAAATGCCGTTTCATCAGCTAATGTCATATTATGGCGGTCACCGAAGCATATGCTTCCTGGCTTTCTCACACCAGTACTGATACAACTTTCTTTGCAAGTTCCAATAGGGGTTGAACACCGTTTCAACAGCTAATGTCATATCATGGCGGTCAGAGCACCTACGCATGTGTTTCGTGGATTTCTCACACCAGTACTGACAGAACTTTCTTTCCAACTTTCAATAGGTTATGTACATATTGGGGTTAAATGCAGTTCCAACAGCTAATGTGACATCGGGGCGGTCAGTGCACTTACACATGTGTTTCCTGGATTTCTCACACCAGTACTGACACAACTTTCTTCCCAAGTTTCAAAACGACTTGTACATGTTTGGGTTAAACACCCCTTTAACAGATAATGTCATACCATGGCGGTCACCGTTTTAACAGATAATGTCATACGCATGTGTTTCCTGCATTTCTCACACCAGTACTGACAGTTTTCTTTCCAAGTTTCAATAGGATTTGTACGTATTGGGGTTAAACGTTGTTTCAACAGCTAATGTCGTATCATTGCGGTTAGTGCACCTACGCATGTGTTTCGTGGATTTCTCACACCAGTACTGACACAACTTTCTTTCCAAGTTCCAATAGTTTTTTTTACGTATTCGGGTTAAATGCAGTTCCAACAGCTAATGTTATATCGGGGTCGCCAGTGCACCTACTCTCGTGTTTCCTGGATTTCTCACACCAGTACTGACACATATTTTCTTTCAAAGTTTCGATAGGTGTTGTATGTATTTGGGGTTAAACGCCGTTTCAACAGGTAATGTCATATCATGGCGGTCAGTGCACCTACGCATGTGTTTCCTGGATTTCTGATACCAGTACTGACACAACTTTCTTTCCAAGATTCAGAAGGTTATGTACTTATTGGGGTGAAACGCAGTTTCAACAGCTAATATCATATCGGATCGGTCATTGCACATGAGCATCTGATTCCTGGACTTTTCACACCAGTACTGACACAGCTTGTACGTATTGGGGTTAAACGCCGTTTTACCAGCTAATGTCATATTATGGCGGACAGTGCACGTACGCATGTGATTCTTTGATTTCTCGCACCAGTACTGACTCTGTTTTCCTTCCAAGTTTCAATAGGATTTGTACGTATTGGGGTTAAACGCCGCATCAAAAGCTAATGTCATATCATGGCGGTCGGTGCACCTACGCATGTGTTTCGTGGATTTCTCACACCAGTACTGACTCGGTTTTCTTTCCAAGTTTCACTAGGTTTTGTATGTTTTGGGTTTAAACGCTGTTTCAACAGCTAATGTCATATCATGGCGGTCAGTGCACCTACGCATGTGTTTTCTGGATTTCTCACACCAGCACTGATACAACTTTCTTTCCAAGTTCCAATAGGTTCTGTTCGTACTGGAGTTAAACGCAGTTTCAACAGCTAATGTCATATCGGGGTGGTCAGTAGACCTTTGCATGCCAGTCCTGGATTTCTCACACCAGTACTAACACAAATTTCTTTAAAAAATTCAATGGGTTTTGTATGTTTTGGGGTTAAACGCCGTTTCAACAGCAAATGTCATATCGTGGCGGTCAGTGCACCTACGCTTGTGGTTCCTGGATTTCTCATACCAGTACTGACACAACTTTCTTTCCAAGTTTCAAAGTTCATGTACGTATTGGGGGTGAAACGCCGTTTCAAAAGCTAATGTCATATTGGCCCGGTCGGTGCACCTACGCATGTGTATCTTGGATGTCTCAAACCAGTAATGACACAACTTTCTTTCTAAGTTTCAACTGGTTTTGTACGTATTGGGGTTAAATGCAGTTTCAGCACCTAATGTCATATCATGGCGGCCAGTGCACCTACGCATGTGTTTCTTGGATTTCTCAAATCAGTACTGATACAACTTCCTTTATAACTTTTAACTGGTTTTGTATGTATTGGCGTTTAACGCCGTTTCAACGGCTTATGTCATATCATGGCTGTTATTGCACCTAAGCATGTGTTTCCTGGCTTTCTCACACCAGTAGTGACACAACTTTCTTTCCAAGTTTCAATAGGTTTAGTACGTATTGGGTTTAAACGCCGTTTAACAGCTAATGTCATATCATGGCTGTCAGTGCACGTTTTGAATATGGCTATGGTCTTGGATAATATTGGTCGAAATTTTAGTAAGGTCTTATTAATATTTCACTAACCATGCTTTGAATTTGCTTCATCTCATGTGTGTTTTTCCCATCCATATTATAATTAGATTTTGTTTTCATTTGTCTGAGCATGCATTCTATTAGTATGATCTCATATTTCTAATCCAAATTTAGTAGGTTTTTGTTCATATCGCTTTAACCATGTATTGACATTGCTATATCTTGTGTATGTATTTCTCTAGACAATTCAGTACCGGTAAGTTTTTGTTCATATTGGTCTAATCCTGGTTTGAATTTGCTTTTATCTGTCGTAGGTATTTCTCGTAAAACGAACAGTTAGTTTTTCTTTTCGTATTTTTTCTCATGTTGTACATTTGCTGTATATCATTTATGTACTTGTCTTGAAAATTTGAATAAGTTCTTGTATATGCCTGGTTTGTTTGCTTTAACAGTCTTCTTGATTGTGTTTGTATTTGTTTATCCAATCATGCTTGGTTTCTTGTAGCTTTTTTTCATGTTTCTCTGCAGACGTTTTTATGTGCAGTGCTGTCAGCACACATGTAGCCTAGTAATGGGTCAGCAATAATATTCTCGTTATGTTCAGGTATATAGAGAAACATATAGGGCATTATGCAAATTATTTGTAGGTTTTGTTTGTATTGGGGTTAAACGCCTTTTCAACAGCTAATTCATATCGTGGAAGTAAGTGCACCTACGCAGGTCTTTCCTGGCTTTCTCACACCAGTGCTGACAACTTTATTTCCAAGTTTCAATAGGTTTTGTTTGTATTGGGCTTAAACGCCGTTTCAACAGCTAATTTCATACCAGAGCAGTCAGTGCAGCAACGCATGTGTTTCCTGGATTACTCACACCAGTACTGACACAACTTTCTTTTCAAGTTTCAATAGGTTTAGTTTCTGTTACATTTCTGCCGTTTCAACAATTAATGTCACATCATGGCGGTCAGTGCCCCTACGGATGTGCTTCCTGGCTTTCTCACACCAGTACTGACACAACTTTCTTTCGAAGTTTCAGTAGGTTTTGTTTGTATTGGTTGTAATCCCCGTTTGAACAGCTAATGTCATATCATGGAGGTTAGTGCAGCTACGCACTTGTTTTTTGGCTTTCTCACAGCAGTACCGACAAAATTTTCTTTTCTAAGTTTCAATGGGTTTTGTTTGTGTTGGGGTTAACTGTCGTTTCAACTTTTAATATCATATCATGGCGGTTAGTGGAGCTACGCATGTGTTTCCTGGCTTTCTCACACCAGTTCTGACACAACTTTCTTTCCAAGTTTCAATGGGTTTTGTTTGTGTTGCGGTTAACTCTGCCATTTCAACATTTAATGTCCTATCAGGGCGGTCAGGGCAGCTACGCATGTGCTTCCTGGCTTTCTCATACCAGTACTGACACAACTTTCTTTCCTAGGTTTCTTTCCTAGTTTCAATAGCTTTTGTTTCTTTGTGGTTAAACGCCGTTTCAATATCTAATGTCATTTGATGGCAGTAAGTGCACCTACGCATGTTCTTCCTGGTTTTCTTCCAGCAGTACTGATACAACTTTATTTCCAAGTCTCACTGGGTTTTGTTTATGTTGGGTTGAACTGCCGTTTCAACATTTAATGTCATATCATGGCGGTCTGTGGAGCTACGCATGTGTTTCCTGGCTTTCTTACACCAGTACTGACACAACTTTCTTTCCAAGTTTCAATGGATTTTGTTTTGCGGTTAACTGCCGTTTCAACATTTAATGTCATATCATGGCGGTCTGTCGAGCTACGCATGTGTTTCCTGGCTTTCTCACACCAGTACTGACACAACTTTCTTTCCAAGTTTAATAGGTTTTCTTTGTATTGGCAAAACTTTCTTTTCAAGTTTGAATTGGTTTTCTTTTTTGGGGGGGTTAACTGCCGCTTCAACATTTAATGTCTTACCACGGCGGTCAGTGCACCTAGGCATGTGCTTCCTAGATTTCTTACACTAGTCTTGACACAAATTGCTTTCAAAGTTTCAATCGGTTTTGTTTGTATTGGGGTTAAACCCCGTTTCAACTGCTAATATCATATCATGGCGGTCAGTGCACCTACGCATCTTCTTCCTGGCTTTCTCACACCAGTTCTTTCACAACTTTCTTTCCTAGTTTCAATGGGTTTTGTTTCTATATTGGAGTTAAACGTCGTTTCAACAGCTAATGTCATATGGCGGTCAGTGCACCTACACAAGTTCTTCCTGGCTTTCTCACAGCAGTACTGACACAACTTTTTTTCTAAGCTTCAATAGGTTATGTTTGTATTCGGTTACTGCCGTTTCAACATTCATTGCGGTCAGTGCAGCTAAGCATGTGTTTCTTGGCTTTATCACACCTGTACTGACACAACTTTCTTTGGGAGTTTCAGTAGTTTTTTTTTTTTTTTTTTTTTTTGTATTGGTTTTAATCGCCGTTTCAACAGCTAATGTCATATCAAGGAGGTTAGTGCAGCTTCGCACTTGTTTTCTGGCTTTCTCACAGGAGTACTGACAAAACTTTCTTTTTAAACTTCAATGGGTTTTGGTTGTGTTGGGGTTAACTGCCGTTTCAACATTTAATGTCATATCACGGCTGTCAGTGCACCAAGGCATGTGCTTCCTAGCTTTCTCACACCAGTACTGACACACCTTTCTTTCCAAGTTTCAATAGATTTTGTTTGTGTTGCGGTTAATTGCCGCTTTCTCACACCAGTAGTAACACAGCTTTCTTTCTAAGTTTCAATTGGTTTTGTTTGTATTGGGGTTAAACGTCGTTTCAACAGCTAATGTCATATCATGGCGGTCAGTGCACCTTCGCATCTTCTTCCTGGCTTTCTCACACCAGGACCTTCACAACTTGCTTTCCTAGTTTCAGTGGGTTTTGTTTATATATCTGGGTTAAACGCCGTTTCAACGGCTAATGTCATATCATGGCGTTTAGTGCACCTACGCATGTTCTTCATGGCTTTCTCTCACCAGTACTGACACAGCCTTCTTTTCAAGTTTCAATGGGTTTTGTTTGTGTTGGGGTTAACTGCCATTTCAACATTTAATATCATATAATGGCGATCAGTGGAGCTACGCATGTGTTTCCTGGCTTTCTCACACCAGTACTGACACAACTTTCTTTCCAAGTTTCAATGGATTTTGTTTGTGTTGCGGTTATCTGCCGTTTCAACATTTAATGTCATATCATGGCGGTCAGTGCAGCTACGGATGTGCTTCCTGGCTTTCTCATACCAGTACTGACACAACTTTCTTTCCTAGGTTCAATAGCTTTTGTTTGTATTGTGGTTACACGCCGTTTCAACATTGAATGTCATATCATGTCAGTGTGTGCACCTACGCATCTTTTTCCTGGCTTTCTCCCAGTAGTACCGATACAACTTTATTTCCAAGTTTCACTGGGTTTTGTTTATGTTGGGGTGAACTGCCGTTTCAACATTTAATGTCATATTATGGCGGTCAGTGCACCTAGGCATGCTCTTCCTGGCTTTCTCTCACAAGTACTGGCACAGCTTTCTTTTAAGGTTTCAATGGGTTTTGTTTGTGTTGGGGTTAAATGCCGTTTCAACATTTAATATCATATCATGGCGGTCAATGGAGCTACGCATGTGTTTCCTGCCTTTCTGAAACCCGTACTGACACAACTTTCTTTCGACGTTTGAATAGGTTTTGAGTGTGTTGGGTTTAAACGCTGTTTCAACAGCTACTGTCATATTAGGGCGGGCATGGCACCTACACATCTTCTTCCTGGCTTTCTCACAGCTGTACTTACGCAACTTTCTTTCTTAGTTTCAATGCGTTTTGTTTCTATTTTGGGGTTAAACGCCGTTTCAACAGTAATGTCAAAACATGGCTGTCATGGCACCGATGCATCTTCTTCCTGGCTTTCTCACACCAGTACTTTCTCAACTTCCTTTCCTAGTTTCAATGGGTTTTGTTTTTGTATTGAAGATAAACGACATTTCAACATCTAATGTCATATCATGGCGGCCAGTGCACCTACGCATGTTCTTCCTGGCTTTCTCTCACCAGTACTGACACAGCTTTCTTTTCAAGTTTCAATGGGTTTAGTTTGTGTTGGGGTTAACTGCAGTTTCAACATTTAATATCATATCATGGCGGTCAGTGGAGCTACGCATGTGTTTCCTGGCTTTCTCACACCAGTTCTGACACAACTTTCTTTCCAAGTTTCAATGGGTTTTGTTTTTATTGTGGTTTCAACATTTCTCCGTTTCAACATTGAATGTCATATCATTTTGTTACAGTTAACTGCCGTTTCAGCATTTAATTTCATATCAGGGCGGTCAGTGCAGCTACGCATGTGCTTCCTGGCTTTCTCATACCAGTATTGACACAACTTTCTTTCCTAGGTTCAATAGCGTTTGTTTTTATTGTGGTTAAACGCCGTTTCAACATTGAATGTCATATCATGTCAGTGTGTGCACCTACACATGGTCTTCCTGGCTTTCTCCAAGCAGTACTGATACACCTTTATTTCCAAGTTTCACAGGGTTTTGTTGTGTTGGGGTGAACTGCCGTTTCAAGATTTAATGTCATATCATGGTGGTCCGTGGAGCTACGCATGTGTTTCCTGGCTTTCTCTCACAGAAATACTGACAACTTTCTTTCCAAGTTTCAATAGGTTCTGTTTTTCTTGGGGCTAAATGCCGTTTCAACAGCAATTGTCATATCATGGCATTCTGTGCACCTACGCATGTTCCTCCTGGCTTTCTCCCAGCAGTACTGATACAACTTTATTTCCAAGTTTCACTGGGTTTTGTTTATGTTGGGGTAAACTGCCGTTTCAACATTTAATGTCATATCATGGCGGTCTGTCGAGCTACGCATGTGTTTCCTGGCTTTCTCACACATATACTGACAGCTTTCTTTCCACGTTTCAGTAGATTTTGTTCTTGTTGGGGTTAACTGCCGTTTCAACATTGAATGTTATATCATGGCGGTTTGTGGAGCTACGCATATTCTTCCTGGCTTTATCACACCAGTATTGAGACAACTTTCTTTCGTAGCTTCAGTAGGTTTTTTTTTTGTATTGGTTTTAATTGCCGTTTCAACAGCTAATGTCATATCATGGACGTTAGTGCAGCTACGCATTTGTTTTCTGGCTTTCTCACAGCAGTACTGACAAAATTTTCTTTTCAAGTTTCAGTGGGTTTTATTGCATTTGGGGTTAACTGCCGTTTCAACATTGAATGTCATATCATGGCGGTTTGTAGAGCTACGCATGTTCTTCCTGGCTTTCTCAGACCAGTACTTACACAACTTTCTTTCCAAGTTTCAATAGGTTTTGTTTGTGTTGCGTTACTGCCGTTTCAACATTCATAGCGGTCAGTGCAGCTAAGCATGTGTTTCTTGGCTTTATCACACCAGTACTGACACAACTTTCTTTCGAAGTTTAAGTAGGTATTTCTTGTATTGGTTTTAATCGCCGTTTCAACAGCTAATGTCATATCATGGAGGTTAGTGCAGCTACGCACTTGTTTTCTGGCTTTCTCACAGCAGTACTGAGAAAACTTTCTATTCAAGTTTCACTGGGCTTTGTTTATGTTGGGGTTAACTGCCGTTTCAACATTTAATGTCACATCATGGCGGTCTGTCGAGCTACGCATGTGTTTCTTGGCTTTCTCACACAAATACTGACTACTTTCATTCCAAGTTTAAATAGGTTTTGTTTTTATTGGCGTTAAACGCCGTTTCAACAGCTAATGTCAAATCATGGCGGTCATGGCACGTACTCGTCTTCTTCCTGGCTTTCTCACACCAGTACTTTCACAAATTTCTTTCCTAGTACCAATTGGTTTTGTTTCTATATTGGGGTTAAACGCCGTTTCAAGAGCTAATGTCATATCATGGCGGTCAGTGCACCTACGCATGTTCTTCCTGGCTTTCTCTCACCAGTACTGACACAGCTTTCTTTTAAAGTTTCAATGGATTTTGTGTGTGTTGGGTTTAAACGCCGTTTCAACAGCTAATGTCATATCATGGCGGTCGGTTCACCTACTCACATGTTTCCTGGCCTTCTAACAGCATTACTTTCACAACTTTCTTTCGTAGTTTCAATGGGTTTTCTTTCTATTTTGGGGTTAAACGACGTTTCAACACCTAATGTCAAATCATGGCGGTCATGGCACCTACGCATCTTCTTCCTGACTTTCTCACACCAGTACTTTCACAACTATTTTTTCCTAGTTTCAATGGGTTCTGGTTCTATATTGGGGTTAAACGCCGTTTCAAGAGCTAATGTCATATCATGGCAGTCAGTGCACCTACGCATGTTCTTCCTGGCTTTCTCTCACCAGTACTGACACAGCTTTCTTTTAAAGTTTAAATGGGTTTTGTTTCTGTTGCGTTACTGCCGTATCAACATTTATAGCGGTCAGTGCAGCTAAGCTGTGTTTCTTGGCTTTATAACAACAGTAATGACACAACTTTCTTTCGAAGTTTCAGTAGGTATTTTTTTGTATTGGTTTCAATCGCCGTTTGAACAGCTAATGTCATATCATGGAGGTTAGTGGAGCTACGCACTTGTTTTCTGGCTTTCTCTCAACAGTACTGACAAAACTTTCTTTTCAAGTTTCAATGGGATCCGTTTCTGTTGGGGTTAACTGCCGTTTCAACATTTGATGTCATATTACGGCGGTCTGTGCACCTAGGCATGTTCTTCCTAACTTGCTTGCACCAGTTCTGACACAACTTTCTTTCCAAGTTTCAATGGATTTTGTTTGTGTTGCGATTAACTGCTGCTTTCTCACACCAGTACTGACACAAATTTCTTTCCAAGTTTCAATGGGTTTTCTTTGTCTTGGGGTTAAACCCCGTTTCAACAGCTAATGTCATATCATGGCGGTCATGACACCTACGCATCTTCTTCCTGGCTTTCTCACACCACAACTTTCTTTCCTAGTTTGAATGGATTTTATTTCTATATGGGGGTTAAACGCCGTTTCAACAGCTAATGTCTTATCATGGCGGTCGGTGCACCTACGCATGTTCTTCCTTGCTTTCTCTCACCATTACTGACACAGCTTTTTTTTTTAAGTTTGAATGGATTTTGTATGTGTTGGGGTTAACTGCTGTTTCAACATTTAATATCATATCATGGCGGTTATTTGAGCTACGCATGTTTTTCCTGGCTTTCTCACACCAGTACTGACACAACTTTCTTTCCAAGTTTCAAAAGGTTTTGTGTGTTTTGGGTTTAAACGCCGTTTCAACAGCTAATGTCATATCATGACAGTCGGTGCACCTACGCATGTGTTTCCTGGCTTTCTTACAGCAGCACTGACACAACTTTCTTTCCAAGTTTCAATAGGTTTTGTTTGTATTGGGGTTGAACGCCGTTTCAACATTTAATGTCATATCATGGCGGTCAGTGCACTTACACATGTGCTTCCTGGCCTTCTTACACCAATACCGACACAATTTTCTTTTCAAGTCACTGACTACTTTTTTCACATAGATAAGAGGTGAAAAAGTGCCGTGTAGAAAGTTTGCCTCAACCGAGTATCGACCCTGCAACCGCTAGGTCACGAGTCAGATACGCTAACCAATATCTTAAAACTTGCACATACATCTCTTTTAAGGATTGTCAGGCCAGGGAATGTCTGAAGACATTTGTGACAGTACCCACTATGCCATGAGATTGACCATAAACATGCTGACTCCCTAAGAAAATTGTTGATTATTGACAGGCCCAGTAAAAGTCAGTTTACCGACAGGCCACACTCTGTGCTAAATGGACAGTCTTGTCTGGTGTGTCAAGTGTATACTAAACAGTGCATAATATGTCAGCATGTGGAAATGGTAATTTAATTGTAATTATGTGTGTTGATTAAATAGATGTAAGCAGTTGCTGGTAAATTTGACCCACAGGGAGATGCGGTTTGCTCCTTACCCTATTTCTTTCTTCTATTTTCAGAGCAAACAGAAAGATGAAGTACAAAGCAGACACATATGCACATTTATTTTACGATAGACTAGCTTATGAAAATTTCAATACCAAGGACCAAAGATTGAGGACTGAAGGCTGAATTACTATTAGGTATAACAAGGTTTATTATAACCATTTGCAATGTGCGAATATTCTTCTTGTTTTTTACAAAAACTGTTTTATTGATAATTTGAATTTGATTTTGGAAGGGTAGAAAACATGTGGGAAGAGGAGAAAAGTCTAATAACCAGCCGACAGCATTTTCTCCGTTTCCCACATGTATTCTATCCTTCCAAAATCAAATCCAATTTTGAGTCACATTTAAATTGTTATCAGCAAATGCTTTCAATTTGGACATGTCTAAAATTTTGTCTTAAGATTTGAAGAGTATGTTTTAGCATTTTCTCCCTTTCCCATTATGTTTTCTAACCTTTTAGAGACCAATCATATCATTTAAGACACGCTAAATTCTTGATCTTTAAAAGCTTTTAATTTGGACAGGTGAAAAATTGTATCATGTGGTAAAAAAGTTAATGAAGATCATATTCTAACATTTGGAGAAAGAAATTATTGGATTTGACTTCATCAATCAGAATGATGGACGAAGATGTTACACGCTCAATTTGGTTTATTGCCATTTTCAACATTATTTCAGCTATATCGCGATGCAAGTGCACCTAAGGAAGATTAAATGGAGTTTCTTACAGCAGTTCCATGCTATTGGCTGCTTTCCTACAGGAAAAAAAAATGCCTGTGCAATGTTCAGCAGGATATAATTACATCAGAAATATCAGAAATTCCAGAAATAAAGATCAAGCTACACATTTTGTGGTCTAATTTTGATAAAACATAAGATTGTGCATAGCCTTTTAAATTGAGGATTCCATATTTACTCGGTGTTTACCTCTTTACAAGACATTAATATTTGAGACAGGTCTATAAATGCAGATTATCAGGTTTTTTCTCCTTTTTCAACACGTTTTTGGAAAGCGCCTTCTCTTAGGGCCGTCTAAACACTGGTTTGTCTGCAAAAGTTGATTTATAGATAAATGTAAAAGCTTTAGGTTGACACTTGTTAGAATCACGGGTCAGCTGGAAGTAGCCTTGTCCAAGGCACTACAAACGTCCAGTCTTATACTGGTTGAAAGCTATTGCTGATAAATGACTGAAACATTATTACATGCAATGAAAACACAATTCAAACAAAAGAAATTTTTTTTTTTTTTTTTTTTTTTTTTTTTTTTTTTTTTCTCAGATGACAATATGGAGGATGCCATGTAGCAACAGTTTGAGAAAAAAGGTGGGTTGAATTTATCATTTAGTCTTTCCTTTGGTAGAATGAAACCATTCTTATCACAACTCCTTAGACCAGGAAGGAATTTTGACAAGGAAGGTTTCAAGTTAATGTATGTAAATACATGCTTTGTCAAAATTGCAATTAGTTTTTCTTTTACATCTTAACCATGCTTTAGAATTGTGTTGTCTAGAGTATGTATACCTCACAAAAAAGGATTGAGTTGTAATTTGAATTTGTCTACCCATGTTTGGAATTTGTTTTGTGTCATTAATTTTATTTCTCATGAAAAATCTGATAAGTGTTCGTTTTTATTCCTCTAACCATGCTTTGAAGTTGCTTAATGTTGTTTAAGTATCTATCATCAGAGTGCAGTTTGTTTTATATATTTCTCTATCCATGCTATGAGTTTGTTTTGTCTAGTTTCCTTTGATGGTGCTCTGACAATGCTATAAATTCGTTTTATCTCCTGTATGTATTTCTTTTAGAAAGTTCTTGCTCATATTTGTATAACCATAGTTCGGCTTTGATTAATCTTTTGCAGTAATTTCTCACCAAAACTTCAATTAGTTTATGTTTATAAATCATTAACCATACTTTGAATTTGGTTTATCTTAGGTATTTCTTATGGAAAAAATTAAGCTTTTTTCATATATATTTGTCAAACTTGCTTTGAATCTTATGTATGCATTTCTCATGAAAATTGCAATAAGGTTTTGTATATTGATATATCTATGTTTTTAAGTAGGTTTTTCTTTAGTATGTATTTCTAATCCACATTTAAGTAAAGTTTTGTCCTTACAGGTTTTTCTTTTAGTCTGTTTCGAGTTTGCTTTATTTGTTTTTTTTTTTTTTTTTTTTTGTTTTGTTTTTTGTTTTTTGTTTTTTGTTTTTGTTTTTTTTTTTTTTCTCATCCACATTATCTTCAGTTTTTGTTTATATTCATCTAACCATCCCATTAGCTTTATCTAATGTTTATTTTCTCATCAAAGTTTCAGTATGTATTTTGTTTATGTCTCTCTAACCATATTTTGAAATTGCTTTAATGTATGTATGTATTTCTCATGAACATAGATATAGTGTATATACATGTATTGTAGTAAGTTTCTGTGTATTAGACAGTAACCATGATTTGAATTTGCTTTATCTCTTGAATGTATTTCTAATGAAAATTTTAGGAAACATTTGCATATTTTTCTCTAACCATGCATTTAATTTGCTTTGTCGCGGGTAAAGATTTCTGATGAAAATTTCATTTTTTTTTGTTTAAACCTGTTTGTTTAACCGTGCTTTGGCTTTGCTTTGTCTCATGTATGTATTTCTCATGAAAAATTCAGAGTTTTTGTCTATATTTCTCTAACCATGCTTTGAATATGGCTATGGTCTTGGATAATATTTGGTCGAAATTTTTGTAACGTCTTATTAATATTTCACTAACCATGCTTTGAATTTGCTTCATCTCATGTGTGTTTTTCCCATCCATATTATAATTAGATTTTGTTTTCATTTGTCTGAGCATGCATTCTATTAGGTTGATCTCATATTTCTAATCCAAATTTAGTAGGTTTTAGTTCATATCGCTTCAACCATGTATTGACATTGCTATATCTTGTGTATGTAATTCTATAGAAAATTCAGTACCGGTAACTTTTTGTTTATATTTGTGTAACCCTGGTTTGAATTTGCTTTTATCTCTCGTAGGTATTTCTCGTAAAACGTATAGTTAGTTTTTCTTTTCATATTTTTTCTCATGTTTTACATTTGCTGTATGTCATGTATGTACTTGTCTTGAAAATTTGAGTAAGTTCTTGTATATGCCTGGTTTGTTTGCTTTAACAGTCTTCTTGATTGTGTTTGTATTTGTTTATCCAACCATGTTTGGTTTCTTGTAGCTTTTTTTCATGTTTCTCTGCAGACGTTTTTATGTGCAGTGCTGTCAGCACACATGTAGCCTAGTAATAGGTCAGCAATAATATTCTCGTTATGTTCAGGTATATAGAGAAACATATAGGGCATTATGCAAATTATTTGTAGGTTTTGTTTCTATTGGGGTTAAACGCCTTTTCAACCGCTAATTCATATCATAGAAGTAAGTGCACCAACGCATGTGTTTCCTGACCTTTTCACACCAGTGCTGACACAACTTTGATACCAAGTTTCAATAGGTTTTGTTTGTAATGGGCTTAAACGCCTTTTCAACAGCTACTGTCATACCAGTGCTGTCAGTGCAGCAATGCATGTGTGTCCTGGCTTTCTCACACCAGTACTGACACAAATTTATTTCCGAATCTTAATTGGGGTCAAACGCCGTTTCAATAGCTCATCTCATATCATTCCGGTCAGTGCACCTACGCATGTGTTTCCAGGCTTTCTCACACCAGTACTGACACAACTATCCTTCCAAGTTTCAATAGGTTTAGTTTGTGTTGCGTTTCTGCCGTTTCAACATTTAATGTCATATCATGGCGGTCAGTCCCCCTACGGATGTGCTTCCTGGCTTTCTCACACCAGTACTGACACAACTTTCTTTCGAAGTTTTAGTAGGTTTTGTTTGTATTGGTTGTAATCGCCGTTTCAACAGCTAATGTCATATCATGGAGGTAAGTGCAGCTACGCACTTGTTTTTTGGCTTTCTCACACCAGACAAACTTTCTTTTCATGTTTCAATTGGTTTTGTTTGTGTTGGGGATAACTGCCGTTTCAACATTTAATGTCATACCACGGCGGTCAGTGCTCCTAGGTGTGTGTTTCCTACCTTTTTCACACCAGTCTTGACACAACTTTCTTTCTTAGTTTCAATGGGTTTTGTTTCTATATTGGGGTTAAACGCCGTTTCAACAGCTAATGTCATATCATGGCGGTTAGTGGACTTCTCACACCAATACTGACACAACTTTCTTTCCAAGTTTTCATGGGTTTTGTTTGTGTTGCAGTTAACTGCGGTTTCAATAGCTAATGTCATATCATGGCGGTCATGGCACCTACGCATCTTCTTCCTGGTTTTGTCACACCAATACTTTCACAACTTTCTTTCCTAGTTTCAAGGGGTTTTGTTTCTATATTGGGGTTAAACGCCGTTTCAAGAGCTAATGTCATATCATGGCGGTAAGTGCACATACGCATGTTCTTCCTGGCTTTCTGTCACCAGTACTGAAACAGCTTTCTCTTAAACTTTCAATGGGCTTTGTTTGTGTTGGGGTTAACTGCCGTTTCAACATTTAATATCATATCATGGCGGTCAGTGGAGCTATGCATGTGTTTCCTGGCTTTCTCACACCAGTACTGACACAACTTTCTTTCCAAGTTTCAGTGGGTTTCGTTTGTGTTGCAGTTAACTGCAGTTTCAACATTTAATGTCATATTACGGCGGTCAGTGCACCTAGCCATGTGCTTCCTAGCTTTCTCAAACCAGTACTGACGCAACTTTCTTTCCAAATTCATTCCCCCAGCTGGGCGGGGGGATAGAAATTGCCCAGCTGTCGCACTACAGAAGGGGTAAGACCCCCCCACTGTGCCTGCCCGTTTGCCGTGGGCTGCAACTCGTGTCGTTTGATGACGGGATCCTGGTGGTTGAGTGGATTCGGGGCTCGGACTTTTGATAGCTCTGTTTTCACAACACACCACTTTGGCCCTGAACTGAACTAAACGAGAGGTCAGGAAGGCCCGTCCTGATCAATCGGCTGGTCATGCCTTGCCCTAGGGCATCTAATATGTTCTTTCTTTCGCAGCCTTCTCTCAATTAAAATTACTATCTTCTCCATATTTAATCCACACTCTTTCCACATTTCTTGTTTTGCCCTAGAAGGCGGTGGCTCATGGGTCAATCGGATGAAAGTTTTTTGGTGTTTGGCTGACATTTGTAACCTCTCAATGATCGTCTAAGCTTGGTAAGACTTTCTGCGAGAATATATCTGTCCAGTCTAGCCCTTTCATACCGAGTATACCACTGATGTATCCCTGTCATGGTCTGCGAATGGGCTTTCCCCAGACCATGACCCCTTGTTGGACTCCGTGGTGGGTGGGGAGCATCGGTGATGAAATTTTATACACAAACATGGCGTCACAAAAAAAGGCCAAGCTCAATGAAAGCAAACGCCCTTTATCAGACAGCGAGTCCGAAACTGAACCTTCAATTTCTACTTCTTCTTTTCACTCTCCGCGTTTTATCGTTATTCAGTCCCAAGATCCTTCAAAACCCATAACCAAACTATCTCCTTTCGTAATAGAAAAACAAATTACCAGCATCCTTGGAACTCCAAAATCTGTTAAAAAACTCAAAGACCAGACCCTTTTAGTTGAATGTCTTACAAATCAACAAGCTGTGAATCTTTTAAAAAACACAAAATTCTTTGACACAGATGTTAGAATTTTCCCACATCCTTCACTAAATTCTTGCAAAGGAGTAATTAGATGCAAAGAGCTTACTTACTGCAACTCTTTGCAAGAAATTAAAGATAACCTGAAACAACAAGGTGTATCCGATGTCCAACGGATTTCTGTACGCAGAGATGGAGAACAGAGACTCACAAATACATACATCTTAACATTTTCTTCACCTGTTCTTCCAACATCAATCAAGGTAGGCTTTCAAATTGTAAAAGTAGATGTGTATGTGCCAAATCCCTTGCGATGTTTTAAATGCCAGCGGTACGGCCATCACATCAGTAAATGTCCAAACCAAGAAACATGCTCTAAATGTGCTCATCAAGGACCTGACCATGACAGTACTACATGTTCAAATCCTCCTCTTTGCATTAATTGTAAGTCTCCACACTCTACTTTTTCAAGAGAGTGTCCTGTATGGAGAGAAGAAAAAGAAATACTGTCCATTAAATACAACAATAATGTAAGCTTTCCAGAAGCAAGGAAAATATTTGAACAGCGCAAAAAAACCTCTTCTAGTCCTAGCTATGCAGGTGTTGTTGGCTCGTCAACTGAAAAGGACGACTGCAGCACTTGTAAAATTCTTGCGAAAGTTCTTCTTCAAAAATTTCCTGACGTAGCTACTGAGCTGAAAGAACTTCTCCCTCCATCCACCTTGTCCAAACTAATTCCTGACTCTCCATCTGCGTCAAAAACAAACAAAACCCCTCCTGCAACCTCAAAACCCACAGACTCTCAAAGTATTTCTACACAAAAACCTTCAAAGCCGTCTACCTCTTCGCAAAATATCTCTTCAAAAAAACCTTCAAAACCATCTGCCCCTTCAAAACAGCCTCCTAAGAAACCCCAACCTCAACCTTCACAGTCTACAAATAAATCTAACGCTCCACCTAAAGACAACAAATCGTATCATGTACCCCGATCACCAAAAAGATCTTCCTCAAAATCTAAACCACAGTCTAGAGATAAACATGAATCCTGTGAAATAGCAGTCACAGTAGATGATCCGGTCCCTACCTCCAACAGATTTTCGGAGTTAGAGGACATGGATGCAGATACTGAAAATCTGGAAGGTGAGGCTTCAGATTCAGAAGCCTCTATCTGGTCCATTTCTAAAGATACTTGGAACAAGGACACTGACACTTGGCACACGTCCAAACCCGAGACATCTATAATTAAATCTTAATCTATTTTAAAATGTATTGGTTTACGGCCTCTTTTTTTACTTTAGCTTTTATACTTTCTTCATGCACAATGGATACCATAATCCAGTGGAATTGTCGAGGTCTGAAGTCAAACTTTGACGAACTTTCCCTTTTAATTAGTGATCACAAACCAGTTGCTGTTTGTCTTCAAGAAACCTTCCTTAAACGGGAGGATGATATCTCAATCAAATACCATTCAATTTACAATAAAGTCTTTACCGAAGGCGAGAAAGCTAGAGGTGGTGTTTCTGTTATTGTTAATAACAACATACCTCATAAAGTTATCTCTCTTAACACAAACTTGCAAGCTGTTGCCATCAGATTATCTTTACACAGTGCCGTTACACTATGTTCTTTATATCTTCCCCCGAGCACACCTATTAATGAGACCAATCTGAATGATCTCATTTCCCAATTGCCATCCCCCTATATTCTTGCTGGGGACTTTAATGGTCACAATGTTATGTGGGGTTGTGATGACACTAACCAGAGAGGTTTACAGTTGGAGAACTTCATTTCGAACAACTCTTTGTCTTTCATGAATGATAACAAGTCCAAAACCTACCTACATCCAGCAACCGGATCTTACTCATCTATAGATTTAACCTTATGCAGCCCAGTCTTACTTCCCAATTTCACTTGGAAAGTGAAAGAGGATTTGTGTGGAAGTGATCACTTCCCTATTATCTTTTCATCTACACAACCATCCAGCAGCATAAAACCGCAGAAATGGAAGCTCTCCAAAGCCAATTGGAACAGATTTGAAACCCTCTGTGAACAGACCATTACACATGACAAGTTTGGAGATTGCGATGATCCAGCAAAAATTTTTACTTCGCTGTTAATTGATGCAGCTAAACAGTCTTTCCCTCAGACCTCGACAAATCCAAAACGTCCTGACAAGCCTTGGTATAATGAAGATTGTAAACAGGCTGCCAGAGACAGAAAACAAGCCCTTAGAAAGTTTAACCTCAGACCTACCAAAGAAAATCATAACCTATTCCGTATTTCCAGGGCAAAGGCTCGTCGTACCATTAGAGAAAGTAAGCGCAAGGCTTGGAGGCAATATGTTTCTAAATTAAATAGTAGAACTACTACTAAAAAAACCTGGGACATGATCAGAAAGATCAATGGCAAAGGCCAACCCCCTCTCAGTCACCTTGAAGTTAACAATACTTCGTTGGAAACCCCCCAGGATATAGCTGATGCTCTTGCTGACACCTTTTGTAAAAAGTCTTCCTCTGCAAACTATTCTGAAAAGTTTCAGAGGAATAAAGCCAGAGAAGAAAAGAAAAAACTTAATTTCAATTCTTCTAATTCAGAGCACTATAATAAACTCTTCACTTTTAAAGAATTAAAATCTGCTCTGAATAAAGCTCACGATTCTTCCCCTGGCCAAGATAAAGTTCATTACCAGTTTTTAAAACACTTACCTTTTACTTCTCTCTCTGTTTTACTTGATATTTTTAATGATATCTGGCAGTCCGGTGATTTTCCTTCGTCCTGGCGAGAGGCACTAGTCATTCCTATCCCAAAACCTGGCAAGGATGCTAGTGACCCAGCCAACTATCGTCCAATAGCTCTTACTAGTTGTCTCTGCAAGACTCTGGAACGTATGGTCAACGACAGGCTTGTCTGGTTTTTAGAGAAAAACAACCTTATCGTTGATGTACAGAGTGGATTTCGTCGCCAGCGTGGTACCATCGATCATCTTGTCCGCTTTGAAACCTTTGTCAGAGAAGCCTTTATTAATAGACAACATGTAGTATCTGTCTTTTTCGACCTTGAAAGCGCTTATGATACGACTTGGAAATACGGAATTCTTAAAGACTTACATGACTTTGGTCTTCGAGGTCGTCTTCCTCTTTTTATTTCAGCCTTCTTGGATGAACGTCTTTTCCGCGTCCGAGTTGGTAATACTGTCTCGGGAGCCCGTGAACAGGAGATGGGTGTGCCCCAAGGATGTATTCTCTCTGTTACACTTTTTGGTGTAAAAATAAACAGTATAGTTAAAGCTATCTGTCCTGGTGTAGACTGTTCTCTTTATGTTGATGACTTTGTTATATGCTTCAGATCTCGAAATATGAATATTATTGAGAGACAACTTCAACAGTGTCTCAACAAACTCCAAACGTGGTCTGAAGAAAATGGCTTCAAATTTTCCAAGTCCAAAACAAAATGCATGCACCTTTGTAATTTACGTGGTGTTCATCCAGACCCTGAACTGTATTTGGACAAAACTAAAATTGAAGTCGTTTCTGAGTTTAAATTTCTTGGAGTCATCTTTGACAGAAAGCTTTCCTTCCTTCCTCACATCACTGCACTTAAAAAGAAATGCAAGAAGGCTCTTAATCTTTTAAAGGTTGTGGCCCATTCTGAATGGGGAGCAGACCGTAAAGTCCTCTTGCGGCTTTATCGGTCTTTAGTCCGCTCCAAATTAGACTATGGATCTATTGTATACGGATCAGCCCGTAAATCTTGTCTTAAAATTCTCGATCCTATACACCACGAAGGCCTGCGTCTTGTACTTGGAGCTTTCAGAACTTCTCCCGTCAATAGTCTCTATGTTGAGGCTAATGAACCTTCTCTTTCTTACAGGAGGGAAAAACTCTCACTTCAATATCTTTTAAAACTGAAGTCAAATCGTTTTAATCCAACTCATAAAGTTGTTTTTAAACCTCAGTATAAACGTCTGTTTGAAAGGAAACCAAATGTTATTCCTCCATTTGGTATCCGCATGGAGCCCATTGTAGATAACCTTGGCATAGACACTGAGTCTATTGCCGATTATAAAATCCCTCCATGGACACTAAACAGTGCAGAATTCAGATTTGACCTTGCATCCGACAAAAAGTCAGTCACGGATAGAACTGTGTTTCACGCTAGATACAATGAGATAAAGGAGCATTATTTTTCCTTCAAACCAATATACACAGATGGATCAAAAGAAGGAAATTCTGTAGCAGCTGCCGCCATTTATGGAGAAAGGAGCTTAAAGTGCCGCCTTCCAAACAATTCCTCTATCTTCTCTGCAGAAATTAAAGCTATTGATCTTGCCCTTAATCTAGCTGAACATTCTAATTCCAACCGTTTCATTATCTTTTCGGACTCTTTGTCAACATTACAGGCCCTTTCAAATCAACGACTTGAGAATCCCTTGATCTGTACTTTACTTGAAAGGATCTCACAAATTTCTTCTATGAATAGATTGGTGTTCTGCTGGCTTCCAAGTCATGTAGGCATCAAAGGCAATGAAAATGCCGATAGGTCTGCCAAATCTGCACTTAACCTTCCCATTTCAGATTTTAAAGTTCCACACACTGATTTTAAATCCTCTGTTTTAACACATATCCAATCTTCTTGGCAATCCCAGTGGGATGCTGATGTTTTCAATAAACTACATTCAGTTAAACCTTCCCTCGGTGAATGGTACCCCGTTTACAGGTCTGTTCGTCGAGAAGAAGTGATAATTGCACGACTTCGAATTGGCCATTCACGCATTACACATTCCTGGCTCTTGACCAGAGATGATGCCCCTGAATGTATTCCATGCAATGCACCCTTCTCTATAAAACACATTCTACTAGATTGCATTGACTTTCAGCCAGTTCGTACAAAATATTTCAACGTCGATAGTTTAAAAAATCTCTTTGATTCTGTCAGCGTTGAATCTATTATCGCTTTCATAAAGGAGATTGGCATTTACAATAAACTGTGATATTTACTCTTTAGTTTCTTATCCACCTTTTTACATTCTTTACTTTGAGTAGGCAGGGATTGCCCAGCCACTCAATATTATATTTTATGCACATTATCAGTTACACATAACCTTTCATCATTTAAAGACTTTTTCTTATCATTTTAAGACTGTTCAAATTTTTTATCACAATCTTAAGTTTGCATCTCCTTAATGGGAGGATTACCTCTTTTGAGGGCATCTTATCTCATTGGAGACATTCATTCTTCATTTAAAGACTCCTTTATTATCAATTTAAGACTGTTCAAATCTTTTTATCACAGTCTTAACATCATTATTCCAAACCTTTTTGAGTTAATAGGGAAGCCCTGTTGCTCAATTATATCTTTTATACATACTTAGATCACACATGGTCCTTCTTAATTTAACTCTTTTATCATTATTACTATATTCAAACTTTTTTCAGTTTAAACAATTTCACTTTTATTATCTTTTAACAGATATGCGCGCTAAATGACCAAAGCTGTCGATGCGCCATAAAACAACATTCATTCATTCATTCATTCATTCCAAATTCAATGGGTTTTGTTTGTGTTGCGGTTAACTGCCTTTTCAACAGCTAATGTCATATCATGGCGGTCAAGGCACCTAGGCATCTACTTTCTGGCTTTCTCACACCAGTGCTTTCACAACTTTATTTCCCAGTTTCAATGGGTTTTGTTTCTACATTGGGGTTAAACGCCGTTTCAAGAGCTAATGTCATATCATGGCGGTCAGTGGAGCTACGCATGTGTTTCCTGGCTTTCTCACAGCAGTACTGACACAACTTTCTTTCCAAGTTTGATTGATTTTGTTTGTGTTGCGGGTTACCAAGTTTCAACAGCAATGTCATATTATGGCAGTCTGTGCACCTACGCATGTTCTTCATGGCTTTCTCCCAGCATTACTGATGCAACTTTATTTCCAAGTTTCACTGCGTTTTGTTTATGATGGGGGTGAACTGCCGTTTCAACAGCAATGTCATATTATGGCAGTCTGTGCACCTACGCATGTTCTTCATGGCTTTCTCCCAGCATTACTGATGCAACTTTATTTCCAAGTTTCACTGCGTTTTGTTTATGATGGGGGTGAACTGCCGTTTCAACATTTAATGTCATATCATGGCGGCCTGTGGAGCTAGGCATGTTCTTCCTGGCTTTCTCACACCAGTACTGACACAACTTTCTTTCCAAGTTTCAATAGGTTTTGTTTGTGTTGCGTTACTGCCGTTTCAACATTTATAGCTGTCAGTGCAGCTAAACATGTGTTTCTTGGCTTTATCACTCCAATACTGACACAACTTTCTTTCAAATTTTCAGTATGTTTTGTTTGTATTGGGCTTAAAAGCTGTTTCAACTGTTAATGTCTTATTATGTCGGTCAGTGAACCTACGCATGTGCTTCCTGGCTTTCTCACACCAATACTGACACAACTTTCTTTCCAAGTTTCAATAGGTTTTGTTTATGTTGGGGTTAACTGACGTTTCAACATTGAATGTCATATCATGGCGGTTTGTGGAGCTAGGCATATTCTTCCTGGCTTTCTCACACCAGTACTGACACAACTTTCTTTCCAAGTTTCAATAGGTTTTGTTAGTGTTGCGTTACTGCTGTTTCAACATTCATAGCGGTCAGTGCAACTAAGCATGTGTTTCTTGGCTTTATCACACCAGTACTGACACAACTTTCCTGCGAGGTTTCAGTAGGTTTTTTTGGTATTGGTTTTAATCGCCGTTTGAACAGCTAATGTCATATCATGGAGGTTAGTGCAGCTACGCACTTGTTTTCTGGCTTTCTCACAGCAGTGCTGACAAAACTTTCTTTTCAAGTTTCAATGGGTTTTGTTTGTGTTGGGGTTAACTGCCGTTTCAAGATTTAATGTCATATTACGGCGGTCAGTGCACCTAGGCATGTGCTTCCTAGCTTTCTCACACCAGTACTGACACAACTTTTTTTCCAAGTTATAATGAATTTTGTTTGTGTTGCGGTTAACTGCCGCTTTCTCCCACCAGTACTGACACTACTTTCTTTCCAGGTTTTACTTGGTTTTGTTTGTATTGGGGTTAAATCCCGTTTCAACAGCTAATGCCATAGCATGGCGGTCATGGCACCTATGCATCTTCTTCCTGACTTTCTCGCCCCACAACTTTCTTTCCCAGTTCCAATGAGTTTTGTTTCTATATTGGGGTTAAACGCCGTTTCAACAGCTAATGTCATGTCATGGTTATCGGTGCACCTACGCATGTGTTTCCTGGCTTTCTCACATTAGTAATGACACGGCTTTCTTTCAAATTTTCAGTATCTTTTGTTTGTATTGGGGTTAAACGCCGTTTTAACTGCTAATGTCATATCATGTCGGTCAGTGAACCTACGCATGTGCTCTCTGGCTTTCTCACACCATTACTGACGCAATTTTCTTTCCAAGTTTCATTAGGTTTTGTTTATGTTATGGAGTTAACTGCCGTTTCAACATTGAATGTCATATCATGGCGGTTTGTGGAGCTACGCATGTTATTCCTGGCTTTATCACAACAGTACTGACATAACTTTCTTTCCAAGTTTCAATAGGTTTTTTGTGTATTGGTTTTAATTGCCGTTTCAACAGCTAATGTCATATCATGGAGGCTAGCGCAGCTACGCACTTGTTTTCTGGCTTTCTCACAGCAATAATGACAAAACTTTCTTTTCAAGTTTCAATGGGTTTTGTTTCTGTTGGGTTTAACTGCCCTTTCAACATTTAATGTGATATTATGGCGGTCAGTGCACCTAGGCATCTGCCTTCTAGCTTTCTCACACAAGTACTGACACAACTTTCTTTCCAAGTTTCAATGGATTTTGTTTGTGTTGCGATTAACTGCTGCTTTTTCACACCAGTACTGACACAACTTTCTTTCAAAGTTTCAATTGGTTTTGTTTGTATTGGTGTTAAACGCCCTTTCAACAGTTAATGTCAAATCATGGCGGTCAGTGCACCTACGCATGTTCTTCCTGGCTTTCTCTCACCAATACTGACACAGCTTTCTTTTCAAGTTTCAATGGGTTTTGTTTGTGTTGGGGTTAACTGCCGTATCAACATTTAATATCATATCATGGCGGTCAGTGGAGCTACGCATGTGTTTCCTGGCTTTCTCACACCAGTACTGACACAACTTTCTTTCGAAGTTTGAATAGGTTTTGTGTGTGTTAGGTTTAAACGCTAGTTTCAATGGGTTTTGTTTCTATATTGGGGTTAAACGCCGTTTCAACAGCTAATGTCATATTGTGGTCAGTGCACCTACGCATGTTCTTCCTGGCTTTCTGTCACCAGTACTGACACAGTTTTCTTTTGAAGTTTGAGTGGGTTTTGTTCGTGTTGGGGTTAACTGCCGTTTCAACATTTAATATGATATCATGGCGGTCAGATGAGCTACGCATGTGTTCCCTGGCTTTCTCATACCAGTACTGACACAACTTTATTTCCTAGGTTCATTAGCGTTTGTTTGTATTCTGGTTGAACGCCGTTTCAACCGCAAATGTCATATTATGGCAGTCTGTGCACCTAGCATGTTCTTCCTGGCTTTCTCCCAGCAGTACTGATACAACTTTATTTCCAAGTTTCACTGGGTTTTGTTAATGTTGGTGTGAACTGCCGTTTCAACATTTAATGTCATATCATGGCGGCTTGTCGAGGTACGCATGTGTTTCCTGGCGTTCTCACACAAATATTGACAACTTTTCTTTTCAAGTTTCAATAGGTTTTGTTTTTGTTAGGGCTAAACGCCGTTTCAACAGCTAATGTCATGTCATGGCGATCGGTGCACCTACGCATGTGTTCCCTGGCTTCCTCACACCAGTACTAACACACCTTTCTTTCAAATTTTCCGTATATTTTATTCGTATTGGGGTTAAACGCCGTTTCAACTGCTAATGTCATATCATGTCGGCCAGTGTTCCTACGCAGGTGCTTCCTTGCTTTCTTACACCAGTATTGACACAACTTTATGTCCAAGTTTCAATAGGTTTTGCTTATGTTGGGGTTAACTGCCGTTCCAACATTGAATATCATATCATGGCGGTTCGTAGAGCTATGCATGTTCTTCCTGGATTTCTCACACGAGTACTGACACAACTTTCTTTCCAAGATTCAATAGGTTTAGTTTGTGTTGCGTTACTGCTGTTTCAACATTCATAGCGGTCAGTGCAGCTAAGCATGTGTTTCTTGGCTTTATCACACCAGTACTGACACAACTTTCTTTCGAGGTTTCAGTAGGTTTTTTTGGTATTGGTTTTAATCGCCGTTTGAACAGCTAATGTCATATCATGGAGGTTAGTGCAGCTACGCACTTGTTTTCTGGCTTTCTCACAGCAGTACTGACAAAACTTTCTTTTCAAGTTTCAATGGGTTTTGTTTGTGTTGGGGTTAACTGCCGTTTCAAGATTTAATGTCATATTACGGCGGTCAGTGCACCTAGGCATGTGCTTCCTAGCTTTCTCACACCAGTACTGACACAACTTTCTTTCCAAGTATCAATAGATTGTGTTTGTGTTGCGATTAACTGCCGCTTTCTCACTCCAGTACTGACACAACTTTCTTACCAAGTTTGGATTAGTTTTGTTTGTATTGGGGTTAAACACCGTTTCAACAGCTAATGCCATATCATGGCGGTCATGGCACCTACGTATCTTCTTCCTGGCTTTCTCACACCACAACTTTCTTTCCTAGTTCCAATGAGTTTCCTTTCGATATTGGGGTTAAACGCCGTTTCAACAGCTAATGTCATATCATGGTGGTCAGTGCACCTACGCAGATGCTTCCTGGCCTTCTTACACAAGTACCGACACAACTTTCTTTCCAAGTTTCAATAGCTTTTGCTTATGTTGGGGTTAACTGCCGCTTTCTCACACCAGTAGTAACAAAACTTTCTTTCTAAGTTTCAATTGGTTTTGTTTGTATTGGGGTTAAACGTGGTTTCAATAGCTATTGTCAAATCATGGTGGTCAGTGCACCTTCGCATCTTCTTCCTGGCTTTCTCACACCAGTACTTTCACAACTTTCTATCCCAGTTTCAATAGGTTTTGTTTGTGTTGCATTACTGCCGTTTCACCATTCATAGCGGTCAGTGCAGCTAAGCATGTGTTTCTTGGCTTTATCACACCAGTACTGAAACAACTTTCTTTCGAAATTTCAGTAGGTTTTTTTTGGTATTGGTTTTAATCGCCGTTTGAACAGCTTATGTCATATCATGGTGGTTAGTGCAGCTACGCACTTGTTTTCTGGCTTTCTCACAGCAGTACTGACAAAATTTCTTTTCAAGTTTCAACGGGTTTTGTTTGTATTGGGGTTAACTGCCGTTTCAAGATTTAATGTCATATTACGGCGGTCAGTGCACCTAGGCATGTGCTTCCTAGCTTTCTCACACCAGTACTGACACAACCTTTCTTTCCAAGTTTAAATGGATTTTGTTTGTGTTGCGGTTAACTGCCGCTTTCTCACACCAGTAGTAACAAAACTTTCTTTCTAAGTTTCAATTGGTTTTGTTTGTATTGGGGTTAAACGTCGTTTCAACAGCTATTGTCAAATCATGGTGGTCAGTGCACCTTCGCATCTTCTTCCTGGCTTTCTCACACCAGTACTTTCACAACTTTCTTTCCTAGTTTGAATGGGTTTTGTTTCTATATTGGGGTTAAACGCCGTTTCAACAGCTAATGTCATATCATTGCGGTCAGTGCACCTACACATGTTCTTCATGGCTTTCTCTCACCAGTACTGACACAGCTTTCTTTTAAAGTTTGAATGGGTTTTGTTTGTGTTGGGGTTAACAGCCGTTTCAACATTTAATATCATATCATTGCGGTGAGTGGAGCTACGCATGTGTTTCCTGGCTTTCTCACACCAGTACTGATACAACTTTCTTTCCAAGTTTGAATAGTTTTTTTTGTGTGTTGGGTTCAAACGCTGTTTCAACAGCTAATGTCATATCATGGCGGGCATGGCACCTACGCATCTTATTCCTGGCTTTCTCACCGCAGTACTTTAACAACTTTCTTTCCTAGTTTCAATGTTTTTTTTTTTTTTTTTTTTTTTTTCTATATTGGGGTTAAATGCCGTTTCAACAGCTATTGTCATATCATTGTGGTCAGTGCACCTACGCATGTTCTTCCTGGCTCTCTCTGATCAGTACCGACACAGCTTTCTTTTCAAGTTTCAATGGGTTTTGTTTGTGTTGGGGTTAACTGCCGTTTCAACATTTAATATCATATCGGTCTGTGGAGCTACGCATGTTCTTCTTGGCTTTCTTACACCAGTACTGACACAACTTTCTTTCAAAGTTTCAATAGGTTTTGTTTCTGTTGCGTTACTGCCGTTTCAACATTTATACCGGTCAGTGCAGCTAAGCATGTGTTTCTTGGCTTTATCACACCAGTACTGACAAAACTTTCTTTCAAATTTTCAGTATCTTTTGTTTGTATTTGGGTTAAACGCCGTTTCAACGGCTAATGTCATATCATGTCGATCAGTGAACATACGCATGTGCTTCCTGGCTTCCTCACACCAGTACTACACAAATTTCTTTCCAAGTTTCAATAGGTTTTGTTTATGTTGGGGTTGATTAGCGTTTCAACATTGAACGTCATGTCATGGCGGTTTGTTGAGCTACGCATGTTCGTCCTTGCTTTTACAAACTAGTACTGACACAACTTTCTTTCCAAGTTTCAATAGGTTTTGTTTGTGTTGCGTTACTGCTGTTTCAACATTAATAGCGGTCAGTGCAGCTAAGCATGTGTTTCTTGGCTTTATCACACCAGTTCTGACACAACTTTCTTTCGAAGTTTCTGTAGGTTATTTAGGTATTGGTTTTAAACGCCGTTTGAACAGCTAATGCCATATCATGGAGGTTAGTGCAGCTATGCACTTGTTTTCTGGCTTTCTCACAGCAGTACTGACAAAACTTTCTTTTCAAGTTTCAATGGGTTTTGTTTGTGTTGGGGTTAAATGCCGTTTCAACATTTAATGTCATATTACAGCGGTCAGTGCACCTAGGCATGTGCTTCCTAGCTTTCTCACACCAGTACTGACACAACTTTCTTTCCAAGTTTCAATGGATTTTGTTTATGTTGCGATTAACTGCCGCTTTCTCCCACCAGTACTGACACAACTTTCTTTCCAAGTTTCAATTGGTTTTCTATGTATTGGGTTAAACCCCGTTTCAACAGCTAATGTCATATCATGGTGGTCATGGCACCTACGCATCTTCTTCCTGGCTTTCTCACGCCACAACTCTCGTTCCTAGTTTCAATGAGTTTTGTTTCTATATTGGGGTTAAACGCCGTTTCAACAGCTAATGTCATATCATGGCGGTCAGTGCACCTACGCATGTTCTTCCTGGCTTTCGTACACAAGTACTGACACAAATTTCTTTCCAAGTTTCAATAGGTTTTACTTATGTTGGGGTTAACTGCCGTTTCAACATTGAATGTCATATCATGGCGGTTTGTAGAGATATGCATGTTCTTCCTGGCTTTCTCACACCAGTACTGACACAACTTTCTTTCCAAGTTTCAATAGGTTTTGTTTGTGTTGCGTTACTGCTGTTTCAACATTCATAGCGATCAGTGCATCTAAGCATGTGTTTCTTGGCTTTATCACACCAGTTCTGACACAACTTTATTTCCATGTTTCAATTGGTTTTGTTTGCATTGGGGTTAAACCCCGTTTCAACAGCTAATGTCATATCATGGCGGTCATGCTACGCATCTTCTTCCTGGCTTTCTCACACCACAACTTTCTTTCCTAGTTCCAATGGGTTTTGTTTCTATATTGGGATTAAACGCCGTTTCAACAGCTAATGTCATATCATGGCGGTCAGAGCACCTACGCATGTTCTTCCTGGCTTTCTTTCACCAGTACTGATACAGCTTTTTTTTTTAAGTTTCAATGGGTTTTGTTTGTGTTGGGGTTAACTGCCATTTCAACATTTAATATCATATCATGGCGATCACTTGAGGTACGCATGTGTTTCCTGGCTTTCTCACACCAGTACTGACACAACTTTCTTTCCAGGTTTGAATAGGGTTTGTGTATGTTGTGTTTAAACGCCGTTTTAACAGCTAATGTCATATCATGGCTGTCGGTACACCTACGCATGTGTTTCTTGGCTTTCTTACAGCATCACTGACACATCTTTCTTTACAAGTTTCTATAGGTTTTGTTTGTATTGGGGTTGAACGCCGTTTCAACATTTATTGTCATATCATAGCGTCAGTGCACCTACGCATGTGCTTCCTGGCCTTCTTACACCAGTACTGACACAATTTTCTTTTCAAGTTACTGACTACTTTTTTCACATAGACAAGAGATGAAAAAGTGCCGTGTAGAAAGTTTGCCTCAACCGAGTATCGACCCTGCAACCACTAGGTCACGAGTCAGATACGCTAACCAATTAGCTACACGGGTCTAACTTTAATTAAAAACAGTAATGTTGCAGGGTTTTTTCATCTTATCGACCTTTTAAAACCTCAGCCTCATTATCTTAAAACTTGCACATACATCTCTTTTAAGGATTATCAGGCCAGGGAATGTCTGAAGACATTTGTAACCGTACCCACTATGCCATGAGATTGACCATAAACATGCTGACTCCCTAAGCAAATTGGCCCGACTGGGTGGCTCAGTGGTGAGCGTGTCGGATTCATGACCTGGTGGTTGTGAGTTCGATACCCGGTTGAGGCGAACTTTCTTTCCGGCGTATTTTCGCCGCTCACCTCTGCTGAAGCATGTGAGAAAAGTAGTCGGTGGCTTTGGAAAGAAAGTTGTGTTAGTACTGGTGTGAGAAAGCCAGGAAACACATGTGCGTCACCGACCGCCATGATATGACCTTAGCTGTTAAAGTGGCGTTAAACCCCAATACAACCAACCCTAAGCAAATTGTTGATTTTTGACATACCCAGTAAAAGTCATTCTACCACTGTGCTAAATGGACAGTTTTGTCTGGTGTGTCAAGTGTATACTAAACAGTGCATAATATGTCAGCATGTGGAAATGGTAATTTAATTGTAATTAATGCGTGTTAAGTAGATGTAAGCAGTTGCTGGTAACTTTGACCCACAGGGAAATGCGTTTTGCTCCTTACCCTATTTCTTTCTTCTATTTTCAGAGCAAACAGAAAGATGAAGTACAAAGCAGACACATATGCACATTTATTTTACGATAGACTAGCTTATGAAAATTTCAATACCAAGGACTAAAGATTGAGGACTGAAGGCTGAATTGCTATTAGGTATAACAAGGTTTATGATAACCATGGAACATTTGACACGCTGAATTCGTCATCTTTAAAACCTTTTTAATTTCGACAGGTGAAAAATTGTATCATGTGGTAAAAAAGTTAATGAAGATCATATTCTAACATTTGGAGAAACAGATTATTGGATTTGACTTTATCAATCAGAATGATGGACGAAGATGTTACACGCTCAAAACTGTTTTTGATTATCTGTACACGAAATGTCTGACATTTGTTGAATACATGGTGTTTATTACCATTTTCAACATTATTTTAGCTATATCGCTATGCAAGTGCGCCTAACGAAGATTAAATGGAGTTTCTTACAGCAGTTCCATGCTACTGGCTGCTTTCCTACAGGAAAAAAAATGCCTGTGCAATGTTCAGCAGGATATAATTACATCAGAAATATCAGAAATACCAGAAATAAAGATCAAACTACACATTTTGTGGTCTAATTTTGATAAAACATAAGAGTGTGCATAGCCTTTTAAATTGAGGATTCCATATTTACTCAGTGTTTAACTTTTTACAAGACATTAAAATTTGAGACAGGTCTATAAATGCAGATTATCAGGTTGTTTCTCCCTTTTCAACACTTTTTTGGAAAGCACCTTCTCTTAGGGCCGTCTAAACACTGGTTTGTCTGCAAAAGTTGATTTATAGATAAATGTAAAAGCTTTAGGTTGACACTTGTTAGAATCAAGGGTCAGCTGGGAGTAGCCTTGTGCAAGGCACTACAAAAGTCCAGTCTTATACTGGTTAAAAGCTATTGCTGATAAATGACTGAAACATTATTACATGCAATGGAAACACTATTCAAACAAAAAAAAAATATCATTTTTTTTTCCTCAGATGACAGTATGGAGGATGCGATGTAGCAACAGTTTGAGGAGAAAGGTGGGTTGAATTTATCATTTAGTTTTTCCTTTGGTAGGATGAAACCATTCTTATCACAACTCCTTAGACCAGGAAGGAATTTTGACAAGGAAGGTTTCAAGTTAATGTATGTAAATACATGCTTTGTCAAAATTGCAATTACTTTTTCTTTTACATCTTAACCATGCTTTAGAATTGTGTTGTCTAGAGTATGTATACCTCACAAAAAAAGGATTGAGTTGTAATCTGAATTTGTCTACCCATGTTTGGAATTTGTTTTGTGTCATGAATTTTATTTCTCATGAAAGTTATCGTTTTTATTCCTCTAACCATGCTTTGAAGTTACTTCATGTTGTGTAAGTATTTATCATCAGAGTGCAGTTTGTTTTATATATTTCTCTATTAATGCTATGAGTTTGTTTTGTCTAGTTTCCTTTGATGGTGCTCTGACAATGCTATAAATTCGTTTTTTCTCCTGTATGTATTTCTTTTAGAAAGTTCTTGTTCATATTTGTATAACCATAGTTCGGCTTTGATTAATCTTTTGCACTTATTTCTCACCAAAACTTCAATTAGTTTATGTTTATAAATCACTAACCATACTTTGAATTTGGTTTATCTTAGGTATTTCTTATGGGAAAAAAGTAAGCTTTTTTCATATATATTTGTCAAACTTGCTTTGTATCTTATGTATGCATTTCTCATGAAAGTTGCAATAAGGTTTTGTATATTGATATATCTATGTTTTTAAGTATGTTTTTCTTTAGTATGTATTACTAGTCCAGATTTAAGCAAAGTTTTGTCCTTACAGGTATTTCTTTTTGTCTGTTTCGAGTTTGCATTTTTTTTTTTTTTTTTTTTTTCTCATCCACATTATCTTCAGTTTTTGTTTATATTCATCTAACCATCCTGTGAATTTGCTTTATCTAATGTTTATTTTCTTATCAAAGTTTCAGTATTTATTTTGTTTATGTCTCTCTAACCATATATGAATTTTCTTTAATGTATGTATGTATTTCTCATGAACATAGATGTAGTGTATATAGATGTATTGTAGTAAGTTTCTGTGTATTAGTCACTAACCATGATTTGAATTTGCTTTATCTCTTGAATGTATTTCTAATGAAAATTTCAGGAAACATTTGCATATTTTTCTCTAACCATGCTTTGAATTTGCTTTGTCGCGGGTAAAGATTTCTGATGAAAATTTCAATTTGTTTGTTTAAACCTGTTTGTCTAACCGTGCTTTGGCTTTGCTTTGTCTCAAGTATGTATTTCTCATGAAAAATTCAGAGTTTTTGTCTATATTTCTCTAACCATGCTTTGAATATGGCTATGGTCTTGGATAATATTGGGTCGAAATTTTAGTAAGGTCTTATTAATATTTCACTAACCATGCTTTGAATTTGCTTCATCTCATGTGTGTTTTTCCCATCCATATTATAATTAGATTTTGCTTTCATTTGACTGAGTATGCATTCTATTAGGTTGATCTCATGTTTCTAATCCAAATTTAGTAGGTTTTTGTTCATATCGCTTCAACCATGTATTGAAATTGCTATATCTTGTGTATATATTTCTTTAGAAAATTCAGTACCGGCAAGTTTTTTTTTTTATATTTGTCTAACACTGGTTTGAATTTGCTTTTATCGCTCGTAGGCATTTCCCGTAAAACGTATAGGTAGTTTTTCTTTTCATATTTTTTCTCATGTTTTACATTTGCTGTATGTCATGTATGTACTTGTCTTGAAAATTTGAGTAAGTTCTTGTATATGCCTGGTTTGTTTGCTTTAACAATCCTCTTGATTGTGTTTGTATTTGTTTGTACAATTATGTTTGGTTTCTTGTAGCTGTTTTCATGTTTCTCTGCAGACGTTTTTATGTGCAGTGCTGTCAGCACACATGTAGCCTAGTAATAGGTCAGCAATAATATTCTCGTTATGTTCAGGCATATAGAGAAACATATAGGGCATTATGCAAATTATTTGTAGGTTTTGTTTGTATTGGAGTTAAACGCCTTTTCAACAGCTAATTCATATCATGGAAGTAAGTGCACCTACGCAGGTGTTTCCTGGCTGTATCACACCAGTGCTGACACAACTTTATTTCCAAGTTTCAATAGGTTTTGTTTGTATTGGACTTAACCGCCGTTTCAACAGCTAATGTCATACCAGGGCGGTCAGTGCACCTACGCATCTTCTCCCTGGCTTCACTGACACAACTTCCTTTCGAAGTTTCAGTAAGTTTTGTTTGTATTGGTTGTAATCGCCGTTTCAACAGCTAATGTCATATTATGGAGGTTAGTGTTGCTACGCACTTGTTTTCTTTCTTTCTCACAGCAGTACTGACAAAACTTTCTTTTCAAGTTTCTATGGGTTTTGTTTGTGTTGGGGTTAACTGCCGTTTCAAGATTTAATGTCATATCACGGCGGTAAGTGCACCTAGGCATGTGCCTCCTAGCTTTCTCACACCAGTACTGACACAAATTTCTTTCCAAGTTTCAGTGGGTTTTGTTTGTATTGGGATTAAACGCCATTTCAACTGCTAATGTCATATCATGGCGGTCAGTGCACCTACGCATCTTCTTCCTGGCTTTCTCACACCAGTATTTTCACAACCTTTTTTCCTAGTTTCAATAGGTTTTGGTTCTATATTTAGGTTAAACATCGTTTCAACAGTTAATGTCATATTATGGCAGTCAGTGCACCTACGCATTTTCTTACTGGCTTTCTCTGACCACTACTGACACAGCTTTCTTTTCAGTTTTCAATGGGTTTTATTTGTGTTTAGGTTAACTGCCGTTTCAACATTTTATATCATATCATGGCGGTTAGTGGTGCTACGCATGTGTTTTCTGGCTTTCTCACACCAGTACTGACAAAACTTTCTTTTCAATTTTCAATGGGTTTTGTTTTTGTTTGAGTTAACTGCCGTTTCAACATTTAATGTCATACCACGGCGGTCAGTGCAACTCGGCATGTGTTTCCTAGCTTTCTCACGCCAGTACTGACACAAATTTCTTTCCAATGTTCAGTGGGTTTTGTTTGTGTTGCGGTTAACTGCCGTTTCAACATTTAATATCATATCATGGCGGTTAGTGCAGCTACGCATAAGCTTCCCGGCTTTCTCATACAAATATGATACAGCTTTCTTTCCTTGGTTTCTTTCCTAGTTTCAATAGCTTTTGCTTGTTTTGTGGTTAAACGCCGTTTTAACAGCTAATGTCATATCATGGCAGTCAGTCCACCTACGCATGTCCTTCCTGGCTTTCTCCCAGCAGTACTGATACAACTTTATTTCCAAGTCTCACTGGGTTTTGTTTATGTTGGGGTGAACTGTCGTTTCAACATTAAATGTCGTATCATGGCGGTCTGTGGAGCTACGCATATGTTTCCTGGCTTTCTCACACCAGTGCTGACACAACACTCTTTGCAAGTTTCAGTAGGGTTTGTTTGTATTGGGATTAAACACCCTTTCAACAGTTTATGTCATATCATTGCGGCCAGTGCACCTGCGCATGTGCTTTCTGGCTGTCTCACACCAGTACTGACACAACTTTTTTTCCAAGTTTTAATAGGTTTTGTTTGTATTGGTGTTAAACGCCGTTTCAACAGCTAATCTCATATCATTCCAGTCAGTGCACCTACGCATGTTTTTCCTGGCTTTCTCACACCACTACTGATACAACTTTCCTTGCAAGTTTCAATAGGTTTAGTTTGTGTTGCCTTTCTGCCGTTTCAACATTTAATGTCGTATCATGGCGGTCAGTGCACCTACCCATGTGTTTCTTGGATTTATCACGCCAGTACTGACACAAATTTCTTTCGAAGTTTCAGTAGGTTTTGTTTGTATTGGATGTAATCGCCGTTTTAACAGCTAATGTTATATCATGGAGGTTAGTGCAATTACGCACTTCTTTTTTGGATTTCTCTCAGCAGTACAGACAAAACTTTCTTTTCAAGTTTCAATGGGCTTTGTTTCTATATTGGGTTTAAACGCCGTTTCAACAGCTAATGTCATATCATGGCGGTCAGTGCACCTACGCATGTTCTTCTTGGCTTTCTCTCACCAGTATTGACACAGCTTTCTTTTCAAGTTTCAGTGGGTTTTGTTTGTGTTGCGGTTAACTGCCGTTTCATATTTAATGTCATATCATGGCGGTCAGTGGAGCTACGCATGTGTTTCCTAGCTTTCTCACACCAGTACTGACACAACTTTCTTTCCAAGTTTCAATGGGTTTTGTTTGTGTTGCAGTTAACTGCCGTTTCAACATTCAATGTCATATCGGGGCGGTCAGTGTAGCTACGCATGTGCTTCCTGGCTTTCTCATACCAGTACTGACACAACTTTCTTTCCTAAGTTCAATAGCTTTTGTTTGTATTGTGGTTGAAAACTTTTTCAACAGCAACTGTCATATCATGGCATTCTGTGCACCTTCCAAGTTTCACTGGGTTTTGTTTATGTAGTAGTGAACTGTCGTTTCAACATTGAATTTCATATCATGGCGGTCTGTGGAGCTACGTATGTGTTTCCTGGTTTTCTCACACCAGTACTAACACAACTTTCTTTCCAAGTTTCAATAGGTTTTGTTTTTGTTGGGGATAAACGCCGTGTCTACAGGTAATGTCATGTCATGGCGATCGGTGCACCTACGCGTGTGTTTCCTGGCTTTCTCACACCAGTACTGACACAGCTTTCTTTCAAATTTTCAGTATGTTTTCTTTGTATTGGGGTTAAACGCCGCTTCAACTGGTAATGTCATATTATGTCGGTCAGTGAATCTACACATGTGCTTCCTGGCTTTCTCACACTAGTACTGACACAACTTTCTTTCCAAGTTTCAATATATTTTGGTTATGTTTGGATTAACTGCCGTTTCAACATTGAATGTCATAACATGGTGGTTTATGGAGCTACGCATGTTCTTCCTGGCTTTCTCACACCAGTACTGACACAACTTTCTTTCCAAGTTTCAATGGGTTTTGTTTGTATTGGGGTTAAACGCCGTTTCAACTGCTAATGTCATATCATGGCGGTCAGTTCACCTACGCATCTTCTTCCTAGCTTTCTCACACCTGTTCTTTCACAACTTTCTTTTCAAGTTTCAATGTTTTTTTTTTTTTTTTTTTTTTTTTGTATTGGGATTAACTGCCGTTTAAACATTTAATATCATATCATGGCGGTCAGTGGAGCTACGCATGTGTTTCCTGGCTTTCTCACACCAGTACTGACACAACTTTCTTTCCTCGTTTCAATAGGTTTTGTTCCTATCTTGGGGTTAAAAGTTTGTTTCAACAGCTAATGTCATATATTGGCGGTCAGTGCACCTACGCATGTTCTTCCTGGCTTTCTCTGAGCAGTACTGACACAGCTTTCTTTTCAAATTTCAATGGGTTTTGTTTATGTTGGGGTTAACTGCCGTTTCAACATCTAATATCATATCGTTGCGGTCAGTGGAGCTACGCATGTGCTTCCTGGATTTCTGACACCAGTACTGACACTACTTTCTTTCCAAGTTTTAATGGGTTTTGTTTGGGTTGCGGTTAACTGTCGTTTCAACATTTAATATCATATCAGGGCGGTCAGTTTAGCTACGGATGTGCTTCCTGGCTTTCTCATACCAGTACTGACACAACTTTCTTTCCTAGGTTGAATAGTTTTTGTTTGTATTATGGTTAAAAGCCGTTAAACAGCAAAATGTCATATCATGGCATCCTGTGCACCTTCCAAGTTTCACCTTTTTGGGATTAAACGCCGTTTCAACTGCTAATGTCATATCATGGCGGTCAGTGCACCTACGCATCTTCTGGCTTTCTCACATCAGTACTGACACAATTTTCTTTCCTAGTTTCAATAGGTTTTCTTCCTATATTGGTGTTAAACGTTTCTTTCAACAGCTAATGTCATATCATGGCGGTCAGTGCACCTACGCATGTTCTAACTGGCTTTCTCTGACCAGTACTGGCACAACTTTCTTTTCAAGTTTCAATGCGTTTTGTTTGTGTTGCGGTTAACTGCTGTTTCAACATTTAATGTCATATCAGGACGGTCAGTGTAGCTACGGAGGTGCTTCCTGGCTTTCTCATACCAGTACTGACACAACTTTCTTTCCTAGGTTCAATAGCTTTTGTTTGTATTGTGGTTAAAAGCCGTTTCAACAGCAACTGTCATATCATGGCAGTCTCTGCACTTTCCAAGTTTCAGTGGGTTTTGTTTATGTTGGGGTGAACTGCCGTTTCAACATTTAACGTCATATTCTGGCGGTCTGTGGAGCTACGCATGTGTTTCCTGGCTTTCTCACACACATACTGACACAACTTTCTTTCCAAGTTTCAATACGTTTTTATTTTTGTTTGGGCTAAACACCGTTTCAATAGCTAATGTCATGTCATGGCGGTCCATGCACCTACGCATGTGTTTCCTGGCTTTCTCACACTAGTACTGACACAGCTTTCTTTCAAATTTTCAGTATGTTTTGTTCGTAGTGGGGTTAAACTCCGTCTCAACTGCTAATGTCATATCATGTCGGTCAGTGTACCTACGCATGTGCTTCCTGGCTTTCTCACTCCATTAAATGGTTAAACGCCATTTCAACATTTAATGTCATATCATTGCAATCTGTGCACCTACGCATGTTCTTTCTGGCTTTCTCCCAGCAGTACTGATACAACTGTATTTCCAAGTTTCCATTGGTTTTGAATATTTTGGGTTGAACTGTCCTTTCAACATTGAATGTCATATCATGGCGGTCTGTGGAGCTACGCATGTGTTTCATGGTTTTCTAACACCAGTACTAACACAACTTTCTTTCCAAGTTTCAATAAGTTGTGTTTTTGTTGGGGCTAAAGGCCGTTTCTACAGCTAATGTCCTGTCATGCCGATCGGTGCACCTGCCCGTGTGTTTCCTGGCTTGTCACACCAGTACTGACACAGCTTTCTTTCAAATGTTCTGTATGTTTTGTTTCTATTGGGGTTAAACGCCTTTTCAACTGCTAATGTCATATTATGTCGGTCACTCAAAATGCGCATGTGCTTCCTGGCTTTCTCACACCAGTACTGACACAACTTTCTTTCCAAGTTTCAATAGGTTTTGTTTATGTTGCGGTTAACTGCCGTTTCAACATTCAATGTCATTTTAGGGGCGGTTTGTGGAGCTACGCATGTTCTTCCTGGCTTTCTCACACCAGTACTGATACAACTTTCTTTCCAAGTTTCAATAGGTTTTGTTTGTGTTGCGTTACTGCCGTTTCAACATTCATAGCGGTCAGTGCAGCTAAGCATGTGTTTCTTGGCTTTATCACCACAGTACTGACACAACTTTCTTTCGAAGTTTCAGTAGGTTTTTTTTTTTTTTTTTTTTGTACTTGTTTTTAATCGCCGTTTCAACAGCTAATGTCATATCATGGAGGTTAGTTCAGCTACGCACTTGTTTTCTGCCTTTCTCACAGCAGTACTGACAAAACTTCTTTTTTTTTTTCAAATTTCAATGGGTTTTGTTTGTGTTGGGGTTAACTGCCGTTTCAACATTTAATGTCATATAACAGCGGTCAGTGCACCTAGGCATGTGCTTCTTAGCTTTCTCACACTAGTACTGACACAACTTTCTTTCCAAGTTTCAATTGGTTTTGTTTCTAGTGGGGTTAAACGCCGTTTCAACAGCTAATGTCATATCATGGCGGTCATTGCATCTAAGCATCTTCTTCCTGGCTTTCTTTCACCAGTACTTTCACATTTTTTTTCCTAGTTTCAATAGGTTTTGTTTCTATATTGGGGTTAAACGTCGTTTCAACAGCTAATGTCGTATCATGGCGGTCAGTGCATCTTCGCATGTTCTTCCTGGCTTTCTCTCACCAGAACTGACACAGCTTTCTTTTCAACTTTCAATGGGTTTTGTTTGTGTTGGGGTTAACTGCCTTTTCAACATTTAATATCATATCATGGCGGTCAGTTGAGCTACGCATGTGCTTCCTAGCTTTCTCACACCAGTACTGACACAACTTTCTTTCCAAGTTTGAATAGGTTTTGTATGTGTTGGGGTTAAAGGTTGTTTCAACAGCTAATGTCATATCATGGCGGTCAGTGCACCTACGCATCTTCTTCCTGGATTTCTCACGCCGGTACTTTCACAACTTTCTTTCCTATTTTCAATAGGTTTTGGTTCTATATTTAGGTTAAACATCGTTTGAACAGCTAATGTCATATCATGGCAGTCAGTGCACCTACGCATGTTCTTCCTGGCTTTCTGTACAGCTTTCTTTTCAATTTTCAATGGGTTTTGCTTGTGTTGGGGTTAATGTCATATCATGGCGGTCAGTGCACCTATGCATGTTCTTCTTGGCTTTCTGTCACCAGTATTGACACAGCTTTCTTTTCAAGTTTCAATGGGTTTTGTTTGGTTTGGGGTTAACTCCCGTTTCAACATTTAATATCATATCATGGCGGTCAGTGGAGCTACGCATGTGCTTCCTGGCTTACTCATACCAGTACTGACACAACTTTCTCCTTGGGTTTAACTGCTGTTACAACATTTACTGTCATACCACGGCGATCAGTGCACCTAGGCATGTGCTTCCTAGCTTTCACACAACAGTACTGACACCGATTTCTTTCCAAGTTTCATTGGGTTTTGTTTGTTTTGGGGTTAAACGCCGCTTCAACTGCTTATGTCATATCATGGCGGTCAGTGCACCTACGCATGTTCTTCCTGGCTTTCTCACACCAGTACTTTCATAACTTTCTTTCCTAGTTATACCCCCCAAAACCCTGTTTGGGGGGTATATAGGAGTCAGCTTGTCGGTCCGTCCGTCCGTCCGTCCGTCCGTCGGTCGGTCTGTAGCTTTTTGTCCGCTCTATTTCTCATAAACTATTGGACGAATTTTATTCAAACTTCACAGGTAGACTCAGTATCAAGCAGAGATGTGCATATGAAATGTTGGTTATGGTTCATTGATTTTTCACTGAGTTATGGCCCTTTCATGAAATTTCTTGTCTGCTCTTTTTCTCATCAACTATTGGACAGATTTGGTTCAAACTACACAAATAGACTCAGTATAAAGCAGAGATGTGCATGTCCTATTTTGGTTATGGTTTATTTAGGTTTCATGGAGTTATGGCCCTTTGATGATTCTGGACAAATTTCTTTCAAACTTCATGGATAGACTTTGCACTCAGCAAAGATGTGCATATCATAAATTGTTCTTACTTAATTATTTGGTTAACCCTTCACTAGACAATCCTCACTTTTATTGACCTTTAGGTGAAAGGCATTTGAAAACATTTTTTGGAAAAGGAGAAACCAGCCTTTTCTCTTTTTTCCATAATGTTTTCTTCCCTTTCTGATACAAATCACATCATTTGAGTATCATTTTATTGTCGTCTGCAATTGCTTTGAACTTGGACCTTTTTTGTCGTTTGGTCAAAGATTAAAGGAGAAGTAAAGTGTAAGGGTGCTATTTGGGTATGGTTAATTACCTGGAATTGGGTTCCATCAAATTGTACCAGTTTATACAGGGGCACTGCAGGTCAAACACAGGAAGTGGCAGGGCTAATAAAATTTTCTGAAAAACTTCCATTAACCCTTTATCGCACAATCTCAAGTTTTAGAGACCCTTAACAAGAGGCCTTTTGAAAATGTTACGGGAAAAAGAGAAAATGCTTGTGACCAGAATTTTCTCCTTTCTCCACAATGTTTGTTATCCTATCAAGGACAAATTTTGTCATTTTAGCCACCTGTAACATGTCTGCAACTACTTTCAAACTGGACAAGTCTAAAATTTCATCGTGTGGTAAAGAGTTAATTACTGTCTGGTACTTTGTTCCATCATGACCTCAGTTCTTTGTTAGTTTGGTGTTTTACACTGACTTGAACATTATCTCAGTGATATATCGTGGTAGCCAGTACAAATATCCATGCATTCCCAGAGTTTCTTTAACCCTTTCCCAAACGACAAATTTTGGACTGGTCCAAATTGAAAGAGTTTGCAGACGACAATTTCAAATTTGATGAAAATGGCAGAAAGGTCTCAAAAAGGGTAGAAAACACTGTGGGAAAAGGAGAAATTGCTCGTTACGAGCAATTTCTCCTTTTCCCACAGTGTTTTCAAAAGACTTGTACTGCAGACACATGAAAACCAGGGCTTGTTTGGGAAAGGGTTAACCAGTAATTTGCATGACATTTTTTCCAAGCCACTGGCTGCTTTCCCATATAAACATAGTCAAAGCAATGCTCAGCAGTGAGAGAGGAAGGAATCCTATTGAAATGACCCATCAGTTCTTGGAAAGAATTTTGCCAGCCAGGTAGTGACTTAGGGACCCCTTGGGTTTCAAGCCCTGTACTTTACCAGGCTTCACTTCATGTCTGATGCACTTTTTGTGTATGTCCTGTCATTTGGAAATAATTATACCCCCCACAACGAAGTGGAGGGGGGTATACTGGAATTGCCATGGCTGTCCGTCCATCTGTCCGTCCGTCCGTCTGTAGACACAGTTTTGTCCGGAGCTTTTTTCCTACAGTTTTTCAAGTACTGCACTGAAATTTACACATAATGTTTGGGTACATATGAAATTGTGCATGTGCAATTTTCACGACCTTGCTGCCATTGGCTGCCGAATTATCTCCCCTTAAGCTTGTTGCCCTTTGTAAATTTTAACTATGGATTTTTGTCCAGGGCATAACTTCCAAAGTATAGAAGCTTATGACGTCAAACTTCATACACAGATAGATCACTATAAGGCGAAGTGCAGTGTACAAGAACCATAAATCTATTCCATTTATTTTTTGAGTTATTGTAAGGTTTAACTTTGGATATTTGTCCGGGGCATAACTTCTGAATCATGTAAGCTAGTGACATCAAACTTCATATACAGATAGACCACATTAATGAGAAGCGCAGTTTACAAGTGCCATAACTCTTTTCCCACTTTTTTTTCAACTCTTATTTTTTTACGAAACCATTCTGCATTTTGTGACAAATAGCTGTTTTGTGACAAGGAGCTGGTGGGGGGTATGATCACTTTTAGTGATAGCTCTAGTTTCAATAGGTTTTGTTCATTTATTGGGGTTAAACTTCGTTTCAACAGCTAATGTCATATCATGGCGGTCTGTGCACCTACGCATGTTCTTCCTAGCTTTCTCTGACCAGTACTGACACAACTTTTTTTCCAACTTTCAATGGTTTTGTTTGTATTGGGGTTAAACGCCGTTTCAAGAGCTAATGTCACATCATGGCGGTCAGTGCATCTTCGCATCTTCTTCCGGGCTTTCTCACACCAGTACTTTTACAACTTTCTTTCCTAGTTTCAATGAGGGTTTTGTTTCTATATTGGGGTTAAACGCCGTTTCAACAGGTAATTTCATATCATGGCGGTCAGTGCACCTTTGCATGTTTTTCCTTGCTTTCTCTCACCAGTATTGACACAGTTTTTTTTTTTTTTCTTTTTTTTGCAAGTTTCAATGGGTTTTGTTTGGTTTTGGGTTAACTGCCGTTTTAACATTTAATACCATATCATGGCGGTCAGTGGAGCTACGCATTTGCTTCCTGGCTTTCTCATACCAGTACTGACACAACTTTCTTTCCTAGGTTCAATAGCTTTTGTTTCTATTGTGGTTAAACGCCGTTTCAACAGCTAATGTCATATCATGGCAGTCTGTGCACCTACGCATGTTCTTCCTGGCTCTCTCCCAGCAGTACTGATACAGCTGTATTTCCAAGTTTCAATGGGTTTTGCTTATGTTGGGTTGAACTGTCGTTTCAACATTGAATGTCATATCATGGCGGTCTGTGGAGCTACGCATGTGTTTCCTGGTTTTCTCACACCAGTACTAACACAACTTTCTTTCCAAGTTTCAATACGTTTTGTTTTTGTTGGGGCTAAACGCCGTTTCTACAGCTAATGTCCTGTCATGGCGATCGGTGCACCTACGCGTGTGTTTCATGGCTTTCTCACACCAGTACTGACACAGCTCTCTTTCAAATTTTCTATATGATTTGTTTGTATTGGGGTTAAACGCCGTTTCAACTGCTAATGTCATATTATGTCGGTAAGTGAACCTACGCATGTGCTTCCTGGCTTTCTCACACCAGTACTGACACAAATTTCTTTCCAAGTTTCAATAGTTTTTGTTTATGTTGGGGTAAACTGCCGTTTCAACATTGAATGTCATATTATGGCGGTTTGTGGAGTTACGTATGTTCTTCCTGGCTTTCTCACACCAGTACTGACACGACTTTCTTTCCAAGTTTCAATGGGTTTTGTTTGTATTGGGGTTAAACGCCGTTTCAACTGCTAATGTCATATCATGGCGGTCAGTGCACCTACGCATCTTCTTCCTGGCTTTCTCACACCAGTACTTTCACAACTTTCTTTCCAAGTTTCAATGGATTTTGTTTGTGTTGGGGTTAACTGACCAGTTAACTGCCGTTTCAACATTTAATATCATATCACGGCGGTCAGTGGAGCTACGCTTGTGTTTCCTGGCTTCCTCACACCAGTACTGACATAACTTTCTTTCTTAGTATCAACAGGTTTTGTTCCTATATTGGCGTTAAACGTCGTTTCAACAGCTAATGTCATATCATGGCGGTTTGTGGAGCTACGCGTGTTCTTCCGGGCTATCTCACACCAGTACTGACACAACTTTCTTTCCAAGTTTCAATGGGTTTTGTTTGTATTGGGGTTAAAGGCCTTTTCAACTGCTAATGTAATATCATGGCGGTCAGTGCACCTACGCATCTTCTTCCTGGCTTTCTCACACAAATCCTTTCACAACTTTCTTTCGTAATTTCAATAGGTTTTGTTCCTATATTGGGATTAAACATCGTTTCAACAGCTAATGTCATATCATGGCGGTTAGTGCACCTACGCATGTTCTTCCTGGCTTTCTCTCACCAGTACTGACACAGCTTTCTTTTCAACTTTCAATGTTTGTGTTGGGGTTAACTGCCTTTTCAACATTTAATATCATATCATGGCGGTCAGTTGAGCTACGCATGTCTTTCCTAGCTTTCTCACACCAGTACTGACACAACTTTCTTTCCAAGTTTGAATAGGTTTTGCGTGTGTTGGCTTGAAACGCCGTTTCAACAGCTAATGTCATATCATGGCGGTCGATGCACCTACGCATGTGTTTCCTGGCTTTCTTACAGAAGCACTGACACAACTTTCTTTCCTAGTTTCAATAGGTTTTGTTTGTATTGGTTTTGAACGTTTTCAACATTAAATGCCATATCATTGCGGTCAGTGCACCTACGCATGTGCTTCCTGGCCTTCTTACACCAGTACCGACACAATTTTCTTTTCAAGTCACTGACTACTTTTTTTCACATAGATAAGAGGTGAAAAAGTGCCGTGTAAAAAGTTTGCCTCAACCGAGTATCGACCCTGCAACCACTAGGTCACGAGTCAGAAACGCTAACTAATTAGCTACACGGGTCTAATTTTAGGTAAAAACAGTAATGTTGCTGGGTGTTTGCATCTTATCGATCTTTTAAAACCTCAGTCTCATCATCTTAAAAAACTTGCACATACATCTCTTTTAAGGATTGTGAGGCCAGAGAATGTCTGAAGACATTTGTAACCGTACCCACTATGCCATGAGATTGACCATAAACATGCTGACCCCCTAAGCAAATTGTTGATTATTGACATGCCCAGTAAAAGTCATTCAACCGATCGGCCACACTGTGCTAAATGGACAGTCTTGTCTGGTGTGTCAAGTGTATTCTAAACAGTGCATAATATGTCAGCATGTGGAAATGGTAATTTAATTGTAATTAATGTGTGCTGATTAAGTAGATGTAAGCAGTTGCTGGTAAATTTGACCCACAGGGAGATGCGTTTTGCTCCTTACCATATTTCTTTCTTCTATTTTCAGAGCAAACAGAAAGATGAAGTACAAAGCAGACACATAGGCACATTTATTTTACGATAGACTAGCTTATGAAAATTTCAGTACCAAGGACCAAAGATTGAGGACTGAAGGCTGAATTACTATTAGGTATAACAAGGTTTATTATAACCATGGAACATTTGCCAAGAAAAGTCAAGGATCTGCAATATGCGAATATTCTTCTTGTTTTTTTACAAAAACTGTTTTATTGATAATTTAAATTCGATTTTGGAAGGGTAGAAAACATGTGGGAAGAGGAGAAAAGTCTGATAACCAGCCGACAGCATTTTCTCCGTTTCCCACATGTTTTCTACCCTTCCAAAATCAAATCCAATTTTGAGTCACATTTAAATTGTCATCTGGAAATGCTTTCAATTTGGACGTGTCTAAAACTTTTTCTTAAGTTAAAGATTTGAAGAGTATGTTTTAGCATTTTCTCCCTTTCCCAATATGTTTTCTAACCTTTCAGAGACTAACCATATCATTTAAGACACGCTGAATTCGTCATCTTTAAAAGCTTTTAATTTCGACAGGTGAAAAATTGTATCATGTGGTAAAAAAGTTAATGAAGATCATATTCTAACATTTGGAGAAACAAATTATTGGATTTGACTTTATCAATCAGAATGATGGACGAAGATGTTACACGCTAAAAACTGTTTTTGATGATCTGTCCACGAAATGTCTGACATTTGTTGAATACATGGTGTTTATTGCCATTTCAACATTAATTCAGCGATATCGCGATGCAAGTGCACCTAAGGAAGATTAAATGGGGTTTCTTACAGCAGTTCCATGCTACTGGCTGCTTTCCTACAGGAAAAAAAAAATGCCTGTGCAATGTTCAGCAGGATATAATTACATTAGAAATATCAGAAATACCAGAAATAAAGATCAAACTACACATTTTGTGGTCTAATTTTGATAAAACATAAGAGTGTGCATAGCCTTTTAAATTGAGGATTTCATATTTACTCAGTGTTTACCTCTTTACAAGACATTAAAATTTGAGACAGGTCTATAAATGCAGATTATCAGGTTTTTTCTCCCTTTTCAACACTTTTTTGGAAAGCACCTTCTCTTAGGGCCGTCTAAACACTGGTTTGTCTGCAAAAGTTGATTTATAGATGAATGTAAAAGCTTTAGGTTGACACTTGTTAGAATCACGGGTCACCTGGGAGTAGCCTTGTGCAAGGCACTACAAAGGTCCGGTCTTATACTGGTTAAAAGCTATTGCTGATAAATGATTGAAACATTATTACATGCAATGGAAACACTATTCAAACAAAAAAAATATCTATTTTTTTTTTTTTTTTTTTTTTTTTTCCTTCTCAGATGACAATATGGAGGATGCCATGTAGCAACAGTTTGAGGAAAAAGGTGGGTTGAATTTATCATTTAATCTTTCCTTTGGTAGGATGAAACCATTCTTATCACAACTCCTTAGACCAGGAAGGAATTTTGACAAGGAAGGTTTCAAGTTAATGTATGTAAATACATGCTTTGTCAAAATTGCAATTAGTTTTTCTTTTACATCTTAACCATGCTTTAGAATTGTGTTGTCTAGAGTATGTATACCTCACAAAAAAAGGATTGAGTTGTAATCTGAATTTGTCTACCCATCTTTGGAATTTGTTTTGTGTCATGAATTTTATTTCTCATGAAAATTCTGATGCGTTTTCGTTTTTATTCCTCTAACCATGCTTTGAAGTTGCTTAATGTTGTGTAAGTATTTATCATCAGAGCGCAGTTTGTTTTATGTATTTCTCTATCCATGCTATGAGTTTGTTTTGTCTAGTTTCCTTTGATGGTGCTCTGACATGCTATAAATTCGTTTTTTCTCCTGTATGTATATCTTTCAGAAAGTTCTTGTTCATATTTGTATAACCATAGTTCGTCTTTGATTAATCTTTTGCAGTTATTTCTCACCAAAACTTCAATTAGTTTATGTTTATAAATCACTAACCACACTTTGAATTTGGTTTATCTTAGGTATTTCTTATGGAAAAAAGTAAGCTTTTTTCATATATATTTGTCAAACTTGCTTTGTATCTTATGTATGCATTTCTCATGAAAATTGCAATAAGGTTTTGTATATTGATATATCTATGTTTTTAAGTATGTTTTTCTTTAGTATGTATTTCTAATCCACATTTAAGCAAAGTTTTGTCCTTTCAGGTATTTCTTTTAGTCTGTTTCGAGTTTGCATTTTTTTTTCTCACCCACATTATCTTCAGTTTTTGTTTATATTCATCTAACCATCCTGTGAATTTGCTTTATCTAATGTTTATTTTCTCAACAAAGTTTCAGTATTTATTTTATTTATGTCTCTCTTACCATATTTTGAATTTGCTTAAATGTATGTATGTATTTCTCATGAACATAGATGTAGTGTATATACATGTATTGTAGTAAGTAGTAAGTTTCTGTGTATTAGTCACTAACCATGATTTGAATTTGCTTTATCTCTTGAATGCATTTCTAATGAAAATTTCAGGAAACATTTGCATATTTTTCTCTAACCATGCATTGAATTTGCTTTGTCGCGGGTAAAGACTTCTGATGAAAATTTTTTTTTTTTTTTTAAACCTGTTTGTCTAACCGTGCTTTGCTTTGTCTCATGTATGTATTTCTCATGAAAAATTCACAGTTTTTTTCTATATTTCTCTAACCATGCTTTGAATATGACTATGGTCTTTGATGATATTGGGTCGAAATTTTAGTAAGGTTTTATATATGGTTCCATCCATATTATAATTAGATTTTGCTTTCATTTGTCTGAGCATGCATTCTATTAGGTTGATCTCATATTTCTAATCCAAATTTAGTAGGTTTTTGTTCATATCGCTTCAACCATGTATTGAAATTGCTATATCTTGTGTATGTATTTCTCTAGAAAATTCAGTACCGGTTAGTTTTTTTTTTTTTTTTATATTTGTCTAACCCTGGTTTGAATTTGCTTTTATCTCTCGTAGGTATTTCTCGTAAAACGTACAGTTAGTTTTTCTTTTCATATTTTTTCTCATGATTTACATTTGCTGTATGTCATTTATGTACTTGTCTTGAAAATTCGAGTAAGTTCTTGTACAGCCTGGTTTGTTTGCTTTAACAATCCTCTTGATTGTGTTTGTATTTGTTTATCCAATCATGTTTGGTTTCTTCTAGCTTTTTTTCATGTTTCTCTGCAGACGTTTTTATGTGCAGTGCTGCCAGCACACATGTAGCCTAGTAATAGGTCAGCAATAATATTCTCGTTATGTTCAGGTATATAGAGAAACATATAGTGCATTATGCAAATTATTTGTAGGTTTTGTTTGTATTGGGGTTAAACGCCGTTTCAATAGCTAATTCATATCATGGAAGTCAGTGCACCTACGCATGTGTTTCCTGGCTTTCTCACACCAGTGCTGACACAACTTTATTTCCAAGTTTCAATAGGTTTTGTTTGTATATGGCTTAAACGCCGTTTCAGCAGCTAATGTCATACCAGGGCGGTCAGTGCAGCAACGCATGTGTTTCTTGGCTTTCTCACACCAGTACTGACACAACTTTATTTCAAAGTTTCAATGTGTTTTATTTGTATTGGGGTAAACGCAGTTTCAACATCTAATGTCATATCATGGCGGTCAGTGCAGCTACCCATGTTCTTCCTGGCTTTCTCACACCAGTACTGCCACCACTTTCTTTCCTACTATCAATGGGTTTTGTTTTTTTGGGGGGTTAACTACCGTTTCAACATTTAATGTCATGCAATGTCGGTCAGTGCAGCTACGCATGTGTTTCCTGGTTTTCTAACACGAGTACTGACAAAACTTTCTTTCCAAGTTTCAATAGGTTTTGTTTTTGTTGGGGCTAACCGCCGTTTCAACAGCGAATGTCATGTCATGGCGGTCGGTGCACCTGGACATGTCTTTCCTGGCTGTCTGACACCAGTGCTGACATAACTTTCTTTCCAAGTATCAATGGTTTTTTTACGGTTGGTGTTAACTGCCGTTTCAACATTTAATGTCATGTCATGGCGGTCAGTGCAGCTACGCATGTGTTTCCTGGCTTTGTCACACCAGTACTGACAGTGCTTTCTTTCCAAGTTTCAAGAGGTTCTGTTTGTATTTGGGTAAAACTCCGTTTCAGAAGGTAAGGTCATATCATGGCGGTCAGTGCACCTACGGGTGTGCTTCCTCGCTTTCTCACACCGGTACTGATACAACTTTTTTTCCAAATTTCAAAAGGTTTTGTTTGTATTGGGGTTAAACGCCTTTTCAACAGCTAATGTCGTATCATGACGGTTAGTGCACCTGCGCATGTGATTCCTGGCTTTCTCACACCAGGGGACTGACACAACTTTCTTTCCAAGTTTCAATGGGTTTTGTTTGTATTGTGGTTAAACGCCGTTTCAACAGCTAATATCATATCGTGGCAGTCAGTGCACGTACGCATGTTCTTCCTCGCTTTCTCCCAGCAGTACTGATTGAACTTTATTTCCAAGTTTCAATGGGTTTGTTTATGTTGGGGTGAACTGCCGTTTCAACATTTAATGTCATATCATGGTGGTCTGTGGAGCTACGCATGTGTTTTCTGGCTTTCCGACACCAGTACTGACGCAACACTCTTTGCAAGTTTCAGTAGGGTTTGTTTGTATTGGGATTAAACGCCGTTTCAACAGCTTATGTCATATCATGGCGGCCAGTGCAACTACGCATGTGCTTTCTGGCTGTCTCACACCAGTACCTACAACTTTCTTTCCAAGTTTCAATGGGTATTCTTTGAGGTGGGGTTAACTGCCGTTTTAACATTTCATGTCATATCATGGCTGTCAATAGGTTTTGTTTTCATTGGGGTTAAACGCCGTTTCAATTGCTAATTTAATATCATGGCGGTCAGTGCACCTACAGATGTGCTTCCTGGCTTTCTCACACCGGTACTTACACAACTTTCTTTCCAAGTTTTAATAGGTTTTGTTTCTATTGATGTTAAACGCCGTTTCAACAGCTAATCTCATGTCATTCCGGTCAGTGCACCTACGCATGCTCTTCCTGGCTTTCTCACGCCGGTACTGACACAACTTTCCTTCCAACTCTCGATAGGTTCAGTTTGTGTTGCGTTTCTGCCGTTTCAATGGCTAATTTCATATCATGGCGGTCACTGCCTATACGGATGTGCTTCCTGCCTTTCTCACACCAGTACTGACACAACTGCCATTTCGACATTTAATGTCATATCATTGCGGTCAGTGCCGCCACGCATGTGTTTCTTGGCTTTATCACGCCAGTACTGACACAACTTTCTTTCGAAGTTTCAGTAGGTTTTGTTTGTATTGGTTGTAATCGCCGTTTCAACAGCTTATGTCATATCATGGAGGTAAGTGCAGGTACGCACTTGTTTTCTGGCTTTCTCACAGCAGTACTGACAAAACTTTCTTTTCAAGTTTCAATGGGATTTTTTTGTGTTGGGGTTAAACGCCATTTCAACAGTTAATGTCATATCATCGCGGTCAGTGCACCTACGCATGTTCTTCCTGGCTTTCTCTCACCAATACTGACACAGCTTTCCTTTCAAGTTTCAATGGGTTTTGTTTGTGTTCGGGTTAACTGCCGTTTCAACATTTAATATCATATCATGGTGGTCAGTGGAGCTATGCATGTTTTTCCTGGCTTTCTCACACAAGTACTGACACAAATTTCTTTCCTAGTTTCAATAGGTTTTGTTTGTTTTGCGGTTAACTGCCTTTTCAAGATTTAATGTCATATCAGGGCGGTCAATGCAGCTACGCATGTGCTTCCTGGCTTTCTCATACCAGTACTGGCACAACTTTCTTTCCTAGGTTCAAAAGCTTTTGTTTGTATTGTGGTTAAACGCCGTTTCAACAGCAAATGTCATATCATGGCAGTCTGTGCTCCTATGCATGTTCTCCCTGGCTTTCTCCCAGCAGTACTGATACAACTTTATTTCCAAGTTTCAGTGGGTTTTGTTGATGTTGGGGTGAACTGCCGTTTCAACATTGAATGTCATATCATGGCGGTCTGTGGAGCTACGCATGTGTTTCCTGGCTTTCTCACACAAATACTGACACAACTTTCTTTCCAAATTTCAATAGGTTTTGTTTTTGTTGGGGCTAAACGCCGTTTTAACAGCTATTGTCATGTCATGGCGATCGGTGCACCTACGCGTGTGTTTCCTGGCTTTCTCACACCCGTACTGACACAGCTTTCTATCAAATTTTCAGTATGTTTTGTTCGTATTGGGGTTAAACGCCGATTCAGCTGCTAATGTCCTATCATGTCGGTCAATGCACCTACACATGTGCTTCCCGGCTTTCTTACACTAGTACTGTCACAACTTTCTTTCCAAGTTTCAATAGGTTTTGCTTATGTTGGGGTTAACTGCCGTTTCAACATTGACTGTCATATTATGGCGCTTTGTAGAGCTACGCATGTTCTTCCTGGCTTTCTCACACCAGTACTGACACAACTTTTTTTCCAAGTTTCAATAGGTTTTGTTTGTGTTGCGTTACTGCCGTTTCAACATTCATAGCGGTCAGTGCAGCTAAGCATGTGTTTCTTGGCTTTATCACACCAGTACTGACACAACTTTCTTTCGAAGTTTTCGTAGGTTTTTTTGTATTGGTTTTAATTGCCGTTTCAACAGCTAATGTCATATCATGGAGTTTAGTGCAGCTACGCACTTGTTTTCTGGCTTTCTCACAGCAGTACTGACAAAACTTTCTTTTCAAGTTTCAATGAGTTTTGTTTGTGTTAGGGTTAACTGCCGTTTCAACATTTAATGTCTTATCACGGCGGTCAGTGCAGCTAGGCATGTGCTTCCTAGCTTTCTCTCACCAGTACTGACACAACTTTCTTTCCAAGTTTCAATGGATTTTGTTTGTGTTGCGGTTAACTGCCGCTTTCTCACACCAGTACTGACAAAACTTTCTTTCCAAGTTTCAATAGTTTTTGTTTGTATTGTGGTTAAACGCCGTTTCAACAGCTAATGTCATATCATGGCAGTCAGTGCACCTATGCATGTTCTTCCTGGCTTTCTCCCAGCAGTACTGACACAATTTTATTTCCAAGTTTCAATGGGTTTTGTTTATGTTGGGGTGAACTGCCGTTTCAACATTTAATGTCATATCATGGCGGTCTGTGGAGCTACGCATGTGTTTCCTGGCTTTCTCACACCAGTACTGATACAACACTTTTTGCAAGTTTCAGTAGGGTTTGTTTGTATTTGGATTAAACGCCGTTTTAAAGTTAATATATGTCAATCCATGCTTTTTCAAAATTGCAATTAGTATTTCTTTTACATCTTAACCATGCTTTATAATTGCGTTGTCTAAAGTATGTATGCCTCACAAAAAATGATTGAGTTGTAATCTGTATTTGTCTTCCCATGTTTGGAATTTGTTTTGTGTCATAAATTTTATTTCTCATGAAAATTCTGATAAGTTTTCGTTTTTATTTCTCTAACCATGCTTTGAAGTTGCTAAATCTTGTGTAAGTATTTATCATCAGAGTGCAATTTGTTTTATAATAGATTACTATTTTATTCCTTTAACCACAATGTTTTCTGCCATGTCAAAACCAATCCCAACATTTAATATGTCGTCTGTAAACGCTTCCAGTCTGGACAAGTTTGAAATTGTTTCGTCTGGTTAATGTTAACTGTTATTCTAAACATGTTTTGCTTGTTTTGAACCCACATCCTATTGACTATCTTGATCCCGACGTATAGTAGGAGGTGTCGATGATATTTCTGTCATTTGCATATAGGTTATCCCTGGTAGAATAAACTCCATGAAAGCATTCATAGGTGCGCTAACTGCCACGATACAACTAAAATAAAGTTGAAAATGTCTTAAATACCACGCAATCAATTAATCAACACCACCACGCAATCAATTAAATCAACACCACATAATTCCCAGTTTTAACGAACCTGAAGAAGCTTTTGGAAAACAGCATTTCCCCCATTTCCTCTAATGTCTTTTACCCTATTAAAGACAGATGTCATCATTTGAGCTATTTTTATTTTTTGTCTGTAAATGCTTTCAATTTGGTTGAGTCCAAAATTTTGGCGTTCGGTAAAGAGGCATAATATAATTGATGATATTTTGTTTTGATCAAACAAGTCATTCTAATAACCATAAAAAAACAAGGCTTTGCCAAGTTTTGGTGATTAACTCTTTACCATACGTCACAATGTTGGACCAATCAAAATTGAGAAAATTTGCACGCAACTATTTTTGCTCAAATGGTGTGAATTCTGCTTGAGAAGGCAGAAAATATTGTGGCTAAAAGAGAAAATATCGGTAACCAGCACTTTCTCCTTTTTCCCCACAATGCATTCAAAGATCTTCTTCTGTAGGGCCGTTAAAGGTCAGGATAGTTTGGTAAAGGGTTAAAATCATTTCAACAATATTTCAGTCACATTAGCAGGGCCTAACCAGGGGTTTAGAATCATTATATAGTCTAAAAAGAGAGCACTAGTTCACCCTTATGCTGCCAAGCAGGACGCTATGCGCTTTTGCAGACAGGGTGAATTTGCAGTCTGATCTATAGGATGCGATCAAAAGTTTGACTTTTTACTATAGGCTGGATGGTTGGAAAAGTCATTAAAAAATAATAATAAGTTAGTTCTGCAGATGAAGTTGTTCTATAAAGTGATAATGTTATGAATGTTTTCCCATTTTTTCTTCATTACGCACTTGCATATTGTGCATCACGGACGCTACGCCATTGTTTGGTAGAGGCGTAATCGTTCTGGTATGTGATCATACAGTCGTCTTCCTTAGAATTAATTTAAAGAATTTGACTCCATCCTGAAGTTTAAGCCTTAAGTAATTACACAAAAATAAGCCCTCAACACACTGGGCCAATTATAGATCTCTGAAATAGTGAAACCGTTTGTTGGGATTGATATCAAGCACCTTGTAATCTTTTGATTTGAACTGTCAGACTACCTGCCAAAAACAAAGAAGTGCAGCGTTTCCGTTTGAGTCAAACAGTGGTTTCTTACTGGCTTGCTGAAGCTCAAGTTGCTTCTTTCTCAGATACACGGCGGGTACGTGCTCCTATATACTTTTTTTAAAAGCTCCTGGATGGAGTCAAATTCTTTGAATTAATTCTTAGGCCGACGACGGTGGGATCATTTCTGTTTAGTTGTTAAATTTCAGTAGTCTCATAGAAGGAAATGGTTTAGAATAAAAGTTTAAGGACGCTCGTTAACGCGTATGACAAAGGATAAGCTCACTGACCTTTGGCTAGAGGAGCTAAATGAAACTTAAACTGGCAACGGCTGTCCTATCGATTTATGGTAAGTACTCGATAAGGCCACCGCCAGTTCAGATTCAAGGAGAAATCGAATTATGTTTTATGCAGCAAAGGAAAATGTAATAAAATGTGTTACCATACAGAAAGAACTATTTAAAAAAAATCAGACATGGGACATCTGTCCCTTTTTGCAGGGCTTTTTGCTAATCGCCTGGTTTAGAAATATCCTGACTCTAAAAAAAAAAAAAACAGACATGCCATGGTAAATCCCAGGTTTTCCATGTAAATTTCACCGGTCTCAATTTTGGCTAAAAGGAAATACACATAGTTTGAAGATAGCAAATGTGTTCTGAGATTTAAACGAGAAATACTGATTTACTCGGAAAAATGGTAGAGTAATCAATCAGGTGTGTATGAAAATATCAAAATATCATGTTGTGAACTGACATCAAGCTGAATCAGTTGTGTTATGGATCTTATTAAATGCACAGGCAAGCAAGCAATCGGGCGAGTAAATATTTAAAATGCAATGCAAATATTTTGAATTACTTATGTAAAGCTTACGTTCTTCAAATTTAATTTTTTCTGTTCACTGTTTCTGACATATAATGCAGCACTACATGCATATTTGGTCTAACACTTGGATTTCAACTTGAGTTGCATTAAATGCATCCCACATCAGCAGTGCTTTCAGCGCTTTGATTCCCTTATGTTGTCAGTAGCCTTCCTCCTTCGGGATCTTAAAAAGGCGGAATCGCTGTGAAGGGTTAACCGATAACCCCTCTTGCAATTTCTGGATCATACTGCTTAAAGGATTAACCCTTTTTCTGCTAAATAAGTGAAATGAAACTTTCAAGCCGATAGTAAAAACCAAGATTTTTCTATTACAAAGGTATTTTTGGGGACAGATATATATGGGGCAGTGTAGATCCTAGATCAGACTACATGTTCTGTGCAGTCTGATCATGATCTACACTGTCCGCAAAGGATCTTTGAGTCGCGCTTAGCAGCTGCAGCGTTAATGGAAAACATAAAACAAACTCAAGCAAAGTGAGAAATGATGGGTGGATTATAAAGAAAACTTATTGTCAGATACAGAAATTGTTCATTTTGATTCTCCTAGTATGTCATCATGTTTTCCAAATCGATATATTCAAACAATGGTGGATGACATTGTTATGTCTCTCAAGCCGAAGGATTCCGGTTCGAATCCTGCAATGGACGGGGTCAACCTTTAGGAAACACCAACAACGTGTATTAGTTTACGTTTGTAGAAAGCGGTCACCTAAAATGTTCTTTTAAAAGTTGCAAGGACTTGTTTCGCAATCAATGTAAAAAAACAATATATGAAATATGCTGTGTGAAAGTGCGGTTTAATGCATCTGCAAAAAGTATCGACCAAGGTCAGCCTGCGCAATCCGATAAGGCTCATCTTGGTCGAAACTTTTTGCTATTGTTGAATTTTCTGCATGTCCAAGAACTATTCCATCTCCATATTTAGACGGTTGTCAGACGAAATGGATTTTATGGAACAATAATTATGTAATGCTTTGCTTTGCATAATGTATCAAGCTTTAAACCCCCTTTTGACAGAAAGAGGCTCATATATAAATGAAACAATGTCAAAATGCAACACCGGGTGTGACAAAATGAACTAATGAGATAAGTCATGCATCTGCGATAAGTATCGACCTAGGTCAGCTTGCGCAGTCCGCGCAGGCTGACCTAGGCCGAAACTGTTTGCTTTTGGTCGATTTTCCGCATTATAAAGGACCAGTGCACCTCATGAATCAGTCGGTTATTACATAAAATGGATTGTACGGATCTATAATATTGTGACGACTTGCTTTGTATCATGGATCACGGAGACGCATTAAGCTCCCTTTTGCCAGAGATTGGCTAAAACGTATTTGCCTTTTCAACAATTGGTTATTTCCTTTTGGCACTATAGTACTTTTTTTTTTTTTGAAATCATCTTCAGTTTGTTCGTCAGTCTAACCTTCCTACAGTGTCCTTAATAGGAGATGTTAATATTTCGAAATGTCTTGATAAGGATTTCTGTTTTCTAGGTGAGATAAGTGAGGCTTCACTTTGTCTTTGCTCTGCAAGTACGTATTTGTAATTATGCTTTTGGGTCCGAGCATAATCCGAATCGGAAGTCTTTGGTTTGTTTTCTAATACAGTTAGCTGACTCCAAAGAATATTATCTGGTTTTCTGTACCTCTCGAAATCTTTTTTCACAGCGTAATTTCGGAATTGCTCGATGTGTTCATTTGAAGAGCGTTCACTTCTTGCACGAGATAGACTTGATGAGGAGCTGTAGTTATTTAATGTCCTGAAAGTTCTTGGATATTCAGGTAAAGCTTTAGGTGAATTCGGTATTGGTATACAATATGTGGTACATTTCGGTCCTTTGATTCTGCTTGATGAGTTTTTACTGCAGATAGGAATCATTGACGTAGACTTTGGCTTTGCATATAAATTAGATCTAACTGAGTTCCCCAAATTAATTCTCTGAAGATCTTTATTACTTTCATAGACCCCTAAAAGATCTATAAACACAAATCTGCGCGGACTTCTAAAAGGTTCACTATTTGATGGATTGCTCGCATAGCATGTCTCGTTTGTGGTATGTTTCTCTCTCACAGATTTTTTCCTACTTTTGTGTCCAGATTCTCCGCCCTTTGAACAATGTTTCGTTTGTCTGGGAACAAAATTCTTTAAGCATGCTGGTTTTGGTCTGTTTAGTTTATCTAGTGTAGCCTTATTAGTGACTATCTCGATAATATTGTCAGAACTATTCCCATATGACGAACTGAATAGTGAGGCTGAACATTCTTTTTCCGATACCGTTTTTAGATTTGGTTTTATCAGGTTGCTTTGCATCCTACTCGACTGTAAGGTTGTCACATGCTGATGTTCTGCCAGAAACGTCTCAAATTGTTTATCACCATGGCACTTATCGAAAGAGCAATTCAACTGAATCAAGTCTTCATTGTTTTTGTTCAATAATTCAAAGCAATTTTCAAGATCGTCGGACTTGCCTTTTATATCAGTTTGTAATTCTATGTCACTTTGGTCACCATCAACCTCGACAATATGTTGAAATTCACCAATATTACGGTCATTTTGTTTCTCATTATCTTTTTTACGCTCTTTCTTATCTTTTTCCGTGTCATTTTCATCCTCGTTTTTTCTATCAGCACCCATGCACGTACTTTCTAATACAGAATCAAGAACAAGTTTGTCTAGATCGAAATTTTCGTCCGTGTTTCTAAAATGTTCTACAACATTGGCCTTTTCTTCAGTCAAGGCACTCCTCTGGATAGATCGATGTTTTTGTCCGTTTAAATTTAGCCTTTGATTTACTTCGGTACTACTTTCTACAGTTTTTTCATCATGATTATCGCTTTCGATACTTGTTGTTAGTGTTAATTCACTGTTATCCTTGGAAGCCTGGTCGTGTTTTCCATCATTATGTATAGGTGACTTTAATTCTTCAGATATACTGTCTGACGTTGTCTCTATATTGGTAGCCCTAAATTCCAATTGTCCAACGATTTCTTTATTGTTTGACTCCTCAATCTCTTTCTCTTTTTCTAGCGTGGGTGTGTCTTGGCGTACATTTCTTTGTCCTTGGGCATCCGGATTATGGCCCGCGTTGTTTCTTTTGGCTTCTATTCTATCAGCCAACGGAATTTCTACTTTCTTTCTGCGTCGTTTATGTTTCGAATTATTAGTCTTACTGTGATAAGAGGGAATATCTATCTTTATGTTTCTAGCTGTCTCGAACGACAGAATTAAATCATTTTGGGCTTTCTTTTCCTCCTCGATGGATTTTAGTAACGTTGTAACCAAATGGAACAATCGATCCTTTCCTAAATGTCGTCGCACTGCTTGCTGAAATTTACCTACCTGAAACAACAGTAATAAACATATGGGTCATGCCCTGTGAAAAGGGGGTTTAATGCATGTGCAAAAAGTATAGACCCATGTCAGACTGTGCGGTCTGCGCAGGCTGACATGGGTCGATACCTTTTGGTAAATTTTCTGCACGCCCAAGGGTCAGTCTACCACATGATTCAGTTGGTTGTTTCACACAAACGAATTTCATGGATCCTTGATAACGCGATAGATTGCTTAGTACAATGCATTACGGAGACGCATCGAACCCCCTTTTGCAAGAGAATGGTTCAATATTGTCGCTCAAACAAGCAACTCAGTATCATAAAGCCTCGCGTTGAACTCTTTACCAGATGACAAAATTTTTGACCGATCCAAATTGAAATCATTTGTGGACTACACACTTAATGTGGCTCAAATGATTGGATTTGTCCTTGTAAGACAAGAAAATATCGCGCGAAAGGAAGGTAATGCTTGTAACCAGCATTTTCTCTTTTTCCCACGTTGTTTCCAAAGGCTTTCTTCTGCAAGTCGTGAAAATTCAAGATTGTGTGGTAAAAGATTAAACCAATAAGAAAAAGAAACATTGGAAGATAATTAATTGTTTTAGGGGAAAAAATGAACAAAAATTGGCTATTGCTGACAAGCAGTTACTCTTCCCTGCTAAATAAGTTAAACTTTCAAGCCAATAGGAAAAACTCAAATAGTGCTATTTAAAAGTTATTTTGGGGGGTAAAAATATCTCCGTAGCGCTTTCTGTGCAGTCTGATCTTGATCTACACTGTTCGCAAAAGGTGTTTGAGTCACACTTAACAACTTAAGGGTTAAAAAAAAGGGGGGGGGGGAGAATTTGTGCTGCAGGAACGTAAAATAGCTCGTTTATGCTGCAATTGTGAAACCATTAATTATTCACATGTCTCGCGATGCGCCTCTGTCTCCATGAACTGTAAAGTTCGTTTATGCAGACTTACGCTTACTTCGATTCTCAAGTTCGTTTGAATGAAAACAAACGTCTCTATGATATCGTATGCTCCCCAACATTCCCATATGGAAGTAAATAAATAAGATGACACCATACAGAAAATACTAGAAGCCGTTTACGAACAATTTATTCATTTTTCTGGCCTATGGCCGCTTTGAATGAAACGGAGTATAAGAGTCCACAGGCCGTATTCACCACCGGTTCTAAATACTGTCCGTATTTACCAGTCATTCTGAAGAACAATCGTGGTCTTATTCTCGAGAATTTTCTGAATTAGAAAGTAACGCAACTTCTGATTGGCTAGACAATACGGTTTAGCCAATCAGAAGTTGTGTTACTTTCTAAATCTAGAGAGAAAAAAAAAAGACCAAGACACTAGGAATGGTTGGTGAATACCCGTACGGTTCTTAGTATTGATCAAATGCTGAATTCCTGGACTATCAATCTGCTCAGCTGATACAACATGTCTCGAAATTTAATTTGATTTGATTGTACGGTGTTTAAAGCCGTTTCAAAATTATTTCAGTTATACCGCGGCGGCCAGTGCACTTATCCATGTTTTCCTAGGGTTTCTTTTACCAGTACTACGCACAGTATTATTTCCAATCCACTGGCTGCTTTCCCACATAATCAAAATTTAAAAGGAATTGTCGTGTGAAGAAGAGCACTGGTCATCTACAAAAACAAATACATGTAGAGTATTTTCTCGACTGTTGATTTTTTTTTTTAACCTTTACATCTACCAAACAACCCTGTGTTTAAACGACCCTGAAGAGTAAAACCTTTTGAAACATCATAAGAAAAGGAAAAAATGCTGGTAAACAGCATTTTCTCCTTTTTCCATAACGTTTTCTACCCTATCAAAGACATATGCCATGACTTTGGGTCATATTTATTTCGTCGTCTGCAAGTGTTTTCAGTTTGGATAAGTCTGGAATTTTGTTGTTTGTGGTAAAGGGTTAAAATGACTACAATTACTGAAAGTCATAAATCTGTCTGCGTTAGATTTAATTTTGAAATGAAGTACACTATATGATATTGATGTTGTGGATGGAATATTGACGGACAGTGTAGATTCTGATTGTGGAATAGACTGCATGTTTTGTGTTTTGATTTCCAGCGTCCCTTTAGTTAACCCTTAAACTTCTAAATATATGAAATGAAACTTTCAAGCCGATAGTGCAACCCATAATTTTGCTATTTCAAAATTATTTTGGGGGAAAATGCCTTCTATCGGAAAGTGTATATCCAAGATCATTCCGCACATTCTGTTGCATTCTGATCTTGATCTGCACTGTCCGCAAAATTTCCTCGAGTCGCGCTTAGCAGCCTAAGGGTTAAAGATACATCCTTACATCCAGCTAGAAAAAAATCCCTGTTAAAATTGATAGTGTGTAGAATGGCTCAGAATCTAGTCGGTTTTTTAAACATAGATAAAAAATACCGATATATGGTGTAAGGAATGAAGAAACTCAAGTGATTTGTCTTCGATCTATAGAGACCGGAAACGACAACAGTAATTTCTTTGAAGGCCTCCAGAGAATGAAATGCATTTTCTATCGGTCGTAATCTGTGCAACCTTGCGACCATTAGGGGCGACATTTGGCATGAAGATACAAAAATGGTCATAGTTTCATAAGATAAAGATGAAATGGGTTAAAATTGGCTGAAAACGAATATAGATGTATCTTTAAGTAATCTGTCTGTTAGATCTGTTTGGGTTTGTTATGTTCTATAATACATACGACTATATGGTATTTATGACCTCAAGGAGAAATATTTAAAGATTTCGTCCCACCTTTTTTCAAAACTAAATGTTCTGCGAGATCAAAGTTGATTGCATGACGTAATGGCGTAAGAATACCTGCCACCATGACAAGACGCCATTGAACATTGGATTTGGGACAACTAATTGGCAATATGTACAAGTCTTAATTATTAGACTTTTTTTTTCTCTGTAAAAGTTCTCGCCCCAATATTTTCAAAAGTGACCTGCTGAGAGACGAAATAAGGCATCTGTTAGGGGCACATGCCACCATAGCCAGACCAAGATGGCATCGAACTCGGGTCACCAGAATGTCGATGATCTGATAATTATCATTAAATATATGAACATGAAGGTCCCATTTTATTTTTTAAAAGCACAGTCCACAAACACTTTTAAAAATCATTAATACACACTGAGAAATGTGTCCAAATTGAAACCATATGCAGACGACAAAACAAATCTGACTCAGAAACTTAAAATTTCTTTTGGAAAGTGTAAGAAATATTGCGGGAAAAGGAGAAAATGCTGGTTACCAGCATTTTCTCCTTTTCCCACAATCTTTTCAAAAGCTTTCTTTTCTCCGGGTCGATAAACGTTGGAAATGTGTGGTAAAGAGTTCATTATTATGACCAACTTACTTAGAGCTCTGACGGGGTAACGTGTTCTGCGGGTAAATACGCAAATATTCTAGAACATAATTTCCTCGTTGAAACAATCAATAAATACTTCTAACAAGCTATTAATATTCTCAACCCTTTTATGTCGTCAACTGCCTTCGGTCGGCGCAGAAAGCCAAGTTTCAACGTCTTTTTTCTAAGAAAATACTGGACGGTGTAGATTTAGGGTCAGAATGCTTATTCTGTGCAGTCTGATCTTGGATGATATATAACGACGACAAAAACCCATAAAGTTATTCTTTAAAACTTTAAGGGTTCATCCCATTAAACATTGATATTGACCCTTGGCTCTAAGTAATTATTTACCTAGATTTTTACGATTTCTCTTATTTAGAATAAGTTTTCTATGAAATGTCAGACAACACGACGATAATTCTTTTAGCACGATGTACGAGTATATATGAGCCATGCTCAGGCAAAAGGGGGCTCAATGCATCTCCGTGATCCATTATATCAAACAAGTCATCACATAATTAGGGATCCTTTGTAATTCAGTTTGTCTAACAACCAGCTGTAGACTGGTCCTTTGACATACAAAAATTGACCTATAGCGAAAGGTTTTGGCCCAGGTCAGCCTGCGCGGACTGCGCAGGCTTACCTGGGCCGATACTTTTCGCGAATGCATCAAGCCTCCTTTTCACAGAGCATGACTAATATATATATGTCAAACGACCAGTCTACACCATGATACAGTTGGTGGTTAGATAAAATAGTTTTCATGGATCCACAATTATATGATGACTTGGTTGGTGTAATGTACCACGGAGATGTATTAAGCCCCCTTTTTCCAGACCATGGCTCATTATAAATCGACCTGCTTCGACACTTGAAAATACAATCCACTGAAACTCAGAGTTTCTTTTATCTTTAATGCTGGACTTAATAAGCGACGGTATAGATCCAGAAAAGGCAACACAGTACATATACTTTAATGCCCTGTCGAGCGTCTTCTTTCATCTGAAAATACCACAGACTCACTGAATGGTAAATATAGGAATCAAAGGACTCAAAGTCCTGAGAAGCGGATTTGTGGAGTAGCATAAAGCTGTAATGTGTTGCAATAAAAAAAGCCTCACACGTAATAGATGTGCAATCATTTTAAAATGGAGTTATCAAGGGCAGAAGAAGTCAAAGTTGTTCTGCAGAGCAGGCCGCGCTGTAACTGTTATTCTATTACTGTTTAAGGATTGGTAATTTGACCCGTTAGTCTTACGCAGTTTTTTGCTGGTATTAGATTTCGGAAGAAATATGTATACACATGCAGGACAGTTATATACGGTAGGGACTGAGGTGTATTAGCTAAAACTGAAAGTAGACTGGGTAGAGCGCAAGCGTGAATGACAGTATATTTGGTTCAGGTCAAACTGATATCATAGTACAGTGGGAGCGCGCATGCGTCGCTACGCATGATGTATTTGGTTCCGGTCAGAACGATCACAGTAAGCGAATTTGCTATACAAATCCGCTAAAAATTGGGAAATAGTTGGACGCAGTAAAGGAAAAAAAAGGCTTAGCAAAGATACATCCTTACTTGTTTACAGCCAGTTATTTGCCAAATTCATCTTTATATTATGAAACTATAATTACTCTTGTTTCTTCATGCCAAATGTTACCCCTGACGGTTGCAAGGTTGCACAGATTTTAACGGACAGAATATGCATTTCTTTTTATGGAGGCCTTCAAAGAAATCACTGTTGTCGTTTCCAGTTTTAAATGAGGACAAACCCCTCGAGCTTTTCTACTCCTTATACCATATAATCATATTGGTAATTTATCTACGTTTACACTATTGACTAAATTATGAGCCATTAGATACACTATCAAGTTTTAAAAGCGTCTCTCTCTCTCTCTCTCTCTCTCTCTCTCTCTCTGGCTGTAAGGATGTATCTTAAAAGCTAAAAAAGAGAGAAAGATTGAGATAGAGAGAGAGAGAGAGAGAGATAAAGAGCTAGAGGCAAACAGACAGACACACAGAAAGACACACAGACAGGCATGGTGGGAGACGGAAGGACGGACCTGTGCACAGAAAGACAGACGGGTCAACGAAAGCATATTCATAAAATAATACCTTGTTTTGGCCGACAGAACTTTCAGCACATGCATCCATTGACATATTCTGTTCCGGTTCTGAGCTATCCTGCTCTCTGTGTCCAAGCGTTTCATTGTTACTCTCCTGCGTTCCTTCGATATTGGAACTATCAATTTTAGAAACGCCTGCCATGTTTTATTGACAGTCTCCTCTAGAAATCTCCAGCGAATTGTTGTTTATTCAACGCTGTAATGAAACAATCAAACGATTTCAAACTATTGTTTATATTCTATTGTTTGTCTCTTTGGTTAACTCGTTTTCCTATTAATAAATGAGTCATGCTCTATGAAAAGGGAATTGTATCTGCAAAAAAGTATCGACTGAGGTCAGACTGCGCAGTCCGCGCAGGCTGACCTGGGTAGAAACTGTTTTGCTATTGGTTAATTTTATACATGTCAAAATACCAGTCTCCCTCACGGTTCAGTCGGTTGTCCAAAAAGTGGCTGCTACGGATCCATAATTATGTGATGGCTTGACTGGCACAGTGCATCACGGAGATTCACTAAGTCTCCTCTTTTGCCAGAGCATGACTCAAATAATTTCAGACTCTTGTTTATATTCTATCGTTTGTCCTTGGTTAACTCATTTCCCTCCTCCTAAAAAACAAATCGATTTTTCCCGTAAACGGCTAGCCAACGCAATTCCATAGAAGAGACAGATTTTCCTTTTCGTCTTAGTTTGAACTTAATCGTAAATATCGGACGGTTTATAGCAAAGATTAGACTTTGGAGAGGAACTTTACAAGCTTACAGTTTTCGTTTCGATCCTTTTCATGTAGTTATTTGTTGTGAATTATGAACATTTATGTTTATCATTATATGAATAAAACGTGTTTAAATTAAAGATCAGACTGCTTGGCCTGTGCAGTCTTATCTCAATCTAAACCGGCTGAATAGCAAATTATGTCGTGAAAAGCGGAAAAAGAGTTAAAGTATAAATCAGACGAAACGTTAAAAACTTGTCTTGCAGATATGAACTATGCTCTGGCAAAAGGGGGCTTAATGCGTCTTCGTGATGCAGGATACCAATCTGACCTTCACCCGATTGTGGATCCATAAAAACCAATTTCATCTTACAGCTGACTGAATCTGCAGATTAGAATTATCCTTTGACATGCAGAAAATTGAGCAATAGCAAAAGGTTTTGACCCTCGTCAGCCTGCGCGGACTGCGCAGGCTGACATAGGTCAGTACTTTTTGCAGATGTATTAAGTCCCCTTATCACAGAGCGCGGTTTACATAAATCACACCTTGAAACAAATCTGCAGCATACTTCGAATGTACATCCTAGTCAAATAGGCAAAGGCATACTGAATTGGACAATCTTCACCTGATATAATCTAATACCTAAAAGAATGTTTCCAACCATATTTATGTACAAAACATGACCCCAATCATTTGTTTGGGTTTTCCACACATTTCTAGGCTGGAAACGAAATGGTCGTTGATTTTTCGTGTTCTACGGTAATTTATCTTCGATCTAACACATAATATAGAACAAACAGATAAACGTTGAGAGAGTAATCAAAGCCATAATGTTGGAAGTGGAAACATTTCTCTATTCTCACCGTGAGATGGAAATTTTTACAGCGTAGTGGACATACTGAACGAATGTGGTTGATCTATGAAATTTGAATATCAGCCTTGAAATAACGACGTGATGCTAGAAAGAGTTTTAACCGAAACTGGACAAATCTGATCGGTCAAAAGTATCACGCATCACGCCGTTATTTCAAAGCTGATATTCGATTATCATTGACCAATCAGATTTATTCACTGCGGTATCAAAATTTTCTTCTCGCAGTAGGAATAGTAAACTGGCAGCCTGTTATCGATCTTCGTATCAACAACAGGTAACACCCAATGCTCACAAGTCGAGTTTCTGCCCGGTTCGAGATTTCATGAGATAACACGAGACTTGGAAATTCAAATTGTGATTTTATTTTCGCACATAGATGGACCTTATTGATAGAGATTAAATTCTTCAGCGAGTTAAATATATTGATCGTCGTCAGAAAAAATCTTTGTTCGCCATGACAATCTTAACCAACAGATATAATTATTGCTCGATTTTTTAAAAACAAGTAAAGGCGTTCTGTTACGGCCTGCCTGATTGGTGGATTCTGTACATGTGAAAACCAATAGCTGCCCTCGATAAATCGGACGGGTACGGGAGATACAACGGGTACCAGTTTATAGGAACAGAAACCCTTGTGCACCTCCAAAGTTTCGACCTTTATTATTCCCTTCATATCAATCAATTTCCCAAATTGTATGTACCATATTGCAGATATATTATCGCAGAGCAAGATTAAAGTATCGACCATTTCCATACAAGTTTAGAAATGTGTAAAACATACTGACCTTTGACTCTTGGTGGTGTTAAGTAGGTAAAATGATAGGACACCTTGTCTTAACTATTAGGGTGCTAAGCGGGACTCGGAACGCCTTTGAGGACAGTGTAGATCAAGCTCAGACTGCAAAAAATGTGCTGTCTGATCTTTGATCTATATTGTCCGATACTGGATATTCTTTCCAGTAAAATCAACTTTGAAGTCTCAATATTTGTATTTTTACCATTGAGTGCAAATTTTCGTTTCATTTATTTAGCAGTTTAAGGGTTAAAATATTAAGTTATATAGGGAGAAGCTTGTCGAAAGCCATGTGAAACAAACCTAGTTTCTCAAGTTACACGAACATTATACATTCGTTGTGGACAGTTTCAATTATCATATTTGCACAGATGTCATGTTAATGATTTATCAATGATTCAACTTAAAATATAATCGTTTTTTAATGAGTTTATCGAGATTCTCAAATAATTGTTTTCATAATATATCAATGCAAATATTAATGTGATCACATTTCAAACCCGAATTCAAGGGAAATCGTAATACATGAAATCTATAAATTTCTATGTCCATCTATGTGAACAATACTCTCGGTGCCCCTCTCGATCTCTCTAGATCGGTTTCTCCATAGCTGTAGGATTAAGGCAATAGAACTGTAACCAAGAGGTTCTTGGTTCGATCAAGGTTTTGGAAGCCGAGAATCTTCCGCCACCTCTCTCTCTCTCTCTCTCTCTCTCTCTGTTTCATTCAATATTAAGCTGGGTGTTCTCTGCATTTTAGGCTTGAATTACACTGTCTGAAAAATCGGCTTCCCTAATGGTTCCTGCTTGAACACAGCAAAGGGCTTCAATTACATGTAAACAAGGGAACAGCAATTTTCTTTCTTTCTTTCTTTCTTTTCGATCTCCCATACTAAAATCGTAGCAGGTGAAATGGTCGCAAGATAGTAAAATCAAACACAACTTTGTAATTTACCGTTTACCACACAATCCCGAGTCTTAACGACCCCAAGGAAAAGTCATTTTGAAAGCATTGTGGGAAAAGTAGAAAATGCTTGTAACAAGCATTTTCTCCTTATCCAATAATGTTTTCTGTCCTTCCAAAAACGAATTTGAATTTTGAGTCACTTTTATAAAGTCGTCTGCAAATGCTCTGAATTTCGACAGGTGTAAAATTTTGTCGTTTTGTATAGGTATAGTGATAAATCCGTCAGGCCAGAGATGGGGTTTTCATGATCTAATTTGTAACCGCAGAAGATTATAAAGAATAGGATAATAAGCTGTATAGTAAGATTTGCTTCTGACGACATATTTTTCCTCAGAGGAAACGCAGGAAGAACTAAAGAAATTAGATGAAAGCACCACCAACATCAAAGGCTAGGGGCAAGTATAACTCTTTATTCGACGAAAAAAGTTTGGACTCGCGCCACATTCAAGGCATAACTTGCAGGCTACAAATTAAATGTTGCTCAAATGGTGGAATTTGTGTTTGAAAGGGTAGTAAACATTGTCGGGATAGGAGAAAATGCTGCTTAGCAGCCTGTGCAGGTTAATAAACATAATTAAGTTGAACGATACCAGGTCAAGATAGTATGGCCCAATAATGGGTTCTGTGGATAATTTGACTTAAAACTCTTGACCGCACGACACAATTTTGGACTAGTCTAAATTCAAAGCATTTGCAGAAGACAAAAAAAAAAGTGTGACTCAAAGATTTCAATTTGTTTGTGGAATGGTAGAAAACATTGTGGAAAAAGGAGAAAATGCTGGTTACCAGCATTTTCTCCTTTTCCCACAATGTTTTCAAAAAGCTTCTTCTTCAGGGTCGTTAAAACTAGGGATTGTGTAGTAACAGATTAACTCTTTACCACACATTCCCGACTTTAAAACAACACTGAGAAAGACGGCTTTTGAAAACATTGTTGGAAAAGGAGCAAATGCTGGTAATTAGCATTTTCTCCTTTGCCAAAAATGTTTTCTCCCCTTTTCAAAGCAAAATTCAGTTTTTGAATCACGTTTATTTTGCTGTCTGCAAATGCTTTCAGTGTAGACTGGTCTGATATTTTGGGGTAAAGAGGTAATGGTAGATCAGATTGAAAGAAAGACCTTTAATGGATTACAGCTGACACAGATAGATTTCCTGTTGGCGGATAGATATTGTTTCCCTAGACAGAAACCTGAATTGACTCTTTCTATTCGATGTTTTTTTTTTTCAAAATGACAGAAAGCTCCAACAGACGACCATGTTCATCAGACGGACGGTGAACTCCACAAGGTTAGAGGAAATTTGAAAGTAACCCAACTTCTGATTGGCTAAACCAAGTGGTTTAGCCAGTTAGAAGTCGTGTTACTTTCTAAATCCAGAATCAGACTAAGAATGTTCTTGAGAATGGTTAGTGAATACGATCCCTGGTTAATTATCCTGACGCACGCAGCCACCATTTCTATGGGACAGGAAGTAATTTAGTTGGACTTTTCTTACGTTTTGGAAGGGAACGCAGGAGAGTTATAATGTGACCGACCACAGATTTCGTCAGACGGAATGTGACCTCTACCAAGTTGGATGAAAGGACCAAAGACCCTATGGGTACCTTCATTGAGAACTTTTATCCCATCACTGGCTTTCAATAAAAGTTCCGACAAGAGACAAACTTCATCAGACAAATTAGAGCTCTACGAAACTAGATGCAGGTGATCAAAGAACCTTATAATATAAAAAGTATAACGATAGCAGCAGATCCGGGTTTACATTATTAGGCTCGCAGACATTACTCTACCAGACAGGAAGCAATGGATGTTCTTTCCCGGCCAAATATTTACAATAATGATAGAACAACACAAGATACATGTATAAGCCTCACAAAGACTCGATGAAGGCATCAAAGACCCATGGAATGTTTTCGATTACAGCAAACCTGGATTGATTGATAGTTTTGGGTACAATGATATTATTTCTATGTGACAGGAAGCTGGTTTAACCCTTTCCCAAACAAGCCCTGGTTTTCACGTGTCTGCAGTACAAGTCTTTTGACAACACTGTGGGAAAAGGAGAAATTGCTCGTAACGAGCAATTTCTCCTTTTCCCACAGTGTTTTCTATCCTTTTTGACAACTTTCTGCCATTTTCATCAAATTTAAAATTGTCGTCTGCAAACTCTTTCAATTTGGAACAGTCCAAAATTTGTCGTTTGGGAAAGGGTTAAATTGTCTTTCCGCACAGATTTTCATTCAGACTACCAATTTTATCGGATGGAAGGTAAACTCCATAATGGTAAACAAATGGATCAAAGACCCATATAATGATGTGAGCCTCGCTTTGAAAAAAGGAGTTTAATGTATCTCCGTGATCCATGATACCAAGCAAGCCATCATATAATTCTTAATCTATAATAGCCACTTTTTTTAACAAGCGACTTAATCATGGTGTAGACTGGTCCTTGTACATACAAAAAAATGTCCGGTAGCGAAACGCTGCGGACTGCGCAGGCTGACATCGGTCGATACTTTTCGCAGCTGCATCAAGCCCCCTTTTCACTGAACATGGCTCATATATAAAGTTTAGATAATAGACGACCCTGAGGCACGCAGACATTATATCTATGAAACAGGAAGTAATAGTTGTTCTTTTCCGGACAAATATTTTCAATAATGATAGAACACGACAAGATATGAGTTTCACAAGGCTCGATGAAGGGATAAAAGACCCATTGAACATTTTCAATTACACCACACCTGTATTGGTAGTTTTGGGTACCAGACATCGTTTCTCTGGGACAGGAAGCTGTTTTAAATGGTCTTTTTGCACAGATTTTCATTCAGACTACCAATTTTATTTGATGGAACTCAACAAGGTTGCAAAAAGGATTTTAAAGATCTGCTGAATATTTTCGATGACAAGAAGCCTGGCTAGATACCTTAAAGAATACAGAAAAGTTTTGCACAAAAGAAGAAGTGATAGTTGGATTTTTCTGGCCGAAGATTTTTAAACAATGATGAAACACTGGAGCAGACGACAGATTCTGAACTTCACTAGGCTAGATGAGGGAATCAAAGACTTATAAAATATTATAGATTACAGCAGACCCTATTAGCTATCCTGAGGCACATAGGCACTATTTCTACGAAACAGGAAGTTGGTTTGACTTTTTCCATTGTTGATAATAGAAAAGTGCAGCAGACGACAAATATTATCAGACAGAATGTGAACTCCACATGGATACATAAAGGTATCAAAGACCTCTTGAATATTTTTCATTACAGCAGACTTAATTAGGTACCCCAAAGCACATAGAATCTTTTCCCCACAGACAAGAAGTAGCGGTTTGTTTTATCTGGCGGCATATTTTAATAAAAGACAGAACACTGTAACAGAAGACAAAATATGGACTTAATAAGGCTCGACAAAGGGATCAAAGACCCATGAACTATTATAGATATCAGCAAGACTCGGGTGGAAATCCTGAGGCACGTAGTCATTATTTCTGTGGGAGAGAAAGCTGGTTTGACTTTTCCAACGCATAATGATTGATGACTGAATGCTGCAACAGAATGCATAATCTAATTTTGTCATACGAATATAAATTCCACAAAGCTCGATGCAGATGATCAAAGGCCTATATGATAATATATCAAGTTAAGATAACAGCAGACCAGGGCTTTGCATCCTGAGTCACGCAGACGTTATTTTACGAGACAGGAAGTAATAGTTGTACTTTTCCCACCAACCATTTTCAATAATCATACAACACAACATGATATAAACTTCACAAGGATCGATGAAGGGATCACAAACGTATTAGATATTGTCGATTACAGCACACCTGGGTCTGTATTCATCAACCATTCTTAAGAATGTTCTTTGTCCTGTTCTCCAGAATTTTCTCCATTTGAAAGTAACACAACTCCTGATTGGCTAAACCATCTGGTTTAGCCAATCAGGAGTTGTGTTACTTTCAAATGTAGAAAATCTTGGAGAATAAGACTAAGAATATTCTTAAGAATGGTTGGTGAATACAGACCCTGAATTAATGTTTTGGGGTATCAGACATCATTTTTATAAGACAGGAAGCTAGTTTAACCCTTAGGCTGCTTATCGCGACCCACCGACCTTTTGCGGACAGCGTAGATCAAGATCAGACTGCACAGAACGTGCAGTCTGATCTTTGATCTACACTGTCCGATAAGGAGATATCTTTCCTCCAATAATACCTTTGAAACAAGAAAGTGTTTGGCTTCTACTATCTACTATAAAGTTGCATTTCTTTTATTCAGCAGGAAGCTAGTTTAAATTGTATTTTTGCATTGATTTTAATCAGACGGCAAATGTCTTCTGTTTGAATGTGAACTCCACAAGGGTGCACAGAGGGATCAAAGACCTGCAGAATATATTCGATTCGAACAGTCCTGGCTCGATACCCTGAAGCCACAGACATTATTTCTACGAGAGAGGAAGTAATGGGTGTACTTTTTCCGACTGAATATTTTCAAAAGTGATAGAACACTGCAGCAGATGGCAGAATAGGCTTGACTTTTTCAGTTGATGATTTTTAGTCAAGATAAACAATGCAGCAGATGGCAAATGTTATCAGACGGAATGAAAGCTCAATAAGGGAAATAAATGGATCAAAGACCTGTAAAGTAATTTCTATCACAACAAACCCAAGCTGATAGCCTGAAGCACGCGGCCATTATTTCTATGGGATAGGAAACTGGCTTGACTTTTTTTCCGATCAATGATTTTTATAATAATAGATGAACGTTATCGAATCGCTTTGCTCTTTGAACAAGGACTGGGCCATTACATTGAGCTTTATTGATGTGATATTTCATTAGATGGCAGAGAATATTAGTTCGTATTGTTAGGATCTCCCTTAGTCCTTTACCAAAGAATCACGAGATTATACGAACCTGTTGAAAAAAAAAAAAAGGCTTTATGAAAATATTGTTGGAAAAGGAAAAAATGCTGGTACAAGAATTTTCTTCTTTTCCCACAATGCTTTCTAACCCTTTCGAGGACCAGTTTCTCTATGTGATCTACATTTAATTTGGCGTCTGCAACTGCTTTCAATTTGAAAAAAAAAAAGTGTAAAATTTTATCGTCTGGTAAAGAGATAGTGTGCAAAGAGGGGTTTTCTTGCTTCTGCCGTCCACCTCTTTTGAGACAATTGTGAGACAGGACTACTTGGCTTGTCACAAAAATGTGCAAGCTACGTTGCTCCTTTAAAACTTTTATGATATAATTACAAAAAAAAGGCGCTTTTACCTCTCGTTTTTTGTTCCAATCATAGTTTTGGTCGTGCTTGCCCTTGTCAGTGGGTGACTTGTCCTTAAAATATCGAGGACTTTGTGGTCACTTCACGTCAAATGTAAATCAATATCAGAATGCACAGAACGGGACAAACATAAAGAAATTTCAGTGGGTGACTTGTCCTTAAAATATCGAGGACTGTGTGGTCACTTCACGTCAAATGTAAATCAATATCAGAATGCACAGAACGGGACAAACATAAAGAAATTTCAGTGGGTGACCTGTCCTTAAAATATCGAGGACTTTGTGGTCACTTCACGTCAAATGTAAATCAATATCAGAATGCACAGAACGGGACAAACATAAAGAAATTTCAGTGGGTGACTTGTCCTTAAAATATCGAGGACTTTGTGGTCACTTCACGTCAAATGTAAATCAATATCAGAATGCACAGAACGGGACAAACATAAAGAAATTGATGTAAGTCGTTAGATTCGTTTGAAAAGTTATGGGTATATATTTTGATATTACTATGAAAATGTGAAGTTTTCGTTTATATGCGACAATAAATAAGAAAAAAAAAAGAAAAAAGAAAAAAAAAAAAAAAAAAAAAATGAGCAATGCTCTGGCAAAAAAGGGCTTAATGCATCTGCGGGATACATTTGTACCAAGCAAGACATTACAAAGCTAGGGATCCATAAAATCCACTTTGCCTGACAGTCGACTGAATCATGAGGTAGACTGGTCCTTGGACATACAGAAAATTGACCAATAGCGAAAAGTTTCGGCCCAGGTCAGCCTGCGCGGACTGCGCAGGCTGACCTGAGTCGATACGTTTCGCAGATGCATTAAGCCCGTTTTCACAGAGCGCGGCTCATATTCAATTTGTCCTCGAACTTCCGGATAGCGCCTCGTATTTAAATATTTTCGGTAAGTGAGCTATAAGAGGCGCTCTTTACCACACAGCAGTGTTTTAGACATCCAAATAAGAATCATTTGCAGTCGACGAATCAAGTATGATTTAAAAACAATAACATTTTTGAAGGACTGAAATGGTTTGGGGAAAACGAGAAAATTCTGCTTTCCAGCATTTACTTCTTTTCCCACAATGTCGTCAAAGCCTTTTTTCTTCAGGGTCGTCAATAATGGGAATGATTTGGTTATGGTTTAAACATTTTAGGCATTTAACTCTTTACCAAAACGACAAAATTTTAGACTGGTCCAAGTTGAAAGCATTTGCAGACGACAAATTAAATTTAGCTGAAATGATGGTAATTGCCTGTGGGAGTGTAGAACAACTTGCGAGGAGAGGAGAAAGTGCTGGTGACCAGTATTTTCTCCTTTTTCCTCAAGGTTTTCAAAAGGCTTTTTCCTCAGGGTCGTTAAAATTCGTGACTGTGTGGTAGAGAGTTAAAACTTTTCAAACACGATTCTTGTTTTTTTTTTTAATCACCCATTTCATTTTTGTTTTACATTAATTTACTACTGAAACAAATTTACAGCAGACGACTTTAAAAGTATGTTAAGTAATAAAAAGTGTCTCAGAATTTATGTACGTGCTTAAACAAGAAAACGTTGATGGAATGTCGTCACGTAACATGGCAAACTAATTGACCTTTGACCCTCCGCAATATCGTTATATTTTTCATTTTTTGCTGTCCTTTTACGACCTTTACGGCTTATGTAGTTCACAGCCATCGAAAACATTACAAGAAAAGCACTTCATGATTCTGATATGCCGGAGAACAGTATATGGAAAAGGAGGAAACGCTGTTTTTATAATTCCTTTTTCCACATCGATGTCCTACTTATTGAAGAAGTGTCATGTCAGGTACCGCTTCAGATTCATTGGGACAACTTATCTCATTCCAAAGAATGGTTGCATGTAGCGTTGTTACCGTCTTGGGAACCAGTGTTATCCAGGGGACAAATAGATTACTTACTACCTTTCTTTCATCAACTTTTTTAAACTTCGATTTGGTCAAGATTTAACGCATTGTGTAGACAACATGTTTTGGTTGAAATGAATACTTTTCATAGGCGAAGCGTTCATAAGGCACAATACGCAAGTGCGTAATGCAGAAAAAATGGGAACAAGCAAAACACTCTCTTATCATTTTATAGATTAACTCAATCTGCATAATTAAGCGTAAAACTGCTAAAACAGAAAATTTGCAACCGATACTTAAGAACCAGTTACTGTGATTTCATTCTATTTCTTTTCCGTGGAAAATTTCTCTGTATCGGACAGTGTAGATCAAGGTCAGACGGCACGTTCTGTGCAATCCGATCTTGGTTTACATTGTCCGAAAAAGCTCACTGCAATAACACTGTCTATTCGGAGTACCTAATGATTCTGGACCCCTCGGTACACCCATGCTTTTGTCAATGCAGGAGAGAAAACATTGTGGGGGGAAAAAAGAGAAAATGCTGGTATTCAGTATTTTCTCTCCCCCCCTCCCCCCCCCCCCCTCAAACACACACACAATATTAAAAAAAAAAAAATCCTCAAGTTTGGTAATGTGCGGTAAATGGTTAATAATCTTTTCTTTTTCCTCAAGCAAGGACAAAAACCAAAGTTACTCGGCAAAGATTTATTTGATTTACATTATAATTTACGAAATGAAAAAATGAAGAAAACTGACAAAACCCATCCATGTAAGATTTTAGTGTAAAGAAATAAACGAGCTCAAAGGCCCACTAGCTGTCATATATATTGTAAAACTAGAACAAAATGTGCCAACTTTTGTTGTAGTTTTAAGATACATACTCTGCCAGCGACTGGACCTTCGAGAGATTGCACTGTAACACATTATCAGTCTCATAATGATATACATACGTTTAAATGGCATAGATTAAAGTTGTCTGCATTTTAACCCCGAACTGTTTACTTTTTGCCGCTAGAGAGCCTTTAAGTCTGGATAGTCAAATATGAACCTATTAATCTAAAACGTTAACCCTTATCTTGCTAAATAAGTGAAACCAACCTTTAAAGCAGATAGTAAAATCCCTCAAATGTTGCTTTTTAGAGTTACTTTTTGGGGGAAAAATATCTCTTTACGGACAGGGTAGATCCAAGATCAGACTGCACTGCTCTTTGTAGTCTGATCTTAATCTACACTGTCCGCAAAAGGTCCTTGAGTCGCGCTTAGCAACCCAAGGGTTAAGCGTGGACTCTGTATTTGACGCCGATTTCAATTCACAATACCTAATCGTCAGAATTGATTTTCAATTCTTGGAAGACAAATACGGGCTATTATTTTAGTAAAACATTGCAAGAGTTTTCCAATACAAACTGCCTTAATGTAAATCTAAAAAGTCTGATACGGTTAATGAAAAATCAGCTAGAGAACTCCCAGTATGGATGTTGGAGCATCTACAAATGTTTTACAAGTCTTGGTGTATTCCTTTATCAAGCAGTTCCGAGTTTTACCGATCCTAGGGAAAAAGACTTTTGAAAACATTTTGGGAAAAGGAGAAAATGCTGGTAAACCAGCATTTTCTCCTTTTCCCAAAATGTTTTCTACCCTTTATAAGGCAGATCAAGTCACAGTGGTAACGTTTGATATATCCACTGCAACTGCTTTCATTTTGGACAAGTCTTTTTTTTTTTTTTTTTTGTTTTGTAATGATCTTTAGGTAGATTTTATTTGACTTATACAAGAACATGTATTCGGTCATATACAGTAGCAATGATTAACATAAACAGTGAATTGTTGAAGTGATCCGGTAATTCCCATAAGAAATAAGGAATACTTTAAAACTAATAAAGGCCAATAAAGACTTAGCACATGAGACACAAAAGAGAAACGTTCGAAGTCCCTAAATTTGTGTATAAGCTTTATTTTCCTTTCATAGGTTTGGATTGTTTTTTTTTTTCAATTTATTTCTTGTGATAAAATATACTCATTTTGTGAATAATTGTACTTATTTGACGAAAAGAATATGCTTAATTACAAATTACAAGACAATACTTGACTTGAATTGTATGGAGGAAAACACACTGACTGATGATTTTAAGAATGGGCGAGAAAGCAACTACTTATTTTCCAGTAGCGATTTCAAAAGCTGTCTAAAATAGGGTCGTAAAAGTATCTGTGTTGTTACAGCTTTATTAGACAAGTGTCTTCGTTGAACTTGCATGGGAAGCAGATCTCTAAATTGGTGTGTGTGTGTTTTTTTTTTTTTTAACAGGGGTACACCGCTGTTGTTTGGGAGTTTTTCAACTTTCCATGATTTGTATTCCAAGCAGAGAGATCTGTGAGAATAAGCCCACTTACCGCTGGGTAAATCTATGCAAGTACAATGTAACTATAATTACTTCAATATCGACCAGTTTCAACAAATGCTCCTGTATTTTTTACGACCATTTTGTATTATTCTAGTTGATTTGTAGTCCCTCTGAGCATTGCTTGGTTGGTGTTACATAATCGAATCGGTTTTTTAATAACATATGTGACTTTTGATCGAAGTATGATATTTTAAAATAAGCACATTTGCTTTAAAAAGAAACAACTAAAACTAATATCAAAACCACTCTTGATGGAGAAATACTTATTTGTAAACCCCCCCCCCCCCCAAAAAAAAAAGAAAGAAAAAGTTGGAGATCGTGACTACATCAGCATTTTGGACGAATGTATTTCAAAGCACTCGTCATAGAGGGTGATCAGATATTTACTACAGAAAAAGAAATTAAAAGCATGAAAATAGATGCCGTTTGCTCATCATTTGGTGCAATCATGTTATTTAATAGATACTATGGGAGAAGTTTTACGATAAAGTCACGTGGGTATTATGATGTAATTTCCATTCATTCAGATTTTAGGTACGCGTAAATAAAAAGAGCAAAGAGTGGCAACATAGTGATTTTCTAAAGGCATTATATTTGATCCATGCTCTGTGAAAAGGAGGCTTAATGCATCTGCGAAAAGTATCGACTCAGGTCAGCCTGCACACTCCTCGCAGACTGACCGGAGCCGAAACTTTTCGCTATTGGTCAATTTTCTGCATGTTAAAGGACCAGTCTACCTCATGATTTATTCGATCATTTAGAAAATGTGGATTTTATGGATCCATAGCCATGTGATGGCTTGATTGGTATAATGCATTACGGAAATGCATTACGCCCCCTTTTGCCAGAGCACGGCTCATTTCATTCCAGACAGCGATTTTAGTATATAGCACTTACACATCTATGGTCTTTAGTATTACCATATTTAACTCTTCCAGCGTCAAATAGGTCTATATGAATCGACCCCTTCCGTCGTCTGAAAATACAATTCACTTCAACCCAGAAAGACTTTTATCGTAAATGCTGGACTTAACAAGAGGACGGCATGAATCTAAGATCAGACTGAACGTTCTGTGCAGTCTGATCTTGTCTATACCGTCCGCACAAGCGCCTGTTTTCGCCTTTCATACTGAAAGGGGTGAATATCAAAGCCTTCTTCCTAGGGGTTGTGCCGCCACGATATAACTGAAATAATGTTGAAAACGGCAGTAAACAACATACAATCAATCAACCACCTAAGGGTCGTAAAATCCGGGAATCACAGGTTAATAATCAAGGGAGCGCTTAAGAAAGACTCAATTCGTCAAATTTCAGTATGAAAATAGGGTCTAGCAAAGGCCGGAAAGCTGATGATCATAGTACATACTGAAAAATATTTGACTTACTCAGTTCGTAATCATTTAAATACGACTGTTTTTAGGTTTTTGTAATGGGCAGATTTTGAAATTTTCGATATACGAAGCAATTGATTATTACACATTTTTTTTCCTTTTCGCTAAACTTTAACAGTGCAATTAAGAATGTATTTCCTCATATTTAAATTCGTTCTGCATGGCCATGTGTCACTTTTTCAGTCGGTCCAAGGCTTCGGCCATAGTCGCCCGAATATGTTCTAGTAGAACAAATCGTAACTCATAAGTAATATACACATAATTATTTTTCATACACATCGTATTTTTTGGTAAATATATGAACCTTGCTCTGGAAAAAGGGGACTTAATGCATCTGCGAAAAGTATTGGCCCAGGATAGCAGTCCGCGCAGGCTGACCTGGGCTGAAACTTTTCGCTCTTGGTCAGTTTTCTGCATGTCCAAGGACCAATCTACCTCATGATTCAGTCGGTTGTCAAAAAAGCGGCATCCATAATTATGTGATGGCTTGATTGGTACAATGCATCACGGCGATGCATTAATCCCCTTCTTGCCAGAGCATGGCTCATATTATGACAAAAATATAATCAAAGCAGATGTGATTTAAAAAAAAAAGCCTACCTCATTAATGGCATATCAACTTCAGCTCTTCGTCTCCCACACAAATGCCATCCCGATAAGCTTTTGAAAACTAATGAAAAACTCAATAGGTATCCAAGGTATAGGTTCAACATCCAATATGACGACATCGACTGTAAACACCGATATAAGGACTGTTTTCATTGGTCAGCTGAATTAAGTTCCTTAATTGGCTCAAGAAGAGCATATTCATATTAAAATAGTTAATAGATATGCTGTTTGATTCATTCCAAGTTAAACTGAAATTAATTAGTGAATCAAAGACTATGAATTCTGCATGAGATACTCAAAGGCATTTAGAGCCGACTTGTAGACCTGACATAGAACCAATAATTCTACAAAACAGGCAGAGACACGAACAGACAAACACCTAACATAAAGAGAACATGGGGGCTGACCCAGATTAACCCTTTACCACAAAAACCAGACCCTGAGGAAAAACGGTTTTTGAAATCATCGTGTGAAAGGAAGAAGATGGTGGTAACCAGCATTTTTTTCTTTTCCCACATTTCTTTCTATTCTCCGCTTTCAAAAAAAAAAAATCTTTTGAGCCATAATTATTTTTTTCGTCTTTATATGCTTGCAAACTGAACAAGTCTACAAATACATGTGAGTCGTTTGGTATTGACTTAACCCCTAGGCTGCTAAGGGCGACTCACTGACCTTTTGCGGACAGTGCAGATCAAGATCAGATTGTACAGAACGTGCAGTCTGATCTTGGATCTGAACTGTCCGATAAGGAGATAACTCCCTTCCAAAATACTTTTGAAATAGAAAAAAAATTGGATTTCGCTATTGGCTTGAAAGTTTCATTTTTCTTTTATTTAGCAGCATAAGGCTCTAAAAAGAGATACAAAAACAAAAAAAGCGTTCCAGAGGAAAAGCACTACGGAAAAATAGATATTAGAAATATGCTTCCGTACATCAAATCTCGGTTAACTCTTATCCTGCTTGATAAGTGAAGTGAAAGTTTCGACCCGACAGTAAAAGCCAAGATTTCACTATTTCAAAAGTATTTTTTTTTAGAACAATATCTCCTAATCGGACAGTGTAGATCAAAGATCAGACTGCACGTTCTGTGCAGTCTGATCTTGATCTGCACTGTCTGCAGAAGGTTAGCGAGCCGCGATTAGCAGCCTAAGGGTTAATACTGAGTATCCATGTTTTACATCGATGTACTTAGAGTCATCTGATACAAATTCGTTTCGACTTTAGACCAGGAGGTCTCTGGTTGGAATCGCCAGTTTGGTCAATTTCTTTCCGAGGACTGATGGTAGTCATTGCAACAAGATTCATTCCTCTCACACCGCTGATCATTGATTAGACGATGGTTGTGTTGGAAAGCAGCCAGTGGCTTGGGAAGAATGTTGTGCAAAGTACTGATGAAGGATACTCCAGGACATCATGAATAGGTGCACCGGCAGCTGCGATATAACTGAATAATGTTGAAATTGGCGTTGAACAAAATGCAAACAAACACATTAAATTTGTTTCACGAGATATCTTCGAGCAAACAATCTCGAGAATCTCGGGATTTAACGACCCCCCCCCCCTTCCCCTAAAAAGGAACCATTTGTATTGTTGGGAAAAAAGAGCATTTCTTCCTATTCTGATATTGTTTTCAACCCCTTTCACAGGTAAATCCCATCATTTGAGTTGTATTTATTTTTTCGTCTGCAAATGCTACCAATTTGGACAAGTCTAGAATATTGCCGTTTGGTAAAGAGTTCCCGGATATTTTAGAATAATCACACATTGAATTATTCTCAGATTCGTTGCACTTTAACCCTTATCTTACAAAATAAATCAAATGAAACTTTCAAGCCGATAGTAAAAGCCAGAATGATGCTATTTCAAACTTATATATTGGAAAAGAAATCTCCTTATCGGACAGTGTGGATTTAAGATCAGACTGCACGTTCTGTGCAGTCTGATCTTAATCTACACTGTCCGTAAAAAGGTCAGTGAGTCGCAGACTGAAGGTTAATACAGCCGAAGATAACAAAAATCCAATCAATAAGTCCTTAACCCTTTACCACACAATCCCGAGTTTTAACGACCCTGGGGAAAGAAGCTTTTGAAAACATCGTGGGATAAAGGGGAAAACCTAGTAACCTGTAACCAACATTGTCTCCTTCTAGTAACCTGTAACCAACATTGTCTCCTTTTCCCACAATGTTTTCTACCATTTCATGGACAAAAACTATCCTTTTAGCTACATTGGATTTGTTGCCTGCAAGTGCTTTCCATTTGGATGAGTCTATAATTGTCTCGTGTGGGAAAGAGTTAACCCTTTTGCATACAATCTCGGCTTTTGACGTCGTTGACAAAAATGACTTTCGGAAACATTGTGGGAAAAGGAGAAAATGCTGGTAACCAACATTTTCTCCTTTTCCCGAAATGTTTAATATCCTTTAAAAGGCAAATCCAATTATTTGGGCTTCATGTTAAGTTCGTCTGCAAATGCTTTCAATTTGGTAAGGTCTAGACTTGTTTCGTTTGGTAAAGAGTTAACATACAGACGTGGATAAGAAAAATCGCATATGATTTTCGAAAACATTGTGGGAAAAGGGGAAAATCCTAGCATCCAACATTTTCCCCCTTCTTAAAGACAAATCCCATCATTTTTGAGTTGTGTGCCACAGATGCTTTCCATTTGGACAAGTCTACAATATCGCAATGAGGTAAAGAATTAACCCCATATTTAATTCATACAATAAAAAGTTCTTGAAACTGATGATCACAGATTAATGTCAATTTAATGAGTACGACAGAGTAAATATTGTGAGTTTTATCGCCTTTAAATCGGATCATAAATTCAACATGCAAACAAGTATCGACAAACTTGTACTCTATACCAAACAATGCCGTGTTTTCAAGACCCTAAGACATAAGGCATTTGAAAACATTGTGGGAAAAGCATTTTCTCCTTTTCCCACTATGTTTTCTACCCTTACTTTGACAATTCCTATCTTTTTAAGCCATATCAAAATTTGCCGTCCGCAAATGTTTTCAAATTGGAAGATACTAAAATGTTGTCGTCTGGTAAAAGATTAACTCTATCAGCGCCAAACATGATTGAGCCATGCTCTGTGAAAAGGGTGCTTAATGCATCTGCGAAAAGTATCGACCCAGGTCAGCCTGCGCAGTACGCGCAGGCCGACCTGGGCCGAAACTTTTCGCTATTGGTCAATTTTCTCTATATCAAGGGCCAGTCTACCTTATGATATAACCGGTTGTTAGATATATTGGATTTTCTAGATCCCTGAGAAAGTGATGTTTAGGTTCGTATGATGCGTCTCGGAGATGCATTAATCCCCTTTTTGCCAGAGCATGGCTCATATAAAATCGACCTCATTTCGACGGAGGAAAATACAGCCCGCTGAAATTTAAGTCAGGAGCATTTTTTATCTTGTAGACTCGACTAAACAAGCTCACGGTATAGATTCAAGATCAGACCGTGCATGTACCTTAGAACTGTGCAGTCTCATTTTTTACCTAGGCCGTCTGCAAAAGCCCTTTTTCTCCTATGACGCTGTAAGATTTATAGCCATTTCCTGCTAAATAATTTTAATGAAATTTTCATTCTGTTTCCGCTCTATCCTATTCAGTGTCCTCTCCTCTCTCTCTCTCTCTCTCTCTCTCTCTTTGTTTGCTGTACAGTTTTTATTCTCATTTTGTTATCCACACTCTGTATTTTATACGTTTTGTTGCTATTATCTGTCTATTTGTATTGTTTATTCGTAGGGGCAGGGCCGAATCTGAGTTGGAAGTTGTGGCCCGACCCAATTCATTTTATGAACAAAATATGTTTAAACTAAAATGAAACTTTCAAGCCTATGGAAAAAACCAAAATGTTGATATTTCAAAGTTGTGGGGTTGGGGAAGTATCTCCTTATCGGACTGTGTAGATCAAAGATCAGACTACACGTTCTGTGCAGTCTGATCTTGATCTACACTGTCCGCAAAAGGTCCGTGGGTAGCGCTTATCAGCCTTAAGGTTAAGATTCTATCACACAAGCGCTTCTTTGACCTTTTGACCTTAACAAACAGTCTCGTTTGCATGCTTGTTCGGTTTTTAGCTCATGTCTGTGCATATTATAAACGTTATGAAAGCCGCTGCAAGTAACTGATTGATTTATTGATTGAGTGTATGGTGTTTAACGCCGTTTTTAACATTATTCCAGCTTTATCGCGGGCAGTGCACCTATCCATGCTTTCCTGGAGTTTCTTTTCCCAGTACTCCGCACAATATTCTTTCCAAGTCACTGGCTGCTTTCCCACATAACCATCGTCCAAACAATGGTCAGCGTCTATCATCAATCCTCGGAAAGAAATTTGCCGTGCCGGGGATTGAACCAGTCATCTCCTGTTCTCAAGGCCTCTACGCTGGTGACTGATCCACCGTGGCCTCGGCGGGCTGAAAGTGACACGAATAAGGAAAAGACTCAAGGGCTGGAAATGTCCTTTTTGGAAATGGGGAAAAAAGGAATGTTCAATTCATAGTTTTCGAACAATATGTTCAAAAGAGGCGACAAGAATAGTTTTGATATGGAAATGGGCTTACACCATTTTCAGCGCTATTTGATTCAAGTGGGGTCCTGCGTGGCGCAGTGGTACAATGTAAGTTGTAGCCAGGACGCCTCAGTTTCGAGCCTCACTGGAAGCTATCGGTTTTCGTTGGAGTGTCCTTGGGAACGACATATAAAGGCCCCGGCATAATGCTGGTGAAACCCAGCACATACATGTACTTGTACATATAAGCTATCCCCGTGATATGATATAAATACTGTTGAAAACTGCGTAAAACACCATTTAATCTATTCAATTTAACCGATAGGCTGCTAAGCGCGACCCACTGACTTTTGCGGACAGTGTAGATCAAGATCAGACTGCACAGAACGTGCAGTCTGATCTTGGATCTACACTGTCCGATAAGGAGATATTCCCCCACCCCCCATAACTTTGAAATACCGACATTTTGGTCTTTACCATCGGCTTGAAAGTTTCATTCAAGTAATTTAGCAGGATGAGGATTAAGTTCGGTTGACCTGTCACAGAGCTATGCGTCCCAAGTGCTGCCTTACCAGCGCCATGACTTCCATTCTGTCAAAACCCCCTACTTACTTTCCGAAATAACTCAAAAATAATTTCATCGATGAAGAGTAAGAAACGAATTGAAAGTAATTATGAGCAATAAATGATGAGCCATGCTCTGGTAAAAGAGGGCATAATGCATTTCCATGATACATTTTACCGACCAAGTCATCGCATAATTATGCAGAAAATTGACAAATAACAAAGAGTTTTGGTCCAGTTCAGCCTGGTCGCACTGCGCAGGCTTGCATGGATCGATACTTTTTGCAAATGCATTACGTTCCCTTTACACAGCATGGCTCAAATATTGAAACAAAAATCATTTGTGTCGGGTTTGAACTCCCAACCAGATATATCTGACATTTGCGCTATCCCACAATTGCAGCGGTGCTTAACTCTTAAGAATAACCAAAGCTCTGAGCTATGTGCTTAACCCTTAATCATACACCGATTTCAGTCTTACTTCAATAAAACGGCGGCGGCCTGTGCACCAGTCCATGTTTTCCAAGTGTTTCTGTAACCAGTGATATTCACAACATTTGTTTTCCATGCCTCGGCTTGCTTTCGCACATAACCATCGTCGAACCATTGTTAAGCGGTGAGAGAGCAATGAATCCTGTCGCAATGACTAGCATCAATCCTGGGAAAGGCCGAGATGAAAATGAACCAGCGACAGCCTGACTGAGCTACCGAGCTGAGCGCTCGGAAAATTAGTATAATTTAGAACAAACGTTTATTGAGATATTTATTCAAAGTTTGAACAAATAACAACGGGAGTGAATAATTTAAAGATTCACATTACAGTCATGTCATTTGCGTGAAATAGACCGCTCCATCTGAAATTTCAGCCCATTCATTCATTCATTATACAGATAGGATGATCAAAACAGAGATAGGCTTACAATATAAATGAACCATGGTCTGTAAATAGGGGATTTCGTGCATCTGCAAAAAATTATCGACTCATGTCAGAGTTCGCAGTCCAAGCAGACTGATCTGCGTCGAAACTTTTTATTATTGGTTACTTCTCTGCATGTCGAAGGACCAGTATCATGATTCAGTCAGTTGTTCTACAAAATGGATTTTATGGATCCATAATTACATGTATTTGATGAGATGCTTGGTACAATGGATCGTGGAGATGGATTAACTCTTTACCACACAATCCCTACTTTTAACGACCCTAAGAAAGAAACCTTTTGAAAACATTGTGGGAAAAGGAGAAAATGCTGGTAACCAGCATTTTCTCCTTTTCCAACAATGTTTTCTACCCTTTTTAAAACAAATTTCAATTCTTGAGTTGCATTTAATTTGTCGTCTGCAAATGCCTTCAATTTGGACTGGTCCAAAATTTTGTCATGTGGTGAAGAGTTAAGCCCCTGGTTGCCAGATCATGGGCTCACATAACAATACAAACGATATAATGTATTTACCGATGTCTAATTGGTGTATCAAAGCAACATTATATTGATATTAATTAATTAATTATATTAACATTATATTAATTAGAGAGAGAGTTTTTTTTTTCAAATTTCTCGTTACAGGATTTCCATTTACCCTCAGCTTTTAATCATCTTTCAACAGTATTTTAGAAAGTTGACCGGCGCTCTGGCAAAAAGGGGTTTAATGCATCTTTGTGATGCATGGCACAAAGCAGGCCATTACATCATTATGGATCACTAGTAACCATATCAAAACGTACCGACCCGTGTCTGCCTGCGCGAACAGATAACAAAACGTACCGACCCGTGTCTGCCTGCACGAACAGATAACAAAAAGTACCGACCCGTGTCTGCTTGCGCTAACAGATAACAAAAAGTACCGACCCGTGTCTGCCTGTGCGAACAGATAACAAAACGTACCGACCCGTGTCTGCCTGCGCGAACAGATAACAAAACGTACCGACCCGTGTCTGCCTGCGCGAACAGATAACAAAACGTACCGACCCGTGTCTGCCTGCGCGAACAGATAACAAAAAGTACCGACCCGTGTCTGCCTGCGCGAACAGATAACAAAAAGTACCGACCCGTGTCTGCCTCCTCGAACAGATAACAAAAAGCACCGACCCGTGTCTGCCTGCGTGAACTGCATAGGCTGACATAAGTCTATAGTTTTTGCAGATGCATTAATCCCCCTTTTCGCAGAGCATGACCCGTATTTAATTATCCATGCGTTTCAGATGTTTCTTATAGTAGTACGTGTATTGACAATAATACCCTTTCCAGGCCACCGACTGCTTTTCCACATAGGAACGTGTCGAAACATGGTTTAGCTGTGAGAAACAAATTAGTTCTGTCCCAACGACATACGTTAGAGCCCGTTCTACATTGCATTCAAGTCTTTTTCTCAAACGAGAACAGAACGCAATTTCCGACTGGGTAAACCAAACCAGTTTAGCCAACCAGAATTTGCGTTACATTGAAATTTAGAAAGTTCTCTTGGAAACAAATTAGGAATATTATTTACAATGGATGGAGAATACGAGCCCAGTCCTTAATTGCCCACTCCTTAAAAAGAATTCTGGTGGACGGCAGTTCCTAAATACCTACGTTGGCTGCTGAGCTTCAGGTTTTACCTCAGTTAGGAGCCAGGATAACCTACATCAGCGCCAAATATACAAACCAAACCTCTTCAGACGGATGAAACTACAATCTGCCGAAGTTAGATAGATCTGAACCATGTTCCAGCTAAAAAATGGCTCAATGCATCTCCGTGATACATTGTACTAAGCAAGACATCACATAATTATGGATCCATAATATCAATGTACTCTTACAACCGACTGAGAGTCATGGGGTAGACTTGTCCTTTTACATAAAGAAAATTGACTAATAGCGAAAAGTTTCGGCAAAGGTCAGGCTGACCTGGATCGATAGCTTTCGCAGATGCATAAGGCCCCTTTTCACAGAGCATGGCTCATTTTTATATTGTGGTCTTGACAAAACAAGCGGACAGTATAGATCTATGATCAGGCAGTACATTCTGTGCTGTTTGATTGTTTGGTTTATCCCATCCTCAGAAGCTCCTATTTTTCTGCTCGCACATTTATGAAACCACTATTTACAAGCGTTGCCAGCGCTATTCAATACCCAGGGGCCTTGATTCATAAAATAGCAAAAGTGATGTGATAGAGAATGGCCTTTTTTGTTGTTTTAATTGGAAATTTAATACTTCATAAGCGTTTCCCAATAACCAAACAAGTACTCCTTTTCAACAAAATGAAAAACGGTGAGAAAAAAGGAGCAATTTCTCGCGAAATTAATTTTCATTATTTTACTTCATATTGAGCCACAAAAGAGTTACATTATTCACATTCAAGTATCTCTTACGCCGTCTATCTTTTTTAAAGATACTTCTTGTTAAACGTTTTTAGTTTTATTTTTCCATTTCCCACAATGTTTTCTATCCCTCTCAAAGACAGATGCGATCGTTTGAGCTGTATTTGATTCGTCGTCTGATCAAATTCTTTCAATTTGGACTCGTCAAAAAACTCGACGTGCGGTAAAGAACCTAAGCTTTATCCTGCTAAATCAATGAAATGAAACTTTCAAGCCGATTGTAAAAACCCTGATGTTGCTATTTCAAACTTATTTTTGGAGAAAAATATATTCTGATCGGACAGTGTAGATTCAAGATCAGACTGCACATTTTGTGCAGTCTGATCTCGACCTACACTGTCCGCAAAAGGTCAATGAGTAGCGCTTAGCAGCCTAAGAGTTACAAGGGATGTTTACACATTAGCTACAGACACACAATAATAACTGTGATCAAATTACTAGAACTATTCACATGGAACTAGACCTAAATATCATTTTTTTTTTTTGCAGATGCATATTTCATAACGTTAAAACTAGTCTGTAGCCTATTATCGTTACATTGTTTATGGCAGTCCCCGCTTCAAACGATGTTCTCACGGCGGAATAATTCAACGCTGAAAAAGAGTGTTCATTTCCTTCAGCCGCAATGTGTACTCGCGTAATTAATGTTAACCTGGGTCCGTATTCGCCAACCATTCGTAAGATCGTACTTAGTCTTATTGTCCAAGATTTTCTAGATTTGGAAGTAACACAACTTCTGACTGGCTAAGTCAGATGGTTTAGCCTATCAAAAGTTGTGATACCTTCAAATTTAGAAACTGATTATGATTTTGATTATCCATATTTCACATTATATGCGTTCGTTGCAAATTCACTTTCGGTCGGTTAAGGTAGTAAACAGTAGCAAGGTATTACTGAACTCTGACAAAAACTCAAAATACGAGCTCTTAGGATATACAAATACAAGTACAATTCTAGTTTCCATACTGCTGCAGTCGACAACTTTTTAAAGGCTACGTGGAAAAGAAGCGATTGCTCTTTATGGACATTTTTTTTTTCCTTTGGCCACTCTGTTTTCCAAAATGGTTTTCTTGCATGATAAAAACATTGTTTGCAGGAGATATTGTGTTGACTACAAATATAAAGTTATTCTGCTTATCTCTCCCTGCGGTAGTCTACGCTACGGTTTATTGTTTTAATTCTGTGTCTCTGTCAGTATTCAATTTATCTTGTTCCATCACTTGTTCGGGATCCATTTTGGGTTCCATCTCGTCCACTTTTTCTGGTGTCCCAATTTTTGCTTGTTGCTCCGACAAGCTTCCGGTTTCAGTTGCTGGAATGGTTTCACTTTCCTTTAGCCCCGCCTTCTCTACGTCCTGGTTTTTGAAGAGCTCAATGTCTGTTTTTGCTGTAAAGCGTCCACCATACAAGATCCAAGCATATCGACCAATCAAAACACAGGATGCAAGTAAAACGAGGCTCACAGACAGGCCGGCAAACACTTTCCATACTGAACCTGGAATTGAAATAAAATTATTTTTAGTATCAACTAATTCAAATATATTTGAACCATTTGATGCAGTGAAAAGGGGATTTAATGCATCTGCAAAATGTATCGACCCAGGCCAGCCTGCGCAGTCCGCGCAGGCTGACCTGTGTCGAAACGTTTTGCTTTTAGAACGCTTTTGCATATCAAAGGACCATTCTACCTCATGATGGAGTCGATTATTAGACAAAATGGATTTTATGGATCTATAATTATGTGACGACTTACTTGACATAATGCATCACGGAAATGCATCAAACACCCTTATGCCAGAGCATGGCTCATTCGTCAATTCAGTGGATGGAAGGATATGCCTGAGGAAAATAGTGTAGCCTCAGCCCTGATTATTCAGGCCAAGAACAAAGGAAGGGAGGTAATTATGCTGGTCATAACGACATACAGATATATGTGTTTCTTGTTTATCCTGACCCTACATTGACGGTCATCTTCTACCACTACTTCAACCCACAGGCTGTTTATTGACCTGCACATAAGAATGACAGCCTAAATCAAAGAGACACATTAGGAGGCGATAGAATATCTTCTGTTGTACGATGTTAAACCCGTAAAACACTTGGACTGGTCCAAATTGAAAGCATTTGCAGACGACAATAATATAAAAAGGACTCAAAAATTGATATTTGTTTTGGAAGGATAGAAAACATCGAGGGGAAAAAGAGAAAAAGCTATGTACATGCTATGTACTAGCATTTTCTCCTTTTTCCACGATGTTTTCAAAAGCATTCTTTCTCAGTGTCGTTAAAACTATGTATGGTAAATACTTAAGTCTTGAAATAAGATTTAAATAATTTCAAGCTTTTCTCTCTTCCGAATTTCTCAGCTAAACGGACGAAGTAGATCAGACTGGCAGCAAAGGCAAATGCAGTTATGAAAGACAATTTAACTCTTTACCAGACGACAAATTTTTAGATCAGTCAAAATTCAGACGTCAAATTAAATGTTGAACGGATTATGATATTTGTGTTTGAAAGCATAGAAAACATTGTGGGAAAAGGAGAAAATGCTGGTTACCTGCATTTTCTCCTTTTCCTACAATGTCTTCAAAAGTCCTTTCCCTACAATGTTTTAAAAAATTTCTTTCCCATAGGGGTGTTTTAAAATCGGGATTATGTGGTAAAGGGTTAAGGAGGAATCACCTGTATCACGAAACTTGATTTTTTTCTTTCTTAAAAAAAATTTTCAAGAGTTGCAGACAGATCGAGATCCTACCGTACATTTCTCTACTCACTTTCTTTTTCAGTCGGAAACATTATAAATACGTCAATGGTTAAATTGTCCCGGTTATCAAGATTGGTCGAGATGTGTATTACTTTATTTCATGATTTTCGATAGTTTATCGAGAAACAATGGTAATTATGGTTTGATATTTCATGGGTAAGACCAGTGGAAATACCGTTTTTATATTATTTAACTCTTCAATTGAAGGCGCAAACAGTAGTTCCCGCGCACTAGTTACATGTACCTAGGTAATCAGCACGTGCCTGTCAAATGGAGGGAAATATGACGTAATTTACGCTATATTTCTCGCGCTTTATGTAACATTGTAGTGCGTTGTCACGTGAGGGGGGGGGGGGGGGTGAGCTACGGGGAATTACCGAAAACAACTGTACTGGGTTTTGATGAAAGTTTCAACAAAATAGGGGTTAGAAGCGTGAATATTTGTTTTTTTTTCGGTGAACGATCGAAATTTATTTCATCTCGTGAAAATATTACCGATGGTGTTCACTCCATAAAATAGGCCTAGATTTCGATCGTTCGTCGAAAAATAAATATCCTCCATTTACTCACCTTCGCTTTCCGTCGGAAATATAATAAATACGTCAGTGGTTGTATTCTCCCGGTTATCATTTGTCAGTGCAGTTATATCTGCGTTGGTCACAGATTTGTCTGTTGTTCTTTGAGCAGGTGATGGTTGTTGTGTCACCGTTTGTGGAAGTATTTCTGTGGTCTTAGGTGGGTTATTTGAGGTTTTCACTGTGAGTCCCGGCTCTACATTGACAGCTTTCTGTAACATTTATTTACTTAAATGAGAATTAAACGATATTTATAGGCTAGTTACTACAATGTTTTTTCCCTACAATGTTTTCAAAAAATCCTTACGCAGGCTCATGAAAATTAGGTATTGTTTGGTTAAAGGTCTAGATGTTACAAATCAAAGCTTTATCAGTTTTCAGAGTAACTGTTAGATTAGTTACGTCCCCTGATACAGCAAGTGTATAGGGATCGGTACAGGCTACTAAAATCGGGCGGAATTCTGCCCGTCTATTTTTAGAACAGCCATGACGCGAGACTAATAGAGATTCAGGAGAGGTCACTCTTGCTTCCTACACAGTAGATTTTCCAATATTTTTGAACGCACAAATGAGAGAATTGTATTTTGGGTATCACATTTTAATGTAATTTCTGCTAATGTCTTTTAGTTTCGATTACTAATTTCACATTGTGCAAAAAATTGCAAATATTGCAAAAGTGGAAATGTGTAAAATGCTCTGATTGGCTATTCATTAGTATTCATGTAGCCCAATGAAAAACAACGACATTACATAGCCTGTACACGTTGTAATATGTATATCTACAACGGGGAGCAGTTAAAAAACTGTCAAATAGATAATCAAAGTACTAACGGTACAGGATTTTTTTGAGAGGACATGAACGAAATGCATCTTTACGATGAGAAGTCGTAACGCAATGCCTAATCGGGTTTATTTCTCCTCTCGACACTTTGTTTGGAGTTATGCAACCCACCCTTCTGGTTGATACTATCATATGCCTCTTATATCTGTTTAACGATTTATAATGTAACAAGGGCGAAACAATGATGTACATTTGGATTTGTTATCCAAAATGCTATATATTTTGGACTGAAGGCCTTTTCTAAGCAATGAAAAATACATTGCGTTGTATTGTAGTGTATTGTTACCATTACGTGAATAGGCTAAATATTGCTAAAAAATGTTAACTAATGTAGAGGAGGACTACACAACTACTTAGCGGCATTTCAATTGTAAATTAGTTAAGTAGTGTTTTCACCTGGACTACATTCACGGTGGTTGTGGCCGTAGCTGATAAGCCACACGGGTTCGTTGATGTGAGAATGAGCTCGTAAACACCGGGCTCTGGTTGAGACTTCACAATAACGTTTCTTTCTAAAAAAAAATAAAGCATAAGTATTTCATGTTTTTGAGATTATCATATGTCTCAAGATTTAACCCTTAGGTTACTAAGCGCGACTCACTGACCTTTGCGGACAGTGCAGACCAAGATCAGACTGCACAGAAACGTGCAGTCTGATCTTTGATCTACACAGTCCGATAAAGAGATATTTTTCTCCAAAAAATAAGTTTGAAATAACCTTATTGGGGTTTTTACTATCGGCTTGAAAGGTTCATTTAAATTATTCAGAAGGTTAAGATTTAATATAGGAACCTCAAAAAGGTTTTGCTCTTTGATAGTACACTAAACAGAATTATTTTACTACCCAAGCTTCCTTTAACATTTTCGAGATGATTTGCAGATGTAGGTCTGGTTCTATACTCACCGAACTCCGATCCTAGTTATATGACTGGCTAGGACATTATATCTTAGCCAATATACTAGCAAGGATTGGAATGTGAAAAGAGAACAACTTCTACAATTCTTGTGGATACGAGTCCTGATGTATTTACTTTCTGTTTGTTTGATTATCTTTAACGTCTACTTCAACAGCACACTAGTCATATGATTATGGCGGTTCCAACAACCTCTGCCATATATTATGGGACTTCTATTCGTACTGGGATTCAAGTATGTTTCCACCAATACAGCTTGAAAGGAACTCGGTACCCCCGAAATAAAACTAGTACCCAAGGCGACCCAAATTTATCTCCGTTTGCTTTGTACAGTGGAGAGCAACTTGACACTTCTGCTTCTGTTGTAAATGAGCAATACTGTAAAAAAGGGCCATCTGCAAAAAGTATCGAGCCAGATCCTGCGCAGTCCCCAGACGCTGACCTGGATCGAAACATTTTTCTCTTCGTCAATTTTCTTCATGTTAAAGGACCATTCTACCTCATGATTCAGTTGATTGTTAAACAAAGCGGTTTCTGCGGATACAGAATCATGTGATGCCTTGCTCGGTACGTTGCATCGCGGAGATACATTAAACCCCCTTTTGCTAGAGCATGACCCAAATACATTGAATAGTTTTATATTAGCTCAAGATAATTTACTTTTTTTTTTCTTTCTTAAAAACATGTTTAGTCGTAGTAGCCAGTGAACGACAGGCGTTTCCTAAAATTGCCATAATATGACTGCGATACTGTTAAAAGCAGTATAAAAATCCATTCGAATAATAAAACAACAAACCGTCATAAATATACACATACATGTATTTTGACAAATCGGCTCTGGCTTTCTCTCTTTCTCTCTCTCTCTCTCTCTCTCAGTGATTAATAAAGTCGACCTTTAGAATTAGTGAACATTTTCTGACTTTAGAAATAACACAAATACTATTTGAATGATTAAATGATGTTTTGTTATAGATAGATTTCAACAGGATGAAATCCAAGATCAGTCCATAGGTTCGATGCAGCCTGATCTTGATGAAAACTGTCTACGAAAGCTCATGAAATGCATGCATGCATAAGTAAAGTTTTACCTACCTCCATGAGGTATTTCAAAATATGAATTTGCACTGACTGTAACGGTGGCGTCTTGAACTTGTGGATCAAATAAGCTTACTTTCACAACCGTTGAGCCGATCTCAGCTCCGGTGCTGATCTTGACTTCTGCGGGCGTTCCTTTGAATTCTGGTATGTTGGTATCTATAATTTGTGTCAAACTTTAAGTAAACCCATTGTCAAGTACATGTAGGTTGATCTAGACTTTGTTAGTGAATGACTGAATGGTGATTTACGCCGCTTTCAGTATTATTTCAGTCATACCACGGCAGCAGCTTACATATTCATTTATACAGATTTCAGCACTACTAGGGTAGGACTTTGAGGTGCCTTGCCAAAGGACAATCCGAAGAAAAATCAAGTGCTTTCAGTGAGGCTCGTGTCTGGAGCCTCCAAGCTATTAGTACTATACATTATCAATGGAAATCGCACAAAGAAGAAATACTTGATGGAAAAGAAATTAATCATTTCGAGTAAGATGCTGTGAGTAGCAATCGAATCTTTTTCAAATTTGTATGATGAATGGATTTGATTTAATTACATTATCTGTGAAAAGGGGGTTTGCGACATGTGCAAACACAATCGACCCAGGTAAGACTGTGCAGTCCGCGCAGGCTGACCTAGATCGAAAGTTTTTGCCACTTGTCAATTTACCGCATGTTAACTCTTTACCATACAATCCCAACTTTTAACGACCCTGAAAAAGAAGCCTTTCGAAAATATTGTGGGAAAAGGAGAAAATGCTGGTAACCAGCATTTTCTCCTTTTCCCACAATGTTTTCTACCCTTTTCAACACAAATTTCAGTTTTTGAGTAACATTTATTTTGTTGTCTGCAAATGCTTTCAGCTTGGACCAGTCTAAAATTTTGTTGTTTGGTAAAGAGTTAAATGACCATTCTATCTCATGAATCAATCAGTTGCTATACAAAATGGATTTTATGGATCCCAAATCCATGACTATGTGATGAGTTGCTTGGTATGAAGTATCACGTAGATGCATTAAACCCCCTTTTGCCAGAGCATGGCTCATAGCGTGTTTTTTTTTTTTTTTTTTTTTAATGAATACCTGAAAACTTTTGGTTGGAAATTATTTTTTACCAAATTTTATTCGTATGAGCTTGAAAACTGGAAGACTAAAAGACTGTACTTTGTAGTCAGTCTTTTATTACTATCCACGTTATTGCAGGCCCACTCTGTATACAGTAATCCCGATGAATTAACTCTTTACCAAACGGTAAAAGTTTAGACTTGTCCAAATTCAAAGCATTTGCAGACGACAATTTCGTTGTGGCCAAAAAGTACGGATTTATCTCTCAAGGGTTAGAAAACATTGTGGGAAACTGGGAAATTGTTGGTCACTAGTATTTTATCCTGTTCCTACAAGGTTTTCGAAGGGTCTTTCTAATTCAGGGATTGCGTGGTAAAGGGTTAATCTTTTACCAAACAACAAAATTTTAGACATATCCAAATTGAAACCGTTTTCAGACAACAAGTTAATGTGACTTAAATATTACAATATTGTGACTTAAATATTACAATTTGCTTTTTGGAAGGGTAGAAAATATTGTGACTGTGGGAAAGGGAGAAAATGCTGGTTACCAGCATGTTCTCCTAATCACGATGTTTTCAAAAGCCTTCTTTCTCATAATCGTAATTCTTGGAATTTTGTGGTAAAGGGTTCCATGTTAGGTACAAAACCAAGATTTAACTCTTTACCAGACGGCCAGAGCAATTGCAGACGACAAATCTAATTGCGGCTCTAATGGTGGAATTTGTTTCGAAAGAGCAGAAAACACTGAGGATTACAAACACTCCTTCCTTTAATTTTCTCACGACAGTTTGAAAGTAACATTCCCAAAGGTCATTATGATCCGGGATCTTTGGGTAGAAGAGTAAGAGCGGGCCATGACAAAAAACCTAATTTTACCTTCGTCCATGCCAGCAGCGATCGCATAAATCCGACCTGATTCCTTGGAGGCAGTGCTAAAATCTATAACCTCTCCCAAGGTAGGACCTTCTGTACTGGCCATAAAATAGACATGGCCATCAATCTCGCCATCAACGTACGGTATACTGCTCTCGCCTTGCACATACCTACAGTAATAGTGACACACCATCGTCTGTGATACAAGTACAAGTTTTATACGCAGATCAGGTGTTTTCTTTTGTATATATGAGCCACGGTCTGTGAAAAGGAGGTTAAATGCATCTGCAGAAAGTATCGACCCATGTCAGCGCAGTTCGCATAGAGAGAAATGTGTCGAAGCTTTTTGCCCTTTGTAAATCTTCTGCGTGCCCAAGGACAATTCTTCCTCATGATTCAGTCGGCCGTAGGACAATACAGATTTTATGGATCCATGATTATGAGATGACATGCTTAGTATAATGTATCTCGGGGATGCATTAAACCTCCCTTCTCCCAGAGCGCCTCTCAATTATAGAAAATCAGGGTCCGTATTCACCAACCATTCTTAAGAACATTCTTGGTCTTGTTCTCCAAAATTTTCCAAATTTGAAAGTAACACACCTTCTGATTGGCTAAACCGTACGGTTTAGCCAATCAGAAGTTGTGTTACTTTCAAATTTGGAAAATCTTGAAGAATAAGTCTAAGAACATTCTTAAGAATGGTTGGTGAATACGGACCCTGATCAAAGTCTCGATAGTCAAAAAGTTATAGGAAAGTTCGTATTATTTCAAACAAGATATTTCTTTAAAAAAAGATAAACGGATAAGATAAGAGATACTAGAATATAAATATTGAAACTCTTTCGTGGCTCATTATGAAGTAGAATAATAAAAAGTAATCTCACGAGCAACTGCCATTCTTTCCTCACTGTTTTGCATTGTGTTGAAAAGTAGTATTGGGTTATTGGGTAACGCTTATGAAAATATTAAATTTCCAAATAGCACAAGAAAAGAATCATTCTCTTCTACATTATTTTGCTGTGGTATGAATCAAGGCCTCGGGGTATCGATTACCAGTGAAAAAGCTTGCTAATAGTGGTTTCCTTTCCTTTCATAACCGAGTGAACAAACATGCCAGCAGTGGACCGCCTAATAAACATGTGCACATTTTGACCAATCGCAAATTACCTTCTATTCATTCTTTATCAATACCTAGAATTTTATCAAAAGCCAGCGCATTCAGCTACGCCGAAAAAAAAGTTAATATTCTGGATTCTTTGCGAAAACCAAACATGGGTGAATTAGTACATGGATGGCTGGATGTAGACTATAGGAATTTCATGAAATTAACTGGATCAGTTTTTAGTGGAAACAGTAATTGTTTGAAGGATCGAAAATTAGCTCTTACCATCCAATCCGATCGCCCTCTTGTACCTGGAGTAGGAGAGTTCCGGACGGTATGACACCTCCGGTCTTTGGTACACTTGTTACTATAAATGGAATAAAATTTAATCCGTGTCCATTACGTCATGATTTTGAAAGACAGGAAATATGCACAAAATGAAAACCTGAGCCACGTGTGCTATTCATAGCAGTCTTTTTAAGTCAAACGGTAAGTCTGGAATAGAGAGAGGGAGAGAGAGTGAGAGAGAGACTAGTCAGCGTAAGAAATAAGGCTTAAAGCATTTCGGTCGTACTCTGGGAAAAGGAGGTTTGATGCATCGTCGTATACCATTGTACCAAGCAAGTCATAACATAATTATGGATCCACAAAATCAAATTTGTCTAATCCGATTGAATCATGAGGTAGAATGGTCCTTTGACAAACAGAAAATTTACCCTCAGCGAAAAAGATTCGACCCATGTCAGCCTGCGCAAACTACGCAGGCTACATGGGTCGATACTTTTTTTGCAGAAGCATTAAAGCCCTGTTTCACAAAGCATAGCTCAGTTGTTTTAGACTGACCCATTACATCCCGAAACAAATATGTGATAGAAGCATATGAACATATTTATGTAAAAATACGAATAATCAACACTGATCAAGATTCAATGCACAGTCTATATGTATATGAATACACTGATACTGCGAAAGGATCAACTGCTCGTTACACGTAACTTCTCCTTTTTACCAAATTATTTGAGCCATGCTCTTGCAGGGGGGGGGGGGGGGGGGGTTTAATGCATCTCTGTCAAGCATTATAACAAGTAAGTCATCATAGTATAATTATACATCCCTAAAATGGGTTTTGTATAACAACCTAGTAAATCATGAGGTAAACTTTTCCTTTGACATGCAGAAAATTGGTCAAAGGCAAAAAGTTTCGGCGCAGGCTGGCCTACGCAGGCTGACCCGGATCGATGCTTTTTGCAAAAGTATTAAGCCACCTTTTCACACAACATGGCTCATTTATGAATTTTATCTCGGCATGACGAATAAAATGCGACTGCATGTGTTAAATATATTGAAAAATGTTTTTCTAAATACTTGTATTGATATAAGATCGTGTTTTTTCCCTCCTTTTCTAATTGCATGTTTACACTCGAAAATCTTAATTAACCCTTTCCTAAACGGCAAATTCACATTTGAAGACGACAAACTCGAAATTAGTATAAATTAATTAAAGTTTCCTGATAGGGTATAAAACATTTGGTAAAAAGGAGATAATGCTGATTACCACAACTTTCTTCTTTCCCAACATTGTTTTCAAAAGCTATCGTTTACGACTTTTTAAAAAGTCGGGATAGTACGTTAAAGGGTTAATCATAAAGTTAAACGGAAAACACGAACCCTCAATCGTAAAATCTCCAGCCACACGGTACTTATCCGGGTCAGCAGTCGGTCTCCAGACTAGAAATCTGACGTCTCCCGGCTTGACAACGTGGCTCTTAACCGCATGTACAAGTCCGCAACATGCAAAACGGTACATATCTGACGATACCAGGTACAGCACTCCTGTAATACATGTATTGTTCTATATTTGATACTTTGTAATATTAAATTGTACTTTTCGGATTTTAAGCATAAAACTGCTACAAAATAATTTCTTGTTACGAGCTAATAGATAGATAGATAGATAGATAGATAGATCTTGCCAGACAAGTCGTCGAGATTATCCCCGTGCTTTTTGAAATCTTTGTCTCCAACAGTCACAGATTTTGTGCAGAGCTCTGCTGTGGCAACTGTAACGAAAATGCAAAGATAACAAGCCGCTATGACTTAAACCATATCGCATGGTGTCTTTGATCAGCCAATTAAGGACACATGCCAGTTTCTCTGGCGGTTTGCGCATGTTTCCTTTTTGTAAATTCTATGTATTTGTTTTTTTCTTTTTTTTTTTTACTTTTTACAAGATATCAGCGAGCACTATCTCCGTGCAAAATTTTAAAAAATGTCCATTGATTTTAATTTTCAGAAATGATCAGAAAATAAGTTTTTGTTGACACGTAAGAACATTTCTAGTTGCTACTGTGATCTGTCTGGTCACTTAATTCTTCGATTAATCCTTTTTAATATTGGCAAACATTAAATCTTTAAGAATAATCATTTATTTGAGCAGTTTCAGTTACTTTAGGAATCTTTTTTTAATTGTGAAATTTTCGTTCATTTTGACAAGAGTTATCTTCTTTGAAGAACTGCATTTTTTATATTTTGCTTAGCAAGATATGTTTTTCCCCACATACAATATATAAAATATCTGAGCGAAAATGAGAGATATCTGTCCGTAGGAAAAAGAATGTGGCATATGTCCTTAATATTAAAACACAAAAATCAGCAATCTAATAAAACAAGCCAGAAAATGGCCTTTTACAATACAATAACGACTTTTAACGCCTTTGCTATGGACAAGTTTTGAAATCATTGTGGGCCAGTGAACAATGGCTCGTAACTAAACGTACCGTACCGATGAAAGACGAAATTTTCTCTTGGTTAGATATTTGCCCTCTGTAAAAATTATATATAAGACCTGCTGTAAGGTTTAAAAATAGTCCACACTGTAGATAAAACTAATTTTGACACAGACTTTACATAACTAAATCGAGACACAATTTTTCAACTTACCAGCGTACTCAGACATGATCACGAAAATTAAACCTAAAACTAACCCCATCACGATTTGCTTCTTGAGCACTTCTATGTCACTCGAGCTGCTTACCATTTCTCGAGAACATCGAATCAATCAATCGATCATCGATCATCTTGCTTGACAAAAGCCAGAAAAATACGATGAGAGAAACTGCCAGTGCACGTTCTCACCGTTAAAAAGCAATTACTATCTCAAACCCTCAGAGCGGTGGATTAACCTTTAAGCTGCTAACCGTGACTCACTGACCTTTTGCGGACAGTGTAGATCACGATCAGACAGCAAAGAACATGCAGTCTGATCTCGAATCTACACTCTTCTTTAAGGAGATGTTTTTCTCTAAAAGTGAAGTTTGAAATAACATTATTCGGGATTTTACTAGCGGCTTGAAAGTTTTATCCAACTTATCAAGCAGGACGAGGGTTAATGAAATGGACATCAGTTTTGGTTCCTTTGCCTTAATTCTTATGTTGCTATATCGAAACTTTTTGTGCATTTGCAAACAGTGAAGGTCAAGATCAAACTGCATTGAACATGCAGTCTGATCTTAGATCTCCACTGTCCGTTATTATGAGTTCCACCCAACAGAAAGAGCCTTGGCATTCCAATATATCTATTGTTTGTTTTATTTGCCATTGAAAGCCATGAAGATATCGTTATAGCGTAGATCTAAAATAAGGCTGTAGTCCTACTTTTTGTTCAGGCTGATCTTGATCGAAACTGTCTGCAAAAATTGTAACATTGCCAACAGTATATCAAGAACGCAAACAAATCATTATGTTATAATCTTTAGACTGTTTTCCAAGCAATATCCCACAAAATGGTGGACAGTGGAGATCTAAGATCAGATCGTAGGTTATGTGCGGCCTGATCTTAGATCCCCTGTGTCCGAGATAGTAAGTTAAGTGGTGCTCATCGCTTGAGTCCAAGTTATTCCTTTACCGTAGACATTGATTTCATACTAATCTAAAAAGATAAGAAAATGTCTTTTTATTTCATCAGTATGTAGATCTATCCATATGATAAAATAAAAAAATAAATAGATAAATAAACGAATAAATAAATAAATAAATAAATACCACAACCACTAATAAAAATAATAATGATCTAAAAAGAGATAATATTGTGATGAAAGTAGATTTTGCTTAAATCATACTATCTTTTTCTAATCATGTTTTAAAAACTATCAACTGCTGCGGCTTGAAATATCGTATTTGAATAGTAAGGGTCCATTAAAATTTATGTCTCATTGATATCCACTTTGTCTTGATCGTATGTATGACAACGGTCGGTCAATCCGGACAAAAAAATCTCCAAGCAACTCATCACGAACCCAAAACTTCCCTTTTAATGTCTTTCGTATGGACTGCTGTCCGGGGGAAAAGATACTTGGTGCGAACAATTAATGTCCCCGCAGTATTTTCTAGTCCGAAAATGATGTATATTTTACTCTTCTTCAAAGTTCTACACAACATTGTCTGAAAAGAAGCAAATGTTGATAACCAGCATTTTCAATGATTAATTTCATCATTGTGTCAAATTTTATTTGTTGTCTGCAAAGCTTTCAATATGAGTGAGACTAAAACTTTGTTATCTAAGGAGTTAAAAGTTAATTAGTTTTTAGTGAAGTTACAGAGGATATCGTCACTAGTTATGATATCAATTTACTGTAATGGTATCATTTTCTTGCCAAAACAATTTTTTATTATAATTAAATGAAGTTGACGTGTAAAGGGTTCCAAAGATTTTACCCTTTTTTTTATTTAGATAGGTAAATACAAATTATATATGGTATGATTTTACCCCCCCTTTTTTTAGATAGGTAAATGCAAATTATATATTATGGTAAATATAATGACCTGAACGGATAATGTTTTGAAGATTCTATAGGTTTACAACACCAGTTGTCACTGAAAATGCTCCACTGCTCCTACCTCACTGTATTTTAAATCTTTACCAGACAGTTCTGATTTTTAATGACCCTATGGGAAAATACTTGTAAAAACATTATATGGTAAAGGAGAAAACGCTGGTAACCAGCATTTTCTCATTTTTCCACAACGTTTTCCAGCCTATGAAGGACAAATTTTGTCATTTGAGCAACATTCGATTCGTCGTCTGCAAATGCTTACAATTTGGACAAGTCTGCAATTTTGCTGTTTGGTAAAGAGTCAATCTCTTTCACTTATCTTCGATGATTATGCAGACAGTCATATACACGTATGTACCTAAGGTTATATATATACAAATTGTATTAATCCTTGATAGACGGCAAAGTTTTCGTGCTGTCGAAAGTGAAGGCATCTGCTGTTGATAATTGTTGAAAGTGTCTCAAATGGTGGGATTTATCTTTTAAAGTGTAGAAAATATTTAATCTTTCACAGACCGGCACTCATTCTCAGTCGATACATGCCAAAAGCGTTGGTCGAGCTTTTGAGTGAAACAGGTTGGTGAAGGTCATGTTTTGAACCTTCCGACCCACCCACCTCAGTCGCTCGTTTCAATTCAGTTCCTTTCTAGTTCAGCTCAGCTTCGGTGCTTCACAATGATACACTGGATATGTTGGGACGATAAACCGACTTGAAAATCAGCCTTATACCTATATAAGTCATCCTCGAGACCGATTTCAGGGTCTGGTTTCCGTATTAAGGTCCGTTTATACAGAGCGCGAACGCAAACGCGTCCAACGCGAACACGAACGCGAACGCGACTTTTGAGCAGTTTTGCCATTCAAATAGAGCAGGAACCCGAACGCGGAAAACCGTCGACGGCTTTCGAGGCGGCTCGTCTTTTTCTTGCTGTGAGAGATAAAATTTGGTCATTTGGAATCATAGAGTCAGACACGGAGGAGATCATAGTACTGTATTTGTACGCAAAACAACGGAGGAAGAGAAAGAGGAGTGTGGCAGTGCACGAAATTTTACAGAGAAGAGGTGAATTTGGAGAGTAGCACCACCTCGTACAAGAACTACATTTTCATCCTGCATGATTCTTCTCAATTTCAAGAATCATGGCTTCTGTCTTGTCCATTGTCTTGTCCATTCTTCTCCAAACTTCACAAGCAAAGTAGACTGACGCTAGTGCCTAGCTTTTTCTTGGAACGGTCAGGCGTACAAGTTTCTATTTGTGGAAATGATGCAAGGGAAGTACCTGCTGATTGGTTGATAGCAAAAAAGCCGCGCGACCTTCTCAGAAAATTCGGTCTGGGGGCAATCAAGGCGGTCGTTCGCGCGAACAAATATTTGTTCGCGTGCGCACTCTATTTGAACGGTTCCTCTACAAATGACTAAAATATTCCAGGACGAAAAATCGCGTTCGCCTTCGCGCTCTGTATAAACGGACCTTTATTGTTGTCCTCGTTTTAGGGACTGAAACGTGTCGTAGCGAGCACAATGTACATTATATCAATAACAATAACAATTCTGGAGACCCGGCTAGCCGCAGCCTATACACTGGCGGTAAAACCACGCTGCCTAATAGAATTAGATAAATACTGAGGACTGAAATATACATAAACATTATAGGATAACCAAGCCAGAAAGTACCCCTTTTACCTTATTGTTTTCCAAATTGTTTAACTCTTTACCAAACGACAAAATTCTAGACCTGTCCAAATTGAAAACATTTGCAGACGACAAATCAAAAGTAGTCCAAATCGTGATATTTTATATTTGATAGGGCAGAAGACACTGAGACAAATTCCAACGATGTTTTCAAATACCGTCTCTGTCATGGTTGTTTAAAGTCGGGATTGTGCGGTAAAGGGTTAAACGTGAATTGTTTTAATTAGGTATAATTTTCAAGATTAGATGGAAATCTAAATGATCGTTGGAAACGCAGCAGATGCCGCCAACAAAATATGTGTCTGAAAATACACGTAGGCTTAACAGCAATAGATTTTAACGTTATACCAGTATTGACAAGAAAAAGATAATACCGTAAATCATTTGCTAAGGGGGAATAAGCGCCGCTGGGTATCGATTAAACCTTTAGCTACTAAGCGGGACTCACTGACCTTTATCGGACAGTGTAGATCAAGACCAGACTGCACAGAGCGTGCAGTCTGATCTTGATCTACACTGTTCGATAAGGAGATACTTTTCTTTAAAAAAAAAAAAGCTTGAAATAACATTATTCGGGTTTTTTACTATCGGCTTGATAGTCTTGTTACACGTTACAGGATAAGGGTTAACGGTAGCAACCCGTGTATACTGGTGTCATAATGGGCCCGCAAAATGGTCAGGGTTCGTAGTCATCAACCATTCTTAAGAATATTCTTTGTCTAGTTCTAATTTCAGAAAGTAACACAATTTCTGATTGGCTAAACCATTTGGTTTAGCCAGTCAGAAGCCGTGTTATTTTCAAATACAGAAAATTCTTGAAAATAAGGCTTAGAATATTCTTAAGAATAGTTGGAAAATAAGGACCCGGCAAAAAGGCCCGCAGGGGTCCGCGGAATACATATGTCCATATTTTTCACCATCAAAAATATCATAATACTGTTTATTTAATCGAGATTAATACCAAGACCAAGTAGGTCAAAAACCAGCTTTTCACAGCTATGCCAAATATTGACCACACGTGTTGTATCGTCTAATTGCCTATAGTTCTGACCTTGATTATTTATCGGTCTGACCTTGATCTTAGTGCACCGGGTATTTAAAGTGAGACGTTCTTCATTGCTTTACTTGACGACCAAATTTTAGACTTGTCCAGTTTGAAAAAAAATCAGCAGAGGACAAATCGAATGTAGCTTGTTTGGTAGAATTTGTACTAGATAAGGTAAAATGGATTTTGTGAAGAAAAGGAGGAAATATTGAAATCTTCTTCTTTCCCCACAATGTTTTGAAAAAAAAAAAAAAAAAAAGCGGTACACAGCAGGATCGTTGAAAAACAAGGGATTATTTGTTAATGGGTCAAACTCGGATAATAATCAGGGCTTCTTTACAGGCTGAAAAGGCCAATAACCGCGATCAAAGGGCGAGGAGTAACATTATATTTGAAATCTAAACTCTATCAGTCTGTCTTTTGACGTCCTGTGCCACTGGAATTGCCATTAATGTGATTTATAACCAGACTAGTATACATCTATCTGCTCCAATCTCAAGTTGAACTACTATTGTTTTGAACTTATCATGTTTGAGCCATGTTCTGGCAAAAGGGGGTTTAATGCACTTCCGTGATGAATTATACCAAGTCATCACATCATAAGGAATCTTTAAAATCCATTTCGTCTGACAATTGACTGAACAAGGAGGTAGATTGATCTTTAGTATGCATAGAATTTAGCTATAGCAAAAAGTTTCAACCTATATCAGCCTGCGCACACTGCGCAGGCTGACATGTGTCGATAGTTTATGAAGATGCATTAAGCCCCCTTTTTCATAGAACATGGATCATTAACATTTTCTTTAACCTCCAGATCCGGCTTGGGCATCTGGTAAAGTGTAAGAATCGTAACCTCGAGATCTCGGTTTCAGGCCTTCCTTGAAGCACAAGGTCTTTCGTGGGAGTGTCCTCGGGCAAGGCACTCCAGAGTCCTAGCTTTATACTGGTGAAACTCAGGACATGCATGAATATGTGAGCTGTCACCGTATATGACTGAAATAATGTTGTAAGCGGCTTAAAGCATCATTCAATAAATTTTACCTTTCCTTAGATTACCCCGAGTTTCATTGACCATGAAGAAGAGGCCTTCTGAAAATATTGTGAGAAAAAGAGAACATGCTTGTAACCAGCATTTTCTCCTTTTCCCACAAAGTTTTCCTACCCCTTCAAAGACAAATCCCATCATTTGAGCCACACTGAATTTGTCGTCTGCGAATGCTTTCAATTTGGACAAGTCTAAAAATTTGTCGTTTGGCAGATTTAACTAGATCCAGCTAAGCACAACTTAAGCTGTTTTTTTAGTAAACAGTGTAGGTGAAGATTTTATAACACAGACGGTCCATGTGATCTTCGATTTACATATTCAGAAAATTTTAGAAGATACTCTGGTTGTAACAACCTTATTCCTTTACCAAACAATCCCATGATTTGACGACCCCGATGAAGGTAGGAAGCTTAATAAAAAAAAAAAAAGCATTGTGGGGAAAAAGAATTAAATGCTGGTATCCAGCATTTCATCCCTTTCCAACTATGTTCTCTGCTCTATCAAAGTTTATCCGAAATTAGATCATCCTATTTTGGATCTGTCAAGCCCCGATAGCCTATAAGTATTTTGCATGTTTTGAAATTCTGTCGTTCCACTATGCAGCAAGACGCATATGATCGTCTGCAAAAGGTAACGAAAGCATGAACGATCTTAAAAAAGAACAGACAACACAAGAAGTGTCAGGATTTGTACATCACACATTCAATATGAAGAGAAAAAAGAAAGTATCTTTGCAACAAACGCCTCATTTTCGTTGCCTCATTGTTTTGCATATTGTTGAAAAATGAAATTTTTAATAAAATACGCTTTTCAAGATTAGATCTTAATCAAACTAGCCGATGGAAAAAGGAGCAATTGCCGCTTAAACTGCAATGTCAGAAAAAACATGCAGCCCTGGGTCGGTATTCACCAACCATTCTTAAGAACGTTCTTAATCTTATTCTCCAGAATTTTCTAAATTTGAAAGCGACATAACTTCCGATTGGCTAAACCATTTGGTTTAGCCTATCAGAAGTTGAGTTACTTCCAAATTTAGAAGATCTTCGAGAAAAAGACTAAGGATATTCTTAAGAACGGTTGGTGAATAGGGACCTTGGTATCTTGGTGTCACAAATTGATAAAAAAAATAGGCCCGCAGAGTACAAGTGTCCACATTTTTACCAATCGCAAATAGTTCTATTTATTCATTCGAGACAAATGCAAAGGAGTAGGTCAAAAGCTAGTTTATACAGCAAAGCAAAAAAGTATTTATTCTACAGGGCTGTGATGATAACTTTGATATAAATATATGTTTTTTTTTTTTTCCTTCTCAAACGAAAACAATGGCATTTCGAAAGACACATTGCGTTTTTAACAGTTTTAGTAGTCAACTCTAACGAGAGACGAACAATAAATCGAGAAGACGGGTCATTCTTCAGTTATTTTCCTTGATTCCTCTCCAGTACCACGTTGGTCTTCATAAGGGGATTACTTGTTTTTTATCCTTGATTTTCTTGCACGACACAAATGTTTTCTTGAATTTATATCTCAGCTAAATCTGTTTAGATTGTTTTACAATTCGAAATATACACATTTCTCTGCATCCTCGTTGACCGATTTCCGATGTATTCCGTATACTACATTCATCGCCCCTAGGTTATCTCGCGTATGTTTTCTCGTTCTCATGAATTATTCATGAGGCATTTTGATTGGTAATCTCAGTTTTTCAGTGAGAAAATTTAATCTATTTTTATCAACCATAATATCATGCTGTCATTTCTATTTTTACCTCATCTACAACCAATCAAATCGAGGAAAAGTAGTTTACGGAATACATCGGAAATGGGACAACGAGGATGACGTCACCCCTGCTACATACCCCTAAGGACTGTAACAGCACGCTGTATTTCTGAATATTTGCCTTTGTATACAAGGATTTGTAATGTCTGGCCTGGACCGTCGTAAGGCAAATGTCACAGAAGGAAGGACCACCGGCGGCCGCCATATTCGTTGATAATGATGTGGGTTTTACCCGGTTTATTCATAACAGCGGAAGAAATGTGATAATCCTCCATTACAAGAGAGTATCGTTATGTTATCGACAATTCGATTGGCTATTGGGTGTAATTCGCAATCTTGTGAATATTCATAGAAACGACGGTTTCGCAATTGAATGTCCCAGGCGTGATGAATAGTAATACTTCACACCTGGGTTAACGAGGGTCATCTCTCTGATAATTGAGAAAGGAATCTGCTTTGAAATTATATCTACACATAATCGCGAATGAAATCAACATTTCCAAGGAAACCAATGATAAAAACAAAGTAATACAGGTAAAAGGACCAATCTGTTATTTTGTTACCTTTAGTCGTTATCTGGCAAGGAGGATAATTTGACTAACAGGAATGGCCCTCATTTTTGAATATCACACCACCAACAACAACCACAAGAATCTGTTAAAGGTAATATTTTGCGTACATCTCAAAAAACGCCAACACAAAATACTATTACACATGTGTATCGAGGTCATACGTTTCTTGTTCAGCTTTTTCAATACTTCACGTACTTTGATTCACTTCTTTGTTTTTCACTGTTGGCCGATTTGTCCATTAATTTCTGATCGTCATGTAATTGTTATTATTATCTTTGGCTGACAAAAGTCACGTTTATTTCTGTGTCCCCTGTGAAAAAGTGTACAATATTTTCTGAGAACCTCAGCTTTTGTGCAGTCGTATTCTTAGAAATACCCAGTTCCTTTTTTTTGCGGTTTGAAAAGAGAGATAATTTGGTTGTTTTTCATGGAGACTGAATTTTTAATTCATGTCGAACGTTAAGCATACTGAAACTCCTTTTCTTTCCAGAAAAAATCTTAAACAGTATTTGCCAACCGATAAAATGGATGAATTTTCTACTGCCTTCATTCGTATAATCACAATTTCTTTTGTTCAAGATGTAGATAAAAGAAAATCTGTTTTGTACAGCCAGGCCGCTAGAAAGATACATAGGCCTACAGTTGCTAATTTTTCGTTCTCAACATGGTTGCTTGATTTTAACCCTTAAGCGGCTAATCGCGACTCGAGGACCTTTTGCGGAGAGTGTAGATCAAGAATAGACTGTGCGGAACGTGCAGTCTGATTGTCGATCCACACTATCCGGTTAGGAGATATTTTTCCTCTAAAAATACCTTTGAAATTGCAACATTGGAGTTTTCATTTCATTATGGGCTTGAAAGTTTCGTTTGACTTATTTAGCAGGTAAAAAAAGTTAAAACCCATGTGTTAATAGTGTCTGCGTAACAGTGCCCCAAACGAATGACGTGAGCCGTTTTAGCAGTATTGCACAAGCATTCTTATCTTGTCCCGCTGGCAGTCACAATCATTGCATACCCTAAAGCTCTCGTAGCTGGTCGCGTCAGAATCTTAACTCTGTTCAAAATACTGTTTAATAATAAAGTAGCCCCGTCAGGTCCCACTGGCACTAGTGCCAGTGCTGTACAACGGTGTCAACTGTCACCAGGCCGGACGCACGGGTATGCATGTCTATAAGATATTCGCATTTGATCGCTTTGAAGTCCTGCGAAACTGTAAAACGTACTTTTGATCTCTTGCGAAGAGTCTAGCATCCGCCAGTGTTTGAACTTCGACGGCGAGACTGCTGTTTAACAATTCACATCACATCTTGTGAACTGTGCAAGACTGCATCTCTTCCTACAGGTATGTACAAACAATATATGAGTGCTCTGTTTAAGGGAGTCTAAATACATCTGCGAAAAGTATCGACTCAGGTCAGCCTGCGCAGTCTGTGCAGGCTGACCTGGGCCGAAACCTTTAGCTGTTGGTCAATTTCTGTATGTCAAAGGACCATTCTACCTCTTAATTAAGTCGGTTGTCAAAAAATAGTGGTTATTATGGATCAATGATGATGTGATGGCCTGATTGCTATCATGGATCACGGAGATGCATTAAGCCCCCTTTGACCAGAGCATGGCTCATATTATCCGAAGCTTCCAAGGATGAAAGATAGCGCGGTGTCCCCTCGTCAGATGATAAGGTCGCAGGATCTCAGAAAACTATTGTATCATAACCTCGACCACTTGCAACAGCAATCCAGTCATCTTGCGTCTCATCAAGACGCCGACCAACAGCAAAGATTTTCAACAACGCGTGAGAGCTAGTAGTAAGGGTGGTACCGTTTAGGGCTTTCAAGGTATCCTTGGTTCGATTCTCATCTCGGCCTATTTCTTTCCGAGGACTGATGATGGTCATTGCGACAGAGTTCATTCCTCTCATCGCTGAAGATTGTTTCGGCGATGTTTATGTTGGAAAGCAGCCTTTGGCTTGACAAAACTATTGTGACAAACACTAGTAAAAGGAACCCCAGGAAAAGTTGGATAGGGTCACTTGCCTACTCTTGAAATAGATCTTTTTCTGTCCACTGTGTCATATCGACTGGTACCAGTAACAAATACGACCGTATTCATTAAACTTATTTAACCTTGTGGCAAAAGACAGGGACTGATTAATATGACAATTGCTCGCTTTTACTACAATGTTTTTTTCGACTCACCAGAACAAAAGAAGTCACATTGTCATTTTGGTTAAGATATTTCTCCATCGGAGCCCTTAGACTGGGTAGTGTTTTGTCTTAAAACTGCCCACACAATGGGTATTATACTTCTTAGTCCAATAAGGACAGTCTGTTATATCGTTGATCAAGATCATCATTAATACTTAACCTAGAGGATGTAAATGTCTAGATTTTTATATTTCAACAATAATGATTTCTTCCCTACTGTATCTAAACATTTTGTTGCTGTTGAGCGTATCTGTCCAAGATGTTGGTATGTTTTAATTTTGATTTATATGCTTTCGTACTTAACCTTTTCTTTCCGCATATTTTTTTCCTTCTTTTTTTTTTTTTTTTTTCATTAGTTTATTGTAAGCGTGCATGTATTTTAAACATCAAGTTTTAGCTTTTTACGTCTGAGTTAGTCATAAAAATGTATTAAGCTTTTAAAAAAGAAAATACAAATTCTTTCCTCATATTTTTCTTTAGTTCTTTCTTGCCTCATCCCTTTTTCATTTCTAGTTTTCTTTTTTTATTGTCTTAATATATATTCCTGTATAACGGAAGTATAGGTTCTAAGTTTTCAGTGTTATACTTCTTGAAAAAAAAAATGTGTTTTCGCGCACAGAATGTGTAACAAAGATCAATGATGACATCGATTATAACGATAAAAGATGATTTACTAATGATGACGGCGAAAATAACAACAACCATAGACACAATAATAATAATAATAATAATAATGATAATAACAATAAATATATGTGATTTTTTAAGCATTTAATCTCTTCATACGTTATGGTTAAAATATTAGGAATAGCATTTAGACTTTAATTCGCACTGACTGGAATCTCAGGTCAATTCTTTTCTGTTAGAGTTTTTCTCTTTTTTGTGTTTTTTTTAGAAAATCTATCTATTTCCTGCTGTTGTAAATTCATTTTCGGCGAACCTGACTACGCTGGCTTTTGACCTACTTCTTTATATTGATATACTAGAATAAATAAATAGTAATTTGCGATTGGTCAAAACTCTGGACATGCTTACTCTGAGAGCCCCTGCAGACCTACCAGCGGGCAAATTTAGACATTAAACAAGCGCTTCTACGGCTAATATTTTAAGCGTTACCCTTTAGCCAATTACTATATGTCAGTATGTATTTTCAGAAACCTAAATTTTATCAGTAACAACTCTTTTTTCAGCGATAGTTTAGATTAACATCTAGTTTAAAAAAAATAAATCTAAATAAAAATTTTACTTGTCAACGATATGGAAAACAATGAGGAAACGAGGCAGTTGCCGCCGAGGTTGTTTTTCATCATTTCTTTTCATATTGTACCACACACACACACACACACACACACACACACACAAAACAAACTTATTTTCTACCTCCAGTACCTCCTAAGCCGTCTATCCTTTTCATATTGTACCACACACACACACACACACACACACACACACACAAACTATTTTCTACCTCCAATACCTCCTAAGCCGTCTATCCTTTTTTCAAAAGAAACTATTTCTTGTTCTATTTGTGAATTCAAAGAAATAAGTCTATTATGATTCACATAAAAAAAATTCTTTCATTTTCTATAGATATTCATAAAATTGTATATGAGCAATGCTCTGGCAAAAGGGGGCTTAATGCATCTCTGTGATGCATGATACATGTAGTCATTACAGTATCATTATCAATAAAAACATTTTGTATGCCAATCATGAGGCACACTGGTCCTTTGAAATGTAGAAAATTGACCATGGCAAAAAGTTTCGACTCATGTCAGCCTGCGCGGACTGCGCAGCCAGACAGGGGTTGATACTTTTGGCAGATGTATTAAGCCCCTTTTTCACAGAGCATGGCTCGTGTTTCTTAAGTAATCTATAATCAGACTGTCAACACTTTCAACCCGTGGTAACACAAAACATCGATTTAATTATTTAGGATATTACCTCGGTCCAGTGTACCCAATAGCAATTTTTAGGACGAAATCCAAAAATTTGTCGTAAGACATGTAATGCCTCATGACAATTTTTCTTTTTTTTTTTTAATTGTGGTCCTGAAAAGGGTCATTTTCGACCATAAGCCCCTTTCGGCTTTTTCACGTTTATTTTTAACATCTTTTTTTAAACCGTGAAAGTGTTACTGTCTGCTGAATGATATTGCCCTCCAACATTTAGTATGTAGATAATAGTCTCGCAGCATGGCGTAATGCCTCATGGCGAGGATACGCAAGCCCACCATAATTGATTGATTGATCGGGTAACACTTTACCTGATGACAACATCTAAGACTGCACAAATCCAGACCATTTTGAATTTGGTTAGAGTTGTAGGAATGGTCATAGTAAGGGTAGAAAACATTGTGTGAAAAGAAGAAAATGCTGGTTACTAGTTTTCTCTTCTTTTCCTTGGTTGATTTTAAAAGCCGTCGAATTCAAGGTCGTTAAAATTCGTGATTGTGTGGTAGTTTAGTTTATATGTTTATTAATGTCTCATCCATATAGAATGAATCTAATATGTACAGACATATAAAAATACATGAAATAGTATATGGCCGTTCTTATGAAAAATTAAAAGAGACACATGTGTCAGCATGAGAATTCCAATATTTACAACAAAAAGAAAAACATGCAGGTGCCGTCATTAATTAAGGATTAACTGCTGCGTCTTTTTTTATATCTACGAGGAGTGTTCAAATGTGAATGCATCTAAGCACCTAAAATTTTATTCGTAAAAGGTTTCACTGAATTTTTTATTTTGTTCCCGCAAAGTATTTACCTTCAACAGATATACAAAGTTTCAGTCTCTGGATCCAGTCTTTGAAGGCATATTCATAGTCTTTTTTTATTTTATTTATTTATTTATTTATTTTTTTTTTTTTTTTTTTTTGGGGGGGGGGGGGGGGCGGGGGGGTACTATGAAGACAATAGAACTCTATTTCAACGTGTATAAACCATCAGAACAGTCAATGTCTTTTGTACAAGGTGCAAGACTTTCTGAAGCAGGAAAAGGGTTGTTGTACTCCCCCACCTTCCGTATTCACGTGCCCTTGCCCCTTATGACTTCTTTTTATTTCCAAAGCTAAAAAAAAAAAAAACTTTCAGGTCGACAGTTTGTTCATCGCAAACACCTCGGTTCTACAATATTCAAGTGTCTTCATAGTATACCTAAAAAGTCTATGAAAATGCCTTTAAAGATTGGATCAAAAGACTGAAACTTTGTATATCTGTTGGAGGAGAATACTTTGAGGGAACAAAATGAAAATTTCAGTGATACCTATGAAGAATCAAATTTCAGGTGCTTAGATGCATTTATATTTGAACACTCCTCGCCTTCATAGATGCATATTTCTCATGACCGTTTTGCCATTTGTACCTGCGTACAGTGGTATCGCTTTTCTTTTCCATTTTCAGAGTGTACTGTTTATTGGAATTCCTTTTCGAACACATCATCTCTGAGTGAGAGTCATGACGGTAGCTACACACTGGATGGATTTTCGGCCTCGTGTTACCTCTACTGGCTGGACTGCAGCTCCGTAAACCTTTTTCTTAGGATAGCCTGTCCGTACGCAAATGAAACCAAAGCTTGTTCCTGCACTATCAGCAGTAACCCTGCTTCTGGACTATTTTATTTATCAGGTTGTTCACAGACTCTATCTTCTTTAAATAAACCGTGTTCTGTGAATGGGGGCTTAATGCATCTGCAAAAAAAGTATAGACCCAGATTAGCATGTGCATTTCGTGCAGGCTGACCTGTTTCGAAACTTTTTGGCTATTGTTCAATTTTATGAATGTCAAAGGACGAGTCTTCGTCATGATTTCGTGGGTTGTTGGACAAAATGGATTTTATGGATTCAAAGCTGTGTGATGACATGCATGGTACAATGCATCTTGGAGATGAAATAAGCCCCTCTTTTTCTAGAGCATGGCCCATATTTGATTGGCTGCATAGCCGAATGACATATCGTGACCTTGGATGTCCTTTGCGAAGAGTATAGACTATGAGATATTTTCACGTCAGTGCAGTGCAGAGTCTAAACTATCTGATGATACAGATAAATACATTTGTAAAATCTTAGGCAGCTGCGACATTTAAAAAACACACAAAAGGGTGAATTCTAAAAGTTATGCTCTGTGAAAAAGTCGTTTAATGCATCTGCAAAAATTCATGCTCTGTGCAAAAGTGGTTTGATACATCTGGAAAAAGTGTTGCCCTATGTCAGACTACACAATCCGCGAAATCTGGTACAATAGCTGCTCGCCACATGGTTTTACGCCGCATGGCGAGGGAAAAGAAGACAAATGATGATGATGGCGCAGTCTCACCTGAATCGAAACGTTTTGCTATCATGAATTTTCTCTATGTAGTTGGAGCATTCATCCGAAAGATTCAGTCAGTCTTCAAACAAAATGAATGAACTTTATGCGAGAACTCGCTTGTTATAATGCGTAGTTTGAAGATGAAGTCAACCCCCTTGTCCCAGAGAATGGCTCATTCATTATTAGGGTCCGTATTCACCAACCATTCTTAAGAACGTTCTTAGTCTTATTCTTCAAAATGTTCTATATTTGAAAGTAACACAACTTCTGATTGGCTAAACCATTTGGTTTAACCATTTGGTTTAGCCAGTCAGAAGCTGTGTTACTTTCAAATGTAGAAAATCTTGAAGAATAAGACTAAGAATATTCTTATGAATGGTCGGTGAATACGGACCTAGATCTGTATAATGAATTTAGAAAGTAATGTAACTAGCCTTGGACTTATTTCACCCTGTCCTTACAAGTATTGTATAAGATATAGGTGCTTGTGTGCAAGTATTAATCAGACAAGTGATTGATTGATTAATTGATTGATTGATTGATTGATTGATATGCTGCTTTCAACATTATTTCAGTCATATCACGGCGACAGCTCAAAAATTCAAATATGTTCTGGGTCACCAGTCTTGCCCAAGAGCACTCCAACGAAAAAGCTAGTGCTTCTAGTGCGGCTCGAACCCAGGCCTTTCGGATTAGGAGTCCTGCACTTTACCTTTGAGTCATGCAGTACCCCTGACAATTAAGGAATGTGTTTGCCTGGTATTTCTTACCCTGGCAATGATTATTGTCTCGCATTCATTTAACAAACTGTACATGTTCATGTTCTACACATCACATTCATTGAACAAAAATACAATGATTTCGGTCTCTACCCATCACATTCATTGAACAAACTGTACATGTTCTTGTTCTCTACAAATCACAATCAATGAACAAACTGTATATGTTCTTGTTCTTTGCGTATCGCATTCATTGAACAAGTTGTACATGATCCTGTTCTGTACATTACATTCATTGAACAAACTGTACACGTTCTTCTTCTATACGCATCACATTCATTGAACAAGTTGTACATGATGCTGTTTTGTACGCATCACATTCATTGAACATGTTGTATATGATGCTGTTCTGTACGCATCACATTCATTGAACAAGTTGTACATGATGCTGTTTTGTACCCATCACATTCATTGAACAAGTTGTATATGATGCTGTTCTGTACGCATCACATTCATTGAACAAGTTGTAAATGATGCTGTTCTGCACGCATCACATTCATTGAACAAGTTGTACATGATGCTGTTCTGCACGCATCAAATTCATTGAACAAACTGCACATGTTCTTGTTCTGTGCGTACCACATTCATTGAACAAACTGCTCATGTTCTTGTTCTGTGCGTAGCACACAATAAAACATATTTTTCTTCTATTTGTAAACCTTTTTAACAACACACGGTCTCGATATTAAACAACCTGGAGGTAGAGAGTTGTTGAAAACGTTGTGTGAAAAGAAGAAAATCCAGTTAACCAGTGCACAAATCAACATGATTGTCTTTTACTAAATACACAAATAAACCTATACAACACACTCTTGAAATTGCAACATACTGGTATTGATTGCCAACTGAAAATGTTTGTTTCATTACTATATAACCTGTAGTGGTCTAAGGATAAATTAAAGACAAGGATATGAGCAGTGTTCTGACAAAATGGGGTTTAATGCATCTCTATGATGTATTACATCGAGGAAGTCATCACATTATTATGCACCCATAAAATCTATTTTGTCTAAAAACCGACTGGATCATGAGGTAGTATGGTCTTTGGAAATGGAGAAAATTTACATATGTAACAAGTTTCCGACACATGTTAGCCTGCGCAGATTGCGCAGGCTGACATTGCTGGATACTTTTTTCGAATGCATTAAAACTTCTTTTCACAGTTCATGGCACATTTATTTTTCCTCTGCAATACAGGAAATTCGTCGTGGTATTATCTGATGAAGTCTTCTTGTTCCTCCTCCAATGGCTGCGCTTCTGCAGGATCGTATTCCATTGACATCAGTTGTTCCGCGTCCAACTCGTACGACAACACCAGTAGTACCAGAACGCACACAGTGACGTTCACTGAGGAAACTCTTAGCTGTAAGTGATGACATTTTTTGGCCATACTTTTCTTAATCGATCAAATACGTATGAGCCCTGTTCTGTGAAAAAGGAGTTTACTGTATCTGCAGAAGATTTCGACCCAGATCAGCCTGTGCAGTGCCCGCAGGCTGACCTGGGTCGATACTTTTTGCTATGGGTCAACTTTGTGTATGTCAAAGGACCAGTCTACCTCATGATTCAGTCGGCTGAGAGAAAAAAAAATATGGATCCATAACGATATGATGATCTGCTTAGTATAACATAACGCATTTAACCCGCTTTTGTACGAATGCCGTTCATATATCAGATATTGGCAAGGTAACAAGGTCATACGAGGGTCAATCATTTAATTGTTTAATTGTAATGGGCCTCCATACCGCATGACCATACTTATCACAAGGAAATAACAGTATTTTCGCAAGGAAGTTTTTCTGAATACTGGCACGAAATTTTGTTGTAATAGGTTCGTTCTTTCAAAAGTTATTGGAAGTTAAAGTAGGTGCAGTCTTATACACTGACTATATTACTGAAACCAGATTAAGAGGCCCGTGCCTTATTCGTGACAATGCAGCTGCTCACAAGTCTGCAGTTGTTCAGAATTTCCTGGAAACGAAAAAGGTGGTACAGCTTCCCCACCCTCCCTATTCTCCCGACCCCAGCCCACGTGACTTTTTTTCTCTTTCCTTTATTGAAGAAAACTCTTTCTGGGCGTCGATATGACTCTAAAAGTGCCCTAGGAAGTGCCATTTTTCAGTGTCTGCAGGGTATTCCCAGATAAAAAAAAAAACTTATTTTGCAGCATTCACAGACTGGATTTCCAGACTTGAAAAATATATTTCTGCCAATGGAGAATATTTTGAAGGGATGAAACGAACAAAACATAATTATGCATTTGATATAATGCGTCTCATAAACACCCAGTGACACAACGAAATAAATGACCTTCGTAGGACCAAATAGCTCACATGTTCGGCTACATCCAGTCAAAAGCTATAATTACGTATATCAGCCACTTCGATGTTCATCGCTTATTTAACCAAGCTTATAACAAAATGACACTTAGCCAACCTTCCTCGAGGTGCTTATATGTTATTAAACGCCATTTTAACAGAACTTCAGATATATTGCGGCAGCCAGTGCACCTACATGTATCCATGCTATCTTGAAATTTCTTTCACCAGAACTTCGCACAAGTTCCTCGTAAGCCACTGGCTGCTTACCCGCGCAACCATCGTCGACACATTGATCAACTTTGAAAGAGGAAAATTATCATCATCAATTTTCGGAAAGAAATTTGCTTAGCAGGGGATTCAAACTAGCGAACCCCCGGTTTCAAGACCAAACATTACCGATTGAGCGACTGGGCTCAGCTAAAACTTCCTCGAAGGGACAAGAACCAACCCTCTCAAACAACTCGGTTGATTCCTTAATCATACCTAGCCACGTCCGTAACTATAAAAGTTTCCATTTGAAATACTTTCAGTCATATGATCTTAGAAGTGGCAGAGACAATGACATTCTTTTCATTAATTAACGGCAACATCGATAGTAAAGCTATTTACATTTATAAATACACCAGCGAACAATTCTGTCAAAACCGATTTAACATACAACAAGAAATATATTTTGAGAAAGAAAGAGCTCTTTTGTTTTTCAAATTCATATGAAAAGCAATAAATTTGATTTATTTAATTAAAATAAAATCTAACCTTGCCAACGATTGCCTCTTTTTCTTCATTGTTTTTCATATTGTTTTGCAATGAAATTTTCAATTGGCTATGGTTAATGCTCTGTGAAAAGAGGGCTTAATGCATTTGTGAAAAGTATAGATTCAGGTCAGCGCAGTCCGCGCAGGCTGACCTGAGCCGAAACCTTTTGATATTTGTCATTTTTTTTTTTTGCATGTCCAAGGACAATTATACCCCACGATTCAGTCGATTGTTGGACAAAATGGATTTTATGAAACCACAATTATGTGATATCCTGCCTGGTACAATGCTTTTCGGAGATGCATTAAACCCTCTTTGGCCAGTGCATGGCTCATATATTTTTCGAGATTAAATTTAAGTCAAAATTATCGTTGGAAGAGAATAAATTGCTGCTGAAAATGATGTGTTTCAAAATAAACATGTTGAGATACAATAATTAATACATTATAAGGTGGCGCTTAAAAATATTAGAACTACACGTACCACTTTTAGTACAAGAAAGGGACTACTACCGAATGAATTAGCATTTAGTCTGCTAAGCGCAACTCACTGACCTTTTGCGGACAGTCTAGATCAAGATCAGACTTCACAGAAAGTGCAGTCTGACCTTGGATCAAATATCCCTTATCATATTCATTTGCTATTGTGTACACAAGCGTCCCGTGGTATTGATTGGTGGTAACAACGTTTGTATATTGGTGTCATAAATGTGCTCGCAAATATGCCAGCCGAAGAAACATGCCTTCATTTTGACCAATCGCAAAATACTGTTAATCCTTATCTTCTTAAATAACTTAAGTGAAACTTTCAAGCCGATAGAAAAAACCAAAATGTTGGTATTTCAAAGTCATGGGAGTTGGGGAAATATCTTATCAGACAGTATAGATCCAAGGTCAGACTGCACGTCCTGAGTCGCGCTTAGCAGACTAAATGTTAATTAATTCAGTATTAAATAATTAGATCAAAAGCAAGGGTCTTTATCTACGCCGAAAGAAATATGCTTAGTGTCCGAAATATCACTCAGTTTATCTCATTTTATTTCAAACAGCGAAGGACCAAGAGGATTCTGATGCTATCGGTCCTATCGTAGGAGGAGCTGTTGGTGCTGTCGGCCTGTGTGCTGTTGTAACAGTTGGCATTTATACAACACTGAAGATAAAGAAGCCAAAGATTCAGAAGATACATCCGACCCCTGCTAACACAGCCATCAAGGCAAAAGACATGGCGATAAAGAATGGTGGCTACACAGTATAGGAACTGATAATAATTGTACAATGTGATTTTCCTTTTTGATTATCCTTTTGTCAAAAAAAAAAAACATGTGTTTTAATGATCCTCAGGAAAACATTGTTGGTAAGCAATGTGGGAAAAAGGGAAAAAATGCTGTTAAAACAACATTTTTAATTTTCTTACATTGTATTCTACCTTTTTACAGAATCCCATTATTTTAGCACATTTGCAAAGGCATAATGAATTTAAGCCATGCCCTTTGAAAAGGGCGTTCAATGTACCTGCTAAACGTATCGACTCATGTCAGCCTGCGCAATCCGCACAGGCTGACCTGGATCGAACATTTTTGCTATCGGCCAATTTTCTACATATCAAAAAATGGATTTCATGAAGCCATACTTGTATGATGAATTACTTGATATAATGCATTACAAAGCTGCATTAAATCTCCTATTACCAGAGCGCCGCTCATGTGGAGATTTGAGGAAAAAAAGTCGTTTGCAAAAGGGTAAAAATCTTGTTGTAATAATATTTATTTCATAAACTTCCTTAAACCACTTTTTGCGTCTAGCTACAGATATTTTTTTTCCGAAAAAAAAAAAAAAAAAATGCTTGTATAACGAGCAAATTTCCTGTTGTGTATATTGGATCTGACATAAGAAGTAATTACTTTTAATTAGCATTTTCTCCTTCTTTCACAATGTTTCCAAAACTTATTTTTTAGGTTGTTAGGCAGAAGAACATTGTTTGCAGACTATAAAGTTGGACACATGCAACATGAAAGGCAGAAACAAAGCTAGGCTTACTTTTTAAATAATCATTGACTCTTATATGTGCATTCCTCAGCCTTAAGATCTTCCTCTTTTTTTTTTTTTTGCAATGTATTGTATTACAATTTTCATCATGATCAATAAAATTTGCAAATTGCATACAAAGCAAAATGTCACATTTCAAAAAGAAAAAAAAAAAATTCATATAGTTAAAAAAGTAACAGACATTTTTAATATTATATGTATTAGTTTTATAACACAATTAATAAGAAAACTGATAAATTTAATTCACTCACAAAAATGCGTCATAAAGTCAGTATTTCAAAATCATGTATACATACTCACAACATTGCATGAACAAAACAGATTATAAATTCATTTCAACATAAAAGAAATTAATTTTGTAGTACTGGTGAGCTTTTGTCCACTTTCATTAAAGGGTGGCGGGCTTTTCACCGGTGGGCTTTTTACCTAGTGGGCTTTTCACCTGGTGAGCTTTTTACCTTACTACCTGCGATCACCATAAAATGATCTAAATGATATGAACTTTTTTTTTTTATCTATTTTACCCCATACGCAAGGAAAAATGCATATAAAATTTGACTATGACTGGAAAAACACATTCTTGTATGAGAATATCTTCGAATATGTCAGTTCAAAATCTACTCCAAGCAGCTTATACATATTATCCATGCTCTGTAAAAAGTGGGCTTAATGTGTCACTCAATTCGCACAGGCTGATCTGGGCTGAAACTTTCTGCTATTAGTAAAATTTCTGCATGTCAAAAGAGCAGTCTACCTCATGATTTAGTCAGTTGGATTTTAAGGATATGTGATGTATAGCTTGGTACAATGCATCACAGTGATGCATTAAGCCCGCTTTTGCCAGGGCATGGCTCATTATTCATTCAACGGGTTTAGTACTGGTGAAACCCAGGAAATACATGTATATGTGAGCTGTCGCCGTGATATGACTGAAATAATGTTGAAAGTGGCGTAAAACACCAATCAATCAATCAATCAATCAATCATTCAACGGGTCAACACTTACAATGTTAACAACAGCCTGCTACGCTCTTTGTGGATAGTGTAAACTATTATATGACTGCTAAGAGTTTCTGTTCTGATTTTAGTTCTACACTGTTAGCAAAAAGTAGAAAGCAGCCAAGTGTGTCCACAGCATTTGAGGGTTTTAGTTGCTTTTCTAGTAGAATGAATGTAAAGGTTGAAAGAAACGAAATGCCAAACAAACTGTACAGACAGAAAGAATGTATCAATTCATCAATGAATTTCGTATTGATGGAGCTACCGGTCCGAGGTCTGCGGTATACGCCCAAGGCTATTTCCGCCGACCTCTGACCTATAACTTGGTCAATACGAAATTACTTGATTTATGACAATTTTACCAATTAAGTGCTGGGATTTGGTGTCCATTTTGGATTTGATATTGACCGAGCCATGTTGGCAGTGTTTTTTTTTTTCCCTGGTGTTGATAGAGTTTTTTTCTCGTATTGGCTGAGTTTCCTTATATTGGCCGAAGTTTATATGGTATTGAACAGACCGTTTTCGTCACATACATGTCAATGCAATGACCCGTATTGTTAATCAATACATGAAAGTAATGAATGATAAAAAATTTATTTCAGTGCTCAATATGAACATGCTTGTATTGTTAATAAAAAAAAAATCATTTTGTGCATCTTTTTTTTTCTTTAAGTTTGTTCAGCAGAGTGACTGAGTACATGAACTCTTTACGCCAAACTTGGTAGCTAAGTTGAAAAAATTTAACTCCACTGGCCGAAGGCCTGCAAGCTTACTTCATTGCCCTGTGTCCATCATACATGCGCCCATACGTGTGTTGGTGGACCTCTATCTGGGTCCGTATTCACCGATCATTATTAATTTCATTCTAAATCTCATTCTAGTTCTAGACAGTAACAGAACTTGTGTTTGACTAAACCATTTGGTTTAGCCAATCAGAAGTTGTGTTACTTTCTAATTTTGAAAAACCTTGAGATTAACACTAAGAATGTTCTTATGAATGGTTGTTCAATACGATATCCGCTAGAGGCTTTTTTAGATTTTTTATCATGAACTTAATGCAGGCTTACGATGACCAAAGGGAAGTAACTTGCTGTTTTTTCCACTGAAGATATTTGTTACATTTTTATCCCTTGACTATCGTATATTCAAGTATTCTTGACCACTCCCCGCCCCCCCCCCCCCCAAAAAAAAAAGTCCATTCGAAAATTTCAGATTTGTGTGGTGGTGGTGGTAAAGGGTTTAGAGATAGCAAGCATCCCAGGTAGCTGTGTTGGTAGACAAACCATCGGGTTACTGGGCCAAGTCCTTCGTTCAAACCCAGGCTGTCAATATTTTCCCTCTTGGTAAACAAAATAAACCACATAAAACCTTCAAAAAATGCTAAATAATAACGAGCTTTATATCGAGCGATGCTCGTTTTGCGGTCATACCGTTTTCCATTTTTTTAGAAATAAAATTCCTACCTCGTTCTGGGTTTTAGTTTCAAGGGGGATGTAAATGGGAATAAATCTTTTCGGGCTCCCGGGTTCATATTCACCAGCAATTTTTATGCTGCTAGGCGCGACTCGCTGACCTTTTTTCGGGCCTCGAAGATCAAGATCAGAGTACACAGAATTTGAAGTCTGATCTTGCATCCAGACTGTCCTTTAAAGAGATATTGTTCTCCAAATGATAGTATTAACACGCGCTGACAACGCCAAATACGTGAAGATTTACTAGCCTTATACAGTGTAAGATAAGACAATTTGTAATGTTTGTATTGCACTGAAAGTAAGGGAAGTAATGTATTAAAGAGATATTTTTTGAAGCCGCCCTGTTAAAGTTGGGTATATTTAACTTCTGACGTCTTACGTCTACCCCAACGTTTTTTTTTTTTTTTAATTCATTTTACCCAATTAAGCAGTGAGAAGACAAAAAATTCGAAATGACAAATCAATTCGTAAAATTACACACACACACACACACACACACACACACACACACACAAAAATGTGTTATAACCTAGATTATCAGTCGATAAGAAATAAACCTTCTGTTGTGCATTCATGCGCGTGACCTCTTTCTCCCTCCCCGACCCCGGGTAACTTAGACTTTTATTACTTTTGTTTTAATTAAACTCTTTCTATATCAGAAAATTGGACCAATACATTGTTATTTCGAGGGTGCTTTTGGCAACAAGCATTTTCTCCTTTTCCCGCAGTAACGTTTACTCTTTCTACTCTGGGATATGTTGAAATCAAGAATCATCAGCTTCTATGTACTTTACCTCTTTGTTTCGGATATGCGGCGGTTTAAGGGCATTTTCAGAAAGGGGGGAGAAAAAAATGTTGTTGATTAGAAAAAAAAAAAACAACGTATGTAGCTCAGTATTAATCTTGTATATCATGCTTTATAAAAAAGAATCCCCTCCTTTTTCTCATTTTTCTCGGGATTGGGACTGACGCAGAACCTTGCTTAACCCTTTACCACACAGTGACGTGTTTTAACGCCCCTAAAAAGAGCTTTTTGAAAACATTGTGGGAAAAGGAGAAAGTCCTGGTAACCAGCATTTTCTCCATTTCCCAAAATGTTTTCTACCCTATGAGAGAGAATTCCATCAGCTGAACCACATCTAATTTTTGTCTGCACATGCTTTTAATTTTTTTCAAGCCCATAATGGAAACATTTGCAGACGACAAGTTGAATTTGAAAGGAGAAAATGATTGTTAACAGCATTCTTTCTTTTCCCCACGGTGTTTTGGAAAGCCTTTCCCTTTGGGGTCGTTAAAACTCGACATTGTGTGGCGAAGGGTTACAGAGACAGTGGTGTGTAGCCCCGACGAGAAAACTCCCAAGGTGCACTGGTCGCAGTGCCATGACTGTAATGTCCTAAACTGTTTTTAGCATAGTTAAACGCGCAAAAAAACCAAGCCACGTGACATTATTTGGGCCGTGCTCTGGTAAAAGGGGGTTTAATGCATCTCCTTGATACATTATATCTAGCTAGTCGTAATATGACTATGGATCCATAAAATCCATTTTGTCTAACAACCGACTGAATCATGAGGTAGACTGGTCCTTGGACATGCAGAAAATTTACAAAAATCAAAAAAGTTCTGACCCATGTCAGCCTGCACGGACTGCACAGGCTGACACGGATCGATACTTTTTTTGCAGATGCATTAAGCCCCTTTTCTCAGAGCATGACTTATTGAAATTTGAGCTAAACTCTGTTGAAAGGGGGTTTTCAAAATTCATCTGTAAAAAAAGTTTTGAGCCTGTGGAGTCTTTTTGCTATTGGTCAATTTTCTGCGTGTCTAAGGACCATCCAGCCTCGTGATTCAGTCGGTTGTTAGCAAAAGTGGATTTTATGGATCAACAGATCTAAGATCATTTGCTAGGTATAATGTGTGGCGGAGATCCACTAAACCCCGTTTTGCCAGAGCGCCGTCCATTTGCTTAACATGAAAAGACAATGTACTTTGTCTTCCTTGTTTGAAGTAAACAGGCTTTGCTCTGTCTTATATAGTTCAGTAATTTAACCCTTTAACAAACGACATTAAGTAAAGGACTTTCGAGAACATCGCATGAAAAAGGGAAAGAAATGCTGGTAATCAGCATTTTCTCCTTTTACAACAATGTTTTCGACCCTTTCCAAAAGGAAATACATTCATTTGAGTCATATTTATCGTGTCGTTTGCGAATACTTCGAATTTGGACCAGTCTAAAAATTGTGTTAATTGGTAAGGATTAAAACCGAAAGTTCACCAATTGATTTCACCTGGATTATTTAAAACAGGTGTTTTTGGTTGATTGACAAGGTTATAAACAGTTAAATGAGTCGTGCCCTGTGAAAAGGGGGTTTAATGCATCTGCAAAAAGTATCGACCCATGTCAGCCTGCGCAGTCTGCGCAGGCCGACATGGGACAAAACCTTTTGTCTTTGATCAGTTTTTTGCTTGTCCATTCAGTCGTTTGAAAAAAAGAATAAGGGACACATACATGTAATTGTGTTGTGACATGCTTGATACAATGAATTACGGGGATGCATCAAAGTCCCTTTTGCTAGAACATGGTGGCAACAATTAATTGATTTCATGGCTTCGATGAATCCAATTCTTCTGTTTGTTCGACAGGATATTGCATTGGTCATCAGTAAAATGTAAGACTCGTAACTTTAAGGACCGGGTTCGAGCATACGTAGAATACGGACAGGAGAGTGCAGTTTCTGCGTAGAATATCGACCGGAGAGTACATTTTCTACGTAGAATATGGACAGGAGAGTACAGTTTCTACGGAGAATATGGACCGGAGAGTACATTTTCTATACAGAATACGGACCGGAGAGTACAGTTTCTACGTAGAATATGGACAGGAGAGTACAGGTTTTACATATAATATTGACCGGAGAGTACAATTTCTACGCAGAATATGGACCAAGTAGTACAGTTTCTACGTAGAATATGGACCGGAGAGTACAATTTCTACGCAGAATATGGACCGGAGAGTACATTTTCTACGCAGAATATGGACAGGAGAGTACAGTTTCTACGGAGAATATGGACCGGAGAGTATATTTTCTACGTAGAATATGGACAGGAGAGTACAGTTTCTACGGAGAATATGGACCGGAGAGTACAATTTCTATACAGAATACGGACCGGAGAGTACAGTTTCTACGTAGAATATGGACAGGAGAGTACAGGTTTTACATATAATATTGACCGGAGAGTACAATTTCTACGCAGAATATGGACCAAGTAGTACAGTTTCTACGTAGAATATGGACCGGAGAGTACAGTTTCTACGTAAAATATGGACCGGAGAGTACATTTTCTACGCAGAATATGGACAGGAGAGTACAGTTTCTACGGAGAATATGGACCGGAGAGTACATTTTCTACGTAGAATATGGACAGGAGAGTACAGTTTCTACGGAGAATATGGACCGGAGAGTACATTTTCTACGTAGAATATGGACAGGAGAGTACAGTTTCTACGGAGAATATGGACCAGAGAGTACAATTTTTACACAGAATAAGGACCGGAGAGTACAGTTTTTACATATGATATTGACCAGAGAGTACAGTTTCTCCATAGAATATGGACCAAGTAGTACAGTTTCTACATAGAATATGGACTGGAGAGTACAGTTCCTACGTAAAATAGGGATTGCGGAGTACATTTTCTCCATAGAATATGGGCTGGGGAGCAAACTGTCTATGGGAGTACGATTTCGTCGTAATACTGGTTTCAGCCATACTGAATCCCTACTGAATACCAATACACCGACGGATATTCATCTCTTCTTGCGACATATAACAAAAGCATTTCGGTTGGGTAAGGGTTATTATGGCAGAATATGGTTTAAACTGTAACAAATGCTTAGATGTCAACAGGAATAGGTATATTTAACATTTATCCTACTAAATAAGTTAAATAAGACTTTCAAGTCGATAGTAAAAACCCAAATAATATTAATTCAAACTTATTCTTCGGAGAAAAATATCTCTTTATCGGACAGTGAGGACCCACGTTCTGTGCAGTCTTATCTTGATCTACACTGTCTGGCAAAAAGGTCAATAAGTCGCGTTCAGCAGCTTTAGGGTTAACCTTTTCGCTTTCGACTAAATAACGTGGATTTTTTGTGAAGGCCCAAAAATAGACTTCCACTGCATTTGAAAATGACTTCGATCATAGTTAAGCATTAGGCAGCGGATGGTGTAGATCCAAGATCAGAATGCACATTCTGTGCATTCTGATCTAGATCTAGGCCGTCCACAAAAAGTGTTTCAAGTCACCATTGGCACTAAAAGAGTTAACCTTTTTTTAAACTTGTCTTACGACCCCAATGAAGAAAGCCTTGGAAAACAAAGTGTATAAACACTGATAACCAGTACTGTCTTTTTTCTCACTATATTTTCTGCATTTTGGAGACAACTGTATAATTTGGGCCATATTTATGTTGTCGTCTGCAAATGAAATCGATAAAAACGAGATAAAAGTTTTTTAAGAAAAAAGTGTTAAAGAAATATTTGAACTACAATATAAATCAGATATTTCTTCAAACCTGTTTTTTTTTTTTTCTTATGTATTGTCTTTCAGTGAAAATCGACATATTTAAGCAAGCGTATTAAATCGGAAGAAAGATTTTTACCAACGCATTCTTTTAGCCAAAAAGAAAAACGGGTCAGTGTTCTAATTTGAAAGTGTTTTTTTTTTCCCTCTGTGAAACTGTTGTATTATTGCGTACATAAGTTGCGATACAAATTGCATTATGGTCCAATCAAATTTGAATAGAACTTGTCCACCGCAACTTCACGTAATTTATATCCAATATCCTGCTTTGTTCTTAAAGCTGCATAAACTATAGCCCATTTTTCGGCGTAGCTGGATGCGCTGGCTTTTGACCTACTTCGTGGTACTGATAAAGAATGAATAGATGGTAATTTGTGATTGGTCAAAAACATGAACATGTTTATTCGGAAACCACTATTAACAAGCGTAGCTACTGCTAATCGATACCCCGGGACCTTAGCAAAATAATGTAGTTGAGAATGATTCTTTTTTGTGCTATTTGGAAATTTAATATTTTCATAAGCATTACCCCAAAACCCATGACTACTTTTCAACAAAATGAAAAACAATGAGGAAAATGAGGCAATTGCTTTTGAGGTTACTTTTCATTGTTTTCCTTTATATCGAGCCACAATAGAGTTTCAATATTCACATCTCAGAATCTCTTACGCCGTCTATCTTTTTTAAAGATATTTCCTGTTAAAGCCTTTATAAAAAAAATCCCATGTATTAAAGACCCAGGGGCAAAGAAAGGCTTTTAAAAATATTATGGGAAAAGAGGAAATGCTAATAACCAGCATTATATTATTTTCACATAATGTTTCCTATCTTTTTTTAAGACAATTTCAGTCATTTGTGACACACTTCATTTATCATCTGCAAATGCGTTCAATTTGGGCAAGTCTAAATCTTTTTAGTTTGGGATACAGAGTTAAACAAAAAATAATACTGCAAAAATAATTTGCCTCGAACCCACGATCGTTAAAACCATTATTAGGGCTTCCTCAACTTGAGCTATCTGGGCAAATGTTGTTCATCTGTGTTCAAAATGTAATTATCCCTTATACCTAGTCTATGAGCCAGCGCGTAATTTGATTCCCGATGTGCAGGGGAATTTTTTTTTTTTTTGACTTTTATTTTCTTCACTCTTTGCACAAACGAGAAAACTTTGGACTTGACCAAATTGAAAGCATTGAAAGAATCCTTTTGAAAACATTGTGGGAAAAGGAGAAAATGCTGGTAACCAGCATTTTCTCCTTTTCCCACAATGTTTTCTACCCGTCCCAAAACATTTTTTTTTTTTCATTAATTGTTATGTTGTCGTCTGCAAATGCCTTCAATTTGAACCAGTCTAAAATTATGTCGTTTGGTAAAGAGTTAAAGTACTTGAAAAAAATAAATGTAGCTCAAATGATTATTGTTTGTCAGCAATGGGGTAGAAAACATCTTGGGAAATGGAGAAAATGCTGGTCACCAGAATTTTCTCCTTTTCCCGCAATGTTTTCAAAAGCCTTCCCTCACAGGGTCGTTAAAACTCGGGATTAGATGGTGAAGTATCCTGTATTCACCAACCATTCTTAAGAGGGTTCATTGTCTTATTTTCCAAGCTTTTCTAAACTAGACAGTAACACAACTTCTGATTGGCTTAACCAAACGATTTAGCCAATCAGAAGTTGTGTTACTTTCAAATTTAAAAGTTCTGAAGAATAAGACTAAAAACGTTCTTAAGAATACTTAGTGAATAGGAACCCAGGAACATTTAGTGCAAATCAAAGCACCAAAAGCACTGAGGTTTACTAGCTTCCGAGAAATCATAAATCTGAGAAACCAGAGTGATATTTTTTTAGACAGGACACATATTTTCAAACAAAGATGCCTTGAACGCATCCTAAAATCAGTTTGCATTTTCATATTTATTTTACATCTGTTTGCCATATCCACGGATGCAGCGGAAGCAGTAATTATCAACGTTCATCAAATGTACTTTTGAATGATTTATATCAGTTGCTGAAAATTCAAGTACTATCAGGTTCATTTTTTTTAATCTCAAAATTAGACACTGATCGTAGATCAAATGGTATGCTTATTTTCATGTTCTTAATATATTTGTAACATTAAACAGAAACTTTTAGTATGAATCACAGTGCTGAAGTTACTGATTACTAAAATCAGACAGTGCCTTATCAGAACAAATTATGCTTTGATAATATTCACTAAGAAGACATTGCATACTTAGCTACAGTGCCTGTTTATATTTTTACTTTTTTTGCATGATACGTAGAAGACTATAACTGCTCTAAATTCAGACATATAATCTCCAGATACTCCACTTTTTACATACATCAGTTAGGGACATATGCCATACTTCTTTCCTGATCATGTTCTGTTTTATAAACTGTATTATATTTTGCTGTGTTAGTATGACAAAAAGATAGTAAATTTTTATCTGTAATGTGTCGGTAGCCTTTCAGATATCTGGAAATAACAGGTACGGAAGAAAAATGGTAGATATATAAATGATTGGGATGCCAAATCACGCCAAAATAGGCATTTATTATAAAGGGAGGTAATTCATTATGTCAGTAACTTGAAAAAAAAAAAAAAAAAAATACACCGTGTCTCTTAAAATGCCCCGCTTGATATACCCTTTTTTTTTTTCGTTTTGTTTTTACCAGATATTACAAAGCACCATTTCTTTTAGAAAGAAAAAAAAAAAAACCTGTCCAGTGACTCAGAAAATAAGTCTTTGTTGACACCTTAGAACATTTCTAATTGGTTCTGTGATCTGTCTAGTGCCTTAATTCCTTTGATAAATCCTTTTTAGTACTGGCAAACATAACGTTTCTAAGAATAATCATCTATTTGAGCAGAAGTTTTACTTAAAGAATCTTTTTAAGGTTTGAAATTAAAACCTATTTTCTGTAATTTTGACAAGAGTTATCCCCTTAGAAGAACTGTATCTATGTATTTTGCTCTGCAACAAATGATTTTCCTTTCATTTTTACTTCGCATACATTATGATATCATTTAAGCGAAAATATAAAACAAAAATCTGTCTGTAGGAAAAGACTGTAGCATATGTCCTTAAGTAATCCAGTGAGTTACTAGCTATGTATGTACCAAGATGAGCATAACTCCTCCTTCGGATTTGATATTCTAACAGAGCATATGCACCTGTAATGATACATTTTTAGGTCAGTTTTACGTTACAGGGGACAATAGTGACACACGGAATGAGAGTTTGTATTGGCTCAGTAAAATCATTACCATCATCATCATTATCATCATTCTCGCATGTTAGCCATATTTGTGGCCATTTGATTTCGTTATGATGACTGCTGTTGTTGTTTTTCCGTTGTTACTTGTTGAGAATCATTTCATGTTAACTGTTTGGCATCACGAAACATGAAAATGACAGGAAGCATTGTACCACCATTATGAAACAAGACTACGTATGAATGATGGGATATTTGGGCTTTGATTTAGAAATTCCTCAAGTCTTAAATTATGGCATAAAAAGCTCTGGCAATATTTCTGATCCTTTCTGTTTCCTTTTTATGTTAACCTTGAACAGGTACTTTTGTGTGTTTACCGTTGCACTGTTCATTTTTGTCGTTATTATATTTTTGTTGTATAGGCAGTGCGAGTTTTGATCTGTCATACGGCAATTCTTTCATTGTTCAGATTATCTTCTTACAAATGTTTGATTTCCTGTTTTCTGCTTGCCTAACTGCAATGTTTTTTTTATTCACGTACTCATTTACAATGTATTTTAGTGATTCATCATCAGTGTAAAATCAAAAGTGCCCCTTTTCAGTTCTTTTGTTTGATGTTGTACACAGACATCAGAGACAGAAACTTTATTGATATTTCGGCTGGCAAGTTATTAATCTTTTTTAATAGATGAGTTATTATTAACCTTATCTAATACATATATGTATATAAGTTGTGAGTCTTACTTCCACTATTGGCAATAGACCTTGAACGGCCTTGAACGGAGTTTGATTTCCACTCTCTATCATACATACATATATACACGTACCTACATTTCAAAGGTCACATGTTTCAAAATGTGAATGCCAGCTGCAATACAAACAATTGCCCCTTTTCCCAAAATAATTTGCATGTCACCAATGAAAAAAAACAAAACATGATATTTACTTATGGGTGAGGAAATTTCTATTTTTCTTTCTTATCTCATAATTATTCTAAAAATAAACTTATTTTAGGTGCGAAATCATATCGGCGTCAAGTGATTTTGGACATTATTTAAATGACAAACTTTTCTTATCTAAGAAAAAAAATAAAGACTTATAAGATTTCCATTCACCGAGTGACATTTTACCCTATACCAAAAGATTCCGTGTCAAACGGTACAATGGGAGAAGGCTTTAAAAAATCATTGTGGGAAAAGGAAAAAATGTCGGAATTTGCATTTTCTCCTTTTCCCAGAATGTTTTTCTGATTATCCTTCAAGAGACAAATTTCCAAATTCGAGCCACACTTTATTTGTCATCTACAAAAAAAAAAATCGAGGTGTCTAAAATGTTGGTAGGTAGAAGGTAAACTCTTCACTAAGCAACAAAAAAAAAAAATGTTGCTCTGATGGTGAATTTGTCTATGTAAGAATAAAAAAAAAAAAATCATTTTGGGAAAAGGAGCAAATGCAAGTTACTAGGGTCTTTAAGGTCAGGGTTGTTAAGACAGGGGATTGTCTGATAAAAGGTTTGAACTTTTATTACACGATCCCAAATTATAACGAGTTTTAAGAATAAAGCTTCTGAAAACATTGTTGGAAAAGGTGAAAATGCTGGTAACCAGCATTTTCTCTTTTTCCAACAATATTTCTCTTCCCCTTTAAAGACAGATCCCGTCATTTAAGCCAGATTTAATTTGTGGTCTGCGAATGTTTTCAATTTGGACCAGTCTACAATTTTGTCATCTGTTAGAGTTTAACTCTTTTCCTGCGTAATTTATAATTATTGATGACTACTTGTGACATTGGAAATCTTGGTTAGAATCGATCGATAAACCAGCGAAGAATGTCGAACCAGATCAGACTGCAAGTATGTTCAGGCTGATCTTTGTCCACTTTAGGCAATTTACTGCCACATTCTTGTACGCTAGGATAAGGAAAAACCCCTTCAACACTAATTAAGAGCTCTTTTTTTTGCGGATAGAATAGATCAGTCTGATCATTATTCTACATTACAGATCTTGAATCTACTCTACATATCAGTCTGATCTTGTATTTACTCTATGTATAAGTCTGATCTTGCATGTACACTACAGATCAGTCTGATCATTGATCTACATTACAGATAAGCCTGATCTTTTGTATCTACGTACATGTCTGATATTGTATCTACTCTATAAATTAGTCTGATCTTGTATCTACACTGCATATCAGTCTGATTTGTATCTACACTATAGATCCGTCTGATCTTTTGTTTACACTGTAAATTAGTCTGATCTTGTATCTACCTTGTAGACCAGCCTTACCTCGTATCTCCACTACAGATTAATCTGATCTTGTGTCTCTATACTAAAGATCACTCAGTGTGATATGATAATTGGCCCGCAACATGTGAAATGAGACCTTCGAACACTTGCGTAAGGTGTCTTCCCGGATTAGCCTGCGCAGTCCGCGCAGACTTATCCGAGACGGTACTTTACGACTACATAAGATGTTTTCTTAATTTTAGATTTTTTAGACTTTCGTGAAACAGAAAATCGCACAAAAAACGGAAAGTGTCATCTCAGATAAGTCACAGACTGCACAGGCTGATCTGGGACGACACACTTTTACGAATATGTCCGAAGGCCCCTTTTCGTGTGTTGCATGCCAATTATATGACAGAGAATAATCCTTTTCTTTTACTTAGTAATTCGATATTTTTTATGCGCTACCCTATTACCCGTTACTGCATAGTCTACATATATATTTAGACACAAAATTTTTAGCCGAAATTGCTTCTTTTCCACGATGATTTTTGGATTAACATCCAAGTTTAAAAAAAAAAAATCTATATTACTGAAAATTTCACTTTTCAACAGTATGCAAAACACTTGGGGAAAAGGAGGCAATTGGTTGGGTGGTTAATTTTATTATGTTCAGAGTTTCAATATCCATATTTTTTGTTTAAGATCTTCCTTACGTTTTAGATGTAATTGGTTTTAAATCCTATACAACTACCCCCCCTTTTTTTTCGGAGCCTTAGTATGAAGTCTTTTGAAGACTGCGTGGGAAAAAGAGAAAATACCGGTAACCATTTAAATAGTTCTCTGCAAAATCTTTCGATAGGGACGAGTCTAAATCGTTGGTGTCTAGCAAAGAGTTAAACTGCGATAATAATCAGGGCTTGTATAAAAAGAACGAAATATAATATGAGCCATGCGCTGTTAAAAGGGGGCTTAATACATTTGTGAAAAGTTTCGAGTCAAGTCAGCCTGCGCTGTCCACGCAGGCTGACCTGAGCCGAGACTTTTTGCTTATTGTAATTTTCTTGCGTTTCAGAGGACCCTTCTACCTCATGATTCGGTCGGTTGTTAGATAGAATGGATTTCATGGATCCCTGATTACATAATGTCTTGCTTGGTACAATACATTGTGTGGCCACCTTTTGCTAGAGTGCTGCTCATATACAGTTCATTTCTTCAAGAACAAAAGCATTTAGTTCAAACTTTCATTCTAGATAGGGGGTGACCTATACTTGCATGCTTTGTTAGTTATAGGTTTGTTTGTTCTTGATCATATTAACCCTTTCCCTGGTTTTCACGTGTCTGCAGTACAAGTCTTTTGAAAACACTGTGGGAAAAGGAGAAATTGCTCGTAACGAGCAATTTCTCCTTTTCCCACAGTGTTTTCTACCCTTTTTGAGACCTTTCTGCCATTTTCATCAAATTTAAAATTGTCGTCTGCAAACTCTTTCAATTTGGACTAGTCCAAAATTTGTCGTTTGGGAAAGGGTTAAGACAATGGCAGCTGTCTTTTTTTTTTTTACGTCTTTATATGGACTACTTTGGAAAACAATTTGCCAAAAAAGGAAAATGGCTCATGACGAGCAATTTCACCTGTTACCACAATGTTTTTCTTTTTTCTTTGTAAGACATATGTTCATGTATTTAATCTACACTGATATCGACAGTCCATATCTTTATGGATGTCTTAATTTTTTACCACACAATCCCGACTTTTAATGACGCTGAGGAAGTCGCCTTTTGAAAACAGTGTATGAAAAGGAGAAGATGCTGGTAACCAGCATTTTCTCTTTTAATGGAAATGTTTTGTACTCTTTGAATGATGAATTTCACGTTTTAACCCTTTACCACGCAATCCCGACTCTTAACGACCCTGTGAAAGAATCCTTTTGAAAACATTGTGGGAAAAGGAGAAAATGCTGGTAACCAACATTTTCTCCGTGTCCCACAATGTTTTCTACCCGTCCCAAAACATTTTTTTTTTTTTTTAAATTTTTCATTAATTTTTATGTTGTCGTCTGCAAATGCTTTCAATTCGAACCAGTCTAAAATTATGTCAAAAAAAAAGTCCAAGTTCTAAATTAACAAAGTTGTCAGAACTGGACCTCCATGTGGAAGAATTTTCTACCAAAACACGAGTTTTGATTGTTTGAACATTGACTTTTGTGGATAGTAATTTAGGAAAAGAGGGGTTAATAGATCTTTGTAATGAGTCATGCTCTATGAAAAAGGTGCTTGATGCATCTGCAACCAGGGCTATGGTTTAAGCAAATTGAAAAGACTGTGGAATCCACAACGTTTTCTACCATTATATTTACTAATTTCAATTTTTGAGTCAAATTAATTCGGTCATCTGCTAGAGACTTTAACTGGGAGCCATATACAGAAGAACTGGAATGTTTTCTATCTGTATATAGTGGCCCCTCCCCCACTACTGCAATATCAAAAATGGATAGTCTAACACTTCATACACACAAAATAAAAGATTTTACTTTGTTCATGAATGATATGGGCTAATTCAAGTTTTACAAATTTTGTAGTTACCTTTTCCTATTGAACCATATATTATAAGTACGTCTTTTAGGACTAATTAACTAAACAGATCTGTGATTAATTCTGAAGTAAAAGTGGGAAAAGGGAAATACTGTTTGGTAAAACCGATTGCTTTCCTTCCCGCAAACTTTTTCCGCAAACTTAAAAAAAGAAAATAGCTTTCCTCTCTTTCAAGATTCAACTGATTAAAAATACTTTTCTTTTTCGGTTCTTTTTTCCCTCTAAAACATTGTTGGAAAAGAAACAATTGCTCGGTAAACAGCAATTGCATTTCTTCCGACAAAGCTTTCTGCATCAAAAGAAAACCTTAATTTTCGTCCTTTTCAAAAATTGAATGTTCTCCGCTGTGTTACTTGGGCTTATTTCTCAGTACGAAAATAGCGAAAACAAGATATATGACGTTGGGTTTTTATATTGCTCTTAACGACAACATTTTAGACTGGCCCAAATTCAGAGCACTTGCAGACGACAAATTAAATGTGGCTCAAACTATAGGACTTGTTACTGAATGGTTAGAAAACATCGTGGGAAAAGGAGAAAATGCTGTTTACCAGCATTTTCTCCTTTTCCCACGATGTTTTCAAAAGTCTAATTTCCCAGAGGCATTAAAACTCGTCATTGCGTGGTAAAGAGTTAACTCTTTACCAGAGAACAAAATTGTTTAACTTGCCCATATTGAAAGCATTTAAATCTAAGGACGAAATAAATGGGGCTCAAAATATGTAAATTGATCTGGATAGGATAGAAACATTGTACGAAAAGGAGAACATATTGGTCACCAGCATTCATTTTTCTGCTTTTCCCACAATAGTTTTAATCCCCCCCATTGGAATCGTTTAAACTCTGGATTATTTGGTGAAAGGGTTAAAACAAAGTGGCTTTCTTTTATAATATAGATAAATACGCTAGACACATGATCAGTATCGGTAGAACTACTTTACTGAAAGTCATGTACTTTTAAAGTTCTTTGATACCAAAAGATATGATTTTCTTACCGCGTTATCTTTTATTTTTATGGATTGTGTGTGTTTCTTTTCAACATGTTGGTATGTTAATTTATATGTCTTCATATCGTAACCGTTCATCATTTAAATCAGTACTTTTTTTTAATATCCTTATTACCATTTTTTTTTTAAGAATCACTTTTTTCCTCTGCGTTTGCAAACGTCTCTCTGAAGTTCAATTATTCAAATAGAAACGCTCAAATTCTTTCAAACTTTTTTTTTTTCCATTCTTTTTATCTCTCTCCCTGTTTAATATTTAATATTTTAATCTTTAATTGTTATATGATGTACAAGTCTATATAAAACATATGGGTTGTTTCTCTTTTGTGTGTTTTTATGCATCTTTAATAATAATAATAATAATAATAATAAGAAGAAGAAGAATGTAATGTCGCGCACAAGATTGAAGCCATCATCTTAGGTGTCCCTGCTGTTACATACAGTTTCAACATCATCAACAGGCAGCTCAAAGAAGTCAAGGAGTTAGATACCAAGACCAGAAAACAGCTGACTTCTGAAAGAATGCACCACCCGAGGGCAGATGTGGAGAGAATTTAACTTCCAAGAAAGACCGGAGGAAAAGGACTCTCTCAGCTTCACATTGCTGACAAAACAACAACAACACACAGCTGGTACACATACTTGGAAACAACGAAATACGCCCTATTGGCCCTCGGTCGCAAACGTGAAGCTAACAAAAATCTTTACCTCATCACAAAAGAGGCCGGAAATATGCAAAGGAGCTGAACATCCCAGATGTGCTAAGAAAGGATCAAGAAAGCACTTACCATTCTGCAAAGAGGTCGAAACAGGAAGCAAAGACATGGATCGAGAACAAGATGGTAGAAACATTGTAGGATAAACCAATGCGCGTATAGCATCCCTCACGAGTGAAAAAGCAGATGTGGAACAATATCAGACCCAATAGTGAATGATTGCAGAAACAGACCCCAAGTGCAGCACTTCCCAGCTGCAGGCAAATAATATAAACACCAACCACTAACAGTTACCGAGAACGACAAAATCAAAGCTCTGTGGGATATCAACAGAAAGAGAAATCACGGCAAATAAACCAGACATCCTAGTAAAGAACAAAGATGAGAAGATTGCCTTATGATCAACTGACAATCCCACCTGAAAGAAACATCACCGGCAAGAAGCTGGAGACGCCGTCAAAAAACCAAAGACCTTGAAATAGAAGTCACAAGAATATGAGGAATGAAGATGACAACAGTTATACCGATCGCAGTTTATGCACTTGGCCTCATCAAGAAGGGACTGGAAAAGAGGATGAAACAGATTCCCGAACAGCCAATAACTCAAAAAATCGAGAAGATCGTCCTCCGTGGAAGCGCACATATCAGAAGGAGAACGCTTTTCATAACTTAAATCCTGAAATTGCCATAGAATCATGGTTTGCTTCTGGCATTTCAGTAAAGTCACAACAATGTACAAGCAACTAACAAATAATGATAAGGATTATTGTTATTTTCATTAAATAATTAAATAAATAAGTCGATAAATAGGTGAGTAAATAAAAATTAAGTATAAATAAATAAATATAAATAAACAAAAGGATTTAAATGGAATTGATACATATACTATTGTTTTATGTGAAATCTATCCTCTTTTTTTACTTTTCATGCAAATGGGAGATGTTTTGTTCACATAATTTCAACGCTGCAGAAATTCTTAATTTTTTATCAGTTAACAAAATCTCTCGTCCAACTTAAAATCAATTGCAGACGATAAATTAAATATAGCTCAAATGATGGAAATTGTCATTGAAAGGGTAGAAAACATTGTGGGAAAAGTAGAAAATGTTGGTTACCAGCATTTTCTCTTTTTCCAACAATACTTCTAAAAGCCCTCTTTCTCGAGTTCGTTTTTTAAAACACGGGATTGGATGAAAATGGGTTAAATGGGCGATTTAGTAAATAATGAACAGAACAAGAATAGTTTCTCTTACATACATGATCTATTCTCAAACTGAAAGAATGATTCAGATATACATTAGATGGACTGGAAACCTTTTTTCGCATTTCGGATCGGGATCTTAAGCTTCGACATCAGATTTCAAAAATTTTAGAGCCAAGTAAAAAAACTTTCTGAACTTTTCGATTGCCGAAAAAGACGGTTTCCAGTAGTCTTAAGGAAGCAGGCTTCCTAAATGTCCTGAAGATATGAAAAAAGTTTGTACCTGATGCCGTTCTTCCATTGTCGCACTCTGGCTACTTAGGATAAATTTCAGCGTTAATACTGCGACCTTTCGTACTCCGTTCAGAATGGAAAACAAAGTTTAACCCTAGGCTGCTAAGCGCGACTCACTGACCTTTTGCAGACAGTGTAGATCAAGATCAGACTTCACAGAACACGCAGCCCCATCTTCGATCTACACTGTCCGATGAGGAGATATTTTTCTACATAAAAAACGTTTGAAATGGCATGAAACTGGTTGTTTACGATCGCCTCAAAAGCTTCACTTATGTAGCAGGATAAGGTTAACAAAAGCTGGAAAATTAAGCCAACAGAAACCGGTACTGAACTTCTATTCCCGCGGATATTCCACGTTTGGTGCCCAGTCCGATTGATCAAAGTGATTAGTATTAACCTTTAGGCTGCTTATCGCGACTCACTGACCTTTTGCGGACAGCGTAGATCAAGATCAGACTGCACAGAACGTGCAGTCTGATCTTTGATCCACACTGTCCGATGAGGAGATATCTTCCCTCCAAAAATACCATTGAAACAGGAAAGTTTTGGGCTTATACTATCGGCTTGAAAGTTTCATTTCTTTTATCCAGCAGGATAAGGGTTAATACATGTATTTTTTTTTTTCTTAGAATCAAGTTTGCTATTAACCCTTATCCTGCTAAATGACTTAAACGAAACTTTCAAACCGACGGTAAAAAAAACAAAAACAAAACAATGTTGGTATTTATTTCAAAACTATGGGGGTGGGGGAAATATCTCCTTATTGGACACTGTAGATTCAGATCAGACTGCACTTTCTGTGCAGTCTGATCTTGATCTACATTGTCAGCAAAGGTCCGTGAGTCGCGCTTAGCAGCCTAAGAGTTAAATCAGCTTACGTTATCAATCGCTGTATTTCTGTTACGTTTGTCGAACGCTTCAAACACGGAGGGATAAAAAGGATCTGAAATGAGTTGGCCTTTGAGATTACGTTTTATTAAACGAATAGAGAAAAAAAAAAAAGATCATAAAGCGAAACTTTGGCGAGTTTAACATTTTTGTCGACGAGTTTAATAAAATTTTATCTCAAAAGCCAACGAATGTCAGATTCTATTTGACACATAGCTGTTTATCAATAATTATAGTTCAAGGTATGTCAAAACATATACATGTACCTACATTGAAATACATGTATACATGAAGCCTATTCGCTTCTTTGACAGATATGTATGTCACGGACGGAAACTAGTCCAAAGAAACTTGCATATAATGATTTTCTTTTGAATCTAAAGATGATAAAAATCGCAGCTTTGTCGCGATCATTTATTGTGACTGTTAATTTCACAGAGAAATCTTGATCAGTAATGATTTACAGAGCTACAGAGCTTTGACCAAGTATAGCAATGTTTTTTTTTTTTATATGCAACGTGTGTAAGATGAGAAAATTCGTAATAGCTGTATTACACTGAAAATAAGGGAAGTTACTTGATAAACATGGTTGTTATGTAAGGTGAAGCAAAGAAACAAAGGCATATACATACATGTATGTATATATAAAAAGACACATGACGTAATAAATTTCATGCAGCTAAACCCTTTCAAGGCATTCTTTTAATAGGTAAAGGCATCCGTGCACGTACTTTTAAGCGTTGTAACCTCAAAACCTCTCTGATAGGGTAGAAAACATTACGAAATGTTACCAGCATTTTCTCCTTTTCCCACAATGTTTTAAAAAGCCTTCTTCCCCCAGGGTCCTAAAAACCCGGGATTGTTCGGTAAAGGGTTAAATGTTTTATATTTTCAGCGAGCAGCGTAAGCTGGAATTCCTTTTCGACCTCGTCATCTTTGAGTGAGAACTATGACAGTTCCTACACGCTGGATGGATTTTCGGCCACATGTTACTTGTACTGGCAGGATTGCAGCTGGTGGGATTTGTTTAGTTGGTTCTGTGACAACGAAAGTGAAACCAAAGCTTGCTCATGCTCTATAAGCAGTAACCCTGCCTCTGGGCTGTTTTATTTGTCAGGTATCAAATTTTGCACAATCCACATTAACTTTATATTTAAACGTATGGCTGGTTAAAATCGTGCATGGCGTATCGTGTGAGACCTCTAACGTCCTCTGAAGAGTGTAAATCAGGAACGTCCTTCATGTCGCTGCGGGGCTGGTCTTAGTCTATTCTCCTCGATACATCTACCTATGTTCGCAATTTAGATATGTCCCGTCACGAACGACATCTAAAACTATCTCTTCGCAACTCTTACCGTTTTCCCGTTTCGACTAAACTTGTGCAATTCCTTTTGGTAGAGTGACACACATTGATCGAGCTGCAGAGGTAGAGGTACGATTTGCCTTGCAGGTAGCAGTACACCTTCGAGCCACACGTTGGTCTTTCCCTTTTTACTACTGACAAAGCAGCATTCTTTGTGAGTGTGTCTGGACGTGAGTGTTGACATATGGCCTGCAACATGCGAAATGAGACCTTCGGACATTTGCGTAAAGTGTCGTCTCGGATTAGCCCGCGCAGGCTAATCCGAGACGACACTTTTTAAGACTACATAAGATTTTTTCATACAGTAGACTTTCGTGAAACAGAAAATCGTGAAAAAAAAAACAAAAAAAAACGGGAATTGTCGCCTCGGATTAGGGACAGACTGCACAGACTGATCTGGGACGACACACTTTTACGAGTATGTCCGAAGCCCCTTTTCATGAGTTGCACGCCATATGAGCACTTGTGGTAGATGGGATGGTCGATGTTTACAGTGTATATTGAACGAGTGCACAATCTTTTCACATGATTGTCGTTGATGTACGATTCATGTAAGTCTGTCTTAGAATTGTCATTTACTGTTTTAGAAATGTTTTACTCTTAGTGATGTTTGAAGTTTGTTTACTTAAAAAAAGTCGAAAACAACAACACAGAATGGCTTTTTATGAAGTTGGGAAATATTGCATATATACAGTTAGGTATGCAGTTTATCGTTATTTAAGTTCTATCCCAAAAAATTCTACTTAAAACCCCATTTTTTTAATCTTTACCAAGAGACACAATGCCAACATTATACATTAACTGAATGTGAAATTAATAAATAAATAAATAAATAAATAAACGGATACGTGAATAAATAAATAAATGCTCCATTCTCCCGTCGGAGATTTCATTTACACTCATAAGTCATCGGGCCTACAGTACGCGTCGAAAACATATTCGACGAAATTACGAAACAGAAATAGCGGAGTATAATCAAAGTGCTGTAAGCACTGTAATCGGTCGACACTGAATAACTACAGTGGTTTGAAATCATAAATCAAATGGTAGATTTTTTAACTATGTATGGGACAAAAAAATCCTACACCGTTACAAAAGAGCCACGTAGGATCCCACTTTTTTAAACTGTCTTTTGCAAATTAAGTAGTTTAACGATTGGTTACTTGTGGGCCTTTAATTTTTCTATTTTTAACAAGACATCCTATTCATTTTGACAAACTGTCTTACTTATTTTTTAGCGGGCCAAATCGCCCAGTCCAAACGTCTGCTGGCAAATTTCTCCTACATTATACTTTCAAAGAATGTAGATACCCAATAGCTCCCTAACTGTCAACTCTTTACCAAATGATAAAATTTTAGACTTGTCCAAATCAAGAGCATCTGCACATGACAAATTAAATGTAGACCAAATGATGATTTGAATCGTTGAAAGGGTAAAAAGACATGGGAAAAGGAGAAAATGGTAACCTGCATTTTCCCCTTTTCTCACAATGTTTTCACCTTCTATCTCATGGGCATTAAAAAGGATAGTTTGGTTAAAAGTTAAAACACTCATTTAATCGACTAGCCTTTTACAGTCAGGAAAACAATATCAAACATTAGGCTACAATTTCACGGTAGTTTTTTTTTTTTTTTTCCCATATACATCCCAAATAAACAGACAATTAGATCTAAGATATGAACGTCTGTGATACTGAATTGCATTGCGTTCAAAGGACAGTCTGATCTTTATCTTTTATTGTCTTCAAAAGTGACTTTACTTGTCCATAGCCAACAAAGGTAATTGCATTTGAGTCATTCTAATCAGCAAGAGCATAACTGCTGTAGCTTTGATCTCTTTATCTGAAATGTGGAAAGGATGAGAATCGACCAATATGGAATAGCTGATAAGACAAATATTTTGCTGAGAGTTGCCCGCTTAGAGCGCTAAATTGTTAAAATAGACATGTTAAGCTTGGAAAAGCAGCCTAAATATTGCAGGACAATTGCTGTCTTGAGTAGAATAACTCTGAAAACTGGCATGACAGATCCAAGATCTGACTGCATGTTCTGAGCAGTCTGGTCTGAATCTGCACTCCCTGCAAAGACTTTTTCCCTGGTCCGTTGATTCAGATATGGAGAATATAACAGTAAGTAAGCTTATTTGTGTTACAGTTTCAGGGTTTTTTATCCTTGATGAAAATGTTCTATTTGACAAAAGTTTGAAAATCTTTCAAATGGGTGAAAAACGCTGTGGAAAAAAGAGAATATGCTGAATACATGCAGTTTCTCCAACTATATTTTCAAAGCCGAACAGGATTGTTTGGTCAAGGGTTAACAGACTGATTCCAGTCTGTAGAACTTCATCAAGAAGAAACATGTAAGTGACTGTGTAAAATGGTAGTGACACGGCTGGACGGAGAGGAAGAGGGGCTGTGAAAACAATTTAACCCTTATCCCGCTAAAACATTGAAATGAAATTACAAACCGGTAGTAAAACCCGAATGATTCTATGTCAAACTTATTCATTTTTGGAAAAGGAAATATCTCCTTATCGAACAGTATAGATCCAAGATCAGACTGCACGTTCTGTGCAGTCTGATCTTGATCTATACTATCCGCAAAAAGGTCATTGAGTCGCACTTAGCAGCCTAAGGGGTAAAGTTGCGTAATCAGTCAGTATTGTGAATGGACAGTCTGGGTACTAAGGTTGCAAGCGGTGAATGGCCAGTCCATTCTGAAAATGTTTACCTAATGGCCTCTCCGCGAGGGCCATAACCTTTACGCAACTTTACACCCTTTGTCTCCACAGCTTCACACGCTTCGCCTCACATATACGATCCCTGCATTAAACAACCAACGGCCGGTTACTATTTTAAACTTACGGCTGTTACGAGATGCATTTACATCAGTTTTCTCTTAAGCAGCGCAGTCTAAATTTTCAAATTCTTTTAAAGCAATGTTTCCGTACAAACTCTTTCTGTTGCGATTTTATTCCTCTCAAGACCAAAATGACGTATCATCTTTTCAACACCTGCTACATATACGGAGAGCACTCGTCACAACTGGGCCGATCCCGTAACTACGTATAACTATCAACGGATCAATCGAAATTTGCCAAATGATATGGTCAGCAGACGACTACAAGATGTGTTCACATCACCCAATACACTCGATTCGCAATCGTTTCATTCATAAAGTTGCTGCTAACCACTGACCCTATTTCATAATGTGTTGAAAGTAAACTGCTACATTTTTTGCTGGCCAGAGATTTTGATAACACTGTAATTATGACATACTTCAATCCTAAACAAATTGTACATAATTTAAAAGTAATTATGTGATTGCTTGACTTTACTATTCCTGCGCTTATCTGGGTCAAAAAGTAGTTTTTGTAATAAGGTCATCACAGCAGGTATAAGCGTTAAGACGCTGTAAGTAAAAGCTGTTACGAGTTGCAGTTACATCAGTTTGCCCTGAGCGGAAGGCTTTCCGACGTTTGCCATCTCTCTAATCGGTCTACTGACCGATTAAAAAACGATTGAAAAAATAATTACATGTATTTACCGATGAAATCATGAAAAGATGCTTGTTCAGTTATTTTGAGGGTGGTTGTCTGTAATTTATATTTATAATACCCATATATCATCCTCATTTTTATTGGCATCTTTCTTCATGTACATAACGTTTTGGCCTTAACCCTTTACCGCACAATGCCGCCTTTTAACGACCCTGGGAAAGAAACCTTTTGAAAACATTGTGGGAAAAGGAGAAAATGCTGGTAACCAGCATTTTCTCCTTGTCCCACAACGTTTTCTGTTCTATCAAAGAAAAATTGCCCCATTTGAGCCAAACTGAAATTGTCGTCTGCAAATACTTTCAATTTGGACAAGGCTAAAATTTTGTCGTCTGGTAAAGGGCAAAATATGGTTGAGACTAAATATGGTTGAGACAAAATATAAGAACATAGTTACAATGTATGAAACAAAACTCCCTCCTTAACCCAGGTGTGCAGTATTGCCATTCATCACCCCTGGGACATTCAATTGCGAAACCGTCCTTTCTATGAATATTCATAAGATTGCCAATTATGCCCAATAGCCATTCGAATTGTCGATAACATAACGATATTCTCTTGTAGCGGAGAAAAATCACATTTCTTCCGTTACTATAAATAAACCGGGTAAAACCTAGTCTGGTACCCTGCCGTACTACAAGAGTACGTCAGGCAAAGCGCAATAATAGCGGTCCCCGTCGGTAATATGCAGAGGAGACGGAATATTGTTATTTTACATTGTCAGATAGGATCATAGGCTGGATTCAAAACAATCGATTGTAATAAAGTCATGGCAGTGAGTTTTTTCTACATGTCGTTCTTATTTAGCGAGAAAAACTACATATATATCAGCAATGCTTTAAGTATCCGAAATGTCAATGGGTATATACAATGTCTGAAAACAGGGCTACTTTTAAAACGATTCACAGTCGAATTTATATTTAAACCATACCCCAGCACCACGTTTTAGATTAGGTAATGTATTTTTTGTACAAAATTGATCTCATTTTATTCTGATCAAACTGGATCACATGAAATTGGGGAAAACTGGGAAGCATGTAGGGGTACCCTTGAGGACGTCTAGGAGGCCGCCATTATTGCGCTTTGCCTGACCCGATAACGTGGTGGTAGGGGAGGGTAATCCAGACTAGGTAAAACCCACATCATTACCAATAAATATAACGTCCGCCGGTGGTCCTTCCTTTTGTGGCATTTGACCAACAATCCAGGGCAGAAACACATCCTGTTCTCTAACCAAAGCTGCAAGGACTGTACGCGGGTGACGCCGAATGTTGTTGTTTTTTTCTGTAAACTTTTGTCAGTGATGTTCACGGCCTCAGCCATATGTAAAGTATCGCCAAGCTCGATTTGATTGGTTGTAGACGAGGTAAAAATAGAAATGATGACATGCAGTTGATAAAAATAGATCATATTTGCTCAGTGAAAAACTGAGATTACCAATCAAAATGACTCATGAATAAATCCTGAGAACAAGAAGACATACACGAGATAACCCAGGGGCGATGAATGTAGTTTATGGAATACAAAGGAACTGGTTCAACGAGGATGGTAAGAAAACTATCAAAGATAACTGTTTCCAAAGTATCCATTAAAAGCGGGTAGTCGTGAACATTAAAGAAACTATAGAATCAGGGAAAAGCAAACTATAAGTAGTTTTCAGGTTTGTTTCCTTCAAAACTTTAAATTATAGAATTGCGAAAGACTGTCTCGGTTTTTTTTTTTTTTTTTTTTTTTTATTAAAAATAAGATTAGGAGGTTTAACTTGTGAATATTTGGCAATGCTGTATTTCTCATATAACTTTTTCTGAAAACATCTCGAAACATCCTAGACAGCAAAGTAAAAAGTGATATTCGTTTTCAATGAAAGCTGAAATACAAAGTTTGCAAATCTTTTTCTCTTTTGCAGTATCAATAAAGCAACCAGATTCAAGTTCTATAACATGAGAATATAATCTAAAACAAGCAACGGATTTCCATCTTTTTACGTTTGTTATTTTATCCGAAAAGTAGCTCACGATAGAATTCCTTCGTCAATGTAATTAAAAGAACGGTCTCTCAGTGAATTACTTGGCGTGTTTCCCGCTTTTTTTGATTGTATAGGTCTTTAATTTTTTAACGTACCGGGTATTGGAATAATTTACATTGCTATTTTAACTTGATAATAGCCCGGCTGGGTATCTCAGTGGTAAGCGTATCTGACTCGTGACATTGCGGTTGCAGGTTATAATACATGCGTTAGATCCATATGATCTACATATCTGCGTATCTAAAAAAAAGAAAAATCAACTATTGACGATATTGTCAGCGAGTTGAGTGACGTATGCTTCTTTTAAGGTCTGATTCCGTTTTTCCTTTCTTACGCCAAAAGTCTTTATGCGCATTGTTTACAAATAATCGAAAGTGAATAGCTTCAAAATTCACCTAGGACTGCACAATTTTGCATTTGCATTCTAACTCTTCACAAAGACTTTAGGACTCTGACATGTAATATAATAATTATTTAGATCTTTGAATTTATATATTCCATACCCTTCTATCACATACGGTAAAGTAGGCAGCACCATAGTATCAATATGAGATAATTTTGTTTTTACGTCTAAAGGTAGTCTGTCAGATAACCGTGCTAATTGCTAGTTGCTCGTTTTTATTGCTGTAAAGTACGAATAGCCAAATTAAGAGCACACGTGTTATAAAAAGTTAATTCCAGCATACATGTAGCTAAAACTGTCAGCTATTTCAACCTCTCTCCGTGATTATTATTAAGATTTACGCTTTTCGAATACACATATTTGCGATTTGTCTACATTCATTTACAAACCCCAGCTTTCTGAAAAATGATATATAAAAAACCTGTCAGTTTGGTTCTAAAGACTTCTTGGATTAGTTGTGTATTATATTGAACAATGTCGCCTGCGAAAAGGATGAGAAATTCAGACAATATCTCAACATCAAGACACTTTGGAATTCTTTGTTTTTAAAATATATTATTAAACAGTTATTGCTTTACCATGAAAATTTAAAGTGGTATAATACACAAGATTAGAAAATTCAGAAATACACGTAAAAATCTAAATCCGTTTTCTTTGAAGAAATGCGATTGATAATATCGTCAAACGATTTTGAGTTCCTAGATTTTATCTTTAAAGTTATCTAAAACTCTTCTCTTACAGAAATATCCCATACAACTTTGTCACTATAGCTAGCATAAGATTTTTGTTGTACTGGAATATGTTTCGAGTGAAAATCAGAAGTTATTGCACTGGTGTCAGAAAATTCTAATAGTGGACATATATACAGACTATTCAAAACATCAGAATTGACAACACTACCAATGAAATTATCAAAATTTGAATAGGAAGCAAAATGTGATGGGGAGGGAGTTTTTAATAAAGTATGGTGTTTGTTCATAATGTGTGTTTGAAGTGGGTGTATCATTCTAATTTTGCGATATTTTAGGGTAGTCTTTAGGTGGTGCAGAATTTGGCTGTGGTAAACTTACTAACTCAATGTCGTATTTTTCTAATCAAGTAAGATCTAGATCTAGGGCTAAAGATTTTTGTTAGTAATATTGGCATTGCCTCCCCCCCCCCCCCCCCCCACCCACGGGCCAAAATCTACATGTACTTATCAAGGCATTCTCATTGGAGAACTTTACATGCAGTAGAAAGTATTGTCACTGCATACTATTTTACTTTGAAATAAGGTTCCTCATTTGAATAGCAAGTATCAAATGATGGGACATAGTTGGTAGGGAAAAATGAAGTTAGACTCGTAAAATGTATGTACTGTAGACAACAATATTTTTGCAGTCTGATGGCATCGTTTTCCCCCAACATTTTTAAATGTAAATTGAACATAAAATTGGAGAATGTCTGGCGTACAAATAAAATTTACTTGTCATGGTTAGACATTCAAAACACAATTAAAATTATGTTATGCAGGTACACTACATGTCGATGTAATTTTACGCCAATCAAAATTGCAATCACACGAGCTTCAAATTTGTACCATCTATATACTGCTCAAATTTTGCTAGGGAAATCGCCCTGTTAGATTAAACCGATATGTGTTGCATGTATCAGGTATACTGTTTTTTCAGTATGTTACATCGCCACCCTGGTGAAATAAATCATTTGTGGAAATGTATGTTTTTAATCTAAACTGTATTCTGTGTCCGTATTTAAATATCTAAATGATCCCTATCAAAGTGTGAAAGTGTGAGTAGTATATAACAAGGTGGAGTAGGCTGCTGGGGAGCGGGGCTATGATATCATGTTTTTTGAGAGGAAAGATATACCATCCTATAATGTATTTTTATTAGAATAATAAATCGTTCCTCCCATAAAGCATGAAACTAGCCCCTTGTGAGGCTGCCGTTTACAGATTCTGTAAGTTGCCATCGTTTGGTCGAAAAAACATAAACCAATAAAAATACAAATACGAACCATGCTCTATGAAAAGGGGGTGTAATACATCTGCCAAAAAAAAAAAAAAAAAAATTACAGGCTGACATGGACCAAAACTTATCACTATTTATGAATTTTCTGCATATCCAAGTACCATTCTACCCCATGATGCATGTTGTTAGACAGACTGATATTGGATACATAATTGTGTAACATTTGACTTGGTTGGTATAATGCATCATGGAGATGCATTAAAGTCCCTATCCACAGAGCACGGCTCATATCTTTTTCTCCTCTGTGCTACAGGAAGTACGTCGTGGTATTCTTTGATGAAGTCTTCGTGTTCGCAGACGTCATGTGGGAATTATCCGTCTGCGTCTTCGTGTTCCACCTCTAATGGCTGTGCTTCTGCTGGCTCATATTCCATTCGCATCCGTTGCTCAGCATCAAATTCGCATGACAGCACGAGCAGTACAAGAACGCATACAGTAACTTTCACAGCAGAAACTCCGTCCTTCTCGATCACAAATCTTGACGGTAAGTCACTTTGTACTTTTGACTTTTTTCCAACACATTTATCGTCGGCAGCGTGGCCATTTATTGTATTGGTAATTATATGTCTGATTTTGATATCGGTTTTATTCTGTATTTTTTACTGCTAGAGTTAGTAGTAAAACACAGTTTCAGCGATATTTTGTTGATTTTTGATAGAGTTTTTACAAGGGTACTCCCTTGCAGATCGGTCACACGAAAATACGCCACAGCAGTAATTTACGCCACATGTACGCCACAGGAGGAAATGATACGCCTCAGCATATTTATAACTTCAACGTATTTCTAATATCTAAATACCTTAATTAAGGTGCAATCTATAATATTTTGAAGTATAACTGAAATTCTTCTTTATTCACAGGTTATTTTGCATAGTTTCAAAGAGAAAATCCGCTATTTGAGATGCAGATCGTATGAAAAAATACTAGGGTCGATATGGTGTACAAAGTGATGATATGATATGATGTTTGTTAAATATTGTTGAATATCCTAAGAACTGAAAGATATTAAATTTATTGATAGTTGTACAAACACTCGTCTTCAAGAGACTTGTGCTTTGTACTCCCATGGCGTCATTGAATTGCGACTCGTGTACAACACAGAATACGGCTATCTTTCAAGATCAAATTTCTACCAAAATACATAAAAATTCTCATGAGTGTAACAGATAACACCTAAATTAAGATATCTGAATTAAAAATACATATTAGAAGGTATAAATGTACTGTGGCGTATCATTTTATCCTGTGGCGTATATGTGGCGTAAATTACTGCTGTCGCGTATTTTAGTATGATCCCTTGCCGATAGTTGAAAACATTGGCAGAAGCAGTTTATCTTAGATGCTTTTCTATTTGCCTCAGTTCAACATTTGGAGATGCAATTTTTTGCCCAAACTGTTGTAGGGTCAATTGACTGTTGCTGGTTGAGGTTGTTCATTTTCGACTAATTGAAAGTGAAAATAACCTAGTTGTTTTAATTCTATTTTCAACTAAACTATCTTGAAAGTTGCTAGTTTCTGGAAACATTTTTTTTTTTTTTTTTGAAATACTATCTACAGCTTTTTAGCTCACCTGAGCACAAAGTGCTCAGGATGAGCTATTGTGATCACTCACCGTCCGTCGGCGTCCGTCGTCCGTCCGTCCGTCCGTCGTCCGTCCGTCCGTCCGTCGTCCGTCCGTCCACATTTTTTTGTTTACACTCTAGCATCTACAAATATTAACCAATCAGCACCAAACTTGGTCAAAATGTATATGACCATAAGATCTCGGATGAGTTTGACTATGGGTGTAATCGGACCAGAAAGACTGGAGTTATTTGCCCTTGAATTAGAAAAATTGCTATATTTGACTTTGTTTACACTCTAGCATCTACAAATATCAACCAATCAGCACCAAACTTGGTCAAAATGTATATGACCATAAGATCTCGGATGAGTACGATTATGGGTGTAATCGGACTAGAACGAGTGGAGTTATTTGCCCTTGAATTAGAAAAATTGCTATATTTGACTTTGTTTACCCTCTAGCATCTACAAATATTAACCAATCAGCACTAAACTTGGTCTAAATATATATGATCATAAGATCTCGTATGATTTCGATTATGTGTCTAATCGGACCAGAACGACTGGAGTTATTTGCCCTTGAATTAAAAAAATTGCTACATTTGACTTTGTTTACACTCTAGCATCTACAAATTTAAACCAATCAGCATCAAACTTGGTCAAAATATATATGGCTGTAAGATCTCGAATAAGTTTGATTGTAGGTCTAATAGGACCAGTTATTGCTGTGTCATGGAAAAAGGGGGCTTGACGTATATTTTCATTGTGGACCAATATCTCTTTCACTACAGGACAAAATGTCATGAAACTTCATCTTTTTATTGTTTATTGCAAGCCGCAGACAATAGTTATTTGTTTTTATTTCATGAAATGCCTTGTCATGAAAAAAGGGGGCTAAATGTTTAATTTCGTCATGGACCAATGACCATCTGTTTGTCCATCTTTCAGGACAGATATCTTCTAAAATCCTTGACAAAAACTAATAGAAATTCATACAGGTGTTCCTAATGATGTCCGCTGATATTTATTGGTTTTTTTGCCTTTTTGATATCAAATACTGTCTCATAGGAAAAAGGGGTTTCATGTATATTTCTGTTAAGGATCAACATACATGTATCTTCAGCTCAAAATCCTGGACAAAAATTTGTGAAACTTCATGTGTGATCCTTATGATAGTCCGCCAATATCATTAGTTTAGCTTTTTAGCTCCCCTGAGCACAAAGTGCACAGGATGAGCTATTGTGATCACTCACCGTCCGTCGGCATCCGCTCGTCGTCCGTCCGTCCGTCCGTCGTCCGTTCATCCACATTTTTAGCTCACCTGAGCACATAGTGCTCAGGGTGAGCTATTGTGATCGATCGTTGTCCGGCGTCCGTCCGTCCGTCCGTCCGTCCGTGTGTCCGTCCATCCGTCCGTCCGTGAACAATTACTTGAAAAATCTTCTCCTCTGAAACCGCCCAACAGATTTCAATGAAACTTCACAGAAATAATCCTTAGGTGATGCACTTTCAGAATACTTCAAAGATTTCAATTCCATGAAGAACTCTTGTTGCCATGGCAACCGAGAGAAAAAACTTTAAAAATCCTCTTGTCCCAAACCGTAAGGGCTAGAGTTTTCATATTTGGCATGTAGCATCATCTAATAGCCCTCTACCAAAATACTCCAAATTATGGCGCTGTTTTTGAAATTGGCCCTATGTTGTGGGTTCTCGGATTTCACATAGAGATAAAGAGGGAAATCTTTAAAAATCTTCTTGTTTACACTCTAGCATCTACAAATATTGACCAATCAGTACCAAACTTGGCTACAATGTATATGCCCATAAGGTCTCGGATGAGTTCGATTTTGGATCAAATCCAATCAGAACATCAGGAGTTATTTGCCCTTGAATTTGCAAAAATTACTGAATCTGACTTTGTTTACACTCTAGCATCTACAAATATTACTCAATCAGCACCAAACATTGTCAAAGTGTGTGTGATCATAAGATCTCAGATTAGTTCAATTATAGAACTAATCGGACCAGAACTGTCTGAGTTGTCTGCCCTTGAATTAGAAACTTTGCCATATTTGACTTTGTTTACACTCTAGCATCTGCAAATATTGACCAATCAGTACCAAACTTGGTCAAAATATATATTCCCATAAGGTCTCGGAAGAGTTCTGTTATGAGTCAAATTGAACCAGAACATCCAGAGTTATTTGCCCTTGAATTGGACAAAATTTCCATATTTGACTTGGTTTACACTCTAGCATCTACAAATATATACCAATCAGTACCAAACTTGGTAAAAATTTATATGACCATAAGATCTTGGATGGGTTTTGATGATGGGTCTTATTAGACCCAAACAACATGAGTTATTTGCCCTTCAATTAGAGTTGCTGTATTTGACTTGGTTTACTCTGTAGCATCTACATGTATACATAATGCAAACTGAAAAATCTTTATCTTTAAACCCAAAATGCCTAGAGCTATGATACTTTGCATGAAGCATCACCTTGTGGACCTCAAGAAATTTTGCACACAAGATGCCCCTGGGATCATTACAGGTCCAGCCGCGGGGCTTAGACGTTTGTACTGGTATCTTTCGTGCAATTATAAGAAAGTTTTCTGGGTAACCAAAGGCCTAGACCTCTGTTAAAGTTGTGAGTTGTCTCTCTTTCATAATCATTTGGCCTTGAACTTCAGTATTTGGTATTTATCTTCATTGTTAACCTGTACTGCTTAGTACTCCGGTGAGCGATATAGGACCATCATGGTCCTCTTGTTTAAAATACTATCTACAGCTTTCCACTTTCTAAGGGGAAAGCGCTTATCTCTCCATCTCATGAAGACGAGGTCTTAATGGGGAATTTCCACACTCTTCCGTCTGTAAAAGGGGGAAGTGAACAGTCTTCTGACTTATTATAAATAGCAGATTATTGAATTTTGTCATCTACAGGGTACCCACTGGGTTTGGCATTTGGTGTCACTTGCGATATATTTTGGAATGTGGAGCAAGAAAACGCCGAATGGCGAAAATGACTAGCGCTGATATTTTTCATATCGTGGTGCCGTGCATTTTGATACTGGTACCTGTCACCGCAATGCATGATTTTAAGGTTATCTGTGACCAAAAAATCGATAACCAGTTTGTAATTGTCGCAGATACACCCGGGCACAGCAGGTGATCTAAATTGCAGTGTGTATAACATGCGGGTGGATTAATTCGGTAATTAACACCTCAATTAAAGTAGACTGGACCTCATAATGACTGATTTATCGGCTCGTTACTTTATGTTTGCAAACTGGAATTGTCGTGATCAGTTATTCCTGTCAACGTTAAAGTAGCCGGTCACTAATTTTGTATGCAACAATGATCAGTAGATTGCAGTTATAATCTTATTGCCCATTAATGTTTTCTACCCTTCAAAAGACAAGTTCCATCACTTGAGCCATGAATTACTTAGTAATTTCTTGTCTGCAAGTCCTTTCAATATGGACAAGTCAATATGTTTAGCTGGGCTGTTATCGAAGAAAACGTCAAGTTATTGTGATAGCCCTGTCGTCATCTGCGTTGTCATACAAAGACTTTGAAATATTCTGAAGTTATTTACTTCAAACTTGGACAAATAATCAACTACATTCAAAGCCTACAATCAAAAGATATGCCTTCTTACATACTGCGTGGGGAGATATGAGAGTGAAATGTTTCATAGTAGGCCCTGCGAGTGTTCAATTAGAAATTTCTGTATTTGAAGAGGATATTTGTCTCTCCTATACAAGATGATATGTTGTTAGGGGCCCAACCGGGTAGCTCAGTGGTTAGCGTATTTGACAGGTGACCTGGTGGTTGTGAGCTCGATATCCGATCGAGGCAAACTTTCTTTTGCCTCTCAACGCTGATGGATGTGATCACCTCTGATAGATGTGAGAAAAGTAGTAGGCGACTTGGAAAAAAAAAAAATGTGTCAGTAATGTCGTGAGAAAGCCAGGAAACACTTGCGTAGGTGCGCTGACCGCCATGATATGACCTAAGCTGTTTGAATGGCGTTAAACTCCTATCCAATTCAATCAATGTTGTTACGGTTTGATATAATGCATGAGAAGAAGATTAATATCAACACTTTCGAATCCTGGCTACAAATGAAGGGGGAGAAAATACCAATGGTGATCGGCAATGAGAAACAAAGATCAAGGGTATCAAAAGTTTGTGTGAGACAGTAAAGGTACGCACTCGTCACAACTCGGCCGATTCCGTACCTACATCTAACCTCGTCTGTATAAGGGAGGCTTCCATTTTGAACTACCAGTCACATGATCTTAAACATGGCGGCGCCCCTGTAGATCGCTTAGTAACGACATGAACGACCACACTCGTCACAACTCGGCCGATTCCGTACCTACATCTAACCTCGTCTGTATTAGGGAGGCTTCCATTTTGAACTACCAATCACATGATCTTAAACATGGCGGCGCCCCTGTAGTTCGCTTAGCAACGACATGAACAACCACTGTGAAGTTATTCATTTCTATCGATCTGTCGATGAAAGCTCCTAACGGAATTGATAAACCACGCTAAAACTTGAATGTACAAACTGTTTGCCGACTCAAATACTCTTAGAAAGATAACGATAGAAAATTTACTCATGCGTTCTTTCTAAAGAGGAGCCTTACAATTTCAATAACGGTAAAGCGGTGTGCTTCCGGAGATGTGCGAAATGTACCGTGTAGGTGCATATCAAGCTACGTGATACAGCCGAGGGATTTGATCACCGGATCACCCGAGGTGTGCCGAATGGAACGACCACTGTGAAGTTATTCACTTCTATCGATCTGTCGATGAAAGCTCCTAACGGAATTGATAAACCACGCTAAAACTTGAATGTACAAACTGTTTGCTGACTGAAATACTCTTAGAAAGATAACGATAGAAAATTTACTCATGCGTTCTTTCTAAAGAGAAGCCTTACAATTTCAATAACGGTAAAGCGGTGTGCTTCCGGAGATGTGCGAAATGTACCGTGTAGGTGCATATCAAGCTACGTGATACAGCCGAGGGATTTGATCACCGGATCACCCGAGGTATGCCGAATGTAAAGGTACGATCTAAATCCATCGGAATGGTGGAATTTTCACTGGAACACACAACTGAAGATATCCTCATATCGGTCAGTGAAAGGTACCTGGTATTACCCGGAACAGCCTGTAAAGTAGTAAGAGCCATAAATGTATCTTATATATAACGTACATGTAGATTGAATAGGAGGCACAAACCTGAGAAAAACCTGTGGTAATCTACAGACATTAGTTAGAGTCCAAGATCATTCTGAACAGTTCCCGTGGGGAGCCTGCAGTAACGGCAGTAAAGTACACCAGGGTCCGTATTCACCAACCATTCTTAAGAACATTCTTGGTCTTGTTCTTCAAAATTTTCCAAATTTGAAAGTAACACACCTTCTGATTGGCTAAACCATACGGTTTAGCCAATCAGGAGGTGTGTTACTTTCAAAATTGGAAAATCTTGAAGAATAAGTCTAAGAACGTTCTTCAGAATGGTTGGTGAATACGGACCCAGGACTGGGAACACATCGTGGTAATGGTACAGAGCATGTCCCTTGACAGAATAAATACAAATGGTACACTGAACATGCTTACAGATCTACAGTTTCAAAGGAAAAAGTTTAGACCCACAGAAATGGTTACTCCATAAAACAGAACCACCAGATGGGAAAGAGATGTTGAATTCGATAGTAGAGAAGTACTTATGGATCTGTTTGGATGTCCTCATTCTGGTAGACAACATGTTGTTGAAAAAGGATCAAGAAACACTTAAAAAGTACTTCTGACTAAAAAGGAAAAGGTGTTTGGGGTCAAAATGGTCATACCGGCAAAACCTAAGAGTACAGAGCATGAACAAGTTACTTAGATCAAATCCCTGCCCAAATGAATGAAGGGAGGGATAAAATAGATGTAGGTAACTGTTTCTCAATCCAAGCCTGAATGCCAGTGGATGAAATTGGATGCAGGAGGTTTAAGGAGATTGTTGGTGTTAACAGTTGAAGGAGCCATTAAGCTGTCTGTTGTTAGACAACCCAAACAGAGGTCAGTAATTGGTGTACGTCCCAACAAACTGGATCTGTAGAATGGCGCCAGAGAAATGGGTAATATATGAAAGAAATCCACAGCAGTAAGGTAGAAGATATAAGTGAGATGTGCACGCCTCAACTTTTCTGCTCATACTGATACTTGGGTTCAAAGAAGACCAAGATCCAGTTCACCTCAGAGAAGCAAAAGGGGACCCATTAGGCAGGAAGTGTCATGACAAGTACCTTCAGGTCTTATGATACGATGTTGGCAATACCAGAGGATCCACTGACACACATATCAGCTATTACAGTGCGGCTAGGGAATTAGATCTAATGAAGACTTTTCAAATTACATTTTTTTTCCCAAGGAAAAGCGTCTGTTCTAGCCAAAGGAATGCCCCGAGGGAAGTAGGATGAAATTCTGGTTGAAAAGATTTGCTGTGATTCCTGGGAACGGAATTAGAATGAATACTTCCACCTTTAAAGGGAAGTTGCCGCCCTAATAGCCAAACTTGAAAGTGATGCCTTTTTCAATGGTCCATTCACCTAGTATCAGTAACGTAACTAGATCTTAATGGCTCTGTAAGAAGAAGAACAGGCAAATTCTACCTAGACAAGAATTATTTTTAGACATGGGCTTACTTTATATTTGCAGAAAGGGTGCTGTACTAACAGACCTATAGGATATAATTATAAGGGCTTTTCAAAACGGAGAAGATTTTGATAATTTTACTGGCTGGATTTTAGCCAGTCCTGCATTTACATGATAAGCAGCCTTGTAATAAGTCGAACTGAGCATCTTTGTTACTCTGAGTTGTTGTCGACAAGCCTATTTCTGTAGATTTACAACTAGCAGTTTTTGTAACCCTTCGATGCTGACCAGGTACAAATAGGCAAGTCTGACGTTAAAACAGTAAAGCAGGTGTGTTCGTCTGCACTCATGGCCAATAAGAGGATTTTTGCGTTTTGAAAAAGGTATGTGAATTTAATATCTGATTGTAAAACAGAAAATATTTTTCGACCTGTCTAGAAAAGATAGTTATCATGCACATATAACAAGGAGAACAAAGTTGAAAGCTTTTGGCTCGAAATACGAGTTATCGGACACACCTGTAGATATTTGGATGCGATATAACCTGATGGTAATATTCACAAACATTGTCCAATATAGTATTTTTTATTAAAATTTTACTTAATTTCAGCACACACACATTTAATTAGTATTAAATTAATATCAATAGGCGTTCTTTTTTTTAGCTCACCTGGGCACAATGTGCACAAGGTTAGCTTTTGTGATCGTGCGATGTCGGGGGTCTGTTGTGCGTCGTGCGGTCCTCAACATTTACCTTGTGTGCACTCTAGAGGCCACATTTTTGGCCTGATCCTCATGAAACTTGGTCAGAATGTTTGTCTTGATAAACTCTTGGACAGCTTTAAAATTGGGTCACATGGGGTAAAAAAGTAGGTCACTGAGCCAAATCTTCGGAAAAAAAAAAAAAAAAATGTGTGCACTCTAGTTGCCACATTTTCAACCTGATACTCTTGAAACTTGGTCAGAATGTTTGTCTGGATAGCACGTCAGATGAGGTAGAAATTGGGTCACGTCGGGTCAAAAAGTAGGTCACTGGGCCAAATCTTAGAAAAACCTTTTTTGCACTCTAGAGGCCATAATTTTTCAGCCTGATACTCATAAAACTTGGTCAGAATATTTGTCTTGATAAAATCTTAGACATGTAAGAAATTTGGTCATGTCGGGTCAAAGTCTTACAACTGGGCCAAATCTCAGAAAACCCTTGTGTGCACTCAAGAGGCCACATTTTCATTGATACTCATGAAACTTTGTCAAAATATTTTGTCTTGATGATGTCTCGGAAAAGTTTGATATTGAGTCATGCTGGATCAAAAAGTAGGTCACTGGGCTAAATCTTACCATTATTCAAAATTAAAAAAACTTGGTCAATTTGCTAAAAAAAGTAGGTCACTTACACTAATGTGTTTTACTTCATTATGACCAGGATCTTTTCAGCTGTATCATTCTAGATGACCGTACTCAGGTGAGCGCTTTAGGGCCAATAGCCCTCCTGTTTGTTTGGCTGTTGTTGTCTCCCATTGACTTGTTAAGTATTTAGTTTAGAATTTAACAGTTTGTACTGACACTCCACACTCCACTAAGGATCATAAATGACATTTTTATTTTCAATCCCTGACTCTATCATTCAATGTACTAGTCATGATCATGGTTCTCTTTAATCTTATGATAAGTAGTATGATAAGCTGGAGTCCTGAGAATGATTTGGTCTGTGCAGACTGATCTTAGTCAACACTATCCACAAAAGCTACCTTAATGTGAATCAGCATGACTAGGGTTGAACACCTTAGATAAAAGAATGTTTTCTGCATATTTTGGTCATAGTGAGTCAAGTTACCAATAAATACGCTTTAAGACAACATGTTATACAATTTGAAGGGCTAGATATACAATTAACAATCATGAAATGTTTCTTATCAATAAAATGAATACATCTTTTTGTCTTATTATTTGTTTTTATCATTCTGTACTCCTGAAATTTGATGTGTACCCCAAGTTTTCTAACCCCAGGTATACATGTATCCCATATTGAAAAAGTCATTGGGGATGTTCCCCCATCAGGCTCATAACATTGGATTGTTTGGTCAAGGGTTGAAAGCCTACCAACGAAACCAAGGAGAAGATGAAACAAAAAATGTATGAAAATTGAATCAATGTTCTCGTACATAGGGCCAGTTCTTTACGTTATATCTTTCTAGATTTAATCCAGGCATTTTGACAGTGCTTGGGATTAAGGCTTTTTAACGCTTTACCAAATGGAAAAAAGGTTTTGGACTTGTCCAAATTAAAAGTATTTGCAGATGACAAAATAAATGTGAGTCAGTTACTGAAATTTGTTTTTGGAATGGTAGAAAACATTGTGGGAAAAGGAGAAGATGGTGGTCACCAGCATTTTCTCCTTTTCCCACAATGTTTTCAGAAGGCTTCTTCCTCAGGGTGGTTAAAAGTTGGGATTGTGTGGTAAAGGGTTAAAGCAATGTTGAAAAAGAGGAAAACATTATCCAATACATATCCCATAACTTGCCTTGTCATCTGGAGATACCAGTATGGCCGAGTTCGATATAGAGGATATTTGTTGTTTTTTTTTTTGGTAAAATATCAAAATCTATTTCATCGAGTAAACATCGTCGGTAATATTTTCATGAGTGCCACAGCCACAAGTGAAAATATTACCAATGATGTTCACTTGATGAAATAAATTTTGATCTTTTACCGAAAAAAGCAAATATTCTATTTATTTCATGCTTCTAACCCCTATTTTGTTGGAACTTCCATAAAAATCCAGTACAGTTGTTTTCGGTAATTCCCTGTGGCGTACCTCCCTCACATAACAACGCAATACAATATTACGTCAAGCGTGAAAAATATATCATAAATTACATCATATTTCCCTCCATTTGATTGACATGCACTGATTACCTAGGTAACTAGTGCACAGGAACTACCGTCTCTGTTTTCAATTGAAGAGTCACCCTTGTTAACCCAGACCTGTGTGAAATATTACCATTCATCAACGATGAATGTAGTTTACGAAATACATCGGAACTGGGTCAATGAGAATAGAAAATTTTGGAAATATAAAATCAGTATTTTCACCGGTTGTAACCATTAAATATCAAACCGTAGTCCACCATTATTTCTCGATAAATTACCGAAAAGCATGAAATAAACACTTTTATCTGTTAAAGACTTTATATAGGAAAAGTCCAAATTTTTCCTTCCAGGTTCTGTGTCTGCCTACAGGACATGGGGTACAGGAACTGTGATTTTCACAACACAGACCACCTCAGGTCTCGCTGTGTACCAGTATGTAGAATCATCTTCAGTTTCCAATTCTTGGCTGCTTGGAACAAGTTATTTATTTCGCTTGAATACAGGTAATTGAGGTTTAAACAGAGGGTATTCTTTGACCTTAAATTACATTTTGGTTACTTAAATGAATGGTCTTTTATTGAGACAAATCTGATGAGTATCCACAATATTAGTTTAGGAATAAGTTAAACCTTATGCTGGGTAACATGTGATCTATGTTTTTACAACCATGAGGTGGTGGTCTTTCAAATCATTGCAGGACATGTAGAAAATGCTATTAATCAGCATTTTCTCCTTTTCTCTCGATATCTAAAAATTACTCTTTCAGAATATGAAGCTTTGTTTGATAATATTATGTGGGCTGCAGGTGCTTTGACTTTGGACAAGTTTCAAATTTTGTTGTTGAGTACAGGGTAAAATTAGAGTGGAAGGAATTTTCATGTAATGGTGTAATTTTGTTATTTTTTGGTAGAGCTTAATTATAAAGTTTTGTGCTTTATATCCAGTAATGTTAAATATGTGAGAAAAATAATGTATTTTAAAATATTTATCATCGGTTAACCTGTTAACAAACAAACAACCTAGAGGAACAAGGCTTTTAAAAACATTGTGGGCAAACAAGAAAATACTGTTAACCTGTATTTTTCCTTTTCCCATAAATGGTTTTTTTTACTCTTTCAAAAACAATTTGAGCCACATTTAATTTGTCATCTGCAATGCTCTGGATATGAACAAGTCCAAAATTTTGTTGTTATCCTCTGCCAAAGGCAAGGGGATATAGTTTTTTGGATTGTCTGTCTGTCAGTTTGTCTGTCCATTCCTATGTCCGTCTCAAGAGATATCTTCTAAACTCCTTGATGAAAATTGATGAAACTTATACACATGTTCCTTATGTGGTCCGCTAAAATGATTATTATTTCATTTAATGCCATGTCATGGAAGAAGGGGATTTTTTTCGGAGGGGAATATTATTTCAACAAAATAGCTTTTATAATTTTTTGCCACACAATTCAGAGTTTTTACAACCTTGAGAAAGAAGCCTTTTGAAAACATTGTAGGAAAAGGAGAAAATGTTGGTAACCAACATTTACTCCTTTCCCACAATGTTTTCTTCCCCTCTAAAGACAGTTTCTTCAATTCGATCAACATCTAACTTGCCTGAAAATGCTTTAGATTTAGACAAGTCCATAATATAGTTGTGTGGTAAAGATTAAATATAAAGATTTAACCAATACAGGATGTGCTATTAGCACCAAGCATTACCATAGTTTTTTGCAGACACTGTGAATCAAGATTAAACTGCGCAATATTTAAAGTCTGATCATAGATCTATCCTGTTAAATACATCACAAGCAGAAATGGCAACTGCAATATCTGGAATCTGGTCAGGTAGCTCAGTGGTTTGCATATCTGACTCACGACCTGGTGGTTGCAAGTTTGATACCTGGTTGAGGCATACTTTCTCTCCGTCGAATTTTCATCTCTCACCTCGGATATAGATCTATGTGCAAAAGTGTTCAGTGGCTTGGAAAGAAAGTTGTGTCATTACTGGTGTGAGAAAGCCAGAAAACACACATGTAGGCACACTGGCTGCCATAATATGACCTAAGCTATTAAAACAGCGTTGAAACTCCAAAACAAACAAGCAAACAAAAGTACAATATTTGAAATCTGATTATGGATCTATCCTGTTAAATACATCTAGAGGAGAAAAAAAGCAGCAATGGCAACTGCAGTAATTATCTGAAGCCCAGTTGGGTAGCTCAGTGACAAGCATATCTGACTTGTTACCCGGTGGTTGCAAGTTTGATACACAGTTGAGACAAACTTTCTTTATGGTGATTTTTAGTCTCTCACCTCTAATGCATGTGAGGGTTGAAACTGAAGAGTTAAAAGCATAATATTGAATGGCAAAATCAATTAGAAAAGACTTAACTCTTTACCTCACAATCCCTAGTTTTAACGACCCCGAAGAAGAAAACTTTTGAAAACATTGTGGTAAAAGGAGAAAATGCTTGTAAACAGCATTTTCTCTTTTTTTCCCACGATGTCTTCCAGCATATCAAAGACGGAAATCATCATTTGAGCTATATTTATTTTTTCACCTGCAAATGCTTTCAGTTTGGTTTATTCCAACATTTTGTCATTTTGTAAAGAGTTAACAGGGCCTGATTAGATTTTTAGCTTGGTTGTTTTTAACCCTTTATCAAATGACAAAATTTTAGACTTGTCCAAATTCAAAGCATTTGCAGACAACAATATCAATGTGACTGAAATATGAAAATTTGTCTTGGGAATGGAAGAAAACATTGTGGAAAAAGAAGAAAATACTGGTTACTAGCATTTTCTCCTTTTTCCACATTGTTTTCAAAAGGTTTCTTTCTTGGGATTATTAAAATTTGGGATTGTGTGGTAAAGAGTTAAAGAAAACTTTCAGGCATTGTCGTAGCTCTGGCGTCTTCTGCATGGTCAGTATCATCGTCAGGCAAAATTTTGACATTTCTAAAGTTTTGACATTTTATAATATCTCTGTCATTATTACTGAAGATATTAACTTCAAACTTGGGTAAGGTGTTCACTATCAAAAGGGGAACCAATACAACAAGGGCAGGTAATCACCTAAGTATATTTGAAAAAGTTATGCCCCTTTTTTGATTTTCACTGAATATCAAGCAACTACAGCCAAGCATTGGCACCAGCATGTGTTACTCTTTTTAGAATCAAACTTCAAAGAACATTTTACTGCTGAGATCAGCGAGGCAAGGATTTTCAAATCATCTATATAATCATAAGAGACAGAACTTTTTTTTATTCATTTGTACAGTCTTACAGCGATAGAGCCTCTAAAAATATTCTCAAACCCTGAGCCAGAATTTGGTAAAGGCTTGTAGGATTTCTACACAATCAAATTAAATGCCTCAATCTATTCAATTCTGTAAAGTCTGGCTTGACCCTGTCAGGGCTAGAGACAAAAGCCAGGGGCTGTTGCAGACAACACAAATCAAGATCAGACTGCTCAAAAGGGATCTATACCCTCAGCTTGGTAAAAGAAGCCTTTTGGTAAAAAACTTTTCAATGAGTCTCAGTGGACTGTATAATTTATTATCTACTGTATTTATAACTCAGTCCCAAGTTATTAAGACGTTGAGAGAGAAAAGCATTGGAAAAATGTAGTGGGAAAAGGAGGAAATGCTGATAACCAGGATTTTCCATTTTTTCCACAATGTTTTATCCCCTTCAGGAAAAAAGCTTTCAGTATTTGAGCCCCATTTGACTTGTTGTCTGCAAATGCTTTCAATTTATAAAAAATCTAAAATTTGGTCATCTGGTAAAGAGTTAAGCCGTCTTTAGAGTTAGATTTTGTGCTGAAAGAGTGAAAATATATGAGCCATGCTCTTTGGAAAAGGGTTTAACCCTTTACCACACAATCCGGACTTTTTACGACCCTGAGGAAAAAGCCTTTTGAAAACATTGTGGGAAAAGGAGAAAATGCTGGTAACCAGTATTTTCTCCATTTCCCATAATGTTTTCTACCCTTCCCAAAACAAATTTCAATTTTTGAGTAACATTGATTTTTTCATCTGCTAAAGCTTTCAGTTTGGACTGGGCTAAAATTTTGTTGTTTGGTAAAGAGTTAATAGTATTTGCCAAAAGTGTCAACTGCAGTATGCTATCATTTAATTTTCTGCATGTCAAAGGACCAGTTTACCTCATGAATCAGTCGATTGTTAGACAAAATGGATCCATAATAATGTAATGACTTGCATGGCATAGTGCATCACGGAGGTGCATTAAACTCCCATTTCCCAGAGCACTGTTCAGTTATGATTCCAACAAGAAATATTTATTTGTACAGGTAATGGTCAGGTGTATGTGAACAGGGACCTTTCTCTGGAATTTTCATACACTTTCTACATGACCATTTGCGCTTATAGTCGACGCCAAGGTGATTGCGGTCAACTGACAATTACATTCAGTGAGTACATCTTTTCCTAAATCTGCTATAAAAATTTTTACTCAACAACAGAGTTATGGAATTGTTCAATAGATTTCCGGTTGATGTTTTTCCTTGATCAAAATATTCATATCTGCTAAACAAATGAAACAACCTGTCTGCCAATCAATCAATTGATCAACTAACCAATCAATCAATGAATAGTCTCAAATACAAATGCTTTGACAAATGATGTCACATGATGATCCTGGGACATCCAAATCTTATTTCAAACATGTGTACAGTACAAAAACAGAGTAATGTTGTATCACACTGAAAACAAAGAAGGTCAGGTTATTTACTCTATACCAAAATATTAGACTTGTTAGAACTGAAAGCATTTGCAGATGATGGAATATGAATAAAATGATAAACTTTGTCTTTGAAAGGGTCGAAAACATGGTTGGAAAATGAGAAAATGCTTTTTACCAGCATTTTCTCCTTTTTGTTTCCAAAACTCAGGATTGTTTGGTCCAGGATTAACTTTATTAGTCACTTTATTCAGATGGATGCTTCCAAAGGCCAACATGTAATGACAAAACCAATACAGTAGCAGACACCCATGCAGTAGGGGATACACTGTTTACAATGACAGTACCAGGTCCCACAGATCACTTTCCGGCATTTAGTTCCACCTTTCAAAATCTGGGTTTTGTCATAGTTTCCTCTACCTTGAGTGTTGCTACTATTGATTATTCATCAGGTGAGTGTGTCCATTTATCTGTCTTTATGTATGTCAGAGGCAAGCTCTCCAGGCAATGTATTGCAAACAACAAAATCTTTAGAACAAGATCTTTAGAAAGCTTTCTTTTCAATAATTGCATTTTTAGCTCAGCTGTTTTCAAAGAAAATGTCAGGGTGTAGTCATAGCCCTGGTGTTGTCTGTCATGCTAAAACTTCGACGTTATTTTTTATATATGTTATTACTGAAGATATTTGCTTCATACTAAGACAAGTTGTTAATTATCAAAGGGAGAACCTACACAACAAAAGCAGGTAACCATCAAAAAATTTTTGACTCAGTAATGCTCATTTTTCAACACAGAATTGTCACTGAAAAACAACCGCAGCCAGGCATTGGCACCCACATGCTGTGCTCTTGTTATACATTTCTATACATTCAGAAATATATCTTCTCAATAAATTCACTTTTACTGTTATATAATTATGATGATGATATGTTCTGCCATATCCATGTCTCATTTTCAGAAGGATTTTGTGTGAGGAGAATCAATTACATGGTGTGAGCTATTCACTACTTTTAATGTTGTTTCATTTCTTTGGTTCTCACATTCAGCTTTCATACAGGGTATAGCAGATTACTTGGTGTAAACTGGATTGTTTAAGTGTCTGTGTGGGAGGGGGGGATTCAACATTAGCAAAATGTTCTTCCCAAACCACTGGCTGCTTTTCCATATAACCACAGTTAGAGCAATGATCAGCAGAGAGAGGAATGAACCCTCTTGCAATGACTATCATCAGTCCACAGAAAGAAATTGACCAAGCTTGGGATTCAAACCAGCAACCCCCTCTTCTATTGAGGTAGCTTTAAAGATCCATGCTCAGCTTAGAAGAGCACACACACATATAGTTTTAAAGCCACTTTTCATGATCTTTTCTTAAACCAGGTGTCATAACAACAACTGGCAATGTAACAGTTCACCCCAGCTACCCAGACAAGCTCTATACAATGGTAGTGAGGGTCTCAAACACAGACTCGTGCACCTACACATCAGACTGCACCATGCAGCTGACGGCCACTTTCACCAACTGGGTAAGTTAGTCAAGGAAACATTTACATATAGCTCTTGGGTGCTGAATAAACCCAATGGACATATTAAACACTGAGAATAATACCAAATTAATTGCAATTTGACCGTTGCTTTTATTGAATATACAATGGTGTTTAAGCTAAGCAGACATTGTAGATCTAAGATCAGACTGCACATTTTGTGCAGTCTGATCTTGATCTACACTGGCTGCAAAAGCAACTATAGTTGTGAAAGGCACTTTAAGGCTCAACCCTTACAGTACTTAATGATGGATTTGGACCTTTTTGATTGAGCAAAAAAAGCCCAAATTATTGGTATTTCAAGGTTTTTTCTGTTAGAATATGTTACATAGATAGCAGACAGTGTAGGTCTTAGATCAAACTGCATGTTCTTTGCAATCTGATCTTGATCTACACTGTCTGCAAAAACAAGTTAAGTGCTAAGATAAAAACAAGTCTGAAATTTTTTGGTTTGTTAAAGAGTTAATGATTGGTAAAAATGCTCTAACAAGTGTTGTGTCTGGTAATACAAAATAAAATGAAATCAATATATACATAGTCAAAAAAGGGTCGCACCCCATGTCTTTTCTACATTGAATGATGTTTCTGGTGCAATTAACAATTTAACACTCAATGCCGACTTTTAACGACCCTGAGGAAAATGCCTTTTGAAAACATTGAAGGAAAAGGAGAAAATGCTGGTAAACCGCATTTTCTTTTTTTTCGGGAATGGTTTTACCCTATGAAAGAAAAATCATATCATTTCAGCAACATTGAAAGTGTCATCTGCAAATGATTTCGATTTAGATGGGTCTTAATTTTTGTTGTGTGGTAAAGGGTTAAAGGTGAAGGACTGAGAATCAGAAACTCTCTGATGATTACATCAATAAACCAGTTGTATGACTAAAAAATGAGCTTTAGCGCGTTTCCAATAGTACCTTATACCTTATGGTATGTAAAAATATTGCGCTCATGTATGGCGTGCAAATGCACTTGAAACGAGAATGCTTAAAGATTGATTGCAAATGGGGTGAAAATGTCAAAACAAAACTATTAGTACCTTGAAATCGACAAACAGAGACTTGACCAACACAAGATATCATGAAACACTCCCCCCCACCGTACTTGGATGACAGCTTGCAGCCTACATCTCATACCTTTTACAAGATGTTAAAATTGCATTAGGGACAGCAACTGGTACTCATGGTGCAATGCTGCTTCCAGTTCCTCAACTTTTGTGGAGAAGGATCCCTGTGTTCTACCACATAGCCTAAAATGTCCCAAATGTTTTCCAGCGTATTTACATTGGGACTCATTGCTGACTGTGCTTTAATATAGAGGTCAGCACTTTTTTGACTATGTATACAGGTATATAATATCCTCCAACTCTAAAAAGTGTCAGATCCATCTTTGTGAGTTACTAAAGAATCTTTGCATGTGTAAAATGATGTCAGTAGACATTATGGGAAAAGGATTGTTTGTTGCAAATTGAGAAAGAAAGTTTGTGTATAATTCAGAAAGAATTATTATCCTGTTCTTGAACTCCTTACCATACTGTCCCAAGTTTTAATGATGCTGACAGAGAAGGATATTGAAAACATTGTGGGAAAAGGAGAAAATGATGATCACAGCATTTTCTTTGCCCACATTGTTTTCTACCTTATCAAAGACAAGTCATCATTTCAGCTACATTTAGTCTGTCATCTGCAAATGCTTTAATTGGGTTGAGTTCAAAATTTTGTCGCTTTGTAAAGAGTCAAAGTACTGTTTTCATAATGAAATGGGAGTTTGTAAATATAATGATTATTTTAAGATACAACTAAACTTGTTTTCAGCTAGTTTTTAACCCATTTCATCCTTATTTTTACAACCTTTAAACATTTTGTAGCTTCAGGCCAAATGTTGCCCTTCATGGTTGCAAGGTTGAATAGATTATGGCCGATGGAAAATTTCATTTCTTGGGGCCATCAAAGAAATCACTGTTGTGATGTTTCTGTTCTCAAATCGAAGATTTCCTATATATGAGCCATGCTCTGGCAAAAGGGGCTTAATGCATATCTGTGATGCATAATTCTAAACAAGTCATCACTTAATTATGTATCCATAGTAGTCACTTTTTTTAACAATTGACTGAATCATGAGGTAAATTGGTCCCTGGACCTATGGAAAATTGACCAATAAGGAAAAGTTTCAGCCCAGGTCAGCCTGCGCAAACTGTGCAGGCTGACCTGGGTCAATACTTTTTGCAGATGCATTAAGTCCTCTTTTCACACAGCATGGTTCATATGTATTTATCCCTTACACCATAAATATTGGTAATTCATCTATAGCAGCATTCTTCAGTCTATCAAATTTTTCACCACATTTTTTTTCTCTGACTGCAAGGATGTATCTATAGACCAGCATGTTTGACCTGAGAAAGTGTTTTCTATCTTCCAATTTAGCCCATAGAAATAAGAAGTTTAGATACGTCTGTCACTATCCATGAAGACACTGATGCTAGGACCATGATACACCACATCATTACCTATGACTACAACCATCCAGACGAGGACAATGTTACCTGTACGGTGACACACAATGATGATACAACTCAGTTTGAAATGGTGGCTGATGGAAGTGTGAACAGCTCTTATGAATATAACTGTATGTACACTTACTTTTAGACAGACAGACAGACAGACAGACAGAGACACACACACATGGACAGACACATGGACAGACGGACACCCAGACACATGGATAGACATACAAAGAGACAGACAGCTCATAACCTCCTGACAGAAAAGGAGCCATGCTCTGGCAAAAGGGGATTTAATATGTCTCCGTGTTATCTACCCTTTTTGATAACTTTCTGCCATTTTCATCAAATTTGAAATTGTCATCTGCAAACTCTTTCAATTTGGACCAGTCCAAAATTTGTCGTTTGAGAAAGGGTTAATATACTATCAAAAATAAGTCAGGAGGTTTCATGTGATAAAATCAATTTTTTGCCTGTTCATTTATATTTGTATACAGCCTTGATATGCATGCATGTGAAATGAAAATATATATTGCCAAATGTACATTCTATAAGGGTGGAATAGGTAAAACAAACGCTTACAGTACAGGGATCAGGCAGCAGGAGGCGTTCATTTTCAGAATCCGCAGACAAATTAGAAAAAGATAACAGATTACGTAGATGCGTCAGGTCAATCCGAAAGATAAATTGTAGCAAATGCTACAACATTTTGTTGTTAACTGATTAGTTTATTGGAAAGTTTTGATTTTTCAGGATGTTGGGGTTTGATTTGAAATGATATTCAAATGTAACAAATCCATTGATCAATTGGTTGAATGGTGTTCTATGATGCCTCTAATGTTACTTCAGTCATGCCACTTCAACAGCAACATCTTCATGTATGTCCTGGGTTTCAAGTACTACACTAGGGCTTTGAATTGTCTTAACCAAGGACATCCAGTGCGCAAAGTGAGAATCTAACTGGGGACCTCAAGGTTACAAATCCTACACTCCACCACTGAACCACACAGGACAATGATTATGAGATCAAATCACTCATACAAGCATATTGACCTTTTTGTATTTGTAGCTGAGGACTTTTAATACTGTTTATGCAAAAGAATAAATTGCTTTTAACTAGAACTTTCTCCTGTAGTCAACATAAACTCAACAAAATTTCTAAATGGCCACTCCTCGGCTGTAATTCCCCAAAAACCCTTTTTTGCATCTGCTGTCCAGAAAAGGAGACAATTTATTTGGTTTGTATTTTTGCAGAATACTCGACCAAAATGAAAACATACCTCAGCCTGAGTCAGAAAAGAATTTATCAACTCATTTTTGTGAAAGGAAGTGTATAAGATTCATTCACTAAGCATTGAAAAGTGAAAATCAAATATTTGAAAACTTATCTTTCTCTCAGATGATATCTTTTTGCAGAAAATAAATTTCCTAGTGTTGACAAAATTTCAGCAATTTAAGCTTCTCTTTGTAACCTGTTTTGGCTGATAAACATCACATAATGTGCAAATGATGTGTTCTCCTCTTTTTTGAAAAAGACATGCCTTCTGTTGGTAGAATTGAGAATCTTATCATTACAATTCCATTGATAGGTAAAGTCCAGATACATGTATATGCAACAACTTGTTTTTATTTACCTCTCTATTACAAGGTCAAATTTGGAGGTTAAGTAAAAGTGGCCACTTAAAAGTTTTGCTGAGTGATTTGATTGTGTGTTTGTCTGTAAAACTTTAATCCTTTATGAAAAATAACCAAGTTTTAACAAGCCTGAGGATGAAGACTTTTGAAAACAGTGGGAAAAGTAGCTGTACATAATCTATTTTTCCCACATAGTTTTCGAAAGACTTTATTGTCAGGGTCCTTAAAACACTGAAGTGTTTAATAAAGCTTTAAAAGGGAAGTTGATTATATAATATGTACAAATTGACTTTTGCAGCATATCGCATTTGGAAGAAAGTCTGTCAAGATCCAGGATGTGGTTGGCTATGCAGTCTAAACATTGGTTGCTTAAATCACAATATAACCCAGTCGTACACATTCAGCGTCCGCTGTGATGATGCATATGGCTCCTCAGACACGGGTACTCTTACGATATACATCCAACAAAATGCGGCACCAGTGTGGACAAACTTGCCTCGTAAGGAGTTCTTCAATTTTCGATGATCGGTAGTGAGTTAATTCTTTCAGCGCCAAATGTATTAACACTTTACCAAATGACAAAATTTTAGCGAAAGCAGTTCGAGGGGTCAATGCGACACTATTCCATCTGCGTTTTGGAAAATTTTACAGGAGAAGGAAAAAACTTTCTCATTTCTGTGAAAAGTATTTTTAGATAATTTTTTTTGGATATGTTGTGTGGAATTCATCCATATTTATTATACAAAAAATTAATTTTGAGTTGGTACTAAGATGATAAAGATTTTGTAGAAAATGTCAGTTAGAATAGTTTCACATTTAAATTTTTCAGAAAATCGACAGATGTTGTGAGTGCGAAACTATTCCATTGCATTAATTTTGCTCAATTTCTGGACTGATAAAATCCTTTTTTTCATTGGCAAATATATCCTTACCAATGTACCATCTTATTCAAAAATTTTTAATGTTAAAAGTTTTATAGAGTCCCCTGGTTTTCCATATAGGGCATGGTTTTTGTATAAATGGTGAACAAAGAATGAATTTGGCCATTTGACTCTTTTTAAAGTAACATATGATCTCAATTAAAACTGTAATATGATAAAAGAAATAAGAGAATTTGATTCTTTGGCAAAAATATACTCAGTAAATGTAAACTATGAAATCTGTAAGATTATTTTAGAGTATATTTACCATCTGGGTCTGTATTCACCAACCATTCTTAGGAACATTTTAAGCCTTATTCTTCAGAATTTTCTGAACTTGAAAGTAACACACATTCTGATTGCTTAAACCAGTTGGTTAAGCCAATCAGAAGTTGCATTACTTTAGAAAATCTTTGGAAATAAGACTAAGAATGTTCTTGAGAATGGTTGATGAATACGCACCGTGACTTTTTTCTTGAGCTGGCGATTCTCTCCTAGTCACGTCATAGTCATATTCTTACAGAAATGAACCATGATTATTACTGAATTGACAATTTTTTCTTAACCACATCTGAGCATATACTGTTGAAAGCAGGGACTGACTCTCAAAGCTGATATCGATACTCACGTCTTACTGCAGCAAAGACTTTCAATTTGAAAAAGAGCTTTACCTTTGTTGGCTATTCTCTGTGCATTACAATATCACAGTGTATTCTTGTCCCTGACATGGCAACAGCAAAGTTATGATACTCATGTCAGAAAAACCTTGATATTGTCATTCTTTCCTTACAATACTTATCTTAGGTCATACTTTTTAAAGAAAAATTAATGGTGTTTTTCTTCAAACTATAATAATGTCACAGTGTTTGTCCATGGCTGTTCTCCCCAGTGGCAATATCACACTGTATGCAATAGTCAATGACCATGCTGTCCTCACTATTGTAGTGCCATACTGTGTGATTTTGTCTCTGTCATTGCTGTTTGCCATAAACCATAGTAATGTAATACCGTGAGTATGGGTGATTGCCTTTGTAACACTGCCATGGCCATTTGCTGATGACTTGGATAATATTAAACTGCTTACTGTAACATTAATGGCCATGGTAATTCTCTTCTGATTATGGTAATGTCATATTGAGTGCCTCAGTCACTGCTGAGGCTGTTCTTTCATGACTAATTGATTTCATACTGTGTCAAAGGGTCTTTGCCATTGCCATTACTTTTCTCACAGTACTAACATAATGTTATACTTTGGGCTTACTCATTGCCATGGTAGTTCTCTCCTAATGTAACATCATTCTGGAGGCAGAAATGATTGCTTTAGTCATTGCCATGGCCGTTCTTCCCCAACTGACGTAAGAAGTGCAAAGGTGAATTCCCATAGTCTCTGCCATAATGCTTCTCTCCTGACTACAGTAATATCATACTGTGATCAGGAGTGAAGGTACTGTATCATTTGTGTCTAGCCATTCTCTCCTGACTACAGTAATGTCAAACTGTGTGCAGGAGTGAAGGTACCTGTACCTAGTCATTTATGTACCCATTCTCTTCTCACTCAAGTTATGTCATACTGAGTGCAGACACTTGTATAGCCTGTATAGACATTCTCTTCTGACTGTAGTTATGTCAAACAGTGTGCAGGAATGAAGGTACTTTATCACCTGTAGAGGCATTCTCTTCTGACTATAGTCGTGTCATATTGTGTGCAGGAGTAAAGGTACCTAGTAACTGAAATAGCCATTCTCTTCTGACTGTATAGTAATGTCATACTGTGTGCAGGAGGATTGATTGAAAGCAGCCTCACCATAAACTTGAATTAACTCTATTTGTCCATCCCACTTACAGTCATTTGTATGGTGTTTAACACTATTTCAACATTATTTCAGTTATATTGTGGCAACCTGAGCACCTATTCATGTTTACCATTCTTTTACCAGTACTTCACACTGTTCATCCCAAGCCACTAGCTGCTTTCCCATCTAACCATTGTCAAAATAATGATTCGCAGTGAGAGAAGCATGAATCCTGTCACAATGACTATTATCAATCCTAGGAAAGAAATTTGCCAAACTGGGGATTCAAACCAGTAACCCCCTGGTTTCAAGTTCTGTATGCTACTAACTGCGCTACCGGGCTCGGCTGATCAAAAAAAGGTAAGGGAAATCACCATGGACAATACTTAAACTGGTTCAGTAAAGTAGCAATGCCGTAAATAAGTCACAGTCCAAATTAGAGCTGTCTCTAGACCCATGGGATCAGGGGCAAAATTTACCATCGATCTTACCGATCTTTCAAAACTAGCAGTTAGCAACACAGTGTAAAATTTTAATGAAATAAATAAATATAAAAGTGCCCAGCTGGCACAATTAATGCAGACAAACAGACAGAGGCATCCAGCTAAAGAATTCATATGCTTTAACCTCACTGATATATCTACTCAAAGTATACTGCCTCAATACTTTGACCAGCCTGTCTAATTTGCATTCCTTAAAGAGAGGTTACAATGCTAGCCATAATACTTGCAGGTTGTGGAACTTGCAATGGTCAGTAAAACACACCTGTCTTGATAATCTTGTTACTCTTGTATGATGAGCCATTAAAGCTGGCGTGTTACCAGTGCCAAGCCAAAGCATGATGGGAAATGCCAACAATGCCAACAATGATCTGAATACCACTGGTGTCCAACCAGATCATCTGGCTTTTAAATGAGATGCCCTGCTTAATAGTCTAACCTGTTAACCCAGTAAAGCTGGCTTGTAAATGGTTAAGAAATGTCGAACAATGCTGACAATCATCAGAGCACCACCTGCAACAAACTTGGCTGTGCCAGATTTTGTCTACACAAAAGGATGCAAAATCAGCTCAATAAATTGTATTAATTTTTAATCATAGATCTTCCCCTTCCTCCCCACAAACAAAATGGGGTATGTTTTACTGAAATCAGGGTGTACATCTCTCCATCTGTAGGTCCAGTTTTTTGTCCCCTCTTCCTCCCACAGGCTAGCCGGGTAGCCAAGTGGTTTGAGTATCTGACTCATGACCTGGTGGTTAATGGTTTGGTATCTGGTTGAGGCAATCTTTTTTTGAGTGATTTTTCACCTCTGATACATGAGAGAAACATAGACAGTGACTTGAAAAGAACAATGTGTCAGTACTTGTGTGAGAAAGCAGAGAGACACATGCGTAGGGGCACTGATACCCTGATATGACCTAACCCATTAAAACCGTGTGAAACTCCAATGAACAAATAATTCCTGCTACAGTTTTAGACTAATTTTGCTACAATTTTAACAGCATTATAAGAACTGTTTACCTGCAATTTTCATTAGGATTGCTGGACTATTACAGGAACTATAGCTGTTTGAATGTTTTTCTGATCCAATGATAAGGCAATGGATGGATGGGGATGGGTGGGTTATTTGTCAACCTGCCATATGTCTAATTCTCTTTGTGATAGGTAAAAACTAGTACAAATATAGTGATACTGAACACTTAAATGGTATTAAGTTTAGTTATTAAATGCTTGGGACCCTTGTAGATCCAGGTTGAGGGAACCAGGATTACCTGTGTACAAACATGAGAATAGCCTTTGTCACACAGTGAATGTTAGGAATTAATCTGAACAAAGCAAACCACGATAAGTTTGCTTACAGTTTTGACTGTTAAAGAATTTTTATAATTTTGGGACTGACTTGGAAGGGAATCCAAACCAGCTCAGAGCCACTTCATTCTTGGGTAGGACAAACTCTAACCATGGGAAATCTGAGCCAATACTCGGATCCAGTTAAGCCATGATAATCTGACATGGAACCAAATGGCCCAAATAAGAATGCTTGTTTGCAATACCCAGGTAATGCAATTGTATCGTCTGAACACAAATTGTGGTAAGACAGGACAATGCAGGGAATAATTTGTACACCATTAGCAACCAACCATGCTGCCCTAAGTATTGTTGATATCAGCCAGGTAACATACTGGTGACCTCAAGTTCTCCATCCCAGGTCTGGATACATAATGAACTATCTGCTTGACCATGCTTAAAGCAAGGACTATTCTTATTTCAAGTCTATTTTTTATTCCAAGGCTTACCTTCTTATTTGCTAAAACATTTAGGGTGTGTGAGAATAGACACATCTTTACGGTGAAAAAAAGTCCAGCTTTATGGCTGGGCAGTTAACAAAAAGATTAAGCTTGTCTCACAGATCTCAACTTGATTATAGCAAATAAAAACTGCAGTTTCTAATGCAGCCTGCTCTGCAATAGTTTTTTCCCTATAACAAAGACAATGATAATTTTCAAAGTTGTGAATTATACAACAATATATTTGTAATGTAACAACTTTTATCATCAAATCTTCAAAATAGTGTTTGTGAACTGTTACTGAAACAATATTATTGAATGATAAAGTCTTTTTCTTATATCAAAACTGATTTAAAAAATTGTGAATAAGTAGTGTTCATATAGATAAAACCCACAGTTTTCATTGTCTGTGCATGTCAACATTCTTTGAAGATTAACCTGTCTGCCATGCTGCATCACTATCCTGTACAGGATAAATATCATTATGTGGCGCATCAACTAAAACTCTGCAGCTAAAAAGGTAGCAATTGAGAAAATGGCTATGAACAATACTTCTGTGAAAAAATCTGGCTTATTTTTCGCTTCAAATTTCTTAAGAACTGAATTATTTTAAACGAGAAAAAAAGTTTTTAAAAATACCATTGTTTACTGCAAATCTTTGTTTGAAGTTTCTAAATATAGATTTCAGGAAACCCATGATTCTTGCATCTGGGTTTTTCCAGACTTGTCAACTAAAAATGTACCAGGGCTATTTCCCGAGGTTATAGGGGCTGTGTGTATAAATGTCTCGTGCATAGGTTATGTGCTAGCTAACCATGGCTAGGTGAATCATACAAGACAGCGTTTTATTGAGTAAATATCGCTGCACTGATTGCTACATGTACCTTGAAAAGTAGACGGGTTCAGTACCCAGAATGCCCATATCAGATGGGTCTGAATTTGAAAAATGCCACCTAGTGGATGATAATGCCACAGTTTTAATAATGGTGTCACTATTTAAAAAAGTCAGCTTTACAGGATGTCCTTTTTCTTAGAGTGGTTCCAAGGGTAGCAATCATTGTATACAAAAAAGTAAAATAAATTCAGTACCAAGATATTCTCTGATAAATCATTCTCTAACTCTGAAAGTCCATACAGCAGTCTTTTCTACACAAATTCTATAATGGTTCAACAAAACTGGGTTTGGCAGAGCAAAATATCACAATAACAGGAGAAATTGCTGAATTAATTGAGCACTTTCTTCTGTTGGCACTAGTGTGTTTAACTTCTGGGTTTGGTAGCTGTGCATTAAGGAACATCGGTCCTGTTTGAGGTACATGTACATGATGAATAAATTGCTACCCATATCACTTTTAAGTCTAATATGCATTGATTCAAATAACTGATTGTAAAATTATTATTAATATCCTTACTTTAGGACCTTGGTTTATCTTGGAGGTATTACATTCATTGAACCAGTAACGATTGTCCTAGGATAGTTCAAAGGTTTTGCTGTTGGATACACAGCCGGAAAATTTCGGTTGATCCATGCTGGCCGCAGTGGCATGGGAGTGGGCAAATAACTTTGAAATCCTCATTCAAGTAGTGGTGAAACCCAGGGATAAAATGAATCAATGAGATGCTGCCAAGATATGATTGAAATGCTATTTAACCATTTACCACACCCTGAAGAAGAAAACATTTTGAAATTATCATGAGAAAAGAAGAAAATGCTGGTAACCAGCATTTTCTACTTTTTCCACAAAGTTTTCTTACTTTTTAAGAACTGACTCCTTAATTTGAACCACATTAACCTTTTCTACAAATGCTTTCAATATACAAAAGCCTAAATTTTGTTGTTTGGAATCGGCTTAAATCAGCATAAAACACCGTTCATACAATCAGTATGACAGCAGCAGCTTCCCAAAAAATTCTTTTTCTCCTATAAATGCAAAATCACCATTTAAAGATGATATTAAGATCAAATGTGATATAATTTTACACTAACATCATTGTTGGATAGTAAGTTAGAAGACAACTGTGCACTTGGAATAGTTTCCACTCAACATTTACCAAATATTGGAAATTTGTTTCAGTGCGAAACTATGCCATGAATACATTTTATAATAAATATGTCATTCTAACTGTCCTTTTTAATTCAAAACCAAAAAAACCCTTAAAGGTATCATTTTCTACTAAAATAAACTAAATGCTTTAGTTTTATGAAAATAGAATATTTGTGTTTTATAAAAATTTACACAACATTCGATGTGAAACTATTCCATCTGCATGGGTGCAAATAGAATTGTTTCCCATTTAAAAAAAATCCATTTTTCAGTTAGAATATTTGGACACATATCAAAATCGACCAAAAGTATAAGGTTTAGAAATCTAAAATTTTACCATGTTGTGAAGGTATCTTAAAGATACACATTTATGAGAAAAAAAGGATTTTGACCAAAATGTCATTTAGAATAGTTTCGCATTCACCCCTCGAGTTGCAGACGATAAAATAAATGTAACTGAAAATTTGAAATTTGTTATGGGAAGAGAAGAAAACATTGTGGGAAAAGGATGTTTTCAAAAGGCTTTTTCTTTCAGTGTTGTTAAAAGTCAGGATTGTGTGGTAATGGGTTAACTTGACTGTTTTCAACAGCTGAAAATACAGCCTACTGAAACTTAGTAAAGATTTTCATCATATGGGCTTGAGCACAAAGGAGACAGTATAGATCCAAGATTTGACTGCATGTTATGTGCAGTTTGATCTTGATCTGTGTTGTCTGCAAAAGCCCGTTTTCACCTGTGGCGCTGGAAGGGGAAACTTTTGTATGGATAATATACCCCCACCTTTAAAGTAGAGGGGGGTATGCTGGTTTCACCATACCTGTCTGTCTGTTCATCTGTCTGTCCTTCTTGTTTTTGTTTCCGTGCGGTAACTCAAAACCATTTGACCTCTAACCCTGAAACTTAATACAAGTGTTGCTTATGACTCAAGGAGTTGCCCTATTGTTTTTTGGTCACATGGGTCAAAGGTCAAGGTCACAGCTGAACTTTTTTGAAAATTGTTTCCATGCTGTAACTCTATAGCTGTTTGACCTAGGACCCAGAAACTTTATACACGCATTGCTCATGACCCATGGAGGGAGGTGCCTAATTGTTTTGGGGTCACATTAGTCAAAGGTCAAAGTCACAGGTGAACTTTGTTTGTAAAATTGTTTTGGTGCTCTAACTCAATAGCTATTTGACCTTTGACCCTGAAACTGTACACAAGTGTTCCTCATGACCAAAGGAGGTGTCCAATAATTGTTTTGGGGTCACATAGCTCAAAGGTCAAGGTCACTTGTCATTTTCAGTGCTCTTACTCAATAGCTGTTTGACCTAGAACCCTGAAACTTTATGCATTTGTTGCTTATGACCCAAAGAGGTGCCCTATCCATTTGGGGTTACATGGGTCATGGGTCAAGGCCACTGGTGATCTTTGTTTTGAAAGTCATTTCTGTTCTCTGCTTGTTGTGCTTCAGGAACAAGGTACTGCTGGGGGGTATATGTCCACTTTGCGACAATTCTAGTTGAACATACATCTGCACCAGAGTCACATTATACTTTTCTTGAATCCTCCCTTTTGTTAACCCAATATCACACAATCCCGACTTTTAACGACCCTGAGAAAGAAAGCCTTTGAAAATATTGTAGGAAAAGGAGAAAATGCTGGTAACCAGCATTTTCTCCTTTTCCCACAATGTTTTCTACCCTTTTCAGAAAAAAAAGAAATGGAGTCACATTTAATTTGTTGTCTGCAAACCCTGGCAATTTGGACTGATCTAAAATTTTGTTGTTTGGTTTAGAATTTATCCAAAAATTCCTGACTTTTAACAATCCTTATGTACTAGTGAAACCCAGGAAATACATGAGTATGTGAGCTGTCACCGGGATATGAGTGAAATGATGTTAAAAGCGGCGTAAAACACCATTCATTAACAACCCTTAGGAGGAAAACTTTTGAAAACCAGCATTTTCTCCTTTTCACAATGTTTTCTACCCATTCTAATGCAAATTTTAACATTTCAGCCACATTTATGTCCAAAAATGCATTCAATTTGTACAAGTCTAAAAATTTTTGTCTGGTAAAAAATTATTTCCCTTTCCCAAAGGAGAAATTTTAGACTCTCCAAAAGAGAATTCATTGTTTTAAAATGAGAAAATGCTGGTTACCATCATTTTATCCTGGTTAACAGCATTTTTTCATTTTCCCACAATGATCTCAAAAGGCCTCTTCTTCAGAGTCGTTAAAACAGGTGATTGTTTTGTAAAGAGCTAAGATGAATATCTCATGTCTGCATAGTTTTCATATGGTGCATAATGCCTACAGAATATGAGCCATGCTCTGCCAAAAGGGGTTTAATGCATCTACATGATGCATGATACCTGTCAAACCCTAATGGATCCATAATAGTCACTTTTTTTTAACAACTGATTTAATGATGAAGTAAAATGGTCCTTTGACATGCAGAAAATATTCAATAAAATAAAGTTTCAGCCCAGGTCAGCCTGTGCGGACTGCGCAGCCTGCAGGTTGACCTAGGTCTATACTGTTCGCAGATGCATTACGCCCCAGTTTCACAGAGCATGGCTTACATGTATTTGATCCCCACTATAATTTCAAACTTGCATGTGACACTCCGGCATGTACATGTACCAAGCAAATGAGCCATGCTGTGGCAAAAGGGGGTTCAATACATCTCTGAATTATGATACCAAGCAAGTCATCTCATAATTATGGTTCCATAGAATCCTGTGTGTTTAACAACAGACTGAATCATTTACGTTGAGCCAGTGTTCCTTCAAATTTACATACAGAAAATTTAACAAAAGCAGAAAGTTTCTGCCCAAGTCAGCCTGTGCAGACTAAGCAGGCTGACCTGAATCAACATTTCTTGCAGATGCACTAAACCATCTTTTCACAGGGCATGGCTCATATGTTTATGTAAGCCTTTTTTTGTCATTTCTTTTTTGTTTCAGGAACTATAACTGTTAACACAGATGCAGTGGCATATCTAGACATTATCTTCACATTTTACTACAGTGATTATGAGAATGAGGACCTCAACTATAACTACACAATATCACCTGCTCAGCCAACACCACCTCTCTTTTCTTTTGATTCTTTTGGGAATTACTACAGTAAAGCATATTTTGTACCTTTGCTTAAAGTATATTATTTGCTACACTGATGAAATTATCCCATAATGTGTATAAATTATATTTCATGTTTTCTTCCTTCTTGTGTATATACACCTTTTCTCTTCTTTTCAAATTAACATTGAAATCATTGCAGCATGTCTCAAACCTTTTTATTTTTCATCAAGAAGTTACTTAGATCTAGTACAGTATTATGCTTTTTAGTTAGGCTGATTTGAGGAAAACTTTGAGGCATTGGTATAGCCCTGTTGTCATTGTTGTTTATACAACAATCAATTCCTCAGGGAATGAATAAAACAATGAAAAACAACACACTCTTGAAACAATAATTTAACCCAATTCCACACAATGCCGAGTTTTAACGCCCCTGGGAAATTAGACTTTTGAAAACATTGTAGGAAGAGGAGAAAATGCTGGTAACCAGCATTTTCTCCTTTTCCCACAATGTTTTCTAACCTTTCAGAAATAAATCCAATCATTTGAGCTACATTTAATTTGTCATCTGCTAATTAATGCTTTGAATTTGGACCAGCCTAAAATTTTGTCATATGGTAAAGATTTAACCCTTTACCACACAATCCTGACTTTGAACGACCCTGACAAAAAAGCCTTTTGAAAACATTGTTGGAAAAGGAGAAAATGCTGGTAACCAGCATTTTCTCCTTTTCCCACAATAATTTTTACCAAATCAAAAGCAAAAAGAATCATTTGAACAACAATCAATTTGTCGTCTGCAGATGCTTTCAATTTGGACCACCTAGAAATTTTGTTATTTGGTAAAGATTTAATAGAGTATTGTTTCTCATGGTGTTGTTCTTAAAGTTTGACATTTCTGTAATTGCTCAAGATATTTTTACTTCACATTCTGTTATAGTTATTAAATGGAGAAACCTATACAGATGGGCAGATAGCTCTCTATAGATTTTTGACACAGTTACACCAGTTTTACACTTAAAATTTTCATTAAAAAGCAACCACAGCTGAGCGTTGACATGCAGTTGCAGTACTAATTTTTTCTGTTGAAAATTACCTCATAGACAAAATAATTAAAAAAATGAAAAATATTTACACCATGCTACAGACTTAAATGTCAGTTTCACATGTCTCAAAGACTGCAAAATGGTTCATATAATAGGAGTGCATTTCCTGTTGAACGACACAAAGTATTTGATTGCTTGAAGAATATCATCAAAATGGCCTTTAACCTTTAACCCGTTACCACACAATCTCAGGTTTTCACCACCCTGGGAAAGAAGCCTATTGAAAACATTGTGAGAAAAGGAGAAAATGCTGGTAACCAGCATTTTCTCCTTTTCCCACAATGTTTTCCACTCTTTCCAAAACAAATTTCAATTTTGTGCCACATTTATTTTCTCGTCTGCAAAAGCTTTTAATTTGGACTGGTCTGAAATTTTGTCGTTTGGTAAAGAGTTAACACGACTTTAAAACTGTAGACTCTTCATAATTGAAAGCATTTGCAGATGAAATACTGATTGTTTCTAAAATATCTGGATTTATCTTTTCATGGGAAGATGAAACTTCTGGAAAAGAGGAAAAATGTTGGTTTACAGCATTATTTGTTTTTTCCCCCAAAGGCATTTTTTCCAAAGACTGTCAAAACTCAGGATTGTATGGTACGGGGCTGAATAGGCTTTTTTGGCTATGATATCTATCAAACCATCAGACAGACTTTTAGACAAGAAGATCAATGACTTTCAGGATATTTTGTGCAATCTAATTTTAATATACCATGTCCATTAAGAAACTTTATAATGCCCTTGACTTGCTTATAGATAATTACCAGTCTAAGGGATATTTTTGTTTTTACACACAGATAATCCTGCCAATGTGACATCCTTGCAGTACCAGTGGCCTCTTGGAAATGAGTCATATACGATATATGTGTGTGGTTATGAACGGAGAAACACTATATGTGATACGCTTACAATTCTTCAAAGAGGTATCTAGATTGTTATCCAAGAAACTTTTGAATAGATACAATTCATTTTGATTGATCCATACTATGTGAAAAGGGGGTTTATTGTGTTCGCAAAAAATGTTGCCTAAGGTCAGCCTACGCAGGCTTGTCTGAGTCAAAACTTTTTCTAACAGTCAATTTTATGGATATGAGGGACCTGTCTAACTTATTATTCAGCCTATTATTTGAGAAAATGGATTTTATGGATCCATAGTGATATAGGACTTGCTTGGTATGATGCATCAGAGAGATGCATCAAGTCCCCTTTTGCTATTGCATGTTTCCTTTGTTTGTGCAAAGCCTGGTAGCTCAATCAGTAATGTACAAGCTTTGAAAACTAGGGGTCACTGTCACAGTTCCCAGCTTGGCCAAATTCCTTTCCTGGATTGATTTATGGATCTCTCACCTCTTAAAATAGTTTCAACAATATCTTTGGGGGAAAGCAGCCATTGATTTAAACAGTGTTTACAAAGACTTGGTGCTGATGAAAGAAACAAGAGGAAAGCAAAGAAAGGTGCACTGACAGTTGGGATAGAATTGAAAAAAAAAAAAATGCAGATTACTTTTGACCTTCAATCAGCTAATATTTCAACATCTTTGCATATGAGATTAATTTTGTCCTTTCAGATTTTTGTGGACCAACCCCGTCCTGTGACAATGCAGCAAACACAGTAACAGACCAGTTTGCTGTTGGCGGCACTCTGTTTACTTTAAATGTGCCGGCACCGGCGACTGGTTCCTACACATCACTGAGTTATGCTATCTTTGCCTCAGATACGGAACTCTTTGAGGTTGACAGTGTTACAGGTACATGTTCTGTCTTTACAGTGCATAATGTTACGGGATATCACTCCTTCTGTACAGCATAGCTTCTTCCTGTATAAAAGCAATACCTGACAAGTGCATTAGGGAGAATTCTCTATAGCTCAGGGGTTACTGTATTGGTCTTTCAAACCTCAATAAATGAGGATATTTGCCGCATTTGTTTGAACCCCAGTGGGGGCGGTTTGTATTTGAGCTATGCATTTGTTACGAACTTTCATGTTCGTAAGAATAAACAGTGAATCTTTTTTCTATAGAGATATAAGGGTAATGCATAATATCAGAAGATTTGCTGCCAGAATGTGATACTTTCTGTACCCTTTACCACACAATCCTGAGTTTTAACTCTTTACAAAACAACAAAATTTTAGACTAGTCTAAATTCAAAGCATTTTCAGACGACGAAATAAATATGACTCAAAATTGAAATTTGTTCAGGGAAGGCTAGAAAACATTGTTGGAAATGGAGAAAATGCTGGTTATCAGCATTTTCTCCTTACAATGTTTTCAAAAACCTTTTTCTTCTGGGTCGTTAAAACTCGGGATTGTGTGGTAAAGGGTTAATGACCCTGATGGAGAACTAAGGCTTTTGGTAACATTGTCGAAAAAGGAGAAAATGATAGTAACTAGCATTTTCTCCTTTTCCCGCAATGTTTTCTAACATATCAAATATTCCATAATTTAAGACACATTAAATTGTTGTCTGCAAATGCTTTCAATTTGCACTAGTCTACATCATGGCAATAAGAGTTTGTGTGCTACCAAGGTAGCAGACTGCTGAGGAAGATACATATGTATTGCTTCAATAAGAGATGTGCTACTTTGGCCACAATATGTTCACATTAATTTGAGCCATGCTCTGTAAAAAGGGGGCCTAACGCATCTGCGAAAAGTATCAACTCTGTGCAGTCCGTGCAGGCTGACCTGGGCCGAAAATGTTTGCTATTGGGTCAATTTTCTGCATGTCCAAGGACCATTCTACCTCAGGCTTCAGTCATTTGTTAGAGGAAAATGTATATGATGGATCCATGATCATGCCATGACTTGATTGGTATCATGCATCATGAAGATCCATTAAGTCTCCTTTTGCTAGAGCATGGCTCATTTTTATTGTATTGGCTCTGTAACAAATGAAAACTATCTAGATTGGTCAAAATTAAAATACCTTAATGCAGACGAAAAATTGCATAAATGATGGAATTCATTTTTGAAACAGTAAAAAATATTAAGGGGAAAGGAGGTGAATACCAGCATTTTCTCCTATTTGCTTAATGTTTTCATTAAAATCCCTTCTATTTGAAGGCTCCTAAAGCTTTGAATTATGTGGTACAGGGTAAAACCTTAAGTAATGCTGATTATTCAAAATCTGCATGGATTTGATTTCTTCACTGGGTAATATTATTTACTAGGATTTCAAGACTGTACTTTGATTACTCATTCCTCTAGGAATTGTCACATCGAGAGCTGCCCTTCCAATAATGAGTCCACCCAACACTACCTCCTATTCAATCACAGCCAATGTATTTGATACGTCAGCTTGCGGGTACGGCGTATGTCACCTCAGTCTGGATGTCACCTTCACCAACTTTGTAAGTAAACAAAATCTTCAGACTGACCTCATACGATGATGTTGGGGACTGTTATAAATAAACACAAATTTCTCTTTTCCCTACAATGTTTTCGAAGAGTAATTAAAACTTGAGATTATTTTGTAAAGTGTTGAGGAGAGCAGCTAATGGCTTGGAAAGCCTGTTGTTTGAAGTACTGGTAAAAGAACGTGCAGGGAGGCATGGAAAATTTCACTGACCACCCTGGAATGACTGAAGTGCTGTTGAAAACAGCAATACACATCGACCAAACAAATAAATTCTACTCCATTTTTTTCTAGTTTTTCTAAGTATCAGAATCTCTTTCCTCAATAATTATATTCTCAAAGTATCTGAAACATGTAATACTTATTATAACATGCTCCTTTCACATCTGTTTTATCTCTCTACCAGACCACACAATTCTCAAATCTTGAGCTGACACAATATTTCATATTCACCTCAGGAAAATAATCGACTTAAGTCTGTTAACTGAGTTAATTCTGTTTATTTTGCTGAGTTGACTCTGAAACATCAGAATTTGAGAACATTACCCAAGTCCATTAATGTTAGTAAAATGCACCACATATAACAAACTCAACTTAGATCAGAAAAAGAGTCTGTTACCGGATTTCAGCAGAACAAGAAACTTAAGTAATTTTGTGATACATGTGTTTAAAAAAAAAAAGGAGCCATGCCCTGGCAAAATGGGACTTAATGTATCTCCGTGATCCATTTTACCAATTAAGCTATCACATAATCCTGGATCCACAGTAGCCACTTTTTTTAACAATAGACTTGATCATGAGGTAGACTGGTTCTTGGACATACAGAAAATTGAGGAATAGCGAAAAGTTTTGGCCCAGGTCAGTCTGCGCAGGCCTGGGTTATTACTTTTCGCAGGTGCATTAAGCTCCCTTTTCACAGAGCATGGCTCAAATACATTTTGCAAGTACAATTTTATGTAAAGTGATATACCTTTTTATTATGCTAGGCTATCAGTATCGACAACATGGGAAGTGTAGTGACAAACCTTCATGAGGATACCATGGTAGAGAACACACTTCACACAATAGCCACCTCAGACCCCAACACTGAGGACGGGGTCTCTTGTGTCATCAATGAAGCCAGCTCAAACCCAGCAAATAATGGGAAATTTGTCTGTAGAGAGACAGCTACTGGCAGTGGTGGTGAGTTGTTGGTTCTTTTATAAATTTACCAATATTTTAATCAAATTTTGAGTTTCCTTTACCACTACTTTGCACAATACTCTTCCCAAGCCACTGGCTGCTTTTCCACATGACCATCATTGAAACAATGATCAGCTGTGAGAGAGGAATGAATACTCTTGCAATGACTATTGTCAATCCTTGGAAAGAAATCCGCAGAGCTGGAAATTTAGAACCAAGCCCTGTAAGTTTTCAATTGAGCAAACAGGCTTTGCTAGTATGACAGCCAAAAATTAGATGCTTATTTTTATACTGATTGATACCTGGTGTTTAATAAGGTAAACCTGACAGCCTATGGGGTATTGTAGGCAAAATCCTGAATTCTAGAACTAAAATTGATGGTTAACTCTTTACCAAATGACAAGATTTTGGAACTGTCCTAATTGAAAGAGTTTGCAGACTGGAAAATTGAAATTTGTTTTGGAAAGGGTAGAAAATAATGTAGGGGACCCGAGAAATTGCTGTTTACGAGCATTTTCTCTTTTAGCCATAATGTTTTTAAAAGGCTTCTTTCTAAGGGTCATTAAAAGTCGGGATTGTGTGGTAAAGGGTTAACTGCTAACCAAATGCTTCACTTTGGACAAGTCTAAAATTTTGTTGTTTGGTAAAAATTTATGTGTACAAACTCAAAGCTTCCAAAATATCTTTCTCTGTCTGACAGAATACATCATTTTGAACAAAGAGAACCCAGGGTTTGACTATGATGTTGCTAACAGTTACACAGTTGCTGTCACATGTAGTGATCTGTACGGATCTTCAGATACTGCTACAATGACGGTCAATATTGATGAGAATGACCAACCTGTGATAACCAACCTTCCAGGTAAGAACTGATTGATAAATTTTCATTTGTATATTGCTGCCACCTGCTTCCCATATGGGCAATGCCCCAAGAGGGCTGTTAGTTATGTTATAGGGGATAGTGTAAGATGTATGACAAAACCCATCCAGAGATACACATGGCTCTTTAATGTGCTCAATGAACTGTCATATGGGGCCTAGGTTTGATACCTCATTTTAGATGGCCAGTGGTAGGAATTGAACCCACACCCTCAAATGGCCAGAGTTTGTCATACTCATACTCTACCACTTGAGCTTTTCGCACGGTCTAAGGTTAAGGACTGTTTGAACCAGTATCACCTTTTATTTTGTCAAGCCTGCTTGTGGTGAGCAAGACATAGTTGTCACAATGTTACACTTTGGTGCATGTGTGTCTGTACATCCATGTGCATTTTAATGCATGTGTGTGCATCCATCCGGCGGTCCACACTTGTCTGGACCAAAATTGCTACGTTTATGGATGGATTTCAAATGAATGAGGCACAGTTGTTCTCCTTCATGAGTAGAAGTGCCATTTGAAACATTTTTTGCAGTAGGTCCAAGGTCAAGGTAACACTTGAAGGTCAGGTGATAGAATTGTCATGAATGGAGCTTGTCCGAGCTACAACTTCTAAATTTATGGATGGATTTCAAAGTAATTTTACACAAGTGTTCTCCTTTACCAGTAGAAGTACCATTTGAATCATTTGTTCAGGACGGTCCAAGATCAAGGTCACACTAGGTCAAATGTTGGAAATGATATAAATAGAGCTCCTCTGAGTTACAACTTCTACATTTATCAATGGATTTAAAAATAACTTTTACACAAAATTAATGTTCTTCTTTGGCAGTACAAGAGCCATTTGAATCATTTGTTCAGGTAGGTCTAGGGTCAAGGTCACAATTAAAGGTCAAATGATAGAATTGTCTTAAACAAAGCTTGTCCAAGGTACAGCTTTTACATTTATCAATGGATTTAACAATAATCTTACACAAATGTTTCCCTTTACCAGTAAAAATGCCATTTAAATCATTTGTTCAGTTAGGTCCTAGCTCAAGGTCACACTGAAAGGTCAAATGATAAAATTGTCATTAATAGAGCATATTGGAGCCATTGAGTCTACATTTTTGATAGATTTCAATGTAGTTTGGCACATTTTATTCTCCTTCATGTGTAGATGTGCCATTTAAAATCCCCCATGGTGGGGTCCACATGTTGCATCTGGGCAATCTTCTAGTCTTTACAAGCAATTTCTTAACTTTTTACCAAACAACATATTTGATACCAATTCATTTAGAAAGCATTTGCAGATGACAGAGCAAGCAGGGCTTAAATGTTGGGGGTTTTAGCATTTACCACACAATCTGGACTTTTAACAACAGGGTCCATATTCACCAACCATTATTGAGAAAGTTCTCAGTCTTATTCTCCAAAATTTTTGATATTTGAAAGTAACATAACCTCTGATTGGCTAATCCATTTGGTGTAGCCAATCAGACATTGTGTTACTTTCAAATTTAGAAATTCTTGGAGAATAAGACTAAGAATGTTCTCAAGAATGGTTGTAAATACAAACCGAGGAAAAAGACTCTTGAAAACATTGTGGGAAAGGAGAAAAATATTGTTAAACAGCATTTTCTCTTTTTTCAAACAATGTTTCCAACCCTGTTATTGAAGAATTCTGTAAGTTCAGCCATATGTAAGTTGTTGTCTGTAAATGCTTTCAATTTGGACAAGTTGAAAATTTTGTCGTATGGTAAGGAGTTAAAAGCATGCCCAAGTGACAGTGGTTAGTGTATCCGACTTATGACCTGGTGGTTGCAAATTCTATACCCAGTTGAGGCAAACTCTCATTCTGGCAATATTTTGCCTCTCGCTTCTGATGCATGTGAGAAAAGTAGTCATTGACTGTGAAAGAAAGTTGTGTCAGTACTGGTGTGAGAAAACCAGGAAACACATGCATAGGTGCTCTGACTGCCGTGATATGACCTAAGCTGTTAAAACGGTGTTAAAAAAAAAAGGGAAGGAGTTGAAAGCGCATAAAACTGCAACATAAAACAAAATTACTTTTTTTGTTTTATTTGTGTTTCTTTAGCATCCATCAATATTGATCCAATCACAATCGGAAATGGAGCACAGATTTTCACTTTGACAGCTACCGATACAGAAAACGATCGGCTGACTCATTATTGTAATGTTACAGACACTGAGGCACCCTTGGAATGTGCAACAGGTACCGGTACTTTCAGTAGAATTCTCCCTCTCTTACTCACCTGAATTTCTTCTTTGTATGGTGCTTATCTCTTTACCAAACAACAATATTAGACTTGTCCAAACTGAAAGCAATTGTAGACAATAAATATATTCATACGATCCGATTTACCTTTGAAAGAGTAGAAAATATCATGGAAAAGGAAGAAAATGCAGGTGACCTTTTCCCACAGTGTTTTCTAAAGCTTTCTTTCTTAGAGTCGTAGGGATCCTGTATGGCTCAGTGGTAAAGTGTCGGGCTGATAATCTATAAGCCCCAGGTTCGAGCCTTACAGGATCCTGTGGGTGTTTTGTAGGAGTGTCCTTGAGCAAGACACTTCAGAGCCCTGGCCTAGTACAGGTAAAACCCAGGAAATACATGAATATGTGAGCTGTCACTATGACATGACTGAAATAATGTTGAAAGTAGGGTAAAACACCATCAATCAATCAATTCAAAGGGTCGTTAAATCTAGGGATAGTGTAGTCGCAAGTTATTGCTTTTTTCAACATGTCAGTTATATTGTGGCGACCAGTGCATCTATCCATGCTTTCTGGGAGTTTCTTTTACCAGTGCTTTTAAAAAAACTTCCCAAGCCATTGGCTACCTTCCCACTTAACCATTGTCAAAACAATGATCAGCTGTGAAAAAGGGATGAATCCTGCTACTATGACCATAATCAATTCTCAGAAAGAAATTGGCTGCGCTGGGGATTCTAAACAGCACTTCACTGGTCTCAAGGCCTGTTCGCTACTGACTTTGCAACCAGGCTAGTTCAGCTAGTATTTTAGAAGTTTCTCTTTTTAAAAGTGCTTGTTTTTATGCAGTAACAGATTGTTAAAATGTTTACCCTTCTTAACGATTCTTTTCAAGATCAATGATAATTCTGTCATAATTTAAAAAGACTGCTTCTTTTCTGATAGAGTTATTACTATTCTAGATGGGATGGTGTCTATGAATAATTTTTTTTACATTTTCACATATGAAAAACTTACAAAAATGAATATTAATTACACTATTGTCTGATACTACCACTTCAGATGGAGTCGTGTCTTTGAGGAGGAATTTAACAGTCCCAGCAGAAAATGGCAGGACATACCAGATAATGATGTGTGTAAGTGATAGTTCACATTCCCATACAGTCTGTGGAACACTGTCGACTCAAGTTACTGGTATGTTGCCTCTATAGATGTGTTGTAAAAAGCCATATAGGCATGTAATTGATTGGTTTTTGTTTTTATTTATTGTACATACCATTTCCCTATATGAGTGATGGCCCCATTTACACACTAATTATTCATTAATGTTCTAAAAATATCTGCGGCATATCAAAAATAAAAGTAAAAATATTATAACATTCACCGGTGGATTATATGGATATAATTCACAGTTAGATTTCTATAAAGTACTGAAAAGCTTAAAAGAATAAGCATTAACTTTGAAAATTAGTATGCTAGATTTAAAAACTTTGTATGTTGATATATTTTGATATGCATCCCAGGGAAGAAAGCTTATGACCTTGAACCAAGATCAAGTAGCTCAGGTGGTAGCATACAGTACTCAATTGAGAACTGGTGGTCATTGATTTGATTCCTGGCCTGGCCAATTTCTTTTGTGAGGATTGAAGGGTCATTGTGGCAGGATTCATTCCTCTCTCACTACTGGCCATTGATTCAGTGATGGTTATGCGGGAAAGCAACCAGTGGATTGGAAAAAATATTGTGCAAAATACTGGTAAAATGAATTCCAGGAAAGCATGGATAGGTGCATTGACCACTGCAATATAACTGAAATAATGTTGAAATTGACATTATACACCATACAATCAATCAATACAATAAGCTTATGACCCTGAGGAAGAAGTTTTTTTTCAAAACATTGTGAGAAATGAAGAAAAATGCTGGTAAACAACATTTTTTTTTAATGTTTTCATAGTGTTTTTACCATCTTTTGAGTCACATTTGATTTGTTTTTGCAAAATTTATTTTTGAAGAGTGTATTTTTTATTTAGGTCTGGTAAAACATTAAATATCAAAAGCCAGTCAAGTCTCCAGGATTTAATGAGACGCTTTTCTCTTCTTTGTCAATCAGCTTCGAAGACAAACCCAGAGATATCCAACCTGCCCGCTTCTATAAATGTGGACGAGACAACTAACGTAGGATCACTTTTGTTTACTGTCAGCGTCACAGATCCAGATGCATTGGACATCCATACTTACAGCCTTGATAATATTTCACCTGAAGATGCTGCTTCAATGTTTAACTTTGTTGCAACATGTGAGTATATTCAACCCGTTTTTATGCCCTGAGCAATAGACTGTTGTTGAAAACACTATAAAGTAAGAAAGCACCTGCTTGTTACAAGTACTTGCAATCTTTCCAAAATGTTTTTGGTTTCATGTCTCTTAGACATGGAATACAACTACTATTCCCCCTTGACCTTTTTAACAGGTTAGAAATGCTCATGTATCTATTGTGATTTCAATATTTTTTACACAACTTCTCTATTTCTCAAGCTGTTTTTCTTCATTATTTGATAATAATGCTTACAGCATTAAAGAGTAATATTTCTTGATTTTTTTTCACTCATACCTGTGTTGAGGGCACTACACAAAAATTTTCTCTTTTATCCTGGTACCTTTTGATGAAAGTACACTGACCAAACTTATAAACTACCACAGCCAGGTTCGTAAATATACTACTCAAAATCTGCTAAGGTTCATATATATTTTTGTTATAATTTTTGTTTTTGGAATTCACAAAATGTGTCCGTAAGTACAGTAAATATTGTTTAATAATGATCACTTGACACACTTGCACGTGCATTTCCTGATGCCATTACTGTGTGCCACCTGATGTCTCACATGACTATGTAATGTACACATCATCTCACAAAACCTAACATAATGTTGCCAATGCATTGAATGACAGCCAAAGTGTGATCTACACCAACCCTTTGGTTCTGCAGCTCATTGTCATGATGGTGGTTGTCAAAGGTCCACAACGGCATGCCAAGACCATTTTATAGTGCTTCAAGCCTAACATAATCACTTTGTGACCGCAACCACACTACGTAACAACCTCCTCCATGCCTCTGGTGTGAACATAACTATTCAAACAATATGTAATCGTTTGACGTGCATCAGGGCTGTCCTCTAGAAGGGCATGTTTGCAAATTCTATTGACTCCATATCTCAGAGGGATCCGTTTGGAGTTTGCCCATGCACATGTGGATTGGGGATACCACCAGTGGTGACCATTTTTTTCACTGATCAGTATAGATTTTTGTTAGACTTTATGGATAGATGGCAACAGGTGTGGAGACAGACTGGTGAGAGATTTCATGATGCTAACATTGCTGAACATGACAGATATGGAGGTGGCTCTGTGATGGTTTGGGTGGGATTAGTTGTGATGGACGAACCAATCTGCATGTTTTTCAGCTTGGCATGATGACTGGCATCTGCCATAGAGATGAAATCCTTGATGTCTATGTTAGGCCCTGGGGTCCCGCATGGCTCAGTGGTGAAGTGTAGGACTCATGATCTGGAGGCCTAGGGTTCCAGCCACGCTAGATCCACTGGTTTTTTAGTAGGGGTGTCCTTGGGCAAGACACTTACTGGTGGTACCCAGGAAATACATGAATATGTGAGCTGTCCTGTGATATGACTGAAATATTGTTAAAAGCTGCAGAAAACACCATCCAATCAATCAGTCTATGTTAGGCCTTATGCTGGTGCCACTCTTTCCCGGAACGAGTATTTGTTGTAGTGTTTCCGGAAGTGTTGTGTAAGTGGAAGGAAATGTAAGTGTTTCTGTCTTAAAACAGGAATTTTTGAATTTTCAGCTGTAGCTTCTCATTTTGTGTTAAATGCAATGTGTATTCCAATACTTGCTCATTAATTTGATACAATCCAATATGAATGTCACGTCATGTCTGTTTTTAATGTGGTCCTGAAAAATAGTGAAAATCAGATCTGATCCTTATCAAACTTTGAATAGTATATATAGCAATGAGCAAAATCAGCAATTTTTAACAAGATTTCTCCATTTTGATTCAACAAAATTCTAGAGTTTTAGAAATAAGTACTTGATAAACATGTGGTATTACGTTTCAGTGTTGTTTGAACAGTTCCCAAAAAAATCACAATTTTGTAAAGTGGCGGTTTATAAGTTTTGTTAATCCTTTACCAAACGGCAAAATTTTAGACTGGACCAAATTGAAAGCATCTGCAGATGACAAATTAAGTGTAGCTTGAGTAGTGATTTATGTATTGGATAGGGAAGAAAACATTGCGGGAAAAGGAGAAAATGCTGGTTACCAGCCTTTTCCCCTTTTCCCACAATGTTTTCAAAAGGCTTCGATCTTTCTCAAGGTCGTTTAAAGTTGGAATTGTGTGGTAGTAGGTTAAGATATAGAGTGTGTTGTTTTACCTTCTTTGTCATGTCTTGGCACTTTTATACAATGTACCATTTCTTTTTCTGCCTTCCATTTTAGCTGAATATTTTAAAAAGGCTAGATTGTGGTTATAGATTTATTATGAAAACCACAGCAAGAAATTTGTGCTTTATTTTTTCAGCTGGAGAGTTATTATTGGCCTCATCTTTGAACTATGAAACCCAGGTCTCGTACAACTTTACCTTCAGTGTCAAGGACACTTATCTACCAGGGTTGACCTACAAGATGTTATACCTACAGCTGAATGATATCAATGAGGCCCCATCACTGATTCTGCACACAACTGCATTATCTACAACAGAAGGAAATGTAAGTGTACCTTTATTAAACCCATAAAGCAACTTTCACAACTATAGTTGCGTTTTGGGCCAGTGTACATCAAGATCAGACTGCATATTTTGTGCAGTCTGATCTTTGATCTACACTGTCTGCTTTGCATAGATATTCTTGACAAAGGCAACATAAAAATTATAATTAGTGGGTATTCTTTCTAGACTGAAAATGGCACTTGGGTTTATTCTGTGCTCTCAGGGTTATACCTTTACCAGACAATCCAGTGTGTTAACAACCCTGGAGAAGAAGCTTTTTGAAAACCCTGAAAGAAGGCTTTTGAAAATATTGATGGTAACAAGCATTTTCTCTTTTTCCCATGATGGTTTCTACCCTATCAAAGACAGAAATTGTCATTTTAGCAATGTATGATTTGTTGTCTGCAAAATGCTTTCAATCTGGTCCAGCACAAAATTTTGTCATCTGGTAAAGAGTTAAGACAAACACTATTTCTCATTTCATGCGGTGAAATAATGTTTCTCATTTTATGTGGTAAAATAGGACAGTGCTATTTAAAGTAATACTAAAACTTTCTTTTTTGTAATTTCAAGCAGGAAGAAGAAGTCAATTGGACAGTGCTATTTAAAGTGATAATTCTTTTTTGTTATTTTAACAATGCAGAACAAGCCATTGGGACAGTGCTATTAAAAGTAATATTTCTTTTTCTGTCATTTTAACAATGCAGGGCCAGTCAATGGGACAGTGCCATTTGAAGTAATATTTCTTTTCTGTTATATTTAACAAGGTGGGACAAGTTATTAGGACAGTGCTATTAAAAGTAATTAATACATGTATTTCTTTTTCTTTCATTTCAATAATGCAAGACAAGTCAATGGGACAGTGCCATTCAAAGTAATATTTCTTTTCTATAATTTTAACAAGGCAGGAAAAGTCATTTGGAAATTGTTATTGAATGTAATATTTCTTTTTTTTCAACTAGACGGTACAATTAATTTGGAAATTGTTCTTCAAATTAATATTTGAGCAGCGTCTGGTAAAAGGGGATTTAACCCTTTCCCAAACAAGCCTTGGTTTTCACGTGTCAGCAGTACAAGTCTTTTGAAAACACTGTGGGAAAAGGAGAAAATTGCTCGTAACGAGCAATTTCTCCTTTTACCACACTGTTTTCTACCCTTTCTGAGAACTTTCTGCCATTTTCATCAGATTTAAAATTGTCGTCTGCAAACTCTTTCATTTTGGACCAGTCCAAAATTTGCCGTTTGGGAAAGGGTTAAAATGCATCTGCAAAAAGTATGGATTCATGTCAGACTGCACAGTCCGGACATTGCTTATTTTTCTGCATGTAAAGAGACCAGTTCACCTCTTGATTCAGTCTTATTAGACAAAATGGGTTCATATGGATCCATAACCATATGATGACTTGGTTGGTATAATGCATCAGAGAGATACATTTAGCCCCTTTTCATAGAAAATGGCTATATTTCTATAATTGTAAACAGGCAGGACAAGTCATTGGGACTGTGCTGTATGATTGTTCTGATGTGGACAGTGGACAAACACTTACACTGGCAATTTCTAGTGGGACATACATGAGTTACTTTAGCTTGGACTCAGCCACAGGTCAGCTGACTTTTGCCCAGAACTGGGACTTTGAAGCCGTGGCACTCCCAATATCCACAGTCCTGGAGTTGACTTGTAGTGATGGAGTGGGGCTGACAGACTCTGGAACTTTGACCGTGTCCATCAGTCCGGTAAATGAGTTTGCCCCAGTGCCCAGTATTACAGAAATAGAGCTGATAATGTATTCAAGTCAGAGGATACAGGATTCCATGTTTTCTGTCTCAGCGACAGATGCTGATGTTTATGGAAGCGGACAGCTGGAATATAGCATCGCAGGGGCCGGAGAGGGATCTCAATATTTCATGATCTCCAGCGCAGGATCTGTGTATTTGTCTGACTACATTTCCTGGGACTATAATTACACTTTCCAGTTCACTGTGGCAATTTCAGACAACGAAACTAATGCCAAGGCAGGATTTGTAAATGTTACGATACATTACATTGCCCCTGAGATCGACACCACAGTTACGTACCCAACAAAGTGCATAACTTGTTCCACAGAGGGCACTTTGGTTGTAGTTGTATTAGGGATCGGAGGAGGTCTAGTAGTTCTCTTACTTATCCATGCCCTGATACGGACAAAAATATGGACCATGTGTCAATCTGAGGTTGTACGGAGCTTTGACAAAGTGTCCAAACCAAGATACAAAGGTCGACGTGCCATGCGTGAGCAGTAAGTATATATTCAAATAACTTTTATTGTCTTCACTCTTTACTAGATGACTAAATTATAAGTTGGTCCATATTGGATGCATTTGGAGATAATTACTTAACCTTTCCCAAACAGCAATATTTTAGACTGTTCCAATTTGATAGCATTTGCAGACGACAAATAAAATGTGGCTCAAGTAATAGAATTGGTCGCTAAAAGGTAAGAAGACATTGTGGGAAAAGGAGAAAATACTGGTTACCAGCATTTTCTTCCTTTCCCACAATGTTTTCAAAAGGCTTCTTCCTTAGGGTCATTAAAATTCAGCATTGTGTGGTAAAGAGGTAAACATGGTTCAAATAATGGAATATGTCTTTAAAAGGGTAGATAACTGTGGGAAAGGGTGCAAATGCTGGTTACCAGCATTTTGTCCTTTACCTACCAATGTTTTCCATAATTGTTTGGTAAAATTATAAATACTTTATCTGATTTTTATCTGATTTTATCTGTAATTAACCCTTAGAACACTAATAAACCCAACAGAGAGTTTTAGTTTACAAGTAAGACTCAAATAATTGCAAATTCATGGTTGGTTTTGTCTACCATGTTTCTCCAAAAAATACAAGGTAAATACAATATTGCCCACCTGGGTAGCTCAGTAGTTAGCATATCTGACTCGTGACCTGGTGGTTGTGAGTTTGATACCCATTTGAGGCAAACTTATATGTCAGTTATATGGCAGCTATATGTGGTTCATTTCTTGAATTTACTCCAGACATATAAGTGGCAAATGCATAGACCATACATAGATGCCTTCTTGGCCATCTTGTAAGTGACTTTTATGTAACATATATGTCACATATGTCTAACATATACATCACATATAAGTCACATGCATGTCTATCTAAGTCAATTTCGTAAGGGTAAATTCTTTCCAGTGATATTTTTGCCTCTCACCTCTGATGCATGTGAGAAAAGTAGTCAGTGACTTTGGTAAGAAAGTTGTGCCAGTACTGGTTTGGGAATGCCAGAAAATACATGGGTGCGTCACGGACTGCCATGATACGACCTGAGCTGTTAAGGTGGCGTTAAACTCAATACAAACCAACCCAAATTCATTATTAGACTGCACATTTTGTGCAGTCTGATCTTGATCTACACTGGCTGCAAAGGTAACTGTAGTTGTAAAAGCCATTTAACTCTTTACTATACAACATAATTTTAAACTTGGTCAATTTGAAAGCATTTGCAGATGACACCTAAAATATGTGGCTCAAATGACAGTATTTGTCTTTAACTCTTTACCAAACAACAAAATTTTAGACTGGTCCAAATTGAAAGCATTGCAGACAACAAAATAAATGTGACCCAAAAATTGAAATTTGCTTTGGGAAGGATAGAAAACACTGTGGGAAAAGGAGAAAGTGCTGGTTACCAACATTATCATTTGCAGACAATAAATGTGACCCAAAAATTGAAATTTGGTTTTGGGAAGGATAAAAATCATTGTGAGAAAAGGGTTACTAGCATTTTCTCCTTTTCCCACAATGTTTTCAAAAGACCTCTTTCTCAGGGTCGTTAAAACTTGGGATCGTGTGGCAAAGGGATAATGGGGTCAAAAATATTTAGGAAAAAGGAGAAAATGCTGTGTACCGGCATTTTCTACTTTTCCTACAATAGCTTCAGAAGGGCTTTTCATCAGAGTCATTTAAAACCATTATTGTTTTGTTAACCTTTTACCACACAATGCCAACTTTAACCCCTCTGAGAAAGAAGGCTTTTGGAAACATTTTGGGAAAAGGAGAAAATGCTGTTAACCAGCATTTTCTCCTTTTCCCACAATGTTTTCTACCCTATAAAAGACAAATTTTATGCTTTGGGTAACATTTAATTTGTGGTCTGCAAATGCTTTCGATTTGGGCCAGGCTAAAATTTTATAGTCTGATAAAGAGTTAAGAGTTAAGTCCATAATTACTAATTTGAATTGAAGGCTAAAAAGAGATCTACAAAACATATCAGATGGGGAGGAGGAGCAAGACTCAGATGAGGACAATAAGAGAAAGAGCAATAAAAGGTAAGCACAAACTCTTTAAATATACCAAAGAATTTTAGACTGTGTTTGTAGACAACAACTGATTCCTTTATCCTTGACCCTTTACCAGACGACAAAATTTTAGCATTGTCCAAATTGAAAGCAATTGCAGACGATAATTTCAGTGAGGCTCAGATGGTGCAATTTTTCTTTGATAGGGCAGAAAACATTGTGGGAATAGGAGAACATGCTGGTTACCAGCATTTTCTCCTCTTCCCTAAAATTTTTTCAAAAGGCTTCTTTCGCAGGAGCGTTAAAAGGTGGCATTGTGCAGTAAAGGGTTAATTTGTTTTTGTTTTCCTCAAGTACTAATTGAGACATGCTCTAGCAAAAGCAGGCTTAATGCATCTCGGTGATGCATTATACCATGCAAGTCATCACAATTATGAATTCAGACTCATAAAATCTGGTTTTTTTTTTGTTTTTTTTTCTAACAATCAACTGGATCTGAAAGTAGAAAGTTTATTTGGCATGCGGAAAATTTGCCAAAAGCAAAAAATTTTGGCCCTGGTCAGCCTGCGCGAACTGTGGTCTATACTTTTTGCAAATGCATTAAGCTGCCTTTACACAGAGCATGGCTCAGTTATTTGTGCTTTATCTCAGGTTACTTGCATTATTTTTTGCAGCAGCTACAAAGTTAGCCAAGTCAGTTTAAACCAAGCACTACCAAAAACGCAGCCTCCAGGACCCTTCAGTTATGCAAATCTACCAAACATGACAGATCTACCAGAGCCTGCCTCTTACACTGCTCCTTCAAGTAATGTCTCTAATTCATCACAATCTAGACTAATACAAGATGGACACAAAGCATCTCCTCAAGGCTCCAAGCAAAGCATATCTCTTGCAGATCAAGGAGTGTTTGATAAACCTCGCAAGAACAAAACCAGTGTGCCATCCAGGCACTCAATTGTGCCATCCCCTGATTCATCACAGCTGTATGGGCCAGTGAGTATCCCTGGCATAGGACAGTCCATGCCACCAAAACGGATGTTCAGTGTCAAAAAGGCAACAGATGTGGCTCCAGTTCAAGTGACCTATCAGTCAAACAAGAAGGGGTAAGCATAGCAAGACTTTGTGCATATAAACTTAAATGTGTGTTATTATTTTATGTATTTAAATATAGATTTGTCACTAGTCTTCTACAGCTCAGTATGACTTTGGTTTTCAAGAGCTGCATGGTTTGACCCATGTTTGTGGCATAGATTACAAAGAAGTGTCCCTTGATAAGGCACTGCTGAGCCTTGGCAGGGTACTCAGAAAACCCAGGAAAACATGAATTTTTGAACTGTCAATATGATGTAACTGAAATGATGTTGGAAGTTGCTTCAAAAAATCATTTTTCTCCTTTTTGCACAATGTTCTCAAAAGGCCTCTTACTCAGAAAACTCAGGATTGCATGGCAAAGGCTTGAATTTCAGTGAAAGCCTTTTAAAGAGAACTTGTACTCTTGCACTCTTCATTCTAATTACTCAACTCATAACTCTCTACCAGACAACAAAATTTTATACTTTTCCTGAGAGCATTAATTTGCAAAAGACAAATTAACTGTGGCATAGGTAATAGGTTATGTCTGTGAAAGGATAGAAAACATTGTTGGAAAAGTAAACAATGCTGGTTACCAGCATTTTCTCTGTTTCCAACAGTGATTTCAAAGGTCTTTTTCTTCAGGATCGTTTAAACTTGTCGTGTGGTAGAATGTTGAAGATGAGGTAATTTGATTTTTTTCTGATCCAGTGACAAGGCAAAGGGGTACTGTCAGCCTGTGAAATTCCTAGTTTATGACATAAAATTTTTCTGCATTTTATCAGCTCAGCTGTTTTAGAAGAAAATTTCGAGGTATTGCCATAGCCCTCGCAACATCTGCATCATGTGAAAACTTTGGCATTTTATATCTCTGTTATTACTTAACATGATTTGCTTGAAACTTGAACAAGTTGTTATGTATTAAAAACGGAACCTATACAAGACGGGCAGGTAACCATCAAAGTATTTGTGACAGAGTAATGCCCCTTTATCAGCTTATTCACTGAAAATCAAGCACCAGTAGCCGAGCGTTGGCACCCACATGTTGTGCTCTTGTTTTTCAGGGCTACAAGTGCAGCTGCAGGTTGGCGCTTGGGACAGTAATGTTGTTGTTAGAAACACCTTACTCATTGCACATGGAGATAATGTTGGTGGAGGACCAAAGCTTACTTGCAATTACAGATTTTTTTGTTTTTAATGTTTAAACTCTGTACCAGATGACAAAATTTTAGACCCATCCAAATTGAATGTGTTTGCAGCGGACAAAGCATATGTGGCACAAACAAGTAAATTTGTCATTGGAAGGGCAGATAGTATTCTGGGAAAAGGAGAAAATGCTGGTTACCAGCCAATTTTTGTTCTGACATTGTTTTCAAAAGCCTTCTTTAACAGGGTTTTTAAAACTTGGAACACTTTGGTAAGGGTTAACCATTTACCAAGCAATCCTGTGGTTTTACATCCCTAAGCTAGATAAAAAGTTTCTGAAAACATTGAAGGGGGGAGAAATCACTGGTAACCAGCATTTTCTATTACATTCCAAAATGTTTTCTGTCCTTTTACAGACAAATCCCATCATTTGAGCCATATATGATTTTTTTGTCTTCAAATGAATTTGGTAAGGATGGGTTTTTGTATCCCGAAACTACGAAGTAGATAGGGGTATACTGGTTTCACCATGTCTGTCCGTCTGTCTGTCCATCCATCTGTCCATCCATCCATTTTCATTTCTGTGCTCTAACTCAAAAGCCCCAGGACCCTGAAACTTTTTTATACAAGTGTTGCTCATGACCCAAGGAGGTGCCCTACTGTTTTTGGGTCACATAGGTCAAAGGTGAACTCAAAAGCTGTTTGACCTAGGACCCTAAAACTTTATTCAAGTGTTGCTCATGACCCAACAAGGTGCCCTATTGCTCATGACCCAACAAGGTGCCCTATTGTTTGTGGGTCAAAGGTCAAGTTCACAGGTAAACTTGGTTTGAAAATCATTTCCGTGCTATAACTCATAAGCCCTTTGACATAGGACCCTGAAACTTTATACAAGTGTTGCTCATGACCCAAGAAGGTGCCATATTGTTTTGGGGTCAAAGGTCAAGGTCACAGTCACAAGTGAACTTTGTTTTGAAAACTGTCTCTGTGCTCTTACTCAAGCTGTTTGACCTAGAACCCCAAAACTTTATACAAGTGTTGCTCATGACTGAAGGAGATGCCCTATTGCTTTTGTTTCACATTGATCAAGAGTCAAGGTCATAGGTGAACTTTGTTTGAAAATTGTTTCCATGCTCTAACTCAATAGCTGTTTGACCTAGGACCCTGAAGCTTTTTACAAGTTGTTGCTCAGGACCCAAGGAGGTGCCCTATTGTTTTTGGGTCACATGGGTAAAACTTTATTTTGAAAATCATTTCCATTCTTTGATTGTGCTATCTGATAGTTTATCAAAAAATGAAAAAAAAAAAAATATTTGTTACAGTGCAAAAATGTTTTGAATTACATCTGTTTTTGTGTATTCCAGTTACTGGCGCAAACAACTAGGTTTGAATATCTAAAGATGTGAATCAATTAGCATACTAAATGTGTTTTTTTGAGCCATAAAAGTGATTGTTTGTGGTAAGATTCTAGGAAAACTAGAATTTTTAAAGGTGAATACCTGTGTTGTACCGTGTTACAAAATTAACAACAGTGAATTTCAGCAAAAGTGAATATCTTCATTTTTTTCCACAAGATATGTAAGTGAAATAGTGAAGGATATATATGGTATACATGTATATGTGGATATACCATGTGGCTGGATAGATTTTCTGTTTATTTATTGTCACCACTGGTTGCCCATATGGGCGACACCACTGACGGCTGTTAGTTGTGGTATGGGGATGATGCAAGATACAGAATGAAACCCTTGGCACTGTGACAGGAGATTTGGTTTAGCGTCTTATCCGAAATACTTAGTAATTTTAGATGGCCAGCAGCAGGGCTGGAAGACACACCTCAAGTGGCCCAAGATTTGACGTTTACACCTACACTTTACCACATATGACTATAGCATTCAAGACCAAGACAACTTGCGTGAAAAACTAACGTTACTTAAATTTGTGTTTAACTCTTTACCACACAATCCCAAGATTTAACGACCGTAACAAAGAAGGCTTGCAAAAACATAGTGGGAAAAGTAGAAAATGCCGGTAACCAGCATTTTCTCCATTTCCCACTATGATTTCTACCCCATCAAAAACAAATTTCGTCTACAAATGCTTTGAATTTGGACAATTCTTAAATTTTGTCATTTGGTAAAGGGTTAATCTTTACCAGATGACAAAAATTTAGACCATCAAAATTGAAAGAATAATTGCAGACAATAAAAATTGTATGGCTCAAATAATGAAATTAGTCTGTGAAAGGATAGAAATTGTTGTGGGAAAGGGAAACAATGCAACAGTGTTTTCAAAAGTCTTCTTCCTCAGAGTCAGTAAAAGTTGGGATTGTGTAGTAAAAGGCTGATGAATGCATGAGGTTGTAGAATGATTTTTTAGCTGTTTCAGTTCATGTTAATTATTTTAAGAATTTTTCCTTGTTTAATTTTGTGTTGTTATTTTTTAAAAGTTTTTATAGAGGATTATTGTGTTTCTGTGCATGATCGAAATTCCTTTCATCAAGTGAAATGCAAATGCTTTATTTTCATGAATGGCGAAGCCAAGAGTGAAAGTATGGCCTTTGCTTTTCACAAGTTTTTCACAAATTCCAATCATTCACTGAAACAAACAATTATCCTATTTCTTTTATGCTTTTCACTTTAATCTTTCTTTTTGCTTTTTCTAATTTTTGCCCATCATGAAAAATATGTGCAATTTTCAAGCGAAATAGATCTGTTCAAGCTAGTCAGATATGGACTAGGTGTGAAAATGATATCATTAGTGATGTTGACTAGGTCATAAAACGTGATGTTCACCCCTAAAGATTCATTCCTCTTCTATAAATATCCATGGCATGTCAAAAATAAAAGTTATATCATTCACTGGTGAATTATAGCTTTCACCATTGAATTATAAGGGTATAATTCACTGTTAGATTTCTATAAACTACTGAAAAGCATAAAAGAAAAATTATTAATTGTTTTGCTAGTGCATCTTATTCATGCAATTGTAGCAGTTCCCTTTTTCCCAGAGCGTCACTCATCTATGAGCAGTACTCTGACCAAAAGGGGGTTTTTAATGCGTTACTGTAATGCAAGTCATTCTAGATCCAAAAAATCCATTTTGTCTAACAACTAATTGAATGTGAAGGTAGACTGGTCCTTTGATATGCAGAAAATTTACCAAAGGCCAAAAATTTTTGACCCAGGTCAGCCTGTGCAGACTGCACAGGCTGACCTGGGTTGATACTTTTTTGCAGATGCTTTGAACCACCTTTTTACAGAGCATGGCTTGCTGTATTTGATATGCCTCCACAATGCCTTCTTCTTGAGGGCTGTGAAAACATGGGAACGTGTGGCTAATCCCATACCATACATTCCCGAGATTGCAATATCCTGTCAGAAAGAGGCCTATTGAAAAGAGTGTTTTCTCCTTTTTTAATGATGTTTTCTCCTTTTTTTTATCTCACCTTTTGAGCTGCATTTAATTTGTCATCTGCAATTGCTTTCAATTTGAATCAGTCTAAAACTTTGTCATGTGGTAAAGCATTAACCATTTATCACACAATCCTAACTTTTAACAACCCTGGGGAAGAAGGCTTTTGAAAACATTGTGGGAAAAGACAAAAAATATGGTAACCAGCATTTTCTCCTTGTCCCAACTTTTCTACCCTTTATGATACAAAATCTATCATTTGGGCTACAGTAAATTTGTAATCTGCAAATGCTTTTAGTTATGACCAGTCTAAAATTTTGTCATTTGGTAAAGAATTTTCTAAAGAAAGTATTTCTCCTTTTCCCTTAATATTTTCTATCCTTTCAAAGATTAGTCCATCCTTTTAGCCAAGCCACAATCTAATATTTTGGCACCTAACAAATTACCACCTGCAGGCAACATTCTTTACATCTCGAGCCGAGCCTTGATAGCCTAGACAGTAGCATACTGGACTTGAGAACAGGGGGCCGCTGGTTCAATCCCCCGCTTGACCAATTTCTCTCTGACAATTTATGATAGTTATTGCGACAGGATTCATTCCTCTCTCGACCATTGCTTCGAAGATGATTATGTGGGAAAGCAGTTTGTGGCTTGGAAAGAACATTGTATATAGTACTTGCAAGTGAAAGCATGGATAGATGCACTGGCCACAGCGATAAAACTGAAATAATGTTGAAAATAGTGTTAAACACCATACAACCAATCAATTACATGTAAAACACACCACTACTGTTTCATGCATTCTTGAGCTCAAGCTAGTAGTTGTATGATTATACTCTTTACCAAACAACACAATTTCAGACTTGTCCAAATTGAAAGCATTTGCTGACGACAAAATAAGTGTAGCTCAAAAAATTGAAATTTGATTGGGAAAGGGTAGAAAACAATGTGGGAAATGGAGAAAATGCTGGTTACCAGCATTTTCTACTTTTCCCAAAACATTTTCAAATGGCTTCTTTTATAGGGTTGTTAAAGTAGGGATTGTGTGGTAAAGGGTTGAGCCTTTAGCACACAACAGAATTTTAGACTTGTCCATACTGAGAACATTTGCAGATTACAAGATAAATTTCACTCAGAAATTGAAATTTGTTCTTGGAAGGGTAAAAACATTGTGGGGAAAATAGAGAAGATGCTGGTTTCCAGCATTTTCTCTTTTTCCAACAATGTTTTAAAAAAAACTGTCTTAAAAGTTGTAATTGTGTTGTAAATTGTTTGAATTGTGCGCTAAGGGATAAATTTTTGTATAGAAAACATTTCCAATCTTTAGAAATTTCACTAAATAATAATGTTCAGGTAAATAGAAGTATCTAATTTCATTAACTCATTGCCAAACCACAAAATTCTAGGCTCACCCAAATTTAAAGAATTGGCAGATGACAAATAAAATAACAGATAACAGGATTTGTCTCTGAAAGAGCAGAAAAGATGCTGGGGAAAAAAGAGAAAATGCTGACTCACAGCATTTTCTGCTTATTCCACAGTGTTCTCAAAAACCCTCCCCAGCATCATAAGAACACAATATTGTGTGGTAAAGGGTTAATCCTTTACTAAACAATTACATGTTTTAACAACTTTAAGAAACAAGCATATCAAAAACATTTTGGGAAAAAAAGAAAATGCTGGTAACCAGCATTTTCTTTTTCCAGCAGTGTTTTTTTCTACATTCCAGTAATCACATTACAATTATTGATTTACATCTATTTTAATGTTTGTTAATGCTTTTTATTTGGACAAGTCTCAAATTTGTCTTAATTCGGTAAAGTCTTAACAAAACAACAGGTATTCTTGCATTCCACGAAAACAGACAATTCATACTGAAAGTCAATGTATGCTTGAAAGCTCTAATAGTGTAAAACAATAGTATTAAATCTTTATGAAAAGAGGGAAATATAGACTGGTCCAAAATGAAAGCATGTACAGACAACTATATCAGTATTGCTCAAATGACTGGATTTATCTTTTGAATATTAGAAAAATTGTGGGAAAAGTAGATAATGCTGGTTAGCAGCATCTTCTCTGTTTTCTGCAATGTTTCCAAAAGCTCCCTTTCTCGGTGTCATTACAACACCAGGATCCGTATTCACCAACCATTCTTAAGAATATTCTTGGTCTTGTTCTCCAAAATTTTCCAAATTTGAAAGTAACACACCTTCTGATTGGCTAAACCATTTGGTTTAGCCAATCAGAAGTTGTGTTACTTTCAAACTTGGAAAATCTTGAAGAATAAGTCTAAGAACGTTCTTAAGAATGGTTGGTGAATATGGACCCAGATTTTGTGGTAAAGGGTTTACTTTTTACCAATGAGAAAATGTTAGACCGGTTCAAATTGAAAACAAATGCAGACAACAAAAAAAATTTGCCTAAAAATTTTAAATTTGCTTTTGGACAGGTAGAAACCATTGTGGTTACCAGCATTTTCTCATTTTCCAATACTATGTTTTCAAAAGCCTTCTTTCTCAGGCTGGTGAAAACTTGGGACTGTGTGGTAAAGGGTGGAGGAAAGGACAGGTATTTTTGTATTCCCTGAAAATAGACAATCATTGCCAGAGGTCAACTCTTGCTAAAAAGTCTTAACCCTTATTGCCCATCACAACTATTGTTGCCTTTGCAATCAATGTAGATCAAGATCAGACAACACAAAAAAAAAAACAGTTTGATCTTTAATCTACCCCTTCTGCTTTGCTGATACATTCTGAACAAAAGCAACCTTGACACTGCATGCATTTAATGTGGTTTGTATTTTAAACTGTTTATCTGGTGCTTTAACCCTTTACCACACAATCCCGAGTTTAAACGACCCTAACAAAAAAGGCTTTTGAAAACATAGTGGGAAAAGTGGTTACCAGCATTTTCTCCTTTTCCCCACTATGTTTTCTACCCCATCAAAAACAAATTACATCAACTGAACCACATTTAAATTTTTGTCTGCAAATGCTTTGAATTTGGACCAGTCCAAAATTTGTCGTTTGGTAAAGGGCTAATGGTTAAAATAAGACAATGGTGTTAATTGCATGAGATAATCTTTACAAACAGGTATGAGTTATGCTCTGGCAAAAAGGTGTTTTTATGCTTCTCTTTGATGCATGATAGCAAGCAAGTCATCACCTAATTATGGACCCATAAAATTCATTTTGTCTTACAACCAACTGAATTATGAGGTAGAATGGTCTTTAGACATGCTGAAAATTTACAAGAAAGCAAAATGTTTTGACGTAGGTCGGCCTGCATAACTGCGCAGGGTGACCTAAACCAGTATTTTTTGCAGATGCATTAAACCTCTTTTTCACAGAGCATGGCTCATTTATTTGTGCAGGTGAAATTGCAAGGTATTGAAACGAAGGTATCTATGTCTTGCAGACTAATTAACCTTAACCAAACAATCCTTAGATTTCACAACCCTGAAGAAAAAGACTTGAAAACATTGTGGGAAAAGAAGAAAGTCATGATAACCAGCATTTTCTCCATTTACAACAATGCTTTTTTTTTTTAATTATTATTTATCCATTCATAGAGAAATTCTATCATTTAAGCCACATTTAATTTGTTGTCTGCAAATGCTTTCAATTTGAACAAGCCTAAAATTTGCCATTTGGTAAAGAGTTAACCCTTTACCACATAATCTCGATTTTTAATGGCCCTGAGAAGAAAAGCTGTAGAAAACATTGTTGGAAATGGAGAAATGATGGTTACCCATTTTCTCCATTTCCCACAATGTGTGCTAACCTTCCCAAAACAAATTTCAGTTTTTGAGTCACATTTATTTTGTGCTTTCAATTTGGACAAGTCTAAAATTTTGTTGTCTGGGAAAAATTTAACCTTTCCTTTCCCTAGACACATTTTCACTTCATGCTTGTACATATAACTGAAGGAGAAAAATGTAGGGCTCAAACAGGAAAAAAAAACTACTGTTGAATTATTTGAGCTTGTTGGAAAAGTAGCAATGTTCTGGTTCCAAGCATATGGAACATGCAGTCTGATCTTGGATCTACACTGTCTGATAAGGAGATATTTCCCCAACCTCCATAACTTTGAAATACCAACATATCGGTTTTACCGTCGGCTTGAAAGTTTCATTTAAGTTATTAAGCAGGATAAGGGGTTAGCATTTGAGCCATGTGTGTGTTATCATCTGCTTATGCTTTCATCTGAAAAAGTTTGTTGTCTGCTAAAGAGTTAACTCATTCCCAAACAACAAATTTTAGACTCTTTCTAATTTAAAGCATTTGCAGACAAAAAATTAAATGTGGCTCAAAATTTGAAATTGCCTTAGGAAGGGTTGGAAACCTAGCGGGAAAAGGAGAAAATGCTGGTTACCAGTATTTTCTCCTTTTCCCACAATGCTTTCAAAAGGCTTATGTCTCAGGGTCATTAAAACTCAGGATTGTTTGGTAAAGGGTTAAAGGTTTACAGACCTTTAAAAACAAATAGATTAAGTAACAAATTCATGACTGATTACAGTAATTCGAGAACATGGCAGAGTTTTTGTATTTTTTACATTTTTTCCCCATAGAATTTCAAATCTTTATCCGTTATAGTGCATTTCAGAAATGGACAGTGTCTGAAAACAATCAGAAAACATGAGAGATGCCTTTTTACATGTGTTTACTCCTTTTTCTCACAATGCTTTCTAGATACCAGGACTCTTCCTTTTCCAATCCATTCTGGTTTGCAATATTTTGAAAAATAGTCTATAAGGATAAAGGTGCATAGGCTGTCAGTTACTTTTTTTGACTAATATATGTGAAAGCATATTGCATCAGATAAGCCCTTTACCAAATTGTTGGCATCCATTTATTAGCAGCATTGCAGATGTCAAATCAAATAATTATGGCCTTAATTGAAAGGATTTGCCTTTAAAAAGGTAGAAAATATTGTGAGAAAAGAAGATAATGCTTGTGAGTGGCAATTCCCCTTTCTGCCCAATCTATCCAGTAGGCTTCTTTCTCAGGGTCATTTAATTTTTTACCAAACAGACCATTGACCATGAAGAAGAAGGCTTCTGAAAGTGTCAAGACAAAATGAGAAAACGCTTGCCGCTAGCATTTGCTCTTTTTCCAACAATGTTTTCTAGCCTACTAAAGACAAGTTTCAGTCTTGCAGTGTTTCAGAGTTACATTTGATTTGTCAGCTGCAAATGCTTTCAAAGTGGACAAGTCTGCAATGTTATCAAACAATCCTGTGTTTTAACAACTGATTAACTCTTTACCAAATGACAAAATTTTAGACTTGTCCAAATTCAAAGCATTTGCAGACGACAAAATAAACCCGACACAAAATATGTTTTTTTTTGTTTTTTTGTTTTTGGAAGGGTAGTAAACATTGTGGGAAAAGGAGGAAATGCTGGTTACCGGCATTTTCTCCTTTTCCCACAATGTTTTCCAAAAGTCTTTTTCCTGAGGGTCATTAAAAGTCAGGATTGTGTGGTAAAGGGTCAAAGAGGTTTTTGAAATCATCATGGGAACAGTAGAAACTGCTGGTAACCAGCATTTTCTCCTTTTACCACAATTTGCTCTACTCTTTCAATGATAGAAAAAAATATCATTTTATCCACATTTAGTATCACTGTAAGTGGTCTGCAAATGCTTCCAATTTGGACCATTCTAAAGTGTTGTTGTTTGGTAAAGAGTACAGGCAGCTAGTATAATGTAAAACAAGATTTTTTTTTTACATTCTGAGAGTAAAGCATTTAGACTTTTACTTCACTTTTTGGAATATTGGGTATGTGTAGTGTACCCTTTACCTCACTATGCCAACTTTTAACGCCCTTGAGAAAGAAGACTTGTGAAAACATTGTGGGAGAAGGAGAAAATGCTGGAAACCAGCGTTTTCTCCTTTTCCTGCAATGTTTTCTACCATCTCAAAGACTACATCTTCAAATTTTATGTCTGCATATACCTTGGATTTGGCCAGGTCTAATTTTTTGTCGTGCGGTAAAGGGTTAAACAAAAATCTTAGCTCTATAACTCTTTTCCAAATGATAAAATCTTAGACTAGTCCAAATTGAAAGCATTTGCAGATGACAACATAAATGTAACTTAAAAAAATGATATTTGTTTTGAGAAGGAAAAGAAAGCATTGTTGGAAAAAGGAGAAAATGCCAGCATTTTTCTCGTTTTCCTACAAAGTTTTCAAAAGGCTTTTTTTTTGGGGGGGGAGGTTGTTAAAGCTTGTGATTGTGTGTTAAAGCGTTTAAAACTCTTTACCAAAGAACAAAATCATAGACTAGTCCAATTTGAAATGCATTTGCAGGCAACAAATTAAATGTGGGTGAAATGATAAAATTTGTTTTTGACAGGGTTGAAATCATCATGGAAAAAGGCGAAAATGTTGGTTATGAGCTTGTTTTCCTTTTCCCATAATGTTTTCCAAAGGTTTCTTCCTCAGGTCCTTATAATGCAGGATTATTTGGTAAAGGGCTAACCCTTAAAGCTCTGGGACCTACTTAAGTTGTTTTTGCAGACAGTGTAGATCAAGATCAGACTGCACAGAATGTGCAGTCTGATCTTAGATCTACACCGTCTGCTCCTATGTTATATGTTCTAACGGAAGCAACCTTGAAATAGCCTCATTTTAGGCTGTTTTTCCCATTTAAAATGGTCCAAATCATTAATTCAGCACGCACTTTACAGGTTAAATGCATGTCTTACAAAATGCTTTCAACTTATAATAATCTCTTTACTTATTTGTTGATCATGTGGACAGAGTTAACCAATGACAATGTCACATGATACAATTTCTCTTTTTTTCCTATGTTACTTAATTCAGTTAAGATCAAACATAACACGCCTCTGGTGTGTGTTCATCAGAAATGTTATGTGATTGTAGTTTATGAAATAAATCTGTTAACTCTTTACCAAATGAAAAAAATTTTAGACCAGTCCAAATTGAAAGCAGTTGCAGAGGACAAAATAAATGTAACTGAAAAATTGAAATTTCTTTTGGGAAGGGCTGAAAATGTGGTGGGAAAAGGAGAAAATGCTAGTTACCAGCATTTTCTCCTTTTCTCACAATGTTTTCAAAAGGCTTCTTTCTCAAGGTTCTCAAGGAGTTAAGACGAAACTGGTTTATTAATGACTTGATTACCGAAAAGTTACAAAAATATTGTGTAAATTGAACTTATTAAAAAGAAAAATAACAATGGTTGCATGGGTGGCAATTTGTTCCATATTGGTTCTCTTATTCAGTCAGGGCATTGATAAGTTTAAATTCATTTTCTTACCCAAATAATTATCTTTTTTTTTTATAATTTACGTTTCATTCCTGAAGGAATTATAATTTTTGTATTTGAGTCATGCTCTTTGAAAAGGCATTTATTGCATTTGCAAAAAGTATTAACCCATGTAAAAAAAAAACCTATCCAGACTGATGTAGGTCGAATATCATTCCTATTAGTAAGTTTTGTGCATGTCCAAAGATCATACCACCTCATGATCAAGTTGTTTGTTACACAAAATGTTTTTTTATGGATCCATAATTATGCAACAGCTTGCTTGGTACATCTATAATGGGTCATGGAGATGTATCAAACCCCCTTTTCCCAGAGCATGGCTCTTTCAGTTTTAGCTCAACTGAGAACAAAGTGCTCATGGAGAGTTTTTTTGGTGGGTAAGGTGTCTGTTGTGCATGGTGGGTGGTGAGGAATCAACAGTGATTTTTGCTGAAATCTTTAGCAGACAACAAAATTTTAGTTTTTTCTGTATCGAAAACACTTGCAAGCATCTAATAAAATAAATATGTTAGATGTAATTTGTCAGAGAAATGATTTGAGAATATTGTGGAAAAAGATTTAGAAAATGCTTGTTATTAGCATTTCTTCGTTTCCCAAGTTTCAACAGCTTTCACTCACAGTGTTGTAAAACATGGGATCGTTTGGTAAAGGATTAGCCCTTTACTGAAAAATCCCAGGTTTTAACGATCCTGGGGTAGAAGACTTTTGAAAGCTGTGTGAGAAAAGGAGAAAATGCTGGTAACCAGCATTTTCTCCTTTCCCCACAATGTTTTCTACTCAATCAAAGACAAATCAGAACATTTGAGTAACATTCAATATGTCGTCTGTTAATGCTCTGAATTTGGTTGATTCCAAAATTTTGTTGTTTGGTAAAGAGATAACATATACACCAATTTCAAAGAAAATGTGCAGAAGTATTATTTGGGTAATAGCACTGAAAAGCAACTTTAATAATTCAGGTCATGTTACCAAGGTGGTAACTACTGCTATATTCATCGCAAACCTTAAAGGCCCAATAGCGGCCACATGCCTGGGTAGCTCAGTGGTTAGCATATCTGACTCATGACGTGGTGGTTGCGAGTTTGATACCTGGTCGAGGCAAACTTTTTTTCCTCTCACCTCTGACTGAGAGAAAATATGGTCAGTGGCCTTGGAAAGAAAGTTGTATCAGTACTGGTGTGAGAAAGCTCGGAAACACATGGGTGCGTCAGTGACTGCCATGATATGACCTGAGCTGTTAAAATGGCATTAAACTCCAATACAAGCAAACAAACCCAATAGCGGCCAAACACCTGATGCAGGTGTTAAAATACAGGTGTTAAAGTTAAATCATACCATTGAAAAGTATGGAAAATGTTTTGAAGATGACAGTCTGTTATTGTCTAGTATTGTCCTAGGGTTACTTGCTGGCAGAAACATTCTAAAATTAGGAAAAAATGTAAACAGAAGATAGAGTGACCTGGCAATTTTTAGCCTAGTTTTGAAATAATTTCTCTGCCAGCGACTAACACTTGCACCGACTTTACAATAACAGATTGTCAATTTCACAGTAGTTTCCACACTTTTAAATGTTATCAAACCTGGCAACTTTTAGCCTAGTTTTGAAATAACCTCTCTGCCAGCATCTAATTAACACTTGGACCGACTGTACAATAACAGATTGTCATTTTGACAATAGTTTCCATACTTTTAAATGTTATGAAACCTGGCATGTTCATCAGTATAAAGATTTCTATAAAGTTTATATTCAAAAGGTTAGCGTATGTTAATCTTATATATGAGCCATGCTCTGGCAAAAGGGCACTTAATGCATCTCTGTAATGCATGATACCAAATGAGTTGCATATAATAAGGTATCTATAGTATCCGATATGTCTAGCAAGCGACTGTATAGCAAGGTAGGCTAGTGCTTTGACAAAGAGAAAATTGACCAATAGCGAAAAGTTTTGGACTGGGCAGGCTGACCTGGACCTATACTTTTTGCAGAAGCATTAAGCCCCTTCTCACAGAGCATGGCTCATATATTAGCTATGTTCTGTGAAAAGGGTTTAATGCATCTGCAAAAGGTATCGACGACAAAATCTTGGACTTGTCCAAATTGAAAGTATTTGAAGACGAAAATCTAAATCTGGCTCATATGATGGAGTTTGTCATATAATAGGTAGAAAACAATGTTGGTAAAGAGAAAATGATGGTTACCAGCATTTTCTTCTTTTCCCACAATATTTTCAAAAGGCTTCTACCTCAGGATCGTTAAAACCCGGGATTGTCTGGTACAGAGTTAACTCTTTACAAAATGACTTACCGTAATTTTTGACTACTATAGTCCTAATTGTAGGTATTTGCACAGGATATATAATTAAATATGGCTAAAATGATACTTTTTGTCATCGAAAAAGTAGAAAAGGGCAACGGATAAAATGTTGGTTACCAGCATTTTTGTTATTTTCCCACAATTTTATTAACCCTTAAACAATTGACCAAACGACAGCTGTCAATCAAAAAAAAAAAAAAAAAAATCAATAAGCCAATCAGCGATCACAATTTTTTTTCATTCAGAGCGGAAGCCGTCTTGCCGTTATTAAACCTAGACATTCTGTTTCAATTGTCCTGAGTTATAACTAATGTATAGTTTATATATGAGAAAAAAACTGATGAATAACTTTAAACTTGAAATCCATTATTAATCCTAAGGGCTGCAATTTCAAGATGCAGAGTTATACCAGGTAAAACTGTTGTTGCAGAAAACAAATTCAGATTGAAAAGAAGAAAAAATAAATGAATATGGTACTTCTTGTAAACATGCTTTTATATTGTCGTAAGTTTTCCAGAATTTCCATCTTAGCAACAGCTACCCGTTTCTTTTCGAAAAGAAAGGTATAGCTAATATTTTGGACAATAGATTGATTTTATTATGTTCAGTTATTTATTTCCTTTACCTTATTTTTCTCATTTAAATAGATACGCTATAATTTATTTCGAGTTGACTTGTTATTTTGAATGCTGGTTATGTCTCTTTTGTTGATTTTTTTTCCTCACAAATGATCCTTAAATAAAATTTGTATCGACAAAATTCGCGTAAAAGTAGTTAATTTCCTTGAATATGTTTTTCATATTGACTTCATGGAAGTCAAACCTAAACTGCTCCCTCCCCCACCCCCGCCTTAAAAAGTCAAAACGTTGAAAGCACTGGTGTGGCATTTGTCAAGGGAACCATTGGGTGGAATTAATAATTGGAAAAATAAAACACAGAAATATATGGTGGCATATTTCTGCCGCGAGATACGAGATGGCTATCGTGATAATTTTAGAAAACTTTCACGATAATTCGAAGTTTCCTGGAAATTTTATCAAGATAGTGAAAAGTTTTCTGAAAAAAATATCGCAATAAACTTAGTTATCTTGAAAATTTTATGTTGATTATTTCTCATTCGTGCACGAAGCTGACATCGAGGTAAAATTATCACGATAGTTCTACCCTTTTCTCGATATCTATAAATAGAAAAATCACCATTTGGATGAACTCGGGAAGTTTTTGACTGTACAGGAGACAAAGATGATCCGAAACCATATCTAATTATAGATACTGCGAATGTCAGTTGTGGGCACGAGCGTAAAAGAAAATCGTGATAACAGTTAGAAATTTCGCGATATTTCTATCGTGAAACTTTCTGTTATCCAGATAATATTTCCAGGAAAGTTTGTTTTATCGCGATAGTTCTCTAAAGTTATCATGATAGCTATCTCGTATCTCGTGGCAGAAATATGCCACCATAGAAATAGTTTCAAAATATTCGCTTGAACGTCAATCCACTATATAGTCATGCACGATGCAATAGAGTAGCATGCAATCTTGTGGGACGAACAAGTGCTGGCGAACAAGTCCAGGAACGAATAAGCCCAGGAATTAACTGGTTTGGGACGGAATCGGGCGATCAGGAAACAAAGATTGTGTGTATCATTACGCCAGTAGAACACTATAGCGGATCAAGCTATTTTGGATGAAAAAAAGAAGTATTTCCATGATCGATGGCCTAATCCAATTTATTTTAATACGCCATTTTCATTTTCATACCTGAGTACTATCGAAACACTTGTCTTAGAAAATTTGAGTTTAATTTGGTTTACTTGCTTCGGTTTTGCACAAAATACGATACATGGTTTTGAAAATACTTTATTGAACTCATAGTGGCATTGTCTTGGACAAATGCCTCAAAAATGCAATGTAGGTTCAGTTTAGACGCTTGTTTAAATTAAAAACAAATGCCATCTTCCTTCATCAGTAAACCATTAAAAACGTTGTTCTCATTGGTCTCTGTATTTTGACACATTTATCAATGCAAACTTAAAGCCTGTTAAATTAAAGATGATAGCCTATGCCACCCTGTATATTACCATATTTCCCCTTCCATTATTTTCAATCGTTTAGTCTCCCTTAAACTACTCTTTATATATCGAAATTCAAAGAGAAACCAATCAAGCCGTTTTTGTTTGATTTGTACATGTTGCCACTTTTTTTTACGCAAAACGTGGAGCAAGGTTTAATGCGGTATTCCTTTGATATCGGTATATACCACCCAAAAGCATCCGGTACTGTCCTACTTGTAAAATTACACACACGTGTCATATCAGTCTGGTTCTTTGTGCCCGTCTATTACCCCCTTCAACGATTATTAGCGATTGAAATTGGGATTATACATGTTCAGTGTGTAAGTCAATTCATTTTTCTATTATTCTTACAGAATAGTAGCGGAGAATGCATATAATTATATTTATGTTTTTATTCTTCTCCTCGGGTTTTCCCTCGAACTTGAAAAAATCATTGGGGTAACCTATCATTTGTTTATGTAGCTTCTAATTTCAATTCAAACATCTGATAATAATATTATTCTCTTGAAACCATGTGTATTTCTTTTGGTAATATAAAAGTCTTGCAATCTTGGTGTAGGAGGTGTAAGTCAACTGACTTTGAAATAAGCAGCCTCTGTTTCAATTTTCACCTCTAAAAGTTCGAAAAACCTAAAACCAAAAGATGTAACTACCTTTTCCCAAATTGTTCCCATGCTTATTTTATCTTGAACATTTTTTTTTTTTTTTTTTTTTTTTTTTTTTTTTTTTTTTCATTTTTTTTTTTTTTTTTTTTTTTTTCATTTTTTTTTTTTTTTTTTCCTGTTAAAATATCTTCTGGTAACTTGCATATGTCTCCTTGCTAAGCCCCCGTGTCTGGGTAATATGTCTAGGTTTTTAGATTCGCGAGTCATGTGACATCAGTTGGAGGAGCGATCTATCGTCTGTCGTTTGGTTAATTTCAAATGGTTGGAGTGGTCTTTCAAAGCGAAGAAAGCAATGTGGGAAAGGTGAAAATGCTGGTTACTAAATAGTTGTATTTGAGTTAATTTTACCAAGCTACCAAACAATCCCATATTAAAGTGATTCTGAAGAAAAAGGATTATAAAAACATTTTCAGAAAAGGAGAAGCTATGAGTAATTAACATCTTCACCTTTTCTTACAATGTTTTCTTCCATTTCAAAGATAGAAATCATCTTTTGAGTTTGTTGTCTGGAAATGCTTTCAATTTGAACAAGTCTAAAATTTTAACATGTGGTAGAGTTAAATGTGGCCAAAAAGTAAATTTAAGAGGGTCCTTATGGGAAAGGTGTAGGATGGGTGCATACTACATGTATTTTCAAACGAATTTAGGACTCTTTTGTCAGCGGTCGATTTGGCCCTGATGATTTTGCCAGCCGAAAAAAATAAAGTGGACAAGTTGGCTAAATCGATATTTACAACATACTTCCATATTATTTGGCGTAGCTGGCTTTTGACCTACTTTTTGGCACTGATAGAAAATGAATAAATAGAAATTTGTGATTACTAAAATATGTAGACATGTTTATTCTAATGGCCCCTGTGGTAAAAAAAAAATGTAGGCACGTTTATTCTAGGAGCCCCTGCCTATATGCCGGCAAATTTATGCCTTCTATCTTTTTAGCTCATCAGAGCACAAAGTGCTCAAGGTGAATCATGCTGTGTCCGGCGTCCGGCAGCATTGTCTGTCGTGCATCGTGCGGTCGTCAACATTTACCTTGTGTGCGCTCTAGAGGCCACAATTTCAGCCAGATCCTCATGAAACTTAGTCAGAATGCTTGTGCAGATAAAATCTGTGACAAATTTGAAATTAGATCACATCGGGTCAAAAAGTAGGACTCTGGGCCAAATCTTAGAAAAACCTTGTGTGCACTCTAGAGGGTACATTTCAATCTGATGGTCATGAAACTTGGTCAGAATGTTTGTTTAGTTAAAATCCCGGAGAAGTTTGAAAGTAGGTCAAGTCGGGTCAAAAAGTAGGTGACTGGGCCAAATCTTAGAAAAACCTTGTATGTACTCTAGAGGCTACATTTCAACCTGATAGTCATGAATTTGGTCAGAATGTTTGTTTAGATAAAATCTCATACAAGTTTGAAAGTAGATCAAGTCGGGTCAAAAAGTAGGTCACTGAGCCAAATCATAGAAAAATTTTGTGTGCACTCTATAGGCCACATTTTTAACCGGAAACTCATGAAACTTGGTCAGAATTTTCATTTAGATAAAATCTCAGACAATTTTGAAATTGGATCACGTCAGGTCAAAAAGTAGGTCACTGGGCCAAAGCGTAGAAAAACCCTATGTGCATTCTAGAGGCCACATTTTCAGCCCAATATTCATGAAACTTGTTCAGAATGTTTGTCTTGCTGAAATCTCGGACAAGTTCGAATTAGGGTCACTTTGGGTTGAAAAGTAGTTCACTGGGCCAAATTGTAGGAAAAAAAAAAAACTTTTGTGCACTCCACTAGCCAAATCTTTAGCCTGATACTCACGAAACATTGTCAGAATATCTGTCTTAATGATATCTCGGAAAAGTTTGGTATTGAGTCACGTTGGGTCAAAAAGTAGGTCACTGGGCCAAATTATAGAAAAACCTTTTTGCGCAATGTAGAAGTCAGATTTTTAGCAAGAATCAAAATTTAAAAATAGCTCTATTTGGTCAAAAAGTAAGTCATTTACACTAATGTGTATTACTCCATCACCACCGGGATCTTTTACCCGGTGGTGATGAAGTAATACACATTAGGTGACCCTACTCAGGTGAGCGCTTTTGGGCTAATGGTCCTCTTGTTAGCTCATTCGGGTACGAAATCCTCAAGGTGAGCTTTTGTGATCATGCTGTGCCCAGCGTCTGTCAACCATCGTTTGTAGTGCGTCATCAACCTTTACATTATGTACGCTCTAAAGGCCACATTTTCTGTCCGATACCCATGAAAATTTGTCAGAATGTTTGTGTTGATCATAACTTTGACGATTTTAAAAATGGGTTGTGTTGGGTCAAAAACTAGGTCACTAGGTAAAATCTTAGAAAAACCTTATGTACGCTCTAGAGGCCACATTTTCTGTCCGATACTCATGAAACTTGGTCAGAATCTTTGTCTTGATAATTTCTTTGACAAGTTTGAAGAAAGGTCACGTCTGGTGAAAAACTAGGTCACTTAGTCAAATCTTTGAAAAACATTGTGTAGACTCCAGAGGCCATATTTTCAATCCAACACTCTTGAAAACTAGTCAGAATGTTGTCTTGATGATATCTTGGATGAGTTTGAAAATGGGTCAGGTCTGTTAAAAAACTAGGTCATTAGGTTAAGTCTTAGGAAAAACGTTGTATACACACTAGAGGTTACATTTTCAATCCGATACTCATGGAAGTTGGTCAGAATGATTGCTTTGATAATATCTCAAACGAGGTTGAAAATGGATCATGTCAGGTCAAGAACTAGGTCACCAGGTCAAATATTAGAAAAACCTTGTGTATAATCTAGAGGCCACATTGTCGGGCAATTACTCTTGAAAGTTGGTCGGAGTGTTTGTCTTGATATCTCGGCTGAGTTTGAAAATGGGTAATACCGGGTCAAAAACTAGGTCACCAGGTCAAATCTTTGGAAAACCTTGTGTTCACTCTAGAGGCCAAACTTTCAATCAAATACTCATGAAAAGTGGTCGATATGTTTGTCTTGATGATTTCGTTGATGTGCTTGAAAATGGATCATATCGGGTTAGAAAATAGGTTACTTGATCATATCTTTAAAAAATCTTCTGTACAATATAGAGGCCACATTTTCAGTTCATAAGTCATGAAAGTCTTTTAGAATGTTTGTTTTGATATCTCAGATGAGTGTGAAAATGGGTCATTTTTTATAAAAAAAAAAAAAAAAAAGGTCACCAGGTCTAATCTTAGAAAACTAAAAAAAAAAAAAACAAAAAAAAAACTCATTTTTAGTCATGAAAGTTGATCAGAATGTTTGTCTGTTGATATTCAGTACGAGGTTGAAATAGGTCACGTCAGGTAAACAATTAAGTCACTGAACTTAATAAAAACAACAACAACAACCTTGCATACACTGTGGAGTCCACATTTTCAGTCCAATGCTCATGAAAATTTGTCAGAATGTTTGCGTTGATGATTTCTATGATGAGTTTGAATATGCCTTACATTTGGTAAAAAACTAGGTCATGGAGACAGATCTTTGAACAAGAGGGCCAGTGGCCCTAAAACGCTCACCTAAGTAAAGCCATTTACAGTTGAAAAGCCGAAGAGATCCTGGTTTTAATGATGTAAAACACACGAGTATATGTGACCTACTTTTTGAACCAATGTGACCTAAGTCCAAACTTGTCCAAGATATCATTACAACAAACATTCTGACCCAAGTTTCATGAGTATCAGACTAAAAATGTGGCCTCTACAGTGCACACAAGGTTTTTCAAAGATTGGTCTAGTGACCTACTTTTGGACCAGATGTGACCCACTTTGACACTTGTCCAAGATATCATCAAAGCAAACTTTCTGACCAAGTTTCATGAGGATCAGGCTGAAAATGTGTCCTCTAGATTGCACATAAGGTTTATCTAAGATTTGACCATGTGACCTACTTTTTGCCCCGACATAACCCACTTTCAAACTAGTCTGAGATATTGACAAGAGAACTATTCTGACCAATCTTTATCGGTATAAGGCTGAAAATGTGGCCTCTATGGAGCACCCAAGGTTTTCGTAAGATTTGGCCCAGTGACCTACTTTTTCAGCCAACATGACCCAAAGTCAAATGTGTCTGAGATATCATCAAGACAGACAATCTGACCAGGTTTCATGAGTATCCGACTGCAAATGTGTCCTATAGAGTGCACACAAGGTTTTTTCCAAGATTAAGCCCAGTAACCTACTTTTTGACTGGACACGACCCAATTTTGAACAAGTCCCAGATATTATCAAGATAAACACTCGAGCCAACTTTCATGAGTTTCAGGCTGAAAATGTGGCCTCTAGAGTGCACACAAGGTTTTTCTAAGATATGGCCCAGTGACCTAGTTTTTGACCCGACATGACCCAATGTCAAACTTGTACGAGATATAATCAAGACAAACATTCTACCCAACTTTTATGTGTTTCAGGCTGAAGAGCCCAATGACCTCCTTTTTGACCGGACATTACCTAATTTCGAACTTGTCCAGGATATTATCAAGACAAACATTCTGACCAAGATTCAAGAGTATCAGGATGAAAATATGGCATCTTGAGGGCACACAAGGTTTTTCTTAGATTTAGCCCAGTGACCTACTTTTTGACCCGACATGACTCAATTTCAAACGTGTCCGAGATATTATCAAGACAAACATTCTGGCAAAGTTTCATGAGTATATGACTGAAAATATAGCCTCTAGAGTGCGCACTAGGTAATTGTTGACGCCTGGACGATGCACGACGGACAGCGCTCGACGGACGCCTGATACAGCACGATCACAAAAGCTCACCTTGAGCACTTCGTGCTCAAGTGAGCTAAAAACCATATGCACCCTCTAGAGGCCACATTTTCTGTCTAGTACTCATGATAGTTTGTTGGAATGCTTGTTATGTAATCTAGGAAAAGATTGGAAACGGTTCATGTTTGGTCAAAGGGGTCAGGTGAGCGACTTCAGAGCAAATTATGGCCCTCTTGTTTTTCCCATTTTTTTCAGTCATGTCAATTATTAACAAAATTTAATGGATTCGTTGAAGTGTAACAAACAGTATAAACTTTTGATAAATTTTAAAACTCTTTATCACATGGCAAAATTCTAGTTGAAATTGTTAGCAGATGGCAAGTTAAATGGGGGTGCAAAAAATAGAATATATGATTGAATGGATAGAAAACATTGTTGGAAATGAGTAACATTGTTGGAAATGAGAAAATGCTGGTAAACAGCATTAATTTTCTCCTTTTCCCTCAATGTTTAGAGAGGCCATAACTCCTCGAGGTCGTGAACGCTTGAAATTGTGTGGTAGAAGGTTAAGGTACTTAGTGACGAATTTAGATTAAATATACAGGGATGATGACAGTTTGCTTCATTAATAAAAGAAAGTCAAATCACCCATTATCACATACAACAAAATTCCAGACTAGTCAAATTTGAAAGAATTGGCAGAGAGGTCAAATGTGGCTTAATTGAATAATGGGATTTCCCTCCAACAGGAAAGAAAACATTATGGGAAAAGGAAAAAAATGCTTATTAGCAGCATTTTCTTTCCCCACAATTTATTAAAACGGTCTGTTTCTTGGGGTCATTAAATCTTGTACTTGTTTGGTAATTTTACTAAAGCGTTAAGAAAAGAAGGAATTGAGACCGATCAACAAAGAAATTAGCTTATCGCCCATGTATACACATTTATGCCCATATATTTTGTTTTCCAAGAAGATAACCTCAACAAGAACATGTATAATAAGATCTACCAGAAATAATCTGAAATAACTAAATTTTCCATTTTAACGTGCCACCGTATTTGTCTGCCTGAGTCATCCCACCTGTAAATTTAGGCTGGCCAAAATATCCGGGCCAAGTTGTCCTAGGCCAAAACTTCAGGACCAAAATGCTTACTGGCCAAAACGTCCTCGCAAACCTGTCTAAAACTACATTTTTTTAAAGTAGATTATGAGACAAAATATATAACTTTTTCTATCAAACGACTACTTTTTAAACTGGTTCAGATGCAAGGCTTTTACAGACGACAAGTCATATGTGAATCAAACACAAAAATTTGCAATTGGAAGGGTTAAAAGCATTGTGGGCAAAGGAAAAATGCTGGTTACTGCTATTTTCCCCTTGTTCCACAATGTTTTCAAAAACTTTTTTTCTCAAGTTTGTTAGAGCCGCGTATCTCCTGAATCACAACTCTGTTTTGTGAAAAGAAAAATATTCAGGGGACATCCTGTTGAACTTCAGGAAACCATAAATCGGGCAATACCAAGGTGAGTGTAATGGTTGATCGGGATTGTTTTCTGTTCCAGGATCAGATATAAATAAAAAAAAAAAAAAAAATGGAGAATGCATCTCTTTATTTTTTCCTATACATATGAGGCTACTTCAAAGCCAGATTCCGAATGGTACAGCAGAAATACATTTTTTCCCGGAGTAAGGGTGATCGAAAAAATGTCATTTTTATAGCATGCGAATAATTTGGATTCTCGCTTGTGAAGTCACTCAGTTTATAGGTTTACGACCAACACTCTATAGTATTACTATCCTTCTTCCAAGAAAATAGTATGGAACACATTTGTAAACACCAATGGGGTTCTGCTTGAGGTGGTGGTCAGCACCCGCTACTTTCCTGTTGTCCACCATTTTTATGCCATTGATAGTTGTAAAGTCCATGATATGCCTTTCCACACCCGAAGAGGTTAAGATTCCTTGTCCCCATAGGTCACAGATTCTTGCAGGCTGCTCAAGAATGATTTGTTTCGCAGCGTGTTTTGAGAACAGACACACTATAAGCCGCCTTTTTCTTCTTAAAGGGCAATAGAGGCATTTAGTCTTCTACCTTTACATAGAGATGCTGATATTCGGACGCGTTTATCCAAGTGTGAAAAAAAAATTGACAATTTGTGCAGCCTTTTGCTGGAACGTCAATTCTGGAATTCATAGAATAAGTGTGTTCAAATTTCCAAGAGCATTAAAAAGGAGAAAGCTATGGATTCAACGTTTAAACCCAGTCAATCCGCGACAGCCATTTCAAAAAAGAAATTTCAGCATGAGGTAAAACTCTTTTTTTCTTGAAATGAAGATATTTTGAATTGGTTTTTATACTATTTTACCATTTTCTGCATTATCTCTTCATTGTTAGAAACGGAGAAAATGCTCCTAACTAGCTGCTTTTTTTTCCGAAATGTTTTCAAATTTATGTTGTAGCGTATTTTAGTGTGACCCGTTTTCAAAACCATTATTCCTCAAGGTTTGGGGGTCGGGTTATGTGCTAAAGCGTAACTCTTTACCAGAAAACGAAATTTTACATTCATCTGATTTCAAAATTTTGCTGACAACAACTTCAGTTTTGATCATATGATTTATGGTAACTCTTTACCAGATGACAAAATATTAGACTTGCCTAAATTGAAAGCATTTGCAGACGACAAAATGAAAGTGAATAACATGATGTTTTTTTTTTTTTTTTTTTGGATGTATAGAAAACATTGCGAACACAGGAGAAAATGCTGGTTAGCAACATTTTCTCGGTTTCCCACTATATTTTCAAAAGTAATATTCCTAAGGGCAGTTAAAAGTCGGGGTTGTGTGGTAAAGGGTTAATTGTCTTTCAGACGATAACGATCATTTTTTGGAAAAGCAGAAAATGCTGGTTACGTTTTCGAAGGGTTTTTGCCTCGCCCGCCAGGTTCCTTGAATTTGGACCCCCAAATTTTCTTAATGGCCTCCTAAAATTCAGATGATTTCCCTTCTTTATTCATATGAAGGGAGGCCCCATAAACCCCATATTAGAAAATGAAGGGAAAACCCAGTACATTTGGTATATTTTTCTCCCCACAATGATTTCAAACACTTTCTTATTAAGTGCGCTTGTAGTCGACAAACTAGGTTTGTTTGGTTAAGGCTGAACTCGGGCCCTTGCTTTCCATGGTCATAGTCATAAATGTTAATTATCACAAACCAGTTAAAACAATACAGGAACTGATGACATAAAACTTGCATATCTCACCCCTTTACACTGTTATGATTGTTTGTGACAGTGTCACTCTCTTCACTTTGTCTGAAAATTGTTTTTAACCTCTTTTTTAAACAACCTCTGTATGTAATTCTGGCTTTTGCAAAGTATCTCTTGTTCGAATCCATATGATATCTTCCAAACCATTGAGACCAATTTTTTTCATTCATGTGTCAGTATGAAAATTGTGAAATTTGAACTTTTGATGAAAGCCATGCTCTCTGGTAATCAGAATGAAATGTGCAACTGGAAAAAAAAAAAATAGAGATCTGCATTTTGCTGAAATTACGCTTCATCACACAATCCTGCGTTTTAACAACCGTAAGAAAGCCTGGGAAAAACATTGTGGAAAGAGGAGAACATGATGGTAACCAGCATTTTCTCTTTTTTTTTTTTTTTTTTTTCACGATGTTTCCACCCTTTTCAAGACAAACTTCATCATTTGAAACACAGTAAATTTGTTATTTGCAAATGCTTTCAATTTGGACAATTTACATTTAGTCTTTGAAAGGAGAGAAAATATTTTGGATAAAGGTATAAAACTTTTTCTTATGCTTGAGTTGTTGATAGGCCTACTGGGGAATTTGTGGTTAGTGTTAATATCGACTTTTGCTATCTGTGCAGAGAAGTTTGATTTTGAGAATGGGAAAAAGATTTCAGTGATTTAATTAAAATTATTCTAATTCTAGCAGGCATACAAAACCTTTTTTTTTTTTTATTTGTTTCTTATGTGAATCCTTTAAACCAGTAAATAATCAACCTGAATGTTGTCTTACTTTGCAGACACTTGATGCTGTTTGACAGTATCACCTTACATATAATGCAATATATGGCTACCTTTCTTGTACCCTTTCTTAACTCTTTCCCAAACGACAAAATTTTGGACTCAACCAACTTGAAAGTGTTTGCAGAAGACAAATTAAACATATTTCAAATGACAATTTCTGTCCTTGATAGGGTAGAAAACAATGTGGGAAAAGGAGAAAATGCTGGTTACAGCATTTTTTTCCACAATGTATTCAAAAGCCTTCTTCAAATCTCATTGCAAGGAAATACGTCACGTATATATATATATATATATCTCCGTAGACCGTATAATTAGATGAAACAATTGTTCCAAATATCGAAACAGAAATTAACAATCCAGAAATTATGAAAGTACATTAAAAATGTTTCACACGTTTTTCCTCTTAATTCCGCCCCTCGACCGATTGAAACTTCTTCAAATAAAACAAATTTTATGTAATATATTTAATTCTGTCACGTATAAATCAGTTTTTTTTTTTTTTTTTTTTTTTTTTTTTCAATAAGTAATATTCGCCTCATCGTATCCAAATTTACCGATGCGCGATATTCAACGTGTTGAAACGTCCGCCACAAAATCGTCAATTTCATAGTCTTAACTAAACGAAGAATTACTCTCATCCTCATCCTCCGAAACTACATTATTTTCTCTACCAATTGGTTCGTACATGTACGGCCTTACGGCCTTATTTCTTCGTCTTCATTACTGCTCAAGTCGCCATCAAACAAAACGTCCATTTTGAAACAGGTACGCTTATGACGTCACAAATCAAGGGATGCAAAAAATAAGTAAGGGAGATAAGCGATGTCGTAAAAACTAATAAGCAGAAATACAAATTGGAATAAAGTACTTTTTCGGATTTTTTTTTTTTTTTTTTTTTTTTTTTTTTTAATTACAACATTACGAGCTTACGAACTGATAAATGTAGTTTTGAAAGTTAACATTTTCTAACATTTTCTAAAACTTGTTGATTTGCCCTTTAAGGGTGAAGGGCGCTATGCTAACCATGTAAAAAAGGCAACTGCATTTTACTTCTCGATGGCAACACAAAAGTATGCACTTAACCCTTATAATTGCACTCGCTATTTACTTGAATCAATTTTCGAAAACGAGAGAGAGAGAAAAAACATTGAAGAAATACAATAGTAAATAGAGTTAATTTTCCCTGGTGGCGGGCATCTAAATACACAATCTATTTTTAGCCTTGTAACATTTTTTTTTTTTTTCAGACGGAGACGGCCATTATGCCGCTTTGAAATCAATACTTCTAATGATTTTTTTTTTTAAACAAAATAGAAATGTCTGATACTCTGGGTGGAAAATCTTGTCAAGTATCTTAACTTGAGGCTGAGAAGAAGACACGTTCATGAATTCTACTGACATTTTTATTGATATTTTGCTCAGAATGTATGTATACCGTCGACAGACCTGTATTCGAGGGGTAGATCTGGCTACCTGTTTTCCATCCCGACATGATCCGAATTTTCTTGCAAATAAGTTAGGTGAATGACGCCACCGTTTTATGTGAACCACTGATTTGAATGTAAACAACGGTGTCATAGGTATTAATTTACAAACTGCAATAAAAATAAAGAAATGGACATGTTACTATTAAAGGAAAGATCGTTTTAACTGACAAATTTCTTATTAGATCTAATCACATTTTTCTGATCAATATATAGTCGCTTCCGGTATTATCGTGGGTTCTTAGTTATCGTGGTATTTACAATTTCTAAGAAGTGAGGCTGAAATGCGTCACCTGGATTATATCCTCACGTGAGCATGTGTAGGTCAGATACCGTCAACACATTTGGCTACCTTACCTCGACAAATTTTTCGAAAATGGTGTGTTAAATCAAGTTTTCATCCAAATAGTAAGAAAACTTGCCTCTTTGCACGATCACACTCTCCCCTAGATCAAGTCAATTTGATCACCTATTAGTGTGAAAAAAAGCAACACCAGTATATCAGTTATGTAAGATTTGTTTTCTTGTCACTGAAATTTATGAAAGAGATAAGTAAATTTCAGACGACATTTTAATGATGTTGTCACGGCTTTCCAAATATGGATATGAAAATAAGAGGCCCTGACGAAAATTTTGACTCGCTACTTAGAATATATACTTAGCCAAAACATGTTTGGTTTTTTAGACGGTATATTAAATTTAAAATAGCTAAAGGCGTGTGACGCTTTAATAACACACTTCACCTACTAAACCTTGTGTCGGACCGGCATTTGCCGACTCTTATGTTCCCGTGTGTGTATTTTTTTTTTTTTTTTTTTCAAGGCACTACAAATTATCAAATTATTATTATTATCATTTACTTGTGTTTCATGTTTTATTGAAATGAGGGAAAACACTAGAAGTTATACACTTTTTATCCACGAAAGAGGACTAAAATGGGTTATTTGATGCTATTTTAAAGACAGGTGTACGTGTTTTTATTTTTCACAATTTTTACAGGTGTGCGCAAAGTAAACCTTCGTTTACGAAATGACAGGGAGAATTTTCTTTTGCTCAAAATTCTTGATAGAATCATCTCAACACTTTAAAATAACTTAATTTTCATCTTCCAAAGTTTTGAAAAAAATAGGGTGAGCATGTACATCTTCCAGAGCATCATCTTAATGCCACGATAATACGGGAAGTACGCCTTTTTGAAAGTTGGTCAGTGCTATCCCATGCTTTGCCTTGATTAAGAATAGATAACAGACAGACAGAAAATCAGTTATCGTAGAAGTATACATGAAATATTATTGCATGTTTTTTTTTTTTCCAACAGAAAAATATCCGGCATGAAACTATTTTTTTTACACACAGTGGAAAGTGTTAGTACCACGATAATAGGAGATATAGTCCTACAGCTGTTTATCATGCTTTCCTATGTTTAAGTCCTCTCGCCAACCAAGCTTAGAATAACTCAGTCACAAAACAAGAAATCAACTTCGTTTGCATGAATAAATTTTCTGTTTAAACTCAGTGACCTGGGTTTCATAGAAATCGGCCGCTGACGTATCGAATGATTTACAACTGATGACATCGGGCATTAAAATCCTTGACTCGCTTTTCGCACAGTGTATTTTCAATGTTTTTAGGGCGTGTAAAATAAAGGTAATCAACATTTGTGTTCAGGTTTATTCGTTTTATTTTTCAAGTTTTCCAAGCAAAAGAAATAAATTTATCGGTATTTGCCTGGTTCAGCAATGGAAATTTTGAAATAGCACGTAAGGTGCTTGCATTAATTCTAAAATTAGATAAAACACTAAACTTGGAAAAACCGAAAATAGTCCCATGGCATTTATCGAAAAATGGCATGAAGTTACTTGTCGTCACATGACCCATTTTGACCAATAAAAAAAAAAAAAAAAAAGCGATTTGTATAATGAGTGTAATTATTCAATAATAAATTTCAAAGAAAAAAAATCTTGGAAGAAGGATTTAGTGCAATACAGTTTTGGTCACAACCTAAGAGACCTTTAAATATATGCTGATGGATGAACCATTTACACTCGATGACTGCACTTGTAAACGAGAATCCAAATTGTTCACATGTCATCAAAATGACACTTTTTCGATCACCCTTGCTCCTGGAAAAAATGTATTTCTGCTGTATTATTTTGAATCTGGCTTCAAATTAGCCTAATATTTATAGGAAAATGAATAAAGGGTTGCACAACATTCTCCGATTTTTTTATGTCTGATCCTGGAATGGAAAAAATCCAGTTCAGCCATTACACTCGCCTTGATATTGCCCGATTTATGGACCCTTGGCGTTTAACCAGGTGTCCCCTGAACATTATTTTTTTCATAACACAGAGTTGTGATTCAGGAGATAAGCGGCCGTGTTTATGGTAAGTAAAACACCAATTTTTTTTCTTTAATAGTAATATGAAAAATACATTTTGTAGATTGACGGGGCAAGAAGTTGCTCACATGCGCCACAATATTTCCAGTTCCGCCAATTGAATGGACTGAAAATGTCTCCTTCATGATATGATGGGGTTAACCTTTTAACCAAACAATCCCATGTTTCAACGACCCTGAAATAGAAAACTTTCAAAAGCATTGTGTCTTCTGTCCTTTCAGAAACTAATACCATTTTTTTGTTGTCTGCAAAATGCTTTCAGTTTGGATGTGTCTACAATTTTGTCGCGAGAGTTTAAGTACTTAATTATCTACTCTTGTTTTTTTCAGAGGGCGGCAGTGTTTCTATCCTGAAATTTGACCCTGACTCCAATTTTTCTGAAAATAATGACACAAGACAAGATTTAAGTTCATTCGTCGCTAGATGCAACCACTCCTGGCCATACCCTTGTGATGACATCAATTGTACAATCCCTTCATCTGGGCTATTTGGTCTATCAGGCTAGTAGATCTATACTTTCCATTTTACCCTTAGCTGGCCTAGTTTTAGCCCCCGCCCCCAATCCCCACCCAAGTTATTGGCATTCTGTTAACCGTTAAAGCACCTTCCACTATTATATCTGCCTTTGCAGCCAGTGTAGATCAAGATCAGAACACACAAAACATCTAATCTGATCTTTGATCTGCACTGTGCGCTTAGCGGAGACATTCTTGACTAACCTTGATATTACAATTGTTTGGGACGTATCACTGTATACTCTGCAAGTGTGCCGTCATTTAACTGCATCTGCTCTAAACACTTACTACGGTGTGTGTGGACCCATTTGCTAAATCTGATTTCAAATTGAGGAGGGGAAAATGAGGCATGAAAGGTATTTTTTAAAAGAAAATTGGAAGAAAACTGTCAAGCTTGACAAATTTATGAAACTAGGCCTTAATTTTTGGGGGTTAGGATGAAAGAATTAAATATTTACCTTTATTTCACCATCAATTTTATGACTTTTGTCGTATGATAAATGGGTGGGGTTTAAGCTTTTTGGTACAATAATTAATTTGATCAAATTGATTACATGCATATAACTACACTGATGATGACGTCATGTAGGAATGCCATTAAAAGAAGTTTGGTCAGCTAAATTTTTGAGAGGGCTACCTTTTTGTAACAAGAAATCCTTCCAAAATGTTTGTGTTTTGCTGCTTTTAGCAATATTTTGGGGTTTAAAAATGATTTTTCTCCCTAATCCTACCAAAATCCATATGGCTGTGTTTAGCTTTATAGTAGTAAGTGTCTGGTGAGTTGTTAAGGGGGACACATACCAAGACCATGGGTATATTTCTTGAATGAAAATGTCTATTGGCTTCATTTGGAACTCAAGGGTTAATAGGATCAGAAACCTGAGCAATTTCGTAAGTTAAGATTTTCAAGAACAGAACAACGTTTATTTGATGTACAACTTAATCTTTATTGTAATAATTAAATCTATAACATATACACATTCTAAAGGAGCCTTATTACGTTTTTTTTTTTTTTTTTTTTTGTTGTTGTTGTTGTTGTTGTTTTGTCGTTGTTGTTTTTTGTTTTTGTTTTTGTTTTTTGTTTTGTTCCTTCTGTAAATCAAAAATTCCAATACAACATTGATAAACTCAATTTGATTTATTTTTGCACCTGTAAAGAAAGGCCACAGTAACATTAGACAAAAAGATACAATTTTAACATAAATCATTTTAATTAAAGACACAACAGAGTCTTAGCCTAGCACTGATGAAACCTTGGAAACGCAATCAAATTGTCGGAATGATATAACTCAATTGCCATTGAAAGCAGCATAAAAAGCAGTGAAATGAAAATCCTTAGTTAGAGGACTGTTTCAACAGGATGATGTATGTGAGACCATAAGCTTTACCCATACATCTTAGTTCACTAGCTAAACATCAAAGACAGTTTTCTCACAAGAGAAACATAAGCATCATCAAAGGAAATTAATTAAAAAGTTTAGAATCTTAAATCAGCAAAACCCAAGGAATTTTAGTCATTCTTTAAAAAAAGAAGATAAACATAATGCAAATAGATTATGTAAAAATCTGTTGTATGAGTACTTTATTGAAAGCATTGACACTTTAGACTCTTACTTGGGACATTTTTATGCCCCCGAAAAAATTTCGGGGGTATATACCGTTAGTTTTTGTTTAGTTCGTCCATCCGTCCACTTTGGTGTCTGGGCCATAACCTTTTTCCCTATTGCTCAATTTCAGTATAATTTGGCACAAATATTAATCACATGAAGACAATGTGTCATGTGTGAAAGGTATGCCAATAGGGTAACGGACAAGGTCACACCAAGGTGAAATGTGTTTTTTGGGGGGTAGTGTTCGTGTCCGGCCTGTAACTTTCAATTATGAACAAATTTCATTAATTTCAGTAGTAATTTGCAGAATTTTTAACCATGTGAAGATAATGAGCAAGAGTCATGTACTTTGATTAAAGGTCAAGGTCCTAGCAAGGTCAAATGTGTGTGTGTGTGGGAGGGGGAGTCGTTTTGGTGCCTGGGCCATTGACCTAACTTCAAAATAACTTTGCTTAAATGTTAACCACATGGAAACAAGAGATGCACAAGAGATGTGCCCATAGGTTAAAGGTCAGGGTCACAGCAATGTCATATGTGTGTGTGTGGGGGGGGGGTATATTATTATATACCTGTAATTTTTCCGGGTTAAATACATGCGTCGCACGCGGCTAAAATCACACACGACGGAAAAAAAAAAAAAAAAAAAAAAATACGGTTCCAAATATGGTATGATGACGTATCCACGAACGAATTACTTTCAACCTCATTCTCGATTTGATTGGTGGAAATAATACTAAATAAAATTCATCCGCCATTCATGAAAAAAAGATGTTAATGCCTACTAAACCTTATAAATATGCTTCGTTTTCGAATTAAATTGTCACTAAATGCATATATTTTGGTTTTTTGGTAGTTTAGGTATATAATAAATGGAACATTATGTTGTAGTGTGTTTCCTGGGGCTTGTATTTACTTCTCGCTGCGTGGGAAAATTTTGATATCGCGCTCGACCTTCGGTCTCGAGCGATATCAAATTTTCCCACGCAGCGAGAAGTAAATACAAGCCCCAGGAAACACACTACAACATAATATTCCGTATGTATTCCTGTCTAGCCTGTGACGTTTTTAATTATAAATGAATTTCAGTATAACTGCAGAACTGTTCACTATATAGGTGCGTCATGTGCAAGAGTCATGTCCTCGGGTTTAAAGGTCAGGGTCACAGCAAGGTCAAATGTGTTGGGGGTAGCCGTTTTCGTGTCGGGCCATAACTTTTTCCCCTTTAACTTAATTTCAAAATAACTTTGACCACATAGAGACGATGTGTCACGCACAAGAGTAATGTCCATAAGGTAAAGTTCAAGGTCACAGCAAGGTCTTATATGTGTTTCGAGGGCATCAGTCACTTCTCAGCGACGCGTCTTACTAACCATATTTTTGGTAGTAGGTGTTTCCCACACCGTTGGACCGCAGGCATTATTAGGAAAAAAATTACATTAACAATGTTTGTAATTATAGGGGAATTACTTTAGGTAGTTGTTTCTAGAAATCATATTGTAAATTTTGTAATCAAACTAAAACAGTGCCAGACGCTCTGTTTCCTTTTTTTATAAAGGCAGATCTGTCATCCATGCTATGTTTGTGTTGAATGCTGTGAATTGCCAATAATTGATTGAATGGTTTTTATACCACCAATAACTGATTGAATGGTTTTTATACTGGAGTCACCCTGTCCGACCATCAGTCCGTCCGTTCGTGTATCACGAAATTTTGTCCGGAACATAACTGCCAAAGGATAAAAGCTAGGAACATCAAACTTAATACACAGATGGATCACATTGAGGACAAGTGCAGTGCACAAGAACCATAACTCTATTGTTTTAGAGTTATCCCTTTGTAGCTTTGGATTTTTGTTCGGAGCATAAGTCCCAAAGGATAAAGGCTAGAAACTTGAAAGTTCATACACAGATAGACCACACTGAGGACAAGTGCTGTGCACAGAAACCATAACTCTTTCTTCAGTATTTTTGGAGTTATTGCTCTTTGTAAATTTTAGCTTTGGATTTTTCTCCAGAGCATAACTCCAAAGGGATAAAAGCTAAGAACTTGAAACTGTTTTGGGAAAAAGCTGATGGGGGTATTAACTCTTCACCAAACGAAAAAAATTTAGACCAGTCCGAATCGAAAGCTTTTGCAGGCGACAAAATAAACGTGACTCAATAATTGAAATTTGTTTTGGGAAAAGTAGAAAACATTGTGGGAAAAGGAGAAAATGCTTGTTACCATCATTTTCTCCTTTTCCCACAATGTTTTCAAAGGGCTTCTTTCTTAGGGTCGTTAAAAGAAGGGATTGTGTGGTAAAGAGTTAACTCTTTACCAAATGACAAAATTTTAGACCAGTCCAAATTGAAAGCTTTAGCAGACGACGAAATAAATGTTTCTCAAATATTGAAGCTTGTTTTGGGAAGAGTAGAAAACATTGTGGGAAAAGGAGAAAATGCTGGTAACCAGCATTTTCTCCTTTTCCCACAATGTTTTCAAAAGGCTTTTTCCTCAGGGTCATTAAAAGTCAGGATTGTGTGGTACAGGGTTAATCACCTTTAATGATAGGTCTAGTTTTATGCTGCTTTCAACATTATTGGAGTCATATAACTGCTTGCCTTTTTTACCTGTATCCCGGGTTTCTGCAATACTAAGCTAGGGATAGAAAATGTCTTTAATTTGGATACTTTCACAAAACTCGAACGCTTGATATGAGTATCAAACCCTAGACCTATAAGTTTCTAATCCTACTCATACACCACTGAACCGTGCAGGATCTTGCAAATTTGAAATTTTGCAACGTCAAAACCACACCCCAAAGTATTGGGCTGAGTTCTAGTAGTGCTCAGGACTTGAGAACAGGGAATTGCTAGCTAGGCGAATTTCTTTCGAAGAATTGCATGATGATAGTCTTTGTGACCGAATTCTTTTCTCAACCACAGCTGATCATTGTTTTGACGATGGTTATGTGGGTAAGCAGCCTGTGGCTTTGGAAGGATATTGTGTTAAGTACTGGGAGCAGAAACTCCAGGAAAGCATGGACATGTGCATTGGCTGCCATACTATAACTTAAAAAAAAAATGTTGCAAACTGTTAAAACCCCTACAATCAACTAATAACAAAGTATTCTGAGATTATGAATCACTTGAGCTAATATAGCTAACTGTACAGACTTTGCTGACATCTGTGGAGTTCTATTTAGTTATCCTAGTGAAAACAATGTTCGACTGCCCAGAGCTCCAGATAGAGGGAGTGATTTTGATTTCAAAATTGAAAATATTAATTATTCTCCACTAAACACTTAGTTGTGGGTATTCATTAGAATCGTCTCATCGAGACGATTCTAATGAGTACCCACAACATAGGGTTTGGAAGAGAAATAATGGATTTAGAATACCATCACTCCCTCTCATCTGGAGCTCTGACTGCGAATAGTTATGCGTCTTTAACCTTTAGAAGGCTGATTTAACCCTTTACCACACAACCCTGAGTTTTAAAGACCCTGAAGAGGAAGGCCTTTGAAAACATTGTGTTTTGAAAAGAAGGAAATACTGGTAACCAGCATTTCTCCGTTTCCGACGACGTTTTTACCCATTCAAAGACAAATCCGATTAATAAGTCATATTCAATTTGTTGTATGCAACAATTCTTTCAAATTGGACCAGTATAAGATTTTTGTCGTTTGGTAAGGAATAGACCTTTTCAAACAGGGAAAAACTTTGGAAATATTGTTATTTCAAGATAATTTTGGTCGCAATATGTAACAAAGTAGCAAAGTGTAGATCCAGAATCAGGCTGTAAGTTCTGTGCAGTCTGATCTTGATCTACACTATAAGCAAAAAACAGCTTAAGTTGGTTCAAGCACTCTAGCGGATAATCACTACTTCTGTTACAGGAGGTCCAGATCGTTATACCCTTTATAAAAAAGAATGTTCTGACACCACATGTGGAGGTAGTTATCCTGGAGCAACACCTTGTAAATTTGATTATGGATGTGCATCAAACGGTTCACAAAGTGTAACAGTAACATGTACAGGGTATAACGATAGTGCAACCAACAGTGCTACACATACAGTTACTTTCAACCCAGAGTTACCAGCCTTAGAGATAACAAACTTTGATGGTAAAGTATGGAATGTCATAGCTGTCATATTTTCACCCTTAGAGCGCCAAGTAAACTTAATAAACTGACATTTTCAGTCTACAAATTAGACACCCAATAAGTGCAATTTAAAGGTTACAAATGTCCAGATTTTTTCAGAAAAGCGAACAGTGTAGATCAAAGATCAGACTGCACATTTTGTACACTCTGATTTTGATCTACACTGACCGCAAAGACAACTGTAGTCGTGAAAGGCACTTTAATAGGTAACACAATTTGAGTTGTTTTACAGCAGCTATAGTGTTACATGTACTTTGTAATTACTGGAATTTGCTTTGTAGTAACCCTTTAGCTGCTAAACGTGACTCACTGACCTTTTGCGGACAGTGAAGATCAAGCTCAGACTGCACAAAACATGCAGTCTGATCTTGGATCAACACTGTCCGATAAGGAGACATTTTTCTCCAAGAAATAAGTTTGATATGACTTTTTTGTTCTATCAGTTTTGAAAGTTTTATTTAACTTATTTAGCAGGATAAGGGTTAACATAAAATCAATACCCCTCAGGCCTGAGAATGACAGATAGATTAAGTGGACATGAAAAGGCCAAAGTGACATATTTGCCATATAATATCATAGAATATTAGACAGTGCTGTTCTTAGATCAGGCTGCACAGTTTAAACAGTTTTAACGACCCTGAGGGAGAAGGCTTTTGAAGGCATTTTGAGTAAAAGAGAAAATTCTTGTAACCAGCATTTTCTCATCTTCCCCCAATGCCTTCTATCCTTTCAAGGCAAATACAGTCATTGGAGCATTTATATTTAACATATCATCTGCAAGTGCATTCAATTTGGATGTCAATTTTGGTGTTTGGTGAAGAGAAACCCCATCATTTGAAGTTTGTTCATGCGAATGATCTTTTATGCTGTTTTCAATACTCTATCTCGTGATGGCCAGTGCTCCTATCCATGCTTTTCTGGAGTTTTTCTTACCAGTACTTTGCATAAATTATTCTTCCCAAGCCACTGCGATGCTTTCCACGAAACCATCGTGAAATCAATGATCAGTGGATGAGAGGATTATGAAGATTTCTCCTGGGCTCTAGTGCTGTATGCAACAGACCGCACTACCTGTCAAAGGCCCCATCAATTTAACCATGTGCAATTTTCCATTAGAAAATTCTTCAATGTGCCATGCCATGCTCTGTGAAAAAAAGGACTTAATGCATCACCGTGGTGGATTATATCAATCAAGCCACCACATAATTATGGATCCAAAATAGCCACTTTTTTTTAACAACTGTAGCGTACCAACAAATTAACAAGGGAACTAAGGTATATAAGAGACCTTCTCCAAGGCGCTATGGAGTTGGCGTCACAATTCCCCAAAAATATGTCGGATGGTCACCGTTGAGCAGCCTCGGGTGAAATCTCAAACCTCGGTGAAGTCCCGCATCAATTGCTTCAAGAATGCAACATGTGGCTTCAATGAAGCTAACACCGTGGCTTCGATGACGCTATAAAATTTGGCTTCAGTGAAGTTTGTACTGTAGCCTCAATGGCGCTACGCAGTGTTGCTTCAAGAAAGCTCCAACCGCAGCTTCAATGTTGCTACGTACAACAAACCTTAGCCTCCGAATTCTTCTGTCTTGTAGTATCGAATTACCATCCACAACAACTGAGCCGAGCCGCAGGACGTCAAAATGCCCCGTAATATCTGTTAGAATGTAACAGAGAAAGGTAGCATTCAAACGGTCTAATTACCCAAATCTCGAGCTGTTGTTGTAGCAATGTTTAACTACTTGCTGTTCTCACACGAACTGCCGCTCGACTGACTTGCATCCGCTTTTATACCCGTTCTCTATTGGGCGCCACCTAGTGGGGCTACGACTTTTACCGACCTCTACCGGGCACCAACGAAGTGATTATTTACGGTCTATTGAGCGCCTGGAGACTGCAGATCATTGATTAACTAAGGCATGTACAATATATACAAGTAAATGGAGATGTAGACCATGTAGCATAAAAAATTACAGTATCATTATAACCAACATGAGTTACTAACGTTTCTCGAGATTGTTAGGGAGGATTGGGGCAAAAATCTAACCAAAAATGCGATGAAATATGCCGTTGCTTCCTCTGTGCAAATGCCGCTGTCTATAAGTAAAGGGGAGCAACTTTTGTTGATTCTTGAACTATCGTTGCATAAAAAATTCGCTACACTACCCACGCCTCTGATTCCACGCACCTCGCGTGGATAACAACGATTGAACAACAAATTTATGTGTGACCGAATCTTTTCTTTTCTAGTAACAATGTAACTTACATGTTTTTAAACAATAAAAAGGGAAAATAACTCTGTCAGAAACTGAATAGATTACAAGGCAAACGGTTAACCTGACCGAAGATAGTCCAAATGTTGGGTGAACTTAAAAAAATGATAAAATATGAATCGCTTTGTCCATAAAACATCAACCCTAATGCACATGTCTAAAAAATAGCTTGACTTCCCCCTCAGGGCCAAGTCTCACAACAACACTTTTCTAGTCGATCGGAGTACTCTTCAGGTAGTCCCCAAGATCGAATACGGAATCCTTTGGATCACGGATTGGTGTATCTGAAGAGTAAATCAGTCATTCTCCCTTTTCTTCAACCTCAATTCTCTTTCTATAAAGGTTTCCATACCTTGATGTTATCATGACCTCTGTTGGTTCTTGTGCTTGTGCGAGGTCATCATCACTTGATACCTGACGATCCGTTTACTACTGGAGGGTGGCACTGCATCTGAGATCTTTGTTGCTGATGCTTTTCGTTTCTTTGGTGCCAGGACTGGCATCGGACATGTTTGTTTGCAATAGGTTCGACCCTCCAAAACCTTCTCTGGATCTGGGTCTTTATCATCTCCACCCGATACTTCGATATCAGACTGATCTTCCCAGTCGCTGGTGCAGGCATCTGCTTCTTTGTCATCTGCCGTACTGGTTTCCACAGTTGTATCACAGTCCGCAGATGTATTTCCGTGTTTCCTTCGGACATGCTGTAGGTATGACTTTCCTGATGTGAAAGTCTTCCTGCAGGCTCATAACCGTCGTTCTTCATGATGCATGTCTCCACATGGTAACGGTATTCATCCGGGCTAGGCAACGACTTCTTGCACTTTACACATATCAGGAGTGTTTTATCCTTCCTCTCTGTCATCTTAGTGTGGGCCATACAAGGTTCTCTGTAACATAATCTTTCATCCAAACTTGTTTCCTAATTTGTCTTTTTGGTCTAAAATCCACCTCATATTCTTGATCCAGTGGTTCCTCAAACATTCCTGTCTGTGAACCATCGTTCAGAAGAGTACTACCTTCTCTGCTTAGCGTTTGTGATTTGCAGTGACGCAGACGATCACAATGAATCACTTGAGGGGCTTTAGACCGACCACAATTCACTCTGTATAGGACGTTTGATAATCTATCCTTTATTTCATGAGGGCCTCTCCAGTATGAAGTTAGTTTTGAGGAACAACCGACCTTTTCAACAGGGAAATAAACGTACACTTTATCACCTACCTCAAACGTGTTAAAAGAAAGCCTACCATCGTAATATCTCTTTTGTCGACTCATAGCTTCGCCAGTATTTTTACTGACAAATCTATGTGCCATTTAAATTTTATCATGGAGCCCCCATACCCATGGATTGAGAGGAGTGGGTTTTATACTAGATGGCATTTGGTACATAAGGTCTAAAGGACATGACGCATAGATTTGGTGTGAAGCCTGTCGTTTCGTGTTCTGCAGAGCGGTAAGACATCATTACCAATTGCAAATGTTCATCCCAATCTGTGTAATTTTCATTCACAAATGTGCTCAACATGCCCACTAGCGTTTTGTTGAATCTCTCTACCATACCATCAGACATTGCATGTTAAGGTGTGGTCCTTGTCTTCTCTATCTGTAATAAATCACACATTTCCCGGAATAACTGGCTTTCAAACTGGCGTCCTTGATCAGAATGTATTCGTCTGGGAACTCTGAATCTGGATATTATCTGTTCTATCATTTCATTAGCTATTGTTTTTGTCTCCATATTTGGCATTGCATGACACTCCATTTATTCAGTGAAGTAATCACCAATTACCAGTATATATCGGTTCCATCTACTCGTCTCTGGAAACTCACCCAGAATATCAACTGCTATTCTCTCCAGAGGGAAGCCACTTCTCACAATTTCCATTAGTGCTCTATTGGTTTTTGTTGGATCTTTCCTTATTGTGCACGCATCACATCCCCCAACATAACATTTAACATCATTTTTCATTCCTGGCCAGTAAAAGCTTTGTCGCACACGGCTCAGAGTTTTCTTGAAGCCTAGATGGCCTGATGCTCGTATGTCATGGCACAACTTCAAAATGTCTCTCCTCTTTGATAGTGGGATAATTTCTTGATAATTCACCGCATTCTTACCAATGCCTTCCCATCTCCGAACTACCAGATCGTCATGAATTTCAAGACACTCCCACTGACACATCAAAGCTTTTGAGTAGTAACTTTCACACCCTACTGCTTTTTGGTCCGGCCTTTCCTTTGCTTCGATCCATTTTCGGATCCAGGTGATATCTTTGTCTTGTTCTTGTGCTTCTTTGAGATTAACTTGAATCCTATTTCAGTTGGCCTCAGTAGGTATAACATTTGCTATATCCTGAATACCCTCATCCGATATACCACATTGCTTACATGGCTTTCTGCTAAGTCCATCTGCATTCCCATGTCGCCTTCCAGGTCTATGTTCTACTTCCATATTGTAGGCAGACAGAACTTTAAGACAGCGGGCCAATTGCCCTTCCGGGCTTTTGAAATTGATAAGCCATCGGAGAGGACCATGGTCTGTCCTTACAGTGAAACTTTTCCCGTACAAGTAGTGTCGGAAGTATTTTACGTAATGGACAAGTGTATACAACTCCTTTCTCGTGACGCAATATCTTCTCTTTGCCTTTGATAATGTTTTACTTGCAAAGGCGACAGGTCTTTCTTATCCGTAAAATTTTGAGATAAAACGGCCCCAATACCATAGTCACTCGCGTCAGTATCCAATATAAACTCATTGGCAAAATTTGGGTGAGCAAGGACGGGAGCGTCACACAAGAATTCCTTCAGCTTCATAAAGACTGTTTACAGTCTTTGTTCCATTCAAACTGTTTACCCTTTTCTGTCAGCTTGTGCAGCGGCTTTGCTATGTTAGCAAAGCCTTTAATGAATCTCCTATAATAACTGCACAAACCTAAAAATGATCTAACATCCGTAACATTGCTTGGTTCGACCTAGTCTCGTATAGCCCTGTTTTTTTCAGGATCAGTCTTTATTCCCTCACGGGACACAATATGACCAAGGTAGGCAACCTCCGTTTGAAAAAGCTGACATTTTCTCGGCTTCAGTTTGAGGCCGGCATCCTGCAACTTCCCAAGTACTTGGTCAAGGTTCGAAATCATTTCCCCAAAAGAGCGACCATGGATGATAATGTCGTCCAAATATATCAAGCAAATTTTCCAGTTGAGGCCTGCCAGTACCATCTCCAAAAGTCTCTCAAACGTGGCCGAGACATTGCATAATCCGAATGGCATAACTTTAAACTCAAACAATCCCCGCCTGGAATTGAATGCTGTCTTGCACCCATCCGCTTCTTCCAACTCTACCTGCCAGTAACCGGAATTCAAATCAAGACAGGAAAACCACTCAGCTCCAGAAAGCTGCTCTAAAGAGTCATCATTTCTAGGGATTGCGTACGAGACTTTCACCGTGACATCTTTCAATCGCCTACAATCCACACAAAAACGTTTGCTACCGTCTTTTTTTGTTAACAGTACAATACCACTACTCCAAGGACTATTAGACGGCTAAATTACGTTCTTGCGTAACATCTTGTCGATTTGTCGATCTACCTCTGGATTCAAGTGCACAGGGTTCCCTCTTAAGGGTTGCTTCATTGGATGTGTATCTCCTGTATGGATCCTATGCCTTACAAGACCTGTTCTTCCTGAGAATACCACAGAATATTTTGTAAGTACCTTCCGTACCTCCCTGGATTTTTCTGGGGACATGTCATCAACGGTGCTGTTGTAAAGATCCTCGAGGTGCTTTGGTAGCTGATTAGGCTTTGACATTGCCGACATGTCTTTGCTAGTAGTAACTGGACTTAACTGACCAATATGAGTCCCCCGATATAACTTGCTTTCTGAATCTGAAATATTCATCATTCGAACAGGGACTAAGGGTCCGCCATTTACAAAAGTTTTTGCCAATATGCTTGTTTGTGACTGTAGCATGTTAGTCGATTGTTCAACAAGATAAGTTGAATCATTACTCCCAGATACACCCGAGACCTTCCCATACACGATAACCTCAGTCCTAGCAGGAACAGAGATATCATCAGAAGTTGTCACTCGGTAGCAACCAAATGACCCGCGACTTTGAAGTTTCAAGACTAAATCTTTGATTGATAGTGTGCTATTAACAACATCAATGCAACAGCTATACTTTTCCATAAAGTCAATGTCCATCATGAAATCACGTTCAACATCTGCGACAATAATCGGCTTCATATTGCCTGCATTTTATGCTAATCATAATGCTTGCTCTCCCTTTTATATTTAATGGATTACCTGAGGCTTCCACCAGAGTTTTGTCATATCCAGTCAAATTTCATTTTCTGGTAATGTATAATGCATCCCAGCATCGTGAAGACAGTATGCTTACTGTAGCTCCAGTATCTAATAAACAATCAAGATTTTGTCCAAAGAGATTTACTGGTACGAAGAGACCCGAGCCGACCGAATTAGCATTTGGCAGGGCTTCATTATTTGTCTGAGTCTTTTCATTCCCCTGCATTTTTGTTCCTGTCTCTGTCTGATCTAACTTTGGACATTTGTTACGCAAATGGGACGTTGACCCACAAATGTTACAAGCTTTTCTGCGACGTCGAAAATCCTGTTGAGATCCCCTCGCATTGTCTGCAACTGCTTCTCCAATCTATTAACTGTATCCTTAAGACGCCTTAAGGCATTCCAGTCAGGATCCGTAGGAGCGCTATCACCTTCTGAGGTACTTGTGGATCCTATTATCCCATGACCTTCAAGTTTGGTCGTTTCAGGTCTAGTAAAAGCCTCTAATTCAACTGAATGACATATAGCGTCATTGAGGCAAGATGGTCGAGCTTGTTTGATTCGAAGACGCATGTCCACACTTTTGAGTGCGTCTATAAACTGCTCTTTAGCCAGTGTTTCCTTTAAATCTGCTGGGGCTGTTGGATATGCTAAGTTGGTAAGACAACGTATTTCTTGTCCTAGTTCTGACAATGTTTCAGAGGGTTTCTGGTGCCGTTCTCTCAATTGTACCCTATAAAGCTCTGTGTGGTTAGGTGGTGCAAAGCATTCCTCCAACGCGCTAACAAGGGTGCAGTAGTTTTTAGATGTGGGCGAAAGGTTGCCAAAGACGCCCTGAGCCTGGCCACGCAATGACACTGTCAGGTACTGACCTTTTTGTGTCTCTGTCCAATTATTTATTTCCGCGCAAGCCTCAAAATGAGCCTTGTAATCTGACCACAATGTGGTGCCATCAAAAGTTGCAGGTTTCATGATAGTTGTTGACGAAGTTCGACGTCGAAGATCATCTTCATTTCCCTTTTCAATTTTGCAAGGGTCGCGTGTTCCTGCTTCCTTGAATGCAGCTCGTGGAGTACAACTGCAGGGTATGTCATTATGTCTACTTCTCAGTGTATGCATGATGCCGAGTTCCTGGGATCTAGGTGTACTTACTGACATGTTACTTATTTCATGCTCTAGGTCCGCAATATCGCGTTGCATTCTGAGTCGGGCATTTTCAAATCCAAGCCTTCTTATACAGTCTATAAGTTTCTTATGATTTGGTAATAAAGTCATTGTAGACTTATGGGCATGAGTCTGTCGATGGGTATATTGGCATGTATCCCACCGCTTCCACCAGTTGTAGCGTACCAACAAATTAACAAGGGAACTAAGGCATATACGAGATCTTCTCCAAAGCTCTATGGAGTTAGCGTCACAATTCCCCGAAAATACGTAAAACACTCGGGTGGTCAACGTTGAGTAGCCTCAGGTGACGCTATAAATTTGGCTTCAATGAAGTTTGTACTTTAGCCTCAATGGCGCTACGCAGTGTTGCTTCAATAAAGCTCCCACCGGAGCTTCAATGATGCTACGTACAACAAACCTTAGCCTCCGAATTCTTCTGTCTTACAGTATCGAATTACCATCCACAACAACTGAGCCGAGCCGCACGACGTCAAAATGCCCCGTAATATATGTTAGAATGTAACAGAGACAGGTAGCATTCAAACGGTCTGATTACCCAAATCTCGAGCTGTTGTTGTAGCAATGTTTAACCACCTGCTGTTCTCACACGAACTGCCGCTCGATTTTGGTTATTTCCGTTTATTTATCGTCGCTACCGGTTGCCCATCTGAGCGACGCCCCCAGAAGACGGTTGGTTGTTACGGGGGATAGTGCAAGGATACAGGTTGAAACTACTGAGAGCTTCGCCTGGTTCTTTAACGTGCTCGGCGTATAGCACCGTCACACGGGACCTCGGTTTAATGTCTCATCCGAAAGACTATTAGTAATTTTTTTAGTTGGCCAGCCGGGGATACGAACCCACAATCTGTAGGACATTGTGTTCACGAGTCCTACGCTCTACCTACTGAGCTGTATCGGCTGCCGCTCGACTGACTTGCATCCGCTTTTATACCCTCTCTCTATTGAGCGCCACCTAGTGGGGTTACGGCTTTTACCGACCTCTACCGGACACCAACGAAGTGATTATCTACAGTCTAATGAGCGCCTGGAGACTGCAGATCATTGATTAACTAAGGCATGTACAATATATACAAGTAAATGGAGACGTAGGCCATGTAGCATAAAAAATTACAGTATCATTATAACCAACATGAGTTACTAACGTTTCTCGAGATTGTTAGGGAAGATTGGGGGCAAAAATACTAACCCAAAATGCGATGAAATATGCCGATGCTTCCTCTGTGCAAATGCTGCTGTCTATAAGTAAAGGGGAGCAACTTTTGTTGATTCTTGAACTATCGTTCCATTAAAAAATTCGCTACACAACCAACTGAATCATGAGGTAGACTGGTCATCGAACATACAGAAAATTGACCAATAGCGAATATTGTCAGTCCAGGTCAGCTTGTGCGGACTGTGCATGCTTACCTAGGTCGAAACCTTTCGGAGATGCATTAAGCCGCCTTTTCACAGAGCATGGCTCGATTTCTGTCAGCTGGCACAATGAGAACATGAAAGCAAAGACTGGACAAACAAGAAAGCAAAAATTATCTCATTACCACAAGTTAATCTTTAGAACACAAGAAAAAATTGTACTTGCCCATATTGAAAGCGTTTGCCGACGACAATCTAAATTTGGGTCAAATGATGGAATTTGTGCTTGAAAAGGTAGAAAACATTGTGGGTATAGAGGAAAATGTTGGTTATGGTTACCTACATTTTTTTTCTTTTCCCACAATATTTCAAAAGGCTTCTTCCCAAGGGTTTCAAAACTTTGGGATTGCTTAGTAAAGGGTTGAACCATTTTCTGAATGATTTCAGGTTTTGACCGCACCCTGCCTTCCGGGGTCTTGATACACAGGATCATCTGGTTAACCCTTTCCCGAACAACAAATATTAAGTCCTTCCAGATTCAATTCCTCTGCAGATGACAAATTTGAAATTGATACAACTAAGCTTTGAACACTTCTCCAATATGGCAGAAAACATTGTTAGAAAAGGAGAAAAAGGAGAAATTGCTGGTTTCCCACAATGTTTTCAAAAGCTTTCTTCTTTAGGGTTGTTAAGATATGGGAATGTTCCGTAAAGGGTTAAGGGTACCTATGAAGTAGATGAACATAAATTTAATACGGTAACGATCTGGTAAGAGGAGAAAAAGATCACTCGGAGTAATTTCACATTTTAACAAATTATTTGAAATATTGTCTGATCAAGGAAAAAAAATGTCATCTGCAGGAGATGATGAGTTAAGAAAGAAGTCTTCTAAAAACATTGTGGAAAAGGGGGAAAATTTAGTAACCAACAGTTTAAGCTCGGCTGTTTTCTAGAAAACGTCAAGGTGTTGTCATAGATGTCATTGTCTCCGGCATCATCGTCTGCAAAAACTTTGGCATTTTATAATATCACCATCATTACTGAAGATATTTTTTTCAAACTTGGACTAGTTGTTAACTAAGGGGAGTCCAAACAACAGGGCCAGGTAACCATCAGAATATTGATGCAAGAATTTTCACTAAAAAGGAATCTATTTGAGCCATGCTCTGTGAAAAGGGGGCTAAATGCATCTGCGAAAAGTATCGACTCAGGTCAGCTTGTGCAGTCCACGCAGGCTGACCTGGGCCGAAACTTTTCACTATTGGTCAATTTTCTGTATGTCCCATGACCAGTCTACCTCATGATTCAGTTGGTTGTTAAAATACTAATCTACCTCATGATTTAGAAAGTTGTTTGAAAAAAATGGATTTTACGAGTCCATAATAACATGACAACTTGCTTGGTATTATGGATCACGTAGATGCATTGAGCCCCCTTCTGACAGAGCATGGCTCATTTCTAAAAGTAAATATGACAGAGCATTGGCACATGCATGTGGTGATCGTGTTTACTTATTAATACTTTCAGTGACAAATCTTATTGTCCACGGCTCATTTGTTTTCTGCAACTGCTTTTAGTAGTTCTTTTTTTTTTTTTTTTTTTCCTGTAAAGACTTAACGGATTTCCAAACAATCTCATGTTTTCATTCCTGAAACAGAAGGCTTTTGGAAAACATTGTGTAAAAAGGAGAAAATGCCGAAAAAACAGCTGCAGTTTTTTAGTTTAGCTCCACTAGCTGAAGCCCAGCAAGCTTATGTCATGGCCCTATGTTAAACTGGCCCCCATTGTAGATAACTAGCCGGTTCGTTTGGGCCAACGGTAGAGCTGCCAGAATTGGAGGAGATATTCTGGTGCGTTCGATTGGGCGTCTTCCGCTTTTAGAAGCTCTGCCGTCTCTTCCACTCGATATTTGGAAGAGCCGGCAGAGATTCGAAACAAAATGGCGGAAGCGGCCAACGAAACGCGAGTTGAAGAATGGTTTCTTTTCGGTTGACATTTGTTTTTTTCGTTGTCAGGTGCAAATATTCGTGTTTTTACTTGCTGAAAAGATTGCTCTTGCTCAGTATCCAATTTGCGATGGTAAATATACAGTAAATACTGATTAATTCCTCCGCATGTCTTGAATCGCCCTCAGAATTTTTAGGGGCGAAATGTCTTGGGTTCGAAACGTTCTAATATCTCTCGAATTGGTATAAAAAGTATATATATTTTTATCAATAATTCGACTTACACTGATGAATACAAAGCTACTATTTTGGGGATTGTTCAAGGCCTGTTTAGACAGAACAAGCTAGCGCCATTCTCATCAAACAGCCATTCTTCTACAAACAACAACAGGTTGTTGTAAAAAGCCGCCATGTTGAATGATTCTAAATTCGTTCGATTGGCTTTCTATTCTAATCGCTTCTGTGAATAGCATTCTCTTCTTAGCAGAGCCCAAACGAACCGGCTATAACATTATTACAACTGGTACAGGCTATTGTATCGTTGCTTTTAATTGGGGTACAAAACTTTAGTGTATCACAGAAATGTAAATCAGAGCATCTTACATGTTTCCAGTTTGGCTGTATAGGTAGCATGGTGATTTTTTTGCACAATTTGAAACTGGTAGCCAAAACTAAAAGAATATTAGCAGAAATGAACATTAAAGGGTGATACCAAAAATACGGTTCACTTATTTGTGAGGTAAAAAAAAAATGGAAAATCTACTGCTCAGGAAGTGAGAGTGACCTTTCCTGAATCTATTTGTCTCAAGACATGGCTGTTCTTAAAAAAAAGACGGGCAGAATTCCGTTTGTTTTTAGTAGCCTGTACTGATCCCTACAAACTTGCTGTATCAGGGAAGGTGAAGGCGCTGTGTCTGTTGTGTGTCAAGTTGTCTCTCTGTGCGTTAACTTTTATTTCAAACATCCTCTCAGCCAATTTTGACCAAACTTCACAGAAATGATCCTGCCAAGATCCTCTTCAGAATTTCTTAGAATAGTTTACTTCCTTTAAAACTCTGGATGCCATGGCAACAGAATTGAAAAATATTGAAAATCTTTGAAAATCTTTTCCAGTCAAACAGGCATAGAGCTACCAAAGTTGGCATGTTGTTCATCTTATGGACCTCTACCATTTTTATTTTCAAATTGTTGCCATGGGGTCAACATTGGCCCTGTCCCGGAGCGGGGGGGGGGGGGTCACAGTTTTTACATGGGCTTATATTATGAAAACTTATTAGTCTTCTGGGTCTTAACCATAAGGCCTAGGGCAACTAGATTGGGCATTTAGCTTCATCTAATGGACCTCAATAAAGTTCTCCAAATTATTGCCCTTAGGTAAAAATTAGCCCTGCACTGGGTTTTACAAGTTTTACATTGTCTTGTATAGAGAAAACTTTAAAGAAAATCTTCTGAAACCATTAGGCCTAGGGCTACCAAATTTTGCATGTGGCTTTATCTAGTGGATCTCTATCAAGATAGACCAAATTATAGCCTAGGGGCCAAATTTGTCTCCTCCCTAGAAGTCACAAGTTTTATATGGGCCTATATAATGAAATCTTTACAAATCTTCTTATGCCTAATTGTAAGACCAAGGGCTACCACATTTTGCATGTATATTCATGCATATTCATCTAATAGATCTCTACCAAGATTGTTTCAAATTAAGCCCTGGGGACAAAATTGGCCTCACCCCAGAAGTCACAACTTTTACCAACCCCCAGCTTGACGGGGGATAGAAATAGTCCAGTTGTCACACTACAGAAGGGGTATGATACCCCCCCCCCCCCCCCCGCACCAACTGTGCCGTGGGCTGCAACTCGTGTCACTTGATGACGGTATCCTGGTGGTTGAGTGGATTGAATTATGGGTTCTTTGACACTCTTTTTCACAACACACCAATCATCAATCTGTTCACTTACCTTGTTTCTTAGTTATCGAATCCCAAGACACTGCTAAACTTGTTATTAGACTTTTGTAATAGACAGAGAACTCTCTAAATACCTTGGCAGTTAAATAATTGAAAAACGATATGCTTTTAGTTTAATGCTTTTCTACACAGCAAACCGTGAACCTCCTGTAGTATAACACATTTTTTTATGTTGCTGTCAGGATTTATCCTCATGAAACCTTAAATACCTGCAGAGGAATTATCTGATGCAAAGACCTGCCATTCTGTGCTTCCGTTGATGAAATCAAGTGGAATCTTTCTTCTCAAGCTGTCTCTGACGGTAAAAAGATCAAGTGTTCAGAAATGGCATTCAGCGAGACACACACACATACATTCTTAGCTCCTCTGCTCCTAATCTACCATCTGACAGTACGATGACGATAACGCGATACTATGATGGTGAAAACGCGACAGTACGATAGTGTGATGATGAAAGTGCGATATAATATTGTGTTTTCACCATCGTACTGTCACGTTTTCATCATCGTAGTACCGTAGTATCGTGTTATCGCCATCAAACTGCCACGTATCATCATCGTACTATCGCAGTGTCTGCTAATTCATAAATTTTGGGGATCATCTGTGACTCGGTGTTTGGAATTTCGAGGGTCATTCAGAAATTTTAGGCGTAATGGTCTTTAACGTTTTTTTTTTTTTTCACGTGTTGTTTACCTTTGCCAGTTTGTAGCTGTCGCATAATGCTAAAAGTTTTAAATGACAGCGTGGTATTAAAGGTAAAAGTAGAAAACAATGACCTCGTAGAAAATGTCATCTGTCATCCCTATTACTCCAGCAAGTCGGTGACCATTACCGAGCAGGGTCTAAAACACGGACAAAAAGTTTATGTACGGATTCCATACAGTAATATAGACGAGGCGACAGCAATGTCACACAGAATAATGTCGCGTTTTAGAGTGATTCAGTGTAAAATGAAAACAAATAATTCAGTGTTAGAAAGCGGGTTCGATATGATTTTGCAGTTATTAACTTGACGATTTTGTAAGATTAGATCTATTCAATGAATCAATACTTTATGTTCCTTTTTCTTTCTGATTTTGTTGATTCAAGGAAGAAGCAATGCATTGATTTTGTTGCGTCAAGCTTTCTTTTTGCGCGTCAAAAACGCAAAAATGAGGACTTTCGGAAACGCTGCTATCGTGTTTTCATCATTGTACTTTCGTGTTTTCATTATTGTACTATCGTGATTTCATCATCGTACTGTCGTGTTATCATCATCGTACTATCGCGTTTTCACCATCGCACTATCGTATTTTCATCATTGTACTGTCGTGTTATCACCATCGTACTTTCGCCTTTTCACCATCGTACTATCGCCTTCCGGTGCACATGCACATACACATTCAAAGGCAGTTGACCTAACGGTATTACGTATAACTCTACTAGACTGCAATTTCTTTGGCCACGCAGACAACTTAACGAGAAAATGAGAAAATTCTAGTTACCAGCATTTTCTTATTTCTCTCATGATTTGCAAAAGTCTTCTTCCTTAAGATCCTTAAATCTGTGTGTTGTTGTGGGTAAAAAAGTTAACTTGTTTGTTTGTAGAAATATAAGAAGATTAGGGCATTAGTCCGTATCCTGCTGATTGCAATGATTGATTTATTTTGCGGAGAGTAATTTTGCGGAGAGTGTAGGGCAAGATCAGCCTGAATGTACGTGCAGTTTGATCTTGCTCTGCGCTCTCCACTGCTCTATCATTAATTTCTGCCAACGAAACCCCATCAACTGCCATTTAACCAACTGAAATCTGTGTAATCGCCAACAGTTTAGATTCGGCAGGATAAGGGTAAATACATTTGACTTTTTGACGAAGACCTTTTTTTTAACCAATTTCGCTGGGAAAATAAGTGTTATTTGACGTGTTCCATTTCCAAACTTTGAAGTGCCTTTTTTTAAATTATTATGGCCAAAGAATGTGCGGTTTGTTTATTTGGTATTTAATGCCGTTTTCAACATTATTTCAGCTATATTGCGACGGCCAGTGCACCTATCAATGATTTCTTGGAGTTTCATTTACTAGTACGTTGCAGAATATCATTTCCAAGCTGGCAATCTGCATTTTCTCCATTTCCCACAATTTTTCTACCTATAAAGGACAGAAGTAAGATTTTGAGCTACATTTTAGTTGTCGTCCGCAAATACTTTCTATTTGATAATGTCAAAAATTTTGTTGTTTAGTAAAGAGTTAAGATGGAACTCGCCAAAACGTGTAGTGTGATCAATACTACGGTGGTGAAACGCGAAATACGGCAGTACGATGGTGAAAATGCGACAGTACGATAGTGAAAATATGATATTATATTGCACTATCATCATCGTACTATTGTATTGTCGCATTTTCACCATAGTAATATCGCGTAATCATCATTGTACTATCATGTTTTCATCATCGTAGTTTCATAATTCTGCATTATCATCACCGTACTATCGAGTATAGCGTTTCAAATTAACACATTTAAAGGCGATGGCCGTAACGGTATTCGGTACCAAAATGCTCTTTTGAAGGATCTGACAATGACAATGTCAAGTGTGACAACCGTGTCTCATGCTTCTACTGTAAAGACACCCATTCAACATATTAAAAGGATTGTTCAACATGGAAGATGAGAGAGAAGTTTTGAATATGAATTGTAAAGAAAATATCAGTTTTCCTGAAGCCAAACAAATAATTACTCAACGCCGGAGAGATCGGGTACATCTTACAAGTACAGGGTATGCAAGTATCGCTTCGAGCCTAGCGAAAAATGTTGAAACTGTGATCTCCCAATCAAATTATTTCTTAACAAGTTTATAGAGATGGCTGAGGAAATCAAAGCATTGACCTGTAAAAAGCATGCATCGTCAAACCAACAGGTAAACACATCTACAACACCAACTAAATCTACTCTCACCACACAACCCCTTCCTAAACCAAAACCTACCTCTTTGTCCAACACTAAAAGAACAACACCTTCTTCAAAACCACAGAAAGAATCGTATCAGTTGTTGAAAACAGCTGATGCTACATCTCGTCAATCTTCAGTATCATCTGAGCATACATCTCGAGCATCCTCTTTGCCTTAACCCTCCATATTACCCTCGAAACAACCCTCTGATAAGTTGATTTCTACTTCTCCTGATGAAAAGAAGTGAGGAACAACAACCCACTCAAAGTGTAACAAAAAGACTTGGAAGAAAAGGAGGAACAAGTCTGATCAGCAATGCTTTGAAGAAAATCAACCATCAGATCAGACTCAAGCAGAGGTAGCTTATATTTGTAACCCGAAAGCAGATTCTTCTCCTGTGGATACCTGCAACTAATTTGAAACTTTGAAACTTTGGAGGGTATGGACGCTGAGGAGATACAAGAAGGTGAAGTATGGGACAGTGAACAACCTAGTGTATGGGCCTACTTCAAGACATTTGGAACAAGGACACCATTAGCTGGTCCTCCTCATTACCAGAGACCAAAGTAATCAAGTCATGATAAATTTTAAATAATGTATCACATGCCTATTCTTGAATATGTTTTATACCTATTTTCTCATATGATTGCAATGGCAAATACAATAATCCAATGGAGTTGTCGAGGCCTGAAGTCTAACTATGAAGAAATATCCTTTCTTATCAAGGATCACAAGCCTGTAGCCCTTTCCTTGCAGGAAACTTTCCTAAAAGAATCAGATAAAGTCAATTTCAAACATCATTCTGTCAATAATAAAGTATATAAATAGGGTGAGAGAGCAAAAGGTGGGGTTTATTTAATAGTTAACAATACTATCCACATAAGAACATTCGAATCAACATAAACGTCCAAGCTATCGCTATGAGACTTTCTCTTCATACTTCTTTGACACTTTGCTCTGTACACTTCCACGTAGTAAACAACTTAATGAAAATAAAATCAATGACCTTATTTCTCAGCTACCTTCTCCTTTCATTCTGTGTGGCGTGCAGTGTTATGTTGGGCTGTGACACAACAAATCATAGAGAACTTCAGCAAGAGACTATTTTGTCGAATAACCCTTGACATGACCCTCTGTAGCCCTGTTATACTTCCAGACTTTACTTGGAAAGTTAATAGTGACTTGTGTGGAATTGATCATTTTCGAATCATTGTCTACCATCGCGATATGAAGTTCCCCGGAAATCGAAACTAGATAAAGCTAATTGGGATAAATTGCAGACTCAATGTGAACAGTCTATCACACATGAGAAGTTTGTCAATTGTGATGAACATATCGAACTCTTCTCTACACCATTACTTGAAGTAGCGTAAAGTTCTTTTCCAAAGATCTAAACAAGTCCAAAGCATCCTGAAAAGCCTTAGTTCAATAATTATTTTAAACAGGCTTGGACAGGAGACAAGCACTCAGACAGTTTAACTGCAGGCCTTTCCCTGGGAACCTCGATTTATACCACATTTCCAAAGCAAAAGTATGACACACCATAAAAAATAGTAAACGGAAGTCCTGCAGGCAGTATGTCTCTAGACTTAATACCAGAACATCCGCAAAGAAAGTATGGAAAATGATAAAAAAGATAAAATGACAGGGCCTACCTCCTATAAATCATCTCTCACAGGATAACAAAGACCTTTTTACTGCATAAGATATTGCTGATGCACTGGCAAATGCTTTTGCCAAGATATCCTTATAAGAAATTTATTTTACAAAGTTTCAAAAAAAAAAAAAAAAAAAAAAAAACTGAATTTCAAAGCAGTACAAGAAACTATTTACTTTGAAGGAACTCAAATCAGCTCTGTACTCCTCTCCAGGACAAGACAAAGTCCTTGATCAGTTTTAAAAACATTTACCTTTAACTTCTATTTCTGTCTTACCAGATATTTTTTATGCTATTTGGCAATCTGGTGATTTGCCATTGTCATGTAGAGAAGCACTTTTTATCCGTATCCCAAAACCTGGGAAAGATACCAGTGACCCAAACAATTATCATCCAGTAGCTCTTGCAAGTTGTATACATGAGTAAAACACTTGAACGAATGGTCAATGACAGTGTTGTTTGGTTTCTAGAATCCAATAACCTTATTGTTGATGTACAAAGTAGATTCGGCTGTCAACGCAGCGCAATGGACCATTTAGTTCAGTTTGAAACTTTCATTAGAGAAGCTTTTATTAAAAAGAAAAAATAAATAATATATATATATATATATATATATATATATATATATATGTGTATGTGTGTGTGTGTGTGTGTGTGTGTGTGTGTGTGTGACTTCGGTCTCTGAGGTTGGCTACCTTTTTTTTTTATCGCAGGCTTCTTAGATGAGCGTCTTTTCAGAGCCAGAGTTGGTAACACCCTTTCAGGTGCACAAGAACAGGAGATGGGTGTACCGAAAGGGTGTACTTTATCTGTCACACTGTTTAGTGCGAAGATTAATTAGTATTGTTAAAGCCATAAAACCCAGGCGTAGAATGCTCTTCATACGTCAGTGACTTTGTTATCTATTCTCTTCATACGTCGGTGACTTTGTTATCTATTATCAGTCTTAGATCTCGCAATATGAACATCATTGAAAGGCAACTTCAACAATGTCTTAACAAACTTCAGACTTGGTCCGATGAAAATGGGAGGTCCTGCGTGGCTCAGTGGTAAAGTGTAGGACTCGTGACCTGGAGGCCCTGGGTTCGAGCTTCACTAGATCCATTGGGCTTTTTTGTGGGAGTGTCCCTGGGCAAGACACTTCAGAGCCCTAGCCTAGTACTGGTGGAAGCCAGGAAATACGTGGCTCAGTGGTAAAGTGTAGGACTCGTGACCTGCAGGCCCCGGGTTCGAGCCTCACTAGATCCACTGGGCTTTTTCATGGGAGTGTCCTGGGCAAGACACTTCAGAGCCCTAGCCTAGTACTGTTGGAAGCCAGGAAATACGTGAATATGTTAGCTGTCGCCGTGATATGACTGAAATAATGTTGAAAGTGGCGTAAAACACCATTCAATCCATCAATCAACTGGTGAAAATGGTTTTAAGTTCTCAGAGTAAAAAACAAAGTGCATGCACTTTACCTAGCTACGAGGACCTCACCAAGACCCAGAACTTTTTCTAGATAAGATTCAGCTTGAAGTTGTGTCCGAGTTCAAATTGCTTGGTGTCATTTTCGACAAGAAACTTACCTTTTTACCGCACATTATAGCTCTTAAAAAGAGATGTGAGAAGGCTGTCAACTTTCTTAAAGTTATAGCCCATTCTGAGTGCGGAGCAGATGGAAAAGAACTATGCCCTTATTGCTTCCTTATCTATTCTATACTAGATTACGGCTCCCTTGTGTATGGTTCCACCCGTAAATTTTATCTTAAACTATTCGACTATTCATCATGAAGGTCTCCGCCTGGTACTTGCAGCTTTTCGAACCTCTCCTGTAACAAGTCTCTATGTTGAGGCAAATGGACCATCTCTTTACCACAGAAGACCAAAGCTTGCTCTTAAGTTTCTTTTGAAACTGAAATCAAACCCTTTTAACCCAACACACAAGGTTGTTTTTAACCCTCAATTCAAAAGGCCTTTTAACAGTAAACTAACTGCCGTGCATGTACGTACATTTGGTATTCGCATGGAAGGGGAAATACAGAACCTCAACATTGATACAATTTCTGTTGCTCAAGACAAAACACCTTTTCAGTCCGATACAAATGAAATTTCGTCAGCATAATTGTCTTGATAATATCTCAGACAAGTTGGAAAATGAGTAATCTCCAATCAAAAACTAGGTCACTAGTTCGAATCTTTGAAAAACCTTGTGTACGCTCTAGGGGCCACATTTTCAGTCTGATATTCTTGAAAATTGGTCAGAACATTTGTCTTGAAAATATCCCACAAGTGTTTAATGGTTTATGTTGGGTTAAAAACTAGGTCACCAGATCAAATCTTAGATAAACCTTGTGTATGTTCTAGAGGCCAGATTTTCTTTCCGATACTTATGAGACTTTGTCATAATATTTGAAAATAGGTCACATTGGGTCAAAAACTAGGTGACTAGGTCAAATCTTAGAAAAAGCTTGTGAACACCCTGGAGGCCATATTTTCAGTCTGATTCTTATGAAACTTTTTCAGAATGTTTAGCTTAATATCTCATATGAATATGAAAATGGGACAAGTCGGGTCAAGAACCAGGTCACCAGGTCAAATCTTTGAAAAACATTATGTATGATCTAGAGGCCACATTTTCAGTCCAACTCTCTTTAAAGTTGGTCAGAATGTTTGTCTTGATGATATCTTGGACGAGTTTTTAGAATAGGTAATGCTGGGTTAAAAAATAGGTCACCAGTTCAAATCCTCGGAAAACCTTACGTTTGCTCTAGAGGCCAAAGTTTCAATCTAATACTCATGAAAGGTAATCAGAATGTTTGTCTTGATGATTTCTTTGATTATTTAGAAAAGGGTCATGTCTGGTCAAAAACTAGGTCACTGGATCAAATCTTTGAAAAACCTTCTATACGCTGTACAGGCCACATTTTTAGTGCAATCCTCTTAAAAATTAATCAGAATGTTTGTCTTGGTGGTATCTTGGAAGAGTTTGAAAATCAGTCATACCAGGTCAAAAACTAGGTCACCAGGTCAAATTTTTGGAAAACCTTGTATTTGCTCTAGAGACCAAACTTTCGATCAAATACTCATGAAAAGTAATCAGAATGATTGTCTCGAATGATTTCTTTGATGTGTTTGAAAATGGGTCACAACGGGTCAAAAACTAGTTTACTGGATCAAATCTTTGAAAAACCGTCTTTATGCTTTAAATAGACACATTTTGTGTTCAATACTCATGAAATCTGTCAGAATTTTTTGTCTTGATGATATCTCAAATTAGAGTGAAAACTGGTCATTTCTGACGAAAAGCTAGGTCACCAGGTCTAACCATAGACAAACCTTGTGTACACTCTAGAGGCCCCACCTTTAGTTCAATACTCATGAAAGACAAAGTTGGTCAGAATGTTTGTCTGATGATTTTCAGGACGAGTTTGAAAAATGTGTTCTGTCACAAATGAGGTCACTGGGGCTAAACTTTAAAAAAAAAATGTGTATACAAAGTCAAATCCGCATTTTTAGTCCAGTGCTCATGAAAATTAGTCAGAATGTCTGTCTTCATGATTTCTGTGATGAGATCGAAAATAGCTCACATTTGGAAAAAACTAGGTCATGAAGACAAATCTTTGAAAAACCTTATTTACTCTCTAGAGGCAACATTTTCCGTCCAGTACTAATGAAATTTGTTAGAATGATATTTATCTTATCTAGGAAACGATTGGAAATGGGTCATGTTTGATCACAAAGCTCAGGTGAGCGACTTCAGGGCCATTGTGGCCCTCTTGTCTTTTAAAAGTTTTTGAGTATATAGAGATTGCCCGGTCACTCATTAATGTTTTTTATGCATATCCAGATTACACATAACCTTTCTTAATCCAACACTTTTTAGCTCACCTGAGCATGAAGTGCTCAAGGTGAGCTTTTGTGATCGTGCTGTGTCCGGCGTGCGGCATGCGTCGTCTGTTGTCCAGACGTCAACAATTACCTTGTGTGCACTCTAGAGGCTACGTTTAAAGTCATATACCCATGAAATTCGGTCAGACTGTTTGTCTTGATAATATCTCGGACAAGTTCGAAATTAGGTCATGTCGGGTCAAAAAGTAGGTCACTGGGCTAAATCTAAGAAAAACCTTGTGTGCACTTTAAAGGCCATATTTTCAGCCTGATACTCTTGAAACTTTGTCAGAATGTTTTTCTTGATATTATCTTAGACAAGTTCGAAATTTTATCATGTCGGGTCAAAAAGTAGGTCTGTTGGCCAAATCTTAGAAAAACCTTGTATGCATTCTAGAGGCCATATTTTCAGCCTGAAACTTATGAAACTTGGTCAGAATGTTTGTCTTGATAGAAAAACCTTGTATGCACTCTAGAGGCCATGTTTTCAGCCTGAAACTTATGAAACTTGGTCAGAATGTTTGTCTTGATAATATCTTGGACAAGTTTGAACTTGGGTCATGTCGGGGCAAAAAGAAGGTCACTGGGCCAAACCTTAGAAAACTATTTTGTGCACTCTAGAGGGCACATTTTCAGCCTGAAAAGCATGAAAGTCTGGAAGAATGTTTATCTTGATGATATCTCAGACAAGTTTGAAACTGGGTCATGTCAAGTTAAAAAGTAGGTCACTGTGGTATATCTTAGAAAATTCTTTTGTGTACTCTAGAGGCCACATTTTCAGCCTGAAACTCATGAATGTTGGGTAGAATGTTTGTCTTGATAATATCTGGGACAGATTTGAAATTGGGTCATGTTGGGTCAAAAAGTAGGTCACTGGACTAAATCTTTGAAAAATCTTGTGTGCACTCTAGAAGCAAATTTGTAGTCGAATACTCCTGAAGCTAGGTCAGATTGTCTTTCTTGATGATATCTCGGACAGGTTTGAAATTGAATCATGCCGTCTGAAAAAGTAGGTCAGTGGGCCAAATCTTAGGAAAACCTTGGGTGCTCTATAGAGGCCAAGTTTTCAGCCTTATACTAATAAAGATTGGTCAGAATGTTTATCTTGTTGCGATCTCAGACAAGTTTGAAAGTAGGTCATGTCAGGGCAAAAAGTAGGTCACATTTTCAGCCTGATTCTCATGAAACTTGGTCAGAAAGTTTGCCTTGATGATACATGTATCTTGGGTAAGTTTTAAAGTGGGTCACATCTGGTCAAAAACTTGGTCACTGGACAAAATCTTAGAAAAACTTTATGTGCACCATATAGCCCTCATTTTCACTCTGATACTCATGAAACTTGGTCAGAATTTCTTTTTTTTTTAATAGTATTTTGAACGAGTTTGGAATTAAGTCACATTGGTTCAAAAAGTAGGTCACTTACATTCATGTGTTTTACATCATTAAAACCAGGATCTCTTCAGCTTTATCAACTGTAGATGACTTTACTCAGGGTAGCGATTTAGGGCCAATGGCCATCATGTTACTATTTTCATTATTTTCATTTTTTAAAGTGCAGAAATTGCACTTTTGAGTAGATAGGGATTGCCTGTCACTCAATAATGCCTTTCATGCATATCCAGATTACACATAATCTTTCTTAATTTAACATTTTTTTCTATTATGAATATATTCAAATCTCTTTAAGGACAAAAATTGCATTTTATTATCTTTTAATACATACATGCGTGCTAAATGACCTGATCCGTCAATGTGCCATAAAACAACATTCACTCACACAACTTTTAAATAGGCTCATATAGCGAAAAATTTAAAGATCTTGCTTCTGACCTTAAGATACAGCAGCCATCATATTTTATGAGTGTTATGATTTAACAGGCTTTCTTCCATAATTGTTTAAATTTAAAGCCCTGGTGTGGAAATTGGCCCCACCCTATGGGTCATAGATTTAACATGAGCCTATAGAGTAAAGATTCTAAAAGTCTTCTTGCTCCTAACCATAAATCCTAGGGCTACCAGGTTTGGATCACTTCTGAATTCAACCCTGGGATCAAAATAAGCCCCACCTCAGAGGTCTCATGTTTTCCAAGGGCTTTATATTGTGGAAAGTTTGAAAATCTTCTTGTTTATAACCATATGGCCAAGACATTTATTATTTGGTATGTGGCTTTGTCTTTTGGATGTCTACCAAGATTCAAATGATTATAGCTCTGTGGTAAAAAATTGCTTTGCACTTACAAAGGGTCACAACTTTCACATGTGCTTTGGAAGAGAAAACCTCATATCTCTTCTTGATGAACCCATTTGGCCTAGAATTGTAATGTTTGGTAAGTATGGTATGTACTTATTAGCCAGTGGAGTGATATAAGGCCATCTTGGACCTCTTGTTTTCTTTTGCTATGACTAGCAGTTTTTGAAGACAAATCCAACTATTTGAGACATATTTTGTTTGTCCTCTGAAAATATTTTTTCAAATCTATATATATTTTTTGGTAAAGATTTATCTCTTTTCCAAATGACAACAATTTACCCTCGTCCATATATAAAGCTTTTGCAGACAACAAATTGATAGTGGCCCAATTGATGAAACCTGACTCTACAAGGGTAAAAACATTATGGAAAAAAGGAAACAACCCTGGTCAGTCGCATTTTCTCCTTTTCTGACAATGTTTTCAAAAAGGCCTCTTCCCTAGAGTCAATAAAACCAAGACTGTGGTAAAAGGTTAATCAGATTTTTTTTTCATTTTCGCCTATAGATACTGTAAGTGCAAACAACACAGGAAATGAAGGTGATGTCATATTTACCACAAAGACATCTGCCCTCGAGATCCTTCATTATGAAGAGGCCACTTCAGTTAATGATTCATATCTCTTGGGTACCAGACAGCTGTTCAGGCTCAATGTTACAGGTAACTCAGTGAAATATTTTACGCCTTAACTCTTTACCAAACAACAAAATTTTAGACTTTTCCAAATTGAAAGCATTTGCAGACCACAACAAAAATGTGACTCAAAACTGAAATTTGTTTGTGGAAGGCTCAAAATATTTGTGGAATAGGGAGAAATATTAATGCTGGTTTCCAACATTTTCTCCTTTCTCTACAATATTTTCAAAAGGTTTCTGTCTCATGGTTGTTAAAACTCAGGATTGTGTGGCAAAGGTTAATTATTTAAATGATTAAAAAAACTCTAGGTATGTCCAAACTAAAAGCATTTTGTGGACAATAAATTCACTGTAGCCCAAATGATTATTTGTATCTTTGAAAGAGTAGAAAACATTGTGGGAAAAGGAGAAAATGCTGGTTACTTGCATTTTCTCCTTTTTCCTCAATGTTTTTTTCAATTTCTTTATCTTCTGGGTCCTCTATACATGGGGTTATGAGGGAAAGAGTGCTGTGTCTGTATTCACCAACCATTTGTAAGAATATTCTCAGTCTTATTCTCCAGAATTTTCTAAATTTGAAAGTAACAAAAGTTCTGATTGGCTAAGTCAAATGGTTTAGCCAATCAGAATTTGTGTTACTTTCAAATTTAGAAAATCTTGGAGATCAAGACCAAGAATGTTCTTGTGAATGGTTGGTGAATACAGACCCTGTTCTCATAGTTAATTTACAAGACCAGGGTAAGCCCTGTAATGAACTAATGATGAATGGTGGCCAGTGCACCTGCTCATGCTTACATGGTTTTTCTGTTACTAGTTCTCTGCACAACATTCTCTCCAAGCCACTGGCAGCTTGTTGACATAAACATTTTAGAAGCAATGTTCAGGGGTGACAGAGTAATGGATCCTGCTGCAGCAACTATCATCAGTTCTCAGGCAGAATTTTGCAAAGCTGAAGATTCAAACCAGTGGCCCCTGTAAAACAAGCCCAGTATGTTACCAACTTGGCATTCCAGGAGTTAAACCATGGTGATACTGTGAATGACCAGGGCAAGCTTGTAAGAATTCTGATGAAACAGCATACTGTTCTGGTTGTCTTAAAGATTTTAATATCTCAAGTCCTCATGTGGAATATCGAGGGTCCTTCGTGGCTCAGTGGTAAAATGTGGGACTCATAACCTGGAGGCCCCAGGTTTGAGCCCCAACTGATCCGCTGTGTTTTTTGTGGGTGTGCCCTAGCCTAGTACTGGTAAAACCCAGAAAATACATGAATATGTGAGCTGTCACCGTGACATGACTGAGATATTGTTGAAAGCGGCATAAAACACCATTCAATCAATCATGTGGAATATTCAAACATTCTTAACCCTTTCCCAAACAAGCCCTGGTTTTCACGTGTCTGCGGTACAAGTCTTTTGAAAACACTGTGGGAAAAGGAGAAATTGCTCGTAACGAGCAATTTCTCCTTTTCCCACAGTGTTTTCTACCCTTTTTGATAACTTTCTGCCATTTTCATCAAATTTAAAATTGTCGTCTGCAAACTCTTTCACTTTGGACCAGTTCAAAATTTGTCGTTTGGGAAAGGGTTAACCCATTACCAAACAGTCTCAAGTTTTAATGACCCTCAAGTAGAAAACTTTCGAAAACGTTGTAGGAAAAGGAGAAAATGCTGATAAACAGCATTTTCTCCTTTTCCCTCAGTGTTTTCCACCCTTCCAAAAAGTCTACTCACATTTTGAATCACATTAATTTTTCTGCAAAAGCTATTAATTTGGAAAAAAATAAAAAGTGTCCTGTTTGGTAAAGGATTCATTTAACCCTTAGGCTGCTAAGTGCAACTCACTGACATTTTGCAAACAGCGTAGATCAAGATCAGACTGCATGTTCTGTGCAGTCTGATCTTGGATCTACACTCTCCAATATGGAGATATATTTCCTCCAAAATACCTTCATGAATTATGAAAATTTGGGTTTATAGTGTTGGTTTTTAAAAGTCTCATTTCCTTTCTTTAGTGGGATAAGGGTTAAGATTTTACCAGGGAAAGGCTGAAGCAATATGTGCAAACTTAGATAAAGCTAGATTTCTATATATTTGGACAAGACATACCGTAGAAAATGTTAATTTCATATTCAAAAATATTCAAAGAAGACTTCGAGATAATTTTATACAAGAATGGCAAAATGCTATCAGCAATTGTTTTAAACTAGAGCACTATTGTAATTTCAAAATGATTTGTTGAATTTTAAAATTATTTATCAAATATAAGGGATGAAACACTAAGAAAAACGTTGACACACTTTAGACTTGCCGTGCATAGGCTTAATAGAAGACGGAAGAGTTCAAAGAGTGACAGAAAGAATCAACTTTGTAGACTATGCAGTGACAACAGAATAGAATCAGAATATCACTTTTATGTCTTTGTCCAAAATATCATGATTCGTGATAAAAATACTTACATCTCCAATTGTTTATGATTGCTGAATTTAACAGAGTAATGTCATCAAGAAAAAGAAAAGTTCAATTAAATACAGCAAAATTTATCAAAAGGGCACTAGATTTCAGAGACAGCTTTCTTAATAAGCTTTAATTATTTGATTTAATACTCTTATAAGTTGTGATAAGTCATAAGTTTTCTGACTATTCTAGATTGTGTACATGTTTAAGGTATATTTCAGGTTGTTAATTTTGTAAATGGTCAATGGCAAAATCTTATTTGCCAAATACCAAAATAAAATCATTTGAGTTGAAAAAATTTGAGTTGTAAATTCTGCAGCAAAATCTTTCAATTTCGTGTAAAGGGACAGACTGTTATTTTGGCATCTCTTTGATGTTGGTATCGCACTCGTGATCTCACATGCTCTATTAAGCAATACTAGTCTAAGTCACTTTTTTTCGAAAATGAGTTTTTGACATTATTTTTTATGTTTGTCTCTGTTACAGGTGTTGACAAAATTTCAGGGTTAAAAACAAAAAGGTTTTTGAGTTATTCATAATTTCTATACAAGTCTATCTCAGAAAATAAAATTCATTTCCTGCAAATACTACTCTAAGTTCACTTAGATTACTATTGCTTCGAAAAAATGTAAGAAACTGTGTCAATTTTTGACTGCAATACTATTCTATACCTTAAGAGTACTCTTGACTTACATTCTGTATTGATTTTTTTCAGTATTAGTTTACTTGTTTACTTATTAAATATCATAGATGACCTTCAAAGTGACATCATAATCATGTATTTGTGACATCATTTTCCATGCCTTGAAGAAATGTCTGAACTATAAAGAGCTCTGTGTCTTCAACAAAATATGTTGTTTTAAAGGTAAGACAAACTTTATGTAAATGAAATACCAGCCTATCTAAGATTTACAAAAATAAGCCCTTTTTGTGATTTTGATAATAACCTTATTTTTTTCATCAAAGTTTGATACTTGATGTTATACTTTTCACTGATTTCCAGAAATTCTTTGGCCTGCACTCTTTGCTTTCTGCTAGTCTTAATCCTATACCAAACAGTCCCAAGTTTTCTTACCTTGATAAAGACAGCTTTTTTTAAAAACAAAACTTTGGAGAGAAAAAGAGAAAATGCAGATAGCAAATTTGTTAAAGTTTGTTATGAATTTCATTAATAAAGGCCATAAATAATTCTTACCCTTTACCAAACAATCAAAGTTTTATTTAGACTTAGAATAAGGTTTTAAAACATTGTTGGAAAAGACAACAGTGTAACCACCCCTTTCTCTTTTTCCCACAAAGGTAAGACAAATTAGATTCTACGTCATATATACTGTCTCCTATAAATGTCTTTTATTATATATAACTGGTATGACCATGATGTTATTGTCTGTTTTGTCCAATCCTGTATTTGGTTCATAAAACTCTATTTAACTTGTAGGGGAAAATTAAGATCGCATGTACTTCAAGCAAACTATCACCAGGGGTACAAGAAGTTTTGGGGAAGTGGGAAACAGTGCCTAGCAAATGCTGTTACTGCAGTCCTTCATTGGTATAAGATCAAACCAACATCATGGGACAGTGCAAGTTTGGACAAAATTCTTGTAGATGGTGACCTCCTGTACAAAAGAATTACAACTCAATCTAGCTCAGTCATATATCTGACAACCGAAGATATTCCAAAAGATGTAGCTTATTTTTCAAAATCTTTACATGGACTTTTGTCCAATTCCCATGAAATAGAATTGGCTATCCAGTTAGAAGATGCAGTCCCTAGGGTCTTTAGCACAGGAACTGTTGGGTGTATATTTACCATGGGTTGCACAAATCCATGTTACTCAAGTGCCATTTTGAAAACAGATGATACATATTACTTTTTCGACTCCCATAGTAGAGATGAAAATGGTATGTGTGCTCCAGATGGCAAAGCCACACTGACTTACCACAGTGATGTAAAGTCCTTGTGTAATTTCATAAGAAAATTAGCTGTATCCCTAAATTTGATAGAAAACATTCAATTTGAAATAAGTGAGCTGAGACTTAGTGAGGAAACTTGTCTTTCAGAAGACAGTGACAGTAGTTTTTCTGGGTTCAGTTATATGAGCGATGGAGAATATTCATGTTGCATTGATCTTGCACGCAATCCAAATGACTATGACTCAAGTAGAACTCTAAGTTCTTGTTCCAGTGTGGTCTTGCAAGATTGCAGTTCTGATGAAAGCAGGGAAACATGTTCTGAAATTGATGAAGGGTCACTTGAAAATGCTTTACATGATTTAGATGACAGTGCTACATATCTTAAATCAATAGATATTGATACCTTAAGTACTCCTGAAGAAAGAGACAATAATACACGTACATCTGCCAGTGAAATTGAAAGCAATTTTACTGATTATGACAATGATCCAGATTACAACTATGATGGGGATGAAGATGATGAAGAAGAAGAAAGAACTGAGAGAGATGATGATGATGATGATGATCTGCCTTTGATAGTACTTCGAATAAAGTTGAAAACTAAAAGAACTAAAACTAGTCTGTTGAAGAATGGTGAAGTAAGAAATAACAAAGAAAATGATTTAGATTGCAGTAATGATAGGGTAGATTATTGCAATGATAGGTCGGGATGGGTAAACAGTGATACAGGTAACGCAGATAGTGTTGGTAGTGTAACTAATGATACAGGTAATGAAGATTTTGGTGACAGAGGTATAGAAAGAGAGATCAGTATGAGAAGGGAGAATGTGACAGACAGAAACTTTACTGATATAATATTTGATGGTACTAATTTAGACAGAGAGACTGGACAAATTGATGATAATTTTGTTGATGAAAATGTAAGTGAAAGAGAGAATGATGGAAGTATAGAAGAAATAGTAGTAGAAGATAATGGAGCATCAAGGCTTATGAAAGATGATGAAAATGCTATTAGGGGTAGAAAAAGGTTTAGAAAGCCTGAAGAGTGGGGTAGAAATATTCGCAAACGACGAAGAAATTCTGGCTTGTCCTATGTTTCTGGTTTCACAAAAAAACAAGTAAATGCAAGAGAGTTGAAAAATGGCTGTAGAATTAAATGCAGGTTTGGATGCAAACAATTGTTTTCCAATGAAGATAGAAAAATTGTTTTTCATGGGTTCTGGAATCTGGGCAATATTGAAAAACAACGACAGTTTTTACAAAAATATGTTCATAATCATGAAGAACAAAGTCATAAGATAAAAAGCTCAAATAGACGCAAAAACACCTTTTCATGGACACTTCCACTACCAAACAAGGAAGAATCAGTTAAAGTTTGCAAAAATTTCTTTTTGGCCACATTATCGATTTCAGCACAAATGGTATTCACCTCATTTAAAAAGCATAATAACATTGGAATCAATGAAAATGACAAGAGAGGTAGACACTCAAACAGACCCAATAAACTGTCATCTGAACAAGTTTCAAATGTTGAAAACCACATTAAGTCATTTGATGTGGTAGAAAGTCATTACTGTAGGAAAAATACATCCAAGAAGTATTTGCCTTGTACTTTGAATGTTACTAAAATGTATCAAATATTTCAAACCTATTGCTTAGAAAATGGCCTTGAATGTGTTTCAGAGAAAATATATAGAAATATTTTTAACAAAAATTTCAATTTATCATTTCAAAGGCCAATTAAAGATAGGTGTGACTTTTGCACAGCATACTCACTCTCTTCTAACCAAGAAAAGGAAAATTTAAGGGAATCTTTCAATAGGCACATTAGAAATAAAGAGGCAGCAAGATTGCAAAAATCTGAGGATAAGGTAAAAGCTGAAAATAATGAGGATGGGACCTTTCTTGCTGCTTGTTTTGACTTGGAACAAATTTTAATGACTCCACACAGTTTTGAATCATGTCTTTTTTATAAAAGAAGATTAAGCACATACAATTTCACTATTTATGATCTTGGCAGTAAGGATGGCTTTTGCTACGTACGGAATGAAGCAATATCTGGTCGTGGCAGTTGTGAAGTTGCATCATGTTTGTATTGGTTTTTAAAAGATAAAGCCTCAAAAGGTAAAACAGAATTTGTATTCTTTTCCGACAATTGTTGTGGTCAGAACAAAAATAGGTATATCTTAAGTATGTACTGGTACTGTATGAGTGCCTTTAACCTGAAGAGTATCACATACAAATTTTTAGAAAAAGGTCATACTCAAAATGGAAATGATAGTATTCATGCAACCACTGAAAGAGCTTCGAAACACATTAGTATCTATACCACAAGTCAATGGTCTGCGACAATTAGATCTGCAAGAAGAAAGAATCCTTATATAGTTAAAGAAATGAATTTGAAGGAATTTTGCAACTTCAAAATTGTGTCTGAAAACCTGAGAAACTTCTCGTTAAATGAGGAAAATGAAAAAGTGCAATGGAATGGCCTAAAAGTTTTAAATTTGACATCTGACAATCCAAATGCTTTTCGATATAAATCAGATTATGATGATACCTGGCATTCAGTAGACTTGTTAAAAAGATGTAGGTCAGTGGTAACTCCAAGGAGCATTAATTTAGAAAATTTGTACAAGGATGGGGTTCCAATCTCCAGAGCTAAGTTTGCAGATCTTCTGAGCATGTGTAGATCAAATATCATACCAAGTGTCCACCACCCCTTTTACTTACTGCTGCCCCATGAATAGTAACAGAAATCAACAAAATGTACCGTAAAACTTGTATAAAGCAACCACCCTTGGGACTGTCAAAAAGTGGTCTTTTAAGACAATGGTCTCTTAATGCAATGTAACTGGTTTAGATAAAAGAGAGTTCTAAAACGATTTCCAAGTGTGAAACATCACATTATTTTCAACTAAATTCTGTGTTGTGGGTACTCATTAGAATCATTTCGTCGAGACAGTTCTAATGAGTACCCACAACATAGTATTTTGTTGAACATCAAAGGATTTCTTATAGTGATATACCCAGAGCTTTAATTTTTAATTGGTAAATTACATAACAATCGCCTAATACAAGTGGTTTCTAAGTAGAGGTGGTCACTCAAGCAAGACTGACTGTACTGTTAACAATTAAGTAATTTTAAAGGTTATTGTGTGTTATTTGCGTGTTTCTCAGTTTTTCTATAGTACCTTTTTTATCCCTGTTTAACTCTTTACCACAAGTCAAAATTGTAGCCTTGCCCAAATTGAAAGCATTTGCAGATGACATTTTATGTGATAAAATTTGTCTCCTAAAGGGTAGAAAACATTAGGGAACAAAAGAAAATGCTGGTTACCAGCATTTTCTTCTTTTCCCACAATGTTTGCAAAAGGCTTCTTTGTTTGGGTTGTTAAAAGTCGGGATTGTGTGGTAAAGGGTTAAAAAATGTTTTTGATGAAGACATGTTCAGTCATTTTCAAATCATATAATCTTGCACTAATGCAGGACTGTTAAGAACCAAACAATCTCTTGATTTCATGACTCAGATGGAGCATATAATTATAGGAAAGCATTTTTGGAAATGATGTTATTGTTAGTAACAAGCAACTTCTCCTTATCTCATGTTTTCTACCCTTTTAGGTACTAAATTCCTAGCTCACTTACATATTGAATTGTCATCTGCAACCTTTTTCAAGTCGTTTACTATCAAAAGTGGAGCCCTTTCCAGTAGAGTTGGTAACTTTTCCAAATATTTTGGACAGAAAATTGCTTTATTCTATCCAGAATTTTCGATGAAAATCAAGCAGCTACAGTGGAACAATGACAAAGGTCCAGATGTGGCACTCTTGTCTTTGTTTAACTCTTTACCAAACAATCCTTTGTTTTCAAGACCCTGTGGTAGTATATTAACAAAAACATTGTGAAAAAAGGAGAAATTGCTTGCCAAAAGCAATTTCTCTATTTCCCACAATGTTTTCAGCCCTTCTACATACTTAATTTTCAATTACCCACACTTTGAATTGACATCTGCAAACCCTTTCAGTTTTGGATGATCCAAAATTTCTCATGTGGTAAAAAGTTAGATGAGTTTGCATATGTAAGTTTTAAAAAAAAAGAAACAAGATTAAGTTTAAAAGAGTTTCATTGAATAAATTTTATCAAATTATACTGATTAGTTGTAATGAATAAAAGTTAAACAGAGATATTATTTTGTGCCTATTTGGTATTTTCCTCGTTATAAGATTTGAATTTTTTCTCTTCTTTATCATTTTAATCACTCTATGTTGCCTAGAAATCATTATCAACAAAGAAGAAGAAAATAGAATAGTATTGCAGTAAGTATTTTTACTTCAATGATCAGATTTTTCAGTGCAATAATGTTCTATTTCAACTTAGAATATTATTGCATGCAAAGTTTAATTTCAAAATAGATATTTTTTGCCTGCAATACTATTCTAAGTTTATAAAAGCATATTTCACCATTACCATGCAGTTGTATGGAAAAATGAATGTATTTATTTTATTATCATGTTTTAGACTAAATCATACCCAAATTTGAAATCTTTTCTTCTTTTAAGAACAAAATGAGAACGTTTTTTTCTTCCCCTGAAAAGTTATGAAAAATGACTTAGACTAGTTTGCATTCAACAGTCAAATTGCTAAACCCAAAAATACAGGACTCAATACTGTGATAAACTTTTGTAAATGGACACCAAGTTACCTCTGTTAACCCTTTAGCAGACTACAACATTTTAGCCTTGTCCAAATTGAAAGCATTTGCAGACAACAATTTCAGTATGGCTCAAATGGTGCAATTTGTCTTTGATAGGGTAGAAAACATTAAATATTTGTCTAAAATATTTGTCATCTGGTAAATGGTTAAAAGAAGCATTATTTCTGCTTTTTTCACAAGTTGACTGCATGCGTCCACAACTTATGATTAATGCTGGATGAAAGCAATGCCCTAACACATATATCTGTTTTAATAGGCTTGTTTCGGTCCAAACCAAAACCATAACAAATAATATAAAATGTAAATAATTACAAATGACAAAGATAACAACAACTGGTGAAGATAAAAACATTGCTTTTGAATGTATGGAAAACATCGTAAGAAAAGAAGCAATTTCTTGAAACAAGCATTTGCTACTTTTCTAAGTCTTTACCACTCACCTAACTTCTTTAAAGTCATTAAAACCACTGATTGTTTGGTAAAGGGTTAAGGAATTGAATAACTGTTTACCAAACAACAAAATTTTAGACTGGTCCAAATTGAAAGCATTTGCTGTCAACAAATTAAAGTTGGCTCAAATGACAAAATTTGTCCTTGATAGAGTAGAAAACATTGTGGGAAGAGGAGAAAATGCTGGTGCTGGTTACCAGCATTTTCTCCTTTTCTCACAATGTTTTCAAAAGGCTTCTTCTTCAGGGTCGTTAAGGGTCAGGATTGTGTGGTAAAGAGTTAACTCTTAACCAAATAACAAAATTTTAGACTCATCCAAATTTAAAGCATTCACAGACAACATCTGCAAAAGCTTTCAATTTGGACTGGTATAAAATTTTGTTGTTTGGTAAAGAGTTAATCCATTGCCACACAAACCCAAGTTTGAACAACTCTGAGAAAAAAAAAGATTTTAAAAATATTGTGGGAAATGGAAAGAATGCTGGTAACCAGCATTTTTTTTTTCTTTTTCCCACAATGTTCTCCAACTTCTTACAGATTAATCACCTCATTTGAAACAATTTTTATCTAACATCTTTGAATGCTTTCAACATGGACAAGTCTGAAATTTCGGCACTTTGTATAGATTTAAAGACCTCTTTTCTCATACGGCGGCTGAAGAAGGAAATAAAACAACTGTCAACTACTTTTCGTCTCGTTGCAGATGGAACAGTATATATTGCTTCGGATCCCTCATATGAGTTTTCAAACACATTCACCATGGAAATCTGTGTTTATTCAAGACGACAGAAAGCTTGTGGAACCCTTACAATCAATTTTTGTGAGTATAGGGAGCTAGACAAAGTGAAGTCTTAGAAGAACTGGTAATAAGTTAACTCTCTACCAAACCACAAAATTTTACACTCAACCATATTGAAAGCAGTTGCAGACGACTAATTACAGGCTCAAATGATGAGACTTTGTATGATGGGAAGAAAACATTGTGGGAAAAAGAGAAAATGCAGGTTACCACCATTTTCTCTTTTGCCGACGTTTTCTAATGGCTTCTGCTTCAAGGCTGTTAAAATACAGGATTGTGTGGTAAAGGCTTAAAAGGGACTGTTAGGAGAAAAACTTTTTAAAAGAGCAACAACCTTTCACTTAAAACCCTTCTCAACGCCTGATTTGGTCGCCATAACTTGGTCTAATTTCAATGAAATATAGACTGGATGTTAGAGCTTAAAACACAGTTTCTAAATGTGTATGTTACATTTACGACCTTGATATTCTAAGATATTAATTAAAATGGGGATATCTGAACTTAAACTTCTTCAGGAAAATAAAATCATCCTGTTTCATGGTCTATATTGAGAGCAACGAAAGATGATATAGAGGATAATTGTCTGTTTCGGTGTATGATTGAAATTTCTTTCATCAAGTGAAAAGGGAAGGCTAAATTTTCACGAGTGATGAAGCCATGAGTGATATGGCCATTGCTTTTAACGAGAAATGAAAAATTATCGTATTTCTTTTATGCTGTTCACTTAAACTTTCTTTTCAGATTTTTTCTACTGATCATGAAAAATATGTGCATTTTTTTCCAGCAAAATAGATCTATTCAATCTAGTCAGATATGAACCAGCTGCAATAATGACATCAAGAGTGATGTTGACTACATCATAAAACCTGATGTTCACCTGCTAAAAATTTATTCATGTTCTGTAAATATCCGTAGCATGTCAAACATTAAAGTTACAACATTCACAAGTGAATTATAAGGTTATAATTCACTGTTAGATTTTTGTAAACTGTACTGAAATGCATAAAAGATAAGAGAAATATTACTCAGATATGTCAATGTAAGGGTAAAATGCAATGTCGGGGGAAAAAAAGTTAAAAGAACTTAAGGTTAACAGCAGTAACTCCTTTTTCCACAATATTATTAAGAGCCTTGTTCCTCAGAGTCATAGAAACCTGCAATCAGTTGGTAAAGGGTGAACTAATCATCTTCTGACAGTAATTTGTAGGAAAGGCTTCAAAAACATACCTGTAAAATACAGAATCATGGTCCTGTAAAATCAAAATGAGTCATGGTCTGTGAAAAGGGAGCCTAAAGCATCTGCAAAAAGTATCAACCCAGGTCAGCCTGCCCAGTTGGGCAGGCTGACCTGGGTGGAAATGTTTTGCTATTTTTAAATTTCTGCATGCCAAAGGACCACACTTTCTTGTAATTTAGCTGTTTTTTAGACAAAGTAGGCCATATCATGCAACCACATGCTTAGTATAATGCATTGACCCTGTACCAAATGAAAGAATTTTTAGACTGTCCAAATACATGGATCCATGGCAATAAGATAATTGACTTCCTTGGTTACCATTGCTAAGGGCTCCAAACCAATTGTAGTAAATACATAATGCAGTATAGCAGACAGGCTACTTAAATTGTGCTGTCATGACTTTTTCTCTCAATAAAATTCTGGAAAAATAGTCCTATTCATTTTTCTGCTGATAATGAATTCTCGGTAAGAAATTTATGGATGCTTGAACTAATTTACACAAGGGTATGCACAAAAAGTGTGAATTTCGGTGTCTACGGACAATGTAATACCTTGTTTCAGCAAAGTTTGAACTTCAATATTAAAGAATGAAATGCCTCATAAACCTCAGTTTTGCCCAAGAATAATAGAACTAAAGGTGCTTGATGTTTTTTTTTTAAGGCTAGTTAAGTTGTCTCAACATCATATTCAATAATAAATTACACTGAATTACAAGCATTTTGAAATATTTATAGATTGTCTGATTCAATTGAGAGGTGTAAGTCTAAAAAAAAAGTTTCATTTTCAAGTTAAGGGTAAATGGCTGCCTGATGATTTTAAAATGCATAAAATATGCTGTCAATTGACAAACTTGTTAATATCATTGACTGCCGTTTGTTTATCATAGGATATACTGAAAACAACTGGTGGTCGAGTGGATAACAGCGGGAATCAATCACGCATCCTATCAGTTAACAGTTTACCAGTATACCCTTTGAAATGGCAGATGTGCTAATCCACTTAAATATGGCTAAGTCAAAAGTCGATTTAATTAACATAACTTGCCTTTTGAGCTGAACTCCCAAAAACAGTACAGAACAGAACTTAGTCTGTTTAATAGTTAAAATTTACATGATTTAAGTAGCAGATAGTTTGAATCCAAGATTAAACTGCATGTTTTTAGGACTCTGATTTGTATCTACACATTCAGCATTCTTCATGCAGTAAGAGTTAATGTTAATGTCAGAGTGAAACATTGATGACAAGTGCCTCTTTTTGGCCGTGCACATTTGCAAAGCACATCTTTTTAACTTTTTCTTAAGTTCAAGCATTGTAAACACACATACTATCCTACTTCTCCAACATTAACAGTTGCTTATTTGGGAGCCAAAATAGCAGACAGCAAGGCTGTACATCAGGCCAAATAAATGCGATAACCTCATTGGTCAAATATCAATTCCCACGGATCCATGTATTGAAATGAGAGAGTTTAACCCTTTACAGCCTGATGCCACCTTTTAACGACCCTTGGGGAAGAAGCCTTTTGAAAACATTGTGGGAAAAGGAGAAAATCCTAGTAGCCAGCATTTTCTCTTTTTCCCACAATGTTTTCTGCTTTATCAAAGAAAAATTGCACCATTCGAGCCACACTGAAATTTTTGTCTGGAAATGCTTTGACTTTGGACAAGACTAAAATTTTAACGTCTGGTAAAAGGGTTAATGCATCAGACCACAACCATGGACCTTGTTAATGGGACTTGCTGAATTTGTAAGCATTTGCAGATGACAGATTAAACATGGCTCAAATTTTGAAATATGTCCTAGAGGGGGTAGAAAACAATGTGGGAAAAAGAGAAAATGCGGGTTACCAGCAGCTGCATTATCTTCGTTTCCTACAATGTTTCCAAAAGTCTTCTTCATTAGGGTAGTCAAAAACTTGGATTGTATGGAAGATGGTTAAGACAATGATATTAGGAATAAAAATTTAAATATACCATGATAATATTAAATATTATCATGCTCTGGCAAAGGGGTTATAATGCATCTTCGATACACTATATCAAGCAAGACTTAGTGGTCACATAATTATGGATACATAAAATCCATTTCGTCTAATAACTGGCTAAATCCTGGGGTAGAATGATCCTTTGACATGTGTAGAAAATTGACCATATGCAAAAAGCAAAAAGTTTTAACCACAGTCACCCTGTGCAGACTATGCAGGCTGACCTCGGTCGATACTCTATACAGATGCGTTAAAGCCCCTTTTCACCAAAAAATGGCTCTTTACTTTGCAATATGAAGTTTAACCCTTTGCCAAACAATCCCTTTTTTTAATGACCCAAGAGAGGAAGGAGGGCTTGTGAAAACATTGTGGAAAAAAGAGATAATGCTGGTAAACAGCATTTTCTCCCTTTTCTCCAATAGCATTTTCTAGCTTTTGAAGGAAAATGCTCATCATTTTACCCACAATTAATTAATAATCTGTTTATGCTTATAATTTGGATGCCCACTTGTGTAGCTCAGTGGTTAGCATATCTGACTCCAAATTATTATTTGTTTGTTTGTTTGTTTGCATATCTGACTCCAAATTATTATTTGTTTGTTTGTTTGTTTGTAATGGGGTTTAATGTCATTTTAGCAGCTCAGGTCATATCATGGCAGTCAGTGACACACCCATGTGGTCCTGGCTTTCTCACACCATTACTGACACAACTTTCTTTCTAAAGCCACTGACTACTTTTCTCACATGCATCAGAGGTGAGAGGTGAAAAATAACAGGAAAGGAAGTTTGCCTCAACCAGGTGTCGAACTCGCAACCACCAGGTCACGAGTCAGATACGCTAACCACTGAGCTACACGAGTGGGCGTCCAAATTATAAGCATAAACAGATTATTAATTAATTGTGGGTAAAATGATGAGCATTTTCCTTCAAAAGCTAGAAAATGCTGTTGGAGAAAAGGGCCAAGCATCTTTCATCAGGGTTGATGAAACCCTGGATTGTGTGATAAGGAATTAACTGTACAATCAGTGTTTTCACCACCCTAAAGAGGATGGCTTCTGGAAACAATGTGGAAAAAAAATTAATAAATGCTGGCAACCAGCAATTTTCCTTTTTCTACAATATTTTCTAGTCTTTCACTGGCAAATCCCAAAGGTCTGTTATTTTTGTTTTCTCGGAAAAGTGCTAACCCTCAACCTTAATCAAAGTGCTGAAAACACTGGTGTGGCATTTGTCAAGGGAACCATTGTGTGGAATAAATAATTTGAAAAAAAAAAAAAAACAGAAATAGTTTCAAAATATTCGCTTGAAAGTCAACCTACTATATAGTCATGCAAAATGCAATAGAGAAGGGTGCAATCTTGTTGGACGAACAAGTCTGAGCGAACAAGCCCTGGGACAAATAAGCCCAGGAACGAACTGGTTTTGGCACGAACAAGCACAGTATGTTTGTATAATTACACCACTATAGAAGGCCATAGCGGATTTAGCTATTTTCGATAAAAAGGAAGTATTTTCATGATCAGTGTCCTAATCCAATTTATTGTTATACACCATTTTCAGTTTCATATCCGAGTACAATTGAAACACTTATTTTTCTCATCAGAATTGATTTTAATTGGGTTTACTTCCTTTGGTTTTGCACAGACTACGATACATGATTTTCAAAATCCTGTATTGAACTCATAGTGGCATTGTCTTCGACAAATGCCACAAGAATTTGACTTACTATGCTCTTTTCATAGACTTTCTTTCAAAAACATTCTGGAAGAAGGAGTGAGCCCACAATGGTGTAAATATAACATTTAACCCTTTACCACACAATCTCAACTTTTGATGACCCTGAAAGAAAACACTTTTGAAAACATTGTGGGAAAAGGAGAAAATGCTGACAGTTTGCATTTTCTCCTTTTCCAACAATGTTCTTACTATATCAAAAAGAGAAATCATCATTTTAGCAACATTTAAATTTGTCGTCTGCAAATGCTTGCAATTTGGGCTAGTCAAATATTTTGTCGTTTGGTAAAAATTGATTGATTGATTGATTGTATGGTGTTTAACGCCGTTTTCAACATTATTTCAGTTATATCGCGGCAGCCAATGCACCTATCCATGCTTTCCTGGAGTCTCCGTTACCAGTACTCCGCACAACATTCTTTCCAAGCCACTGGCTGCTTTTCCACATAACCATCATCGAAACAATGGTCATCGGTGAGAGAGGAATGAATCCTGTCGCAATGGCTATCATCAATTCTCGGAAAGAAATTGGCCGGGCTGGGAATCGAACCAGCAACCTCCTATTCTCAAGTCTTGTACGCTACCCTTTTGGTGGAGAGTTAACACCCCTGCCATGAACTACATTTTGAAAAAACATTTGGGAGAAAAGAGGAATTGACTGTTACAAGCAACATCTCCTTTTCACACAATGATTTCCATATCATTGAAGGAAGCATTTTGTCCTCCCCGTCAAATAAATGTGTTATCTTTATACCTATACCAAACGACAAAATTTTAGACTGGCCCGAATTTGAGAGCATTAATTTTGCAGACAACAAATTAAAAATGACTCAACCATTGAAATTTGTTTTGGGATGGGTAGAAAACATTATGGGAAAAGGAGAAAATGCTCATTACCAACATTTTCTCCCTTTCCCACAATGTTTTAAAAAGCTTTCTGTCTCGGGGTCGTTAAAACTTGGGATTTTGTGGTAAAGGTTTAACAATTTTTGATCATCTAACAATAAACAGGTTCTGTATTCACCAACCATTCTTAGAACGTTTTCAGTCTAATTCTCCAAGATTTTCTAAATGCTGGAGAACATTTAGACTAAGAGCATTCTTAAGAATGGTTGGTGAATATGGACCCTGGTAATATGCAAGTTTTAACCCATTTAGAACCAAATAAACTGTACGAACACTTTTTGTCTAGCGATAAGACCCACTTAGTATTTGCAATTTCACAGTTGCTTTTATCCATAATGCCCTATAAAAGCAGACAGTGTAGATCAGAGATCAGACTACAGGTTTTGTGAAGTCTGATCATGATAATCACTGATTGTGGGGGCAACTAAATTTGTGAAAGGCGCTTTGAGTGGTAACAGTTTGAAACGGTTTAACAGCTGGCTGTTTCCAAAGACCAACATGCAAGGACCAAGGACCACGTACCATTGCGGATACCTTCGGTATTGGGGCTACCTTTTTCACGGTGAATGTATCGCATCCAACTGGACATTTTACCTCCATTAATTCTTCTTGGCAAGGACTGAATTTCATGATTAACTCAACAAATCTTACTGTTGCATCTGTGCATCCAGAGACAGGTATACTTGTTTATAACTTTCTGGCACACATCAAAGCTTTAGACTTGCAGGGGTCCAACATAGCTCAGTGGTAAAGTGTAGGTCTCATAACCTGAAGGGCCCAGGTTCACTGGAAGCTCTGGGTGTTTGACTGGACTGTCCTTGGACTCTTCTGAGCCCTAACCTAGTAATGGTGACATCCAGGACACATATGGATATGTGACTTTTAGCTCAGTGATATGACTGATACAATGTTGAAAGCAGCATAACCACCATTCAATCAATCATTTAGATTTGTTCGAGGCAGAACGATTTGCAGAAAACAAATGAGCCATGCTCTGCAAAAAGGGGGCTTAATGAATCTGCAAAAAGTATCGACCCAGGTCGGCCTGCACAAGCTGACCTGGGCTGAAACTTTTCGCTATTGATCAGTTTTCTAAATGTCAAAGGCCTGTTCTACCTTATGACACAGTTGGTTGTTAGACAAAATGGACTTTCGGGATCCCTAATCATGTGATGGCTTGCTAGGTATAACGCAAGAGTATGCCTCAAATATATGTTGTTGAAATGAAAGTATTGACCTTTAACCCTTAACCACCCAATCCCAATTTTTAACAACTCTTGGGAAGAAAATATTGCAGGAACAGAAGAAGATGCTGGCAAGCAGCATTTTCTTCTTTACCCACAATGTTTTCCACCCTTTAGAAGACATTACCAATAAGTTGAACCACATTTTAAATGTTGTCTGCAAATGCCTTGGGTTTTAACAAGTCAAGTTTTTTTTGTTTGGCAAAGTGTTAAAAAGGTTATAAAAAAAAAAAAAAATGGTGGAAACGGGAAAAAAATGCCGGGTACCAGCATTTTCTCCTTTTCCCTCACTGTTTTCAAAAGTTTCTTCTTCAAGGATGTTCAAACTTGGGATTTTTTTTGTAAATAGTTAACAGAATCTGTAAAAACATACAGGTAGCTATATAGAGATGGTTGGTTTCTTGCATTGGGAGAGTTTATCCGGCAAAGTGTGGAAATTTATCGGATGAGCCAAGGGCGAATCGGATAAAATCCTGGAGCTCGGAGCCCAATAAACTTTCCCAATCCAAGACACCAACCATCTATTCTATGTATCCTAGCTGTTTCTCAAACTTTCCAAATCCAAGACAACAAACAATTATTGTATCTTTCCTAGCTGTTTCTCCTCGACATTCAATATAGGACTAAATTGAGGATTCTGCTAAAAATTACACAGACAAATATATTCTGGAAATTACACACACTAGTATTTTGATTTCTTTCTCACTATGGAAAAAAAAAATGAAGAGGTGTGTAAAGTTTTCCATATCTGCAGCTGCAATAATTACAAAACTGATATTGACCATGTCATAAACTAACTTGTATGAAATTTACCTACAAAAAATTTTTTGTCACAGAGAACAAAAGCCATTACATCTGTACATGTTTGAGAAGATTTTGTGTAATGCAGAAATTGGAGGACTGTTTTTCCTGCAAGAACTAAATAGATTCTGAGTGTCTAACCTTATGTAATGGAGTCTTTGGTCTTATATTTGATGTATCTGATTTTGATATATATTTTCCACTAAAGCAGCATATGATACCTATTGCTTGCAAAAAGCCAGATAGATAAAAGAAAAAATATGCTATTTTCTATTTCAAGGTGTTGTGTCCACAACTGGTAACATTACAGTATTTCCAAGCTATCCAGACAAGTCTTACTACATCACTGTGAGGGTTAGTAACTCTGCCTCTTGCAACTACACATCTACATGTAACATGTATTTGACAGTAAATTTCACAAACTGGGTAAGTAAAAGTCAGTGAACTCATTTCACTATAAAAACAGTTTTTGTACCCCCCACCTATGAGATAGAGGTGGTTATACTGGTTTCACCATGTCCGTCCGTCCATCAATCTGTTGACTTTAACTTAAAAGTTGTTCCAGTAGTGGTAACAGAGAATAACAGACAACCCAAGTTAGACTGAAGGTGACCTTGTTTTTATTTGATTGCTCTACATCAAAGTGAAAACGCAAATGAATTTGTAGTGACTACACAGTTCATATTTGAGGTACAGCAATCCGAAGTAAATCGACAAGTGAAAAATCTTAAGAAAATACAGTGATACATAAAACAATAGACAGTTTTGTAAAGCATAATAAAAGATTAATAAGTTTTCAACTTGGATACTTCTGTGGCCTTTTGTAACTCACTAAATGTATGTCCCCCTCAATTTTTCTCAAAAACTGCTTGGGGCGGCTGCCCACAAATGGCGCAATAGACATAAATGAAGGGATGTAACTTTTAAACTTCAATGAATCATAACAAGTAGGTTCGACTAAGAATCTGGAGAAATACTGTGGTGTCCATGGTCATGAGGTAGAGTGTCGGCCTCATAACCAAATGGTCCCAAGTTCGATTCCCGTGAGCGGCTGTCAACTTCAAGACTTCATTGTCCCACAAATTTGGTGCAAGTACTGGTGCAGTTCCCAGGAAGCAGAATCGAGAGAGATAAGTATAAGTTAAAAGAACTTTTTTCTTAATCGATGCAAGATAAATATGTTTAAACTAATACTGTATGCAAGTACATGACTGATCAAATTAGGTTACTAATTATACCCCCCCCACCTATAAAGGAGAGAGGGTATACTTGTTTCACCACGTCTGTCTGTCCATCTGTTCGTCCATCCATCTGTTCGTCAATCTGTCAACCTTTGTCTTTCCATGCTCTAACTCAAAAGCCGTTTGACCTAGTACCCAGAAACTTTATACAAGTGTTGTTTATGACCCAAGGAGGTGCCCTATTGCTTTGGGGTCACATTGATGAAAGGTCAAGGTCGCAGGTGAATTTTGTTCGAAAATCATTTCTGTGCTCTAACTCAAAAGCTTTTTGACCTAGGACCCTGAAACTTTATACAAGTGTTGCTCATGACCCAGGGAAATACCCTATTGTTTTGGTGTCACATGAGTCAAAGGTCACAGGTGAACGTTGTTTAATTTTTTTATTAGCTCACCTGAGCACAACGTGCTCAAGGGGAGCTTTTAGGGTCACCCAGTGTCCGTCGTCCGTCGGTCGTCGTGCGTCGTGCGTCGTTAACAATTCTTTAAACATCAACTCCTCCTAAACCGCTGGGCCAATTTGGACCAAACTTGGCTGGAATGTTTCTTAGGAGGTCCTCTTTAAAAATTGTTCGCAGAATTTGATTCCGTCAAAAACTCTGGTTGCCATGGCAACAAAATGGAATTTTTTAGGAAATTCTTTAAAAATCTTCTTCTCTGAAACCGCTGGCCAGATTTTAAAATAATTTCACAGAGATGTTCCTTGGGTGACCCTTTTCAAAAATTGTTCGCGAAATTTTGATCCGTCAAGAAACATGGCTCTTGTGAATGGGGGCTTCTTGCACTATACAGAAATGAAGGAATTCTTAAAAATTCTTCTTCTCTGAAACCGCTGGCCAGATTTTAAAATAATTTCACAGAGATGTTCCTTTGGTGACCCTTTTTAAAAATTGTTCGCGAAATTTTGATCCGTCAAGAAACATGGCTCTGGTGAATGGGGGCTTCTTGCACTATATACAGAAATGAAGAAATTCTTAAAAATTCTTCTTCTCTGAAACCGCTAGCCAGATTTTAGAATAATTTCACAGAGATGTTCCTTGGGTGACCCTTTTCAAAAATTGTTCGCGAAATTTTGATCCGTCAAGAAACATGGCTCTGGTGAATGGGGGCTACTTGCACTATACAGAAATGAAGAAATTCTTAAAAATTCTTCTTCTCTGAAACCGCTGGTCAGATTTTGAAATGATTTCACAGGGATGTTCTTTGGTTGACCCTTGTCAAAAATTGTTCGTGATATTTTGATCCGTCGAGAAACATGGCTCTGGTGATCAGAAGGAAAAAGTAAAACTTATTCAGGTGAGCGCTTCAGGGCCATTTTGGCCCTCTTGTTTATTTATTTTATTCATTATTATTACTTTTTTTTTTTTTTTTTTTCATTCTCTGATTTTGCTGCTTCAGTGACCAGGTGCTGGTGCTGGTGGTGATGGGGGGGGGGGGAGGGGGGTATTTGTCTGCTTTGCGACATTTCTAGTTTCAAAACAAACATTACTTTGGAAAGCTAGCAACCGTCAATGAAAACTGAGACATTATTTGATGTCAAATAAGTGGTTTTACAGTTAATGCATTTAACAAACAATTCAATTATACAAATATATACAAATGCTTTGGATCACAAACCCTTGAAAACATTCAGGAATGTAATCGATTGCAGTGGGGTTAAATAACTTTGACATACCTTTTACTAGGTTGGCTTCTTGACTGGGAACTCTTCGGTCTCCCATAATAATACTAACTCATGGATTGACCTTTCTATGTAAATAAAACCCGTGTTTCCTCTGCCTTTATCATCTAAATTTGGTTGACGGATAATTAACTTGGCCTTACGAACAAGACCGTCTGCAGCTTTTTCAACATCATCAAAGCAACATAATCGCCGGCAGTGCTTTGAAGACTCTTTTGCATGAATATAGATCAAACTTTGGAAATTTCCAGGAGGTGGAAGAATTACATTTGTCTGTAACAACATATTTGGACTCAATGGAGGTGCAGATAAAGGGTCATTGATTGGGTCAACACTAATTGGGTGGCTATTAACAGTGGCTGCGGCTTCAAACATAAAAGTTCATAAACTTTCGTCGTCTAATTGTGTGCCATGGTTATGAAGCAGAACAAACGAAACGTTCCGAACAGCGTGTACTTGGCACTCCCAAACCCCCTCCCATGGCTGATGGAACATTCATTTTAAAATCAAGCCAATCACAATTTTCCTTTAAAAGAAATTGTTTAACAAGTTTGGGATCTAATTCTTTCAAAGCTTCTTTAAATTCATGCTCAGCACCTACAAAATTTGTGCCTCAATCTGATCTTAATTGCTTATTGGGCCTCTGGTTGAAATAAAACGGCTGAGACAGTTAATGAAAGAGTCTGCACTTAATGAATGGCATGTTTCAACATGAACTGCTCGACAAGCCATACAAGTAAAAAGCACACCATAGCATTTAAGTTCCTTTCGCCCTTCTTTGACATACCAAGGACCGAATAAATCAACGACACAATCTGTAAACAATGGAGCTGGTTCTAACCCAGCCGAAGACAAATCGGCCATTTTTAGCTCCACTGACCGAAGGCCAGCGGGCTTATGTCATGGCCCGGTGTCCGTCGTGCGTCCGTGCGTCCGTCCGTCCATCCGTGCATCCGTGCGTCCGTCCGTCCGTGCGTTAGCTTTTATTTAAAACATCTTCTCCTCTGAAACTACCCATCCAATTTTTATGAAACTTCACAGAAATGATCCTGCCATGGTCCTCTTCAGAATTTCTTGAAAGAATTTGATTCCTTCAAAAACTCTGGTTGCCATGGCAACAAAACTGAAAAATATTGGAAATCTTTAAAAATCTTCTTGTCTGAAACCATAAGGCATAGGGCTACCAAATTTGGCATGTAGCTTTATGTAGTAGACCTCTATCATGTTTCTTGAAATTATAGCCCTGGGGTCAAAATTGGCTCTGCCCCAGGGGTCACAAGTTTTACATAGGCTTATATAGAGAAAACTTTAAAAATCTTCTTGTCTGAAACCATAAGGCATAGGGCTACCAAATTTGGCATGTAGCTTTATGTAGTAGACCTCTATCATGTTTCTTGAAATTATAGCCCTGGGGTCAAAATTGGCTCTGCCCCAGGGGTCACAAGTTTTACATAGGCTTATATAGAGAAAACTTTAAAAATCTTCCTGTACCTAGCCATAAGGCCTAGAGCTACCAAATTTTGTATTTAGCTTGATCTAGTTGGGGTCTGCCCAAATTATAGTCCTGGGGTCAATTTGGCCTCATGCTGGGGGGGGGGTTCACAAGATTTACATAGGCTTACATAGGGAAAACTTTTAAATCTTGGTGTACATAGCCATAAGGCTTAGGCTACCAAATTTTGCATAATTATAGCATTATCTAGTGGACAACTACAAAGAGGGCCCAAGTTACAGCCCTAGGATCAAGTTTGGCCCTGCACCAGGGGTCACAACTTTTCCATGGGTTTATGGAGTGAAAAGTTCAGAAACCGTCTTGTTACTAGCCATAAGGCCAAGAACTCCCAAATTTGGCATGTTATTCTTCTAATACACATATTCCCCATTTAGTTTGACTGTAGCCCTGGGGTCAAAGTTTTATAAGGGCTTATATAGTGAAGACTTCTCTTCATGGTTTATATTTATAAGCCAGTGGAGCGATACAGGGCCATCATGGCCCTCTTGTTTGGCTTTGGCATATACTTTGCACTCTTCTGCAGACAACACATTTTGTCAAGAGAAATGAAACCACTGAGCTACAGCCAAAAATCCAAATGCCATATGACCTGATCAAGATCATAGTAATGCCAAGACCTTGATGTTGGGCTTTAGCATGAAAATGGCAAATTATCAACTTTGTAATATGACCATTTTGTGGCAAAATTGCAGGGTGCTTTACAGAATCTGGTATATCTGACATTCTAGTTTTTTCTCCAACTCTCAAGATTCCATTCTTGTCTTTAAAATGGATCTAAAGTGGGCAATTCTGCAACTCTCAAGATTCCATTCTTGTCTAAAAATGGATCTAAAGTGGGCATTTTGGAATTGTTACTTACAGTACTATATTGCAATGAACATTTAACTCTTTACCACACAATCCCGACTTTTAACTACCGTGAAAAGAAAGCCTTTTGAAAACATTGTGGGAAAAGGAGAAAATGCTGGTTACCAGCATTTTCTCCTTTTCCCATAATGTTTTCTAACCTTCCAAAAAAGCTTTACGTTTGTGTTACATTTATTTTGTCATCTGCAAGTGCTTTCAATTTGGACTAGTCTAAAAATTTGTTGTTTGGTAAAGAGTTAACTGAAGTGGGCGAAACTGCCTTAGTATCATAGGACTCTAGTGAAACAATTTTGTTCTTGAAATGGTCTTGTTGAACTAACCTAATTATCTTGTTTTCAGCTCTCTGAAATTCAGTAATATTAACAGGTTCTTATGCATAGACGAATTGTTTTGATTCAGCAGAATGTGCTTCTGTGGATTTCTTGGTTTTAAGATAGCGGAGCTTATATATAAATCGCAGGCATACTGCGATAGCCCTTTTTGCTGTATGCCAATTTGAGAAATACTGAAGGCATTCAATAAATGAACCAAAGGCAAGTGATTTTGTTTCAGATGAGAAACACAGCCCCTTTTTAAATTCTGGGTCATCTAAATTGACCACAAAGCAGAAGGTTCAGGGAGTTACTGTTCCCAAATAAAGTGCAGGCCTTTGAACCATTTTGAATCTTTGATTAAATGCTCAGCTAATGCTCCCATAGGTGCTAGGTCTGCAGGACAAATTTCCATCGAGTCAGACTAGTCTGGTCTCTAATGTTGTTGAACCCTGTTTGCAACAAAAATATGAAAGCAATGAGCTTGGCTGGCAAGATATCCAAGAACAACTTTACTATCAGTCTAGTAAAAATGAGACAGATTTTCGTAATCAAGCTCGTGTAACCAATCTTAACAGACAGTAATGTAGCTGACAGCTCAAGACATGGAACTGTTATTGATTTAAAGGGTATTACACAAGATTGACCTATCAGTAATGAACAACTAAATTGACCTGAGGCATTCTTTAAATGCAAGTAATAGCATTGCCCATAACCAGTGGAACTAGCATCAGAAAAGTGATGTACATAATTAAATTCAGCTTTCTGTACCTTTCCAAATCTGTCCGGTTTAACATATCTCTCAACACTCAAATGTTCTAAATCCTTTAAGCTATTGTGCCGGTGTTCCCATTTTAAACACAAATCATCGGGCAAAGGCTCATCCCATGCCATACGACCAGACACACATTTGCTGAAGACTTTGCTTACCAATTAAGGTCACAGGTGGGTCATACATAGAACATACTGTTGATAGTATACCTGGTGGTGTCAAAGGACAACCTTTCAGAATAGTTCTGAACTGAAATTGTCAAACTCAGTGCAGCATATTAAGATACCCAAAGTCCTTTCAGTTGGTAATTTATCAAGACTTAGATTGATATCCATAAGGTCTTTGGCTCTGTCCTTGGGCTCCACATGTTCAATTACTTGTTTGACATTGGAAATGAATTTGTGGAGTCTGAGACCATGTTTTGCACACATTGCTTTACTTTTGTCTATTAAGTCAATTGCTTCATCTGCATTTGAGACAGATTCTAATCCATCATAACGTAAAAATTATGACAAGTGAAATCTGCTGCTTCTTTGCCAAAGTCATCCCTGAAATCTTGTTTAACCTTCCTAAAGCCAAAATTTGCGCAACCTGAGGAAGAACTAGCCCCAAATAAGTGAACCATCATGTACAATTGGTTGTTTACTGAAGGATCTTTTTAAATTCAATGCTTACTGGATGATAAAAAATTAGACTTGTAGATATCAAAAGCAGGCTCACAAGTAGTCCTACTTTTTCCTACTTTTCCTACTTTTTTTGTACTCTTCCTACTTTTTTCGTACTTTTTTAAAAAAAGTATTCTTACTATTCCTACTTTTTTTCATGAATATTAAAGTAAAAAATCTTTCTTTAAAAATATAAGTATTTTAGATGTTGCAGAATGAAAGGATGGCATATTCTACTGATAGGGTTTTTACAGAGACTTTTAACATGCTACTTACTGTTTATCTCGTATGTAAGGTGCATTGTACTTTTGTCGGAAATGTGTCCCAACCACTCGCCATTCATGCCTTTCAGCAGCATGTACTGTAAGAGCTAAGAACCTCTTAAGGACACCCCATATATCATGTGACTTGAGTTTTTATGCCCACTGTAGGCTGGCATATAGCAATTGTGCTGTCTGTCTGTCCTCCTTGCCTAGTACTCACAACATCTCCTTCGATTCTTAGTTGATTTCAGCAAACTGTCCCAGAATGACCAGTATAAAGTGCTGTAGAGAATACTCTCAGTCTAATTTTATTGGCTCATATTTGAAGGAGTTATTGTCTTTTATCTAATTTTATTACTTATTGCTTCTATCTTTGCAACTACTCCTGTAATTATCATAGGAATTATGTGTTTTTACCAAACTTTCACAGAATGATATAGTGTTGAAGCACCTAATTTCAATTTTTTTTTCATTTATTAAGTCATATTTGGGAGAATTTGTCTTTCTTAACTATTAGCTCTTAAAATGGTTTTGTCCTCTTACAGTTCCGATGTGATTTTCACCATACTTTGGCAGAAGAATTGGTATCATGTGCTGTAGAGCATAATTCACAGGCTTTTCTCATTGGCAGCCATTTTTGGCTGAGTTATTTCTCTATATTTAATTTTACCTCTTTATGCTTCTGTCCTATACAGCTTCCCCAATCGGCATGTAGCTTCACATAATAGATTTCTTCCAAAATTCTGAATTATAGCCCTGGGGTCAAAATTGGCCAATGGGTCGTAAGTTTTATATTAGCTTGCATGGTGTGAAATTAAAGAAATCTTCTTGTTCCTATAGCTTAGGGCTACAGAAGTTTGCATGGAACTTTATTTAATGAAGTTCTATCAAGAATGTTCACATTGTAGCCCTGGGGTGAAAAATGGTCCAACACCAGGCCTCACAGGTTTTATATAGGCTAATATTTTGAAATTAAAAAAAAAGAATCTCATTGTTCCAAACAAAAAAGCCTAAGGCTATCAAATTTTGTGTTCAACTTCATTTAGTGAACCTCAACCAAAAAATCAAATTACAGCCCAGGGGTGCAAATTGGCCCCAGCCTGGGGGTGTTAAGTTCAACTTATGTTTATAGTGAAAACTTTAAAATGTTCCTGTTCCTACCATAAATCTTACAGCTACCAAACTTGACATGTAGCTTCATCCAGTGAATCACTATCAAGCTTGATTAAAGTTTAGCTCTTGGGGTCAGAATTGGCCCTGTCCTGAGGGTCAAACATTTTACAGGAGCTTTGTACATGTATTGTGGAAAATTTAAGTATTTTCTTGTTTATAACGATTTAGCTTAGACCTGTAGTAATTGGTATTTAGTTTCATCTAGTGGACCTCTACCAAGATTCAAATTATTACTTATTATTGGGTTAAAAATGGCCAAGGGTTTACAACTTTCATACCAGTTTTTATAAAGAAAAAAAAAATGAGAATCTTCTTGTTCCAAATCATCTGGCCTAGGAATGAAATTTCTGGTATGTAGCATGATATATTGGAGACCTTTATAAAGATTGTTCAAATTATTGTTAGTGGGTCAAAAATTGGTCCCATGGAAGGAGGTGGGATGTCACAAATTGTTTTCTGCACAAATTGTTTTATGGTAAGAGCCATTTTGTTACTTTGTAAGAGTTCATAGATATGTGGTAGGAATGATACAGGATAAGAATTATCTAGGATGCATGTTTGAAAAAAAAAGGGGGCTATTACAATACAGATTTCTAACAGTCGATGCCATTTACATGTATTGAATAAGAATTAATTAGACAGTGGAGCATTCAAAGGCCAATATGACCCTCTTGTTTCATCAAAATATCAAAAAATGATCGTTACCAAGTGCTGCAATAAAAATATATGACTTTTGTGTTTTATAGAGAAGAAAACATTGTGGGAAAAGGAGAAAATGCTGGTTACCAGCATTTTCTCCTTCACCCACTATGTTTTCCAAAGCTTTCTCCTCTTTGATTGTTTATAATTGGGATTATGTGATAAAGGGTTAAGTCGGCTTTTTTCCCTATATTTACATAATCAAGTTATGTTGTTTTTTTTTCCTGCTTGCACCCATCGATGACTCTATATTTTTAAGTGAAAATGGTTTTACATATATTGACAAGGACTTTTAAAAATACGCGGAAAAGTACCGTCGTTCTCTCAAATATTTGTTAAAAGCAGCAAAATGTATAGATGTTACAGACAAAGTAATTCTGTATTAACAGTATAAATTTCATATCAATATCTCAAAGACTTTTTAAGATATGGTAGATATGGAAACAACTGTCTAAAGAATTTCATCTTTCCAAATGGTAGGTTGTTCCTTTTTTTTCAGGTTTGTATAGGCTTATGCATGTTGCATCAATAGTGATGATACGATTTAGGAAGGCTTCCCCCTCGTGTTGAAATCGCAGACACAATTCCGCCCCCTTCTCTTTTTGAATGTACGACAACATTTTCGGTATCCACCTAGTGTAGAGTCTCCACATATTTCAAGAGTAATATGATGTCCACTCGCTTGCTTATTTTTCTTACAGGAATGCATCTATCCTTGTCCAGAAATTCCTTGATTTCCTGTTCTTTACGTTGTGTTATTGAAGTCGACCATCCGCTTCTGATCTGGTCATCTATCGCATTTTCATGACCGTCTTTAGTATGCGCATGCCATTTGTAAACAGCCATTTTCTTCATTGCTGAATCGCTGTATGCCTTGATTAACATTTCCATTGTTTCTTTTCTTGATTTTCCATTTAGAGCACAAAATTTAACTGCACTTCTCTGTTAACTATTCATTTTGACAGACTTGTTTAAACAATATGGCTGCCAAATGCTTAAATGATGTCAGACGTTAATGGGACTTCATTAACTTCATACCAAGAGTTGATGCCAAATCATGACAAAAAAATTGTGAAGATATCTGATCAGACACAAAAGAGACATGTCATTTTCCGAACGGCAAATGCTTTTATTTTATCGCATTTTTTACTTTGCCACATCTACCATGTCTTTCTAAGGTGTTGAAATATTCACTTGAAATTTATCCTTTCAATACAGTATTAATTTGTCTACAATATGTATCAGATTCACTGTATTCAAGCAACAGTTGAGAGAATTACAGTACTTTTCCGCATATTTTTTAACACCCCTCGTAATTATCTGCAATGAATATCACTAAACCTGCATGTGTGAATTAATTGGTCATGCAAAGGTAACTAACCCATTGCTGAGCATGCCCTTTTTTTTTTTAAGATGAAATAAAATCGATATATCAAAATTGCAAATCATGCAATGTGAGGCAGCTTAAATTGTATTTGAACTGTTACATTTAGACTTTCTTGGAAGTGATGGTGTACAGGAAAAGATGAAACTGTTATTTGGACATAGGCCTACCAGACAATATCACACCATTAACAGACCATTGGAGGTAGCAAAAATACTAAATATAGTAATAAGGAAAGCAAGGCATTTTACTGTTGGAACCGACAGAATATTGTCAAAATAATATGAAAAGTGGCATTAGAAGAAAATGAAGTGATGGTTTTCATGGAGTATTCTGAACATCACAGATGGGAAACAACAGTGCACAAATTCTAGCATTTATATTCATTCTAGGTCCACCGAAAATGGAATTTCTACACCTGGATACAAGGAAAAATATTCTTCTTTTTGACTGTGTATGTTATACGAATCATGTGCTTGGTAAAGCGTGATGGGTTTAAAATATCTGATGCATCAATACATAAGGGCAGAGGGTTAGTTGATAGCTTCAATTGAAAACAAACTGTGATTCTATTCTTAAATGGAAGATAGGTAAATAATGGATATTAATGGTAGATAGATAAATAATTCTTTATTTCTACGTAATCATATATTTTCTGGCAGTTTGTTTTATCTACATGTAATTACGGTACTTTAAAATATTGAAATTGTTTCTCTTGGTTGGAAGGAAATAAATCATGAGTCTTGATATTTCAAAGCTAAAAATTGGCTTTGTGTCTAAATTCCTCCAGATGGTAATTGTTGTGTTAGTAAATTTGTGGTATGATAATTATAAGCTTAGAATAGATTATTGCCACTACTACAACGGCAGCCAGCAAGCATAGCATTTTGTCCTCTGAATAGAACAAAATAATTTTAAGCAGCACAAAACAACTATTCAGCAAAGGTGCCTTTTAACCAAAGCAAAGAATTGTATTAGATCCATGCATGCTCACATGCACGCATGCACATACACACACATGCCGTGCTCTGGCAAAACAGGGCTTAATGCATCTCCGTGATGCATTGTACCAATCAAGCCATCACATAGTTATGGATATATAATAGACCCTTTTTTTAAACAAACAACTGAACCATGTGGTAGACTGGTCCTTGGACATGCAGAAAGTTGACCCATGGCGAAAAGTTTCGGCACTGGTCAGCCTGCACAGACTGCGCAGGCTGACCTGGGTCTATGCTTTTCACAGATGCATTAAGCCCCTTTTCCACAGAGTATAACTCATATGTATGTTTCAGTAAAAGAACCTGTTAAATGAACTAGAATCTGTAAAGACAGGTGTTGTATACGAGTATTACTCACCACTTTTATTATTTTCCACCTTTTAGACTAGCGAAGCTAGTCTATAGGCATCAAGACTGACCTAGAGTCAAAGTAAACAAAAAACCCCACAGTTGCCAAATACTGCCTCACAGAAGAATACTTCTTTCTGTTATAAATCTTAATTCTGTTATATATGACTATTTTGACAAAAACCACTAAATCTCTACCACTCCAATTTAAACATGTCGTCTTACAAAGTAATAAACTGAACAATATATCATTTACAAGGTACAAAGTCTTTGCTTATATGTAAATTAAGTGACCTAAGCAAAGCAGAGAATCACTTTTTCCTACTCCACTGTAACATTATGAATGAATCTATTAATAGATACACCTAGGTAGCTTGTCGCAAATTCCAGTTACATTAACCCTCACTGGACAGGGGACCCTTGTCATTCCTTCAGTCATTCATTATTTAAATCATTGTGTACAGTTGAACTGTTATGTTAAACTGTTCTTCTAGTCTTGAATGTTAACCCTTTACCAAACAATCCCAAGTTTTAACAATACTAGGGAAATATCCCTGTGAAAACATTGCAGGAAAAGGAGAAAATGCTGGTAACCATCATTTTCTCCTTTTCCGATTGTTTTCTGCCCTTTTGGAATCAGGTTTCATCAGTTCAGCCACTTTTAATTTATGGTCTGCAGCAACTTTGAATTTGGACTGGCGTAAAATTTTTCCTTTTGTAAAGAAATTTAAATAGTTACCTACATCTTGTGCTATTGGATATTGACTAATTGATTGCATGGTGTTTAACGCCGGTTTCAACATTATTTCAGTGATATTGCGGTGGCCAGAGCACCTATCCATGGTTTCCTGGAGTTTCTTTTACCAGCACTTCCGCGACTCATTGATGTTTTGCGGACAGTGTGGTTTAAGATCAGACTGCGCAGAGCATGCGGTCTGATCTTGGATCTACACTGTCCGATAAGAGGATCTATTATTTTCTCCAAAATGCAACTTTGGAATAGCAATATTCAGGTGTTTACCATCGGCTTAAAAGTTTCGTTTAACATTTTTAGCAGGTTAAGGGTTAAACTTAAACTGGTTTACATTTAACCAATAGCACGCATAGCCCCAGCAGCTCAGTCGGTAGTGTACAGGACTTGGGAACAGGAGGTCGCTGGTTCGATCCCCGACTCGGCAAATTTCTTTCCGAGGATTGATGAGTCATTGCAACAGGATTCATTTCTCTCTCACGTGTCGACGATGGTTATAATATAAATGTGGGAAAGCAGCCAGTGGCTTAGAAAGAATACTGTGCAGAGTACTGGTAAAAGAAATTCCAGGAAAGCATGGATATGTGCACTGTACACTGCTACATAACTGAAATAATGTTGAAAACAGGGTTAAACACCATACAATCAATCAATCAATCAAATTCGCTAGTCTGTCAGTACTTTCAGTACTTTGATTTTTTCACCCCTCAGCATTAAAAAATGTGAACACACTGAAGAAAAAATGTCTTGATAAAATCTTACTATGAAGAACAAATGATCATATGAAATTACCATTTTCAAACGATTTCCTGCTAGATTTCTACCAAACTTATTTGGATACAAAGTTTCAAGGGGACAATACTGTGTATTCTGTGCAACTTTTCAGCCCCGAAAAAGTACAATACCTGTAAACTTTAAATTTAGAAAGAAAATCTTGGTAATACGAGGACCATTCAAATATGAATGCATCTAGAACATTATATTGGTCAATATTGTGAAAAACATGTGGAAATGAAGGTTATCTGGGAGATGCATTTGTTATCTTTACATTGATACCACATTCATGAAAGTTTATTCCCTTTAGGCCGAGCCCCCATAGCTCAGTCGGTAGTGTACAGGACTTGAGAACAGGAGGTTGCTGGTTTGATCCCCAGCTCGGCCAATTTCTTTCTGAGGATTGATGATAGTTATTGCGACAGGAATCATTCCTCTCTCACCGCTGACTATTGTTTTGACTATGGTTATGTGGGAATGTAGCCCTTGGCTTGGAAAGAATATTGTGTGTAGTACTGGTAAAAGAAACTCCAGGAAAGCATGGATAGGTGCACTGGCCGCCGCGATATAACTGAAATAATGTTGAAAAAGGCATAAAACACCATACAATTAACCGTTCCCTTTAGCTGTGTTTATAACTTGCTATAAATTATCTTCTCATTATATACTAATACTAAAATGGTTGGTAGAAGATCAGAGTATGCCTTAGAAATACGGTCTTAAATTAACCCTTTACCACAATGCAAAATTTTAGACTAGTCCATAATGAAGGCATTTACAGACAACAATTCAAATGTTTTTCAAATGATAGTATTTGCCCTTGAATGAGTAGAAAACATTGAGGGAAAAGGAGAAAATGCTTGTTACCAACAACTCCTGTTCCCACAATGTTTTTAAAAGCTTTCTTTCTCAGGGTCGTTAAATGCCTTTAAAGATTTAATTCGGAGGCTGAAAATTTGTATATATGTTGGAGGTGAATAGTTGGAGGGATCAAAATAAAAAAAAATCAGTGAAACCGATGAAGAATCAAATTTTATGTGCTTAGATGCAATCATATTTCAACACTCCTCATATTGCAAACTTTCAACAAAGATTGTTTATTCCACCATTGCAGACAAAACCTACTTAAATAGACAATTATGTTGTGGCCTGCAAGTGCAAAATGCTTTCAATTTGGACTCGCATAAAGTTTTCGTCATCTGAATTAAGGGTAGAAAACATTGTTTTAAAAGCAGAAAGTATCAACTTTTTTCTCTTTTACCAACATTGTTTTCAAAAGCCCTCTTCATCTTGGTCCCAAAACATGGGATTGTTTGGTAAAGGGTTAAGTGCTTATTTTATTTCTAGGATATAAAATTTGTGAACCTGAACAATAACACGTCTGTTCATGAAGATACAGATGACAGATATCTGCTCTTTACTATTATCACCTTTGATCCCAACAATCCAGAGGAAGATAATGTAACTTGTGCTATAACATCAAACCCAAACCCACACTTGTTCGAGATGGTCCATGACGGAAGCAGCATCAGTCCCTATGAGTATAACTGTGAGTCATTCATTCATTACCTAACCCTTTACCACACAATCCTAACTTTTAAGGACCTTGAGAAAGAAGACTTTTTTAAAACATTGTGGGAAAAGGAGAAAATGCTGGTAACATGGGGTAAAGTGCCAAATACTTTACTTATTTGTAACGAAAAATTAAGCCCTCCTCCAGATGACACATGATTTCAAAATCTTGAATATTCCTTAGGGACCATGGTATCAAAAGCATAAATATTCCTGTTATTCATGCAGTTGTTCAGTAAAAGGATTTAAACCCCTTGCCAAAAAATCTCTGATATTTACAACACTAAAGATGAGGTGTTTTAAAAAAAGAACATTGTGGGAATAGGAGAAAATGCTGGTGACCAGCATTTTCTTTTTTCCCCACAATGTTTCCCACCATTTCAATGACAGAAATCTTCTTTTTGGCCACAGTTCACTTGTCATCTGAAAATGCTGACAATTTGGTGGTGTCGATAATTCTGTTGTTTGGTACTGAGTTTACCAGGGTGATTTTTACAGTATAATATATCAGTATCAATACTTATTACAAACTTATGTATCATATTTTTCAGCTACCCAAATCTATAAAAAAAAATGTACAGAAAGAGACTGTGGGCCAATATGTGCCGCTAACACTTCATGCATGAATTACGACTTAGTGCCAAAGTATATGATTGTTGTTGAGTGCTCTGATGCATACGGTTCTACGGCCACCGGCACACTCACTGTCAATGTACAAGAAAATGAGCCACCAGTATGGACAAACTTACCTAGTGTGTATTTAAATCAGAGTATTCAAATAATTTACTTTTACTTTTTTATTTTTACTTTTTACTTTTTAGCTCCATAGGCTAAAGGCCAGCGAGCTTATGTCATGGCACTGTGTCCATGTGTGCGTCTGTCTGTGCCTGTATTACCTTTTATTTTAAAAATTTTCTTCACTAAACCAATCCAGTTTTGATGAAACTTCACAGAAATGATCCTGCCATAGTCCTTTCCAAAATTCCTTCAAAGAATGTGATTCCATTTAAAACTGTGGTTGCCATGGCAGTAGTAAAGGAGGGTAGCAGCGGGACACGGCACCACCGTGTCCCGCTGCTACCCTCCCTGGCGTCCGAAACTGGGGTATTTTGTCCCGCTGCTACCCTACCCCAGCTCGTGGTAGGGTAGCAGCGGGACAACTTCCCCCCAAAAAACGTCCAAAATGGGCAAACCGGAAGTGGGCCTTGCCCCCCATGCCACGGCCAGAGCCCCTTTTTAACTATCTCTGTAAAAAGGGGTCTTAATGCAGCTGCGCACGCGCGCACACAGGCCGTAATGATATGATTCAGACATGCCGCGGTCGGGTGTTTATGAGTCATGATCTGGTAGAAATGGGGTCGTAATGACACGGCTCAGGCAAAGACCATCGTTGGACTTAGTCTTTTTTCTCCGTCTTCGTCCACCTCTGTAGGACTGAGCCATTTCTCTGTCACCGTTTTGGACTTAGTCTTTTTTTCTCCGTCTTTATTCTGTGAGATGTGCCACCGTCTGTAGGACTTAGCCATTTCTCTGCTTTCGTTCAACTTACCCATTCTCTGTTATTGTTGGACTTAGTCTTTTTTCTCCGTCTTTGTTCGTCTTAGACTATCTTTATTAGTGTGTTGGACTTAGTCTTTTTTTTTCTCCATCTCCGTTCACCTCTGTAGGACTTAGCCATTTCTCTATTATTGTTGGACTTAGCCATTTCTCTATCCCTGTGTTGGACTTAGTCTTTTATTCCCTCCTCACGCTGGCTCAGACAGAAACCATCGTCGGACTTAATCTTTTTTCCACGATATAGACTATATATCGTATCATGGTTAAATTAGTCAAGGAAGATTTATTTCCCTTTTTTCCTGGGAAGGAATCAAAACATGTGACTTTTTAATCATTTTTTATTCAAGTTCTTAAAACATCATCGTTAAAAGCAAACATTCTAACACTATAACATTTTTACAAAGACAATGTTTACAAAGCAATATTGAAGATACATTATATATATATATATATATATATATATATATATACAAAACATTATTAACAATACAGTTTTTTATCTACAACAATGCGAATTCACAGATACCTCGATTTTTCCGCTTGTCTTCATGTTCCGTAATAACTTTGTGCAAATGGTCATTACCCAAAAACATTGGATATATACTATCCAAATCACAGTATTCACTTATTCCATTTGATGGAAAAAAGAATTTAGAAACGTGTTTTGCTGAAAGAGTTGAATATACGATTTCTTCTGTTACATCTCTATCAAATAGAATATAGCCTTCCAGTGTATCCACGTCTTCTGCATTATCTCTTGTTCTTGTATAGCGTAAGTAAAAGTTAAGCAGAACTGATTTCATTTTCACCACGTTCAGAAAACATTCTTCTGTTCTTCCTACGATAATGAACTGCCACCGACTTGTGGTTCGCATCTGTTTAGCAATATAGTTGTCTTTCCACAAACAAGCTGTTAAATAAGCTTGGAGATTGAGATCGAATTCTGAGTCGTCCACCAATGTTATAATAAAGCTATTTATCCCATACAATTTGCAGGATGTTTCTCCTTTTCCAATTTCCTTATGCAGCTTATCTATCCAAAGTTTCACACAGTGGAATTTAATGGCTAATTGTATTCGTTCATTGAGTGTATGCAAATGGATGAATTCTCTATAAACTTTTTCACGTAGCTCTATTGGTAATGGTAGCATTTCACTTGACATAATTTCTTCACTACAAGATTTCTGTCTGCAGGTTTTTTCAATCGATAGGAATTTTTTCTTTGCACTACTCGAGAGAACGAGAGCTGAATGGTTGTAGAGAAATATCGTTAGTGTTTTATAGGTTGGTAGGGGGATTGACCTACTTTTGTCTTGGAATTAAGAGTACGAACGTGAGCGAGAGCATGAGATAGAACATAACAATTTTTATATGATCTATCTACAATTTCCAAGACTGATGTTTTTTGGAAGAAATGTTTGAATAAAAATGCTTTCATTGTTATTTATGTTGTCATTTTATTACCAACCCTTATAGAGAAAAGTAGAAAAAGAAATCATGGAGGTGGATGCACAAAGTATTTTATTTCAACATCCATGTAATATTTTCATCACAGGACCGAGTAATTGTGGAAAAACAGTCTTCGTTCATAAATTAATTGATTATCGAAAAGATTTGTTCAATATCGTTCCTGAAAGAGTTGTCTGGTGTTACAAAGAATGGCAGTATGTTTACAATCTTATGCAGGAGAAATTCAATTCACAGTTTGAATTAATAAAATTCGTGGAAGGGATTCCTGACGATGAAAACGAACTTGTCAGCGATGTATCTATACCGCATTTAATCGTCTTTGATGACATGTTGGGTGAAAAAGATGAGGAAAAAATTAAACTTTGGTTTACAAGAAAAGGTCATCATCGTAATGCTAGTGTAATTTATGTTACCCAAAATATGTTTCAGCAATCGAAATCAAGTCGAACCATTAGTCTTAATTCAAGATACATGATTTTATTTCGAAATGAACGAGATAAGAATCAAATTAAAACACTAGCTCGCCAAATGCAAGCTCCACATTTGTTACCTGCTTATGATGACGCTACATCGATGGATCATGGGTATCTTGTCATAGATTTCCATTCGCGAACAATCAAAGAATTAAGACTGCGAACAGATATATTTCATCGTTATGAAGAAGATAAAAGAGGACCAATTGTTTATTCTCCTGTTTAATCGTTATAATGTTTTTTTAAATAAAAAATGACTTAGTTGTTATATATTGTCATTCTACCAATAGACGGTAGTGAGTAAACATGGCTTTACCATCCACACCAACTTCAATTTTAGCTGCTTTGCGGAATTTAAGTCAACAAACCAATAGATATGAAAGAGAATCTGTTTTGAAAGCAGGATTAAAAGAAATTTTAAAATGGTTTACGTTAGCAGCACAAAATATCCTTGAAGATAAAATCAAATTACCAAAACAAACTACCGCGTATATGACAAAACGTCGAGCAGATATCGAACAGTTAGCAGATCCCAATATTGATGAGGAGGTTAAACGTAGGATTATTTTAAAGCCTGGAGGAGGCGGATTTCTAGGCGGTGTTATTATCAGAAGTTTACTGAGATGGGATGGTACAAAAACCGTTAGAAAATTCGGGGATGAAAGACAACCTCGAAAACGTGCTCCACGAAAGAGGAAATCTCCGAAGAAGAAAAAATCTCCAAAGAAGAAGAAATCTCCAAAGAAGAAAAAATCTCCAAAGAAGAGAAACCCCACGAAAAAGAGAAATCCCCCGAAAGAACGTGCAAGAACTCCCACACCACCACCCATGATTGATGAAAGATTTGTCACCATGCGAAGACCTGCAGGAAGTAGCATTTCAGAACATCAACGCTATCCAAAATCTAGAAAGGAACTATTAAGTGAAAGAATGAAAAAACTCAGAACAAAGTATTCACAATTCCTAGTACCAGGGAAAAGAATGACGTTTCAACCCATTCCATCCGCCTCATGGTCTCCAAATACATTAGCTAAATATAAAAAAGGTAAAAGAGAAGAAGATCGATTGTTTGATGATATTGTCCAATATAACCTTGACACAGGGAAATATCGTGTTGACTATGACAAACGGTTAATTCACCTTGGTGGTGGAAAAACCATACCTTTGCCCGACAGAGCCTCAGATGTAGAAGAAGAAGAAACCGAGTATGAAGAACTCACTGATACCGATTCGTAGTTCTCTTTGCAAAAAAAGACAGTATGATAAAAAACATAGCGTATAAAGGACAGTGACATAGAACTTTTATTTTCATTTGATGTGAAATAGTGATAAAGTCAACATGAAGAAATCACCTCTGATAAAAAAACACGGCTCAATGGTTATGGCTATGATGCAGGCTACACCGAAAATACGTAAAAAACTTGTCAAAGATTCACCCTCAGAAGCGATATGTTGTATATCGGAATGTTGTCATAATGTTTTAAAAGGCAATGTGTATTTATCAGCAGCTCAGAAGAAGAAGTTGCATCCAAGTCGACACCATCTCAGACGTTTAGCTTCAAAATCAGTCTCTGTAAAAGACAAAAAACAAATTTTAAATCAAAAAGGTGGATTTCTTTCATTGCTTGCGCCTGCATTATTACCATTGTTAGGAAAAGCTGTTATCGGAGGAATAGGAGGAGCTCTAAATTCCTTGTAGATTTTTTAAAAAATTCTTATAGATAAAAATTCTTATAGATTAAAAAATCATATAGATAAAAACTATGTCTGTTAGAAAAATGGTTATCGTACCTTACCAAGTCTTAGAAGATATAAAAAGATGGAAAGTCGAACAAACTCAAAAACCTAGTTTACCACCTAACCCACAAGTTGCAGATGCAGCACATCTTCGACAAGATATGAGTCAGATTTTACAAAGTACCAATCTGTCAGAAACAGAAAAGGCTCAAAGATATGGTGAAACTTTGATTAAGTTACAAAATTCGCTTCAGAAAACAAAACCGTCTTCAATCATTTCTCTTCCAAAAACTGATGACGGTGTACAGAAACCGGGATCTGTTGGGTTGCAATCTGTTGCCTTGTATGATCGAATTCTGCAAAGTGTACCAAAAACCATGAAAAGAAAAGCTGAGTTACTTTTGAGTATGATAAAAGACAACGATAATTTAACTTGGGACGAACAAGGAGTCGTATCATATAAAGGTACACGTATTCATGGTTCCAATATCATCGATCTTGTCAATGATGCGATACGTCAAAGAAAAGGCATTGAACTTAGAGGATGGAAAACGTTTTCAAAGGCATTACATGAAAGCAATATACCTCAAGAAGTTATTGGCAATTTGAACAGATGGAGATGGATACAAAAAGTTCATGATAAATCACCGAGTAAATCATTGAGCGAAGATGAAGAATCCCATGCAGAATCCTATGGGGATTCCGATCACATATTTCACACACCAAAAAGCGTACGAAAAAGTACTACGTTATCTCCTATAAAAAGAAGTATGAAAAGAATAAAAGAAAAATCTCCATACGTGAAACCTGAAGAAAGAGAACGATTGAAGCAATTCTATGTTAAAGAACTGCTAACTCCACCAAAGTCTATAAAAAAGACTCCGACCCGTAAAACACTTCAGTCATGGGAGTCATGGTAAAGTCTAAGCTTGATTATGTGTTAAGAAAGTTGTTTTATGATCCTAAAAGTACTGTCGCATTTAGTGGGATAAAGCAGTTGTATCACTCTGCGAAATCTGTTTTGAAAGGAATAAGATACGAAGATGTTCAAGATTGGTTGCAGGGTGAATCTACCTACACCTTACACAAACCGATTCGTCGTCGTTTCAAAAGACGAAGAACTATTGTAGGCGGTATAGATTATCAATGGCAGGCTGATTTGGCTAACATGCAACATTTAGCAAAACAAAATGACAATAAGAAATATTTACTTTGTGTGATTGATGTGTTTTCGAAATTTTCATGGGTTATCCCTATTCCAAATAAAACGGGAAAAACTTTGATTAAAGCATTTCAATCTATCGTTCAGAAATCGAAACGAAAACCTCTAGCACTTCAAACAGATAAAGGTTCGGAATTCAAAAACAAACCGTTTCAAGACTATTTGAAAAAGAATAAGATTCATTTCTTCACCACTGAAAATCCAGAGACAAAAGCAAGTATCGTTGAAAGATTTCAGCGAACTTTAAAAACGAGAATGTGGAAATACTTCACGTACAAGAAAACATGACGTTACATTGACGTATTGAATTCTTTAGTTAAGAATTACAATCATAGCTTTCACCGAAGTATAAAAACAGCACCTGCAATGGTAACGAAATTCAATGAGGCAGAAATTTCAAGAAATCTGTTTCCTAAATTACCGTTAATGATAAAAAAGCCAAAATTCAAAATTGGAGATCATGTTCGAATCAATAAAACAAAACGTACATTTGATAAGGGCTATTTACCGAATTGGACGCAAGAAATATTTGAAATCAGTCATGTCAACAAAACATTTTCACCTATTACCTATAAAATAAAAGATCTACTGGGAGAGAAAATTTTGGGAACTTATTATGAACATGAACTTCAATTAATAAAAGATGATGATATTTATGAGATTGACTCAGTTCTTGATAGACGTACAAGACGTGAGGGTAAAAAATTAATCAAAGAAATAAAAGTCAATTGGAAAGGTTATCCAAAGAAATTTCAAAGTTGGATACCAGAATCCTATTTGGTGTAATCCCATTTAGTGTCTTGAAAGAAATCTTGAAATCTTGTAGATAAAAAAAAGCTTACAGAAAATTTGTGAACGATAAAAAACCCAGTACACTTATGATGGATTCTCAGTCAAACATTGAGTGTGGAACAGAGAACTCTGGAACAGAAAAGTTAGGAATAGAAAGTACTAGTAAGAACTACAATTGCTGTGGAAATCGTGTCCCAAAGAATCAGTTCACCTATATTTCACAGATTATAGTCATTTACGCGATTATAGCAACCTCAATAGTACATTTAAGTATTCAAAGTCAAGATCGTGAATTGTGGTTGATACTGTTAAGCAGTTCGCTTGGATATATTCTTCCATCGCCAGGGTTAAAATTCAGCAAATCAGCACAAAAACAACCAGAGTTGATTGACAAAATCAGAGTGGGTTGACAGTAAAAATGATTCCATTTTATCTCACTTTACCTAGCGATAGTTCTATGGATCTTTATCCGAACAACACCCAATGCTGTTTTAACGTTCATTTACCAAAGACAGTTCATATTGACAAGGAAACTTGGGAGGTTGTACTAGTTCAGCTTATTACCCCCTCTCAGTTCTTAAACATAACTGCAGAAGAAGCACAGTTCGATCTTGTATCAACGGATAAGGAATTAGTCAAATTAATATCACAGTTAGATAAAAGAGGAGATAATATGCAAATAATCCCATTAAGACGAAATACTGGAAATGATATAATAAAATGGGCAGTTCGATTTACCTTTCCATTTGGGAATTATACTTCACCTGAACATCTTATAGAGACAATCGATGATGTGATTCAAACCACTATAGGTCCTGCTCTTCGTAAGAAATCGGCGGGTATATTCATTACTTATTCACCTTCATCGAAACGTCCGAAAATTATATTTGATAATGTTATAAAAACAGGACTTAAATTACATCCATCGCTGTTTTTAAAACTGGGTGGATCACCAGAACTCAAACATAATGCATTTTCTCAGGGTGAAAATATTTTCAAGTACTTTAAATACAATCCAAACATTGATGCTGGCTACAATCACATATATATTTATTCAGCTATTGCTGAACACACTATAGTGGGTGATACACTTGCTCCCGTACTTCGTGTTCTACCTTTCAAAACATCCGATTTGATTGAAAATGGTTATGGTAGTCAACATACCAATCATGAAATTACAATACCGCATTATATCCCCGTTTCGAAATCCGATTTTGATCATATTCGCATTCAAATAACAGGGGATTTAGGTATACCGGTTCATTTCATTAGTGGTAAGACAATCGTTAAGTTGCATTTCAGACAACGTTCAACTGACAATCATTGAAAAATCATTAAAAATGCTGCCAGTTTATCGTGGTGTAAAACATCAGTATGGCTATGGATTAGGTTCGCTATTTAAATCGGCCATTAAAGCAGGGACTCCATTGCTTAAACCGTTGATTAAATCTAGTTTTAATGCTGTGAAAAAAGAAGGAATCAAACAAGGAATAGGTGCAGTAGAAGATATCCTTTTACGTGGTGAAAACCCCAGAAAAGTTGTAATTTCACGGGGAAAACAAATCGTTCATGATCTAGCAGAAAAGATAATACCAGGGATAAATAAAAGAAAATCACAGAAATCACATCATTCCCCCTCTCGCTTTCGCAGTGGTAAGATCATAAGACAAAGAGACAGACGGGCAAGGCCTCTTGATATATTTGATTGTAATATTTCGATTGGTATATTTGATTAATATATAAAAATGATGCAAAACGGTTCTTGTGAATGCAGTAAGTCAGAACTCGATGTTGTTTCTGTACCACCTACAATGACAACGATGCAAGAAAGTCAATGGATTGAACATTTCCCGATATCGTCTTTGTCAAACAATGCACCGATAGAATTCATCATACCACCTCAAACCGAACATTGGACAGATTTGTCACAATCGTATTTGTATGTCAGATACAAAATCGTTAAAGCTGACGGTAGTAATTTAGACGCCGCCTCCAATGTGGCCCCTGTAAACAACTTCCTGCACAGTATGTTTAGTAGTGTCGATTTGTATCTAAATAATAAACTAATCACCAGTAATTCAGACACCTACCCATACAGAGCGTATATCGAAAATCTTATGTCATATAATTCTGACAGCAAGTCTACGCATTTGAAAGCTGGTGCACTTTGGGTTGAAGACACCACTGATCATTTCAATTCACTTGACAACAATGGAGATAATAATGGTTTAAAAGAAAGAATGGGTCAAATCGAACAAAGTAAAACCGCCGAACTTTTTGGACGGCTGCATCTTGATCTGTTTCAACAAGAGAAATATTTACCTAATGGTATTGAAATCAGACTTAGATTAAACAGGTCTTCGCTGAACTTTTGTCTCACAGGGGGTACTGCTGCACCAGATCCAAAAATTGTACTGGAAACAGTCAGTCTTCATGTACGAAATGTCGAATTGTTGCCTGTTGTTGCAAATGATCTAAATCATGTTATTGCTCAGCAAAACATGAAAATCCCTATTCGTAGGGTTGAAGTAAAAACTTTTACCATCTCTACAGGCCTTCAGTCTAAAGTTGAAGATCATTTGTTTCAAGGACAACTTCCAAAACGTATTTTCATTGGAATGGTAGCAAATACTGATTATAATGGGGATTATACTAGAAACCCATTTCTCTTTCAACATTTCAATCTGTCAAAAATTGATGTATCATGTAATGGTCACAGTATTCATAATAGACCGTTCGAACCCAACTTTGAAGGAATATAATATCGAAAAACAACAGTCCTTTTCAGGACTAAAGAACTGAAAAAACAATGTTGGGACTCAGATTTGCTATATCACTGAGAGAAGAAGCAGAAAAAGTGAAATATTCCACTTCAAAGTGTATTTCTAATCGGAAAAATGACATTCACAACAGCTTCGAAAAACATATGATTGAAAAATTAAAAAATCTTATTGCCAATGAAGTTCGCAACCAGTGTTACGGCTGCCAAGTGGATCACCCTAGTCAAACACAGCATGACCTGTGTTTATTCAAGGATAGACAAGAACATACAGATATGTTCATAGAAAAAACCATGACGAAATTAAATCCATATGAAATCATGGAGAAATGGTATCCCGAATTAATGGAGATGAAACTCGATGAAAGTGACTATGTGGAAGCCTACAGATTATGGCGAAATATAAAACAAAACATTTTATCTGAATTCACGGAGTTGTGGTTACAATACTGGTGTGACAAAGTAAAACAATCCTGGGAAGAAAGTGATTAGAAAAAATGTATACTTCTGAAATTCAATACATATTGAATCACGGAACATGGATAAGAAATCTACAGGCAAAGGTCTGTGCAAAAGACCAGTTACCTCGACAAAAACCCGATCATGTGAAAGCCTACATTGTGAACACAGAGAAATCAAGCAACCCAGGAGAACATTGGGTAGCCGTGATATTCAACAATAGCGGGAATGTACTATACTTTGATCCCTACGGACTACCACCACTTGAACCAGAAATCATTGACTTTTTAGACAATCATTCTCATTCGTGGAGATACAATCGACAAACTCTTCAGAGTCCGCAGGGAAAGGTTTGCGGAATTTACTGTATCTTCGTATTGGATGCTGTCGCCAGAGGATACAATATACAGAAATATCTTCAACAGAAATTCTTCTCAACAGGACATCGGCGAAACGATCGACTTGTATCATTATGGTTCAATCAGCAGTATGGAATTCTATTCAATAAAAAGCACAGAGAGACTTCTCCCCACAAACAGTATATATAAATGTATAACAGAACTTTATCTATGTGTTTTTTGCTGTAAATATGTTCATTGCTCAGTTCATTGTTCAGGTCTGTTCAAATAAAAGTTGTAAATATGTTCATTATCCAGTTCTGTTCAAATAAAAGTTAAACTGTTTAAATGGTGTTTTTCTCATTCTTTTTTACCACAAAGATAATTCCTCCACAAAAGATCAGACTTGGAAAAAATGTAGATAGATCATACAGTACATTATGTTCTATATACATGCTCTCACCTACGTTCGTGCTCCTAATTTCCGACGCAAAAGTAGGTCAATCCCCCTACTAAGCTATAAAAACCAGTAAATTTCTTTATGTATCATCTCATTTTCACGATGGGGTTGGACGAATTCTGCTGTGGGTTATTTGGTAGAAGTCGAAGGAACGAGGAGAGGAGAAAACGTCAGAAGACAAAGACAGTGGTTGAGTTCTCTGCAACCCGAGGGAATATCCCTTATACCCAGAACCCAACACCTAATTTCTACCCCGATCTTTGGGTTATGCCAATTGATGACCCAATCTTTGGCGAGTCTGCGCTATCCACTGGGCAATAAGGTGGTGACGAAAAAGAGGTTTAGAGCCCTCTATCTTTTTTCTGAATTTGGAATTAACTTGGTCGGATGGGTAATTCAATTCCAATCCAGAGAATGGTGAAAAACAGTCCTTTTCAGGGCTAACACTCATCCCAGAAAGTTCTATCTTCGAGACTTGTCAATTTTTACGATTGAGTACTACCCCAAGAGTTACATTCCAAAACGATATACTCAAAAAAGACTAAGTCCAACATGACGAATGTATGATATGAATTTGTGCTATAAACTGTGTCTGACCAACTCAGAGGATAGCGTATAGCATAAACCGAAGCATAGTCTGTCTGACTAATTCATTCCCCAATGATAATAGAAAAAACTAAATCCTACAGAGCCTTTACCTGAGGAGACATATACAGTATATAGATCCTATCGTGGAAAAAAAGACTAAGCCCAACACGCTAATAGAGACAGTCTAAAACGAACAAAGATGGAGAAAAAAAAAAAAGACTACGTCCAACAATAATAGAAAATGGCTAAGTTGAACGAAAGCAGAGAAGTGGCTAAGTCCTACAGACGGTGGCACATCTCACAGAATAAAGACGGAGAAAAAAGACTAAGTCCAAAACGGTGACAGAGAAATGGCTCAGTCCTACAGAGGTGGAAGAGGACGGAGGAAAAAGACTAAGTCCAACGATGGTCTTTGCCTGAGCCGTGTCATTACGCCCCATTTCTACCAGATCATGACTCATAAACACCCGACCGCGACATGTCTGAATCATATCATTACGGCCTGTGTGCGCGCGTGCGCAGCTGCATTAAGACCCCTTTTTACAGAGATAGTTAAAAAGGGGCTCTGGCCGTGGCATGGGGGGGGCAAGGCCCACTTCCGGTTTGCCCATTTTGGACGTTTTTTGGGGGGAAGTTGTCCCGCTGCTACCCTAGTTCAGTTTTCAGGGAGAGTGATTTATTTTGATGCTTATAGTTTTTCTCAGATATCTAATATAAAGTAAGGTTTCTATCATTCAGTTTTTTGTTCCAGCACTTTACCTTTCACGCCATTTAGAAAACCTGTATGTATTCAGTGACATTATCTTTGCATTTGAAAAAAGATATGGGTGGTTTTTTTTTCTATACAGGGGTGGGGGTGGGGGTATTTTTTTACATGTAAGTTTATTGCCATACAGACTTTTTATGTTGTATGTCTCTGTCAGTGCCAGTTAGGTGCTTGATACATCTTTTTAACTCTTTACGAAACGACAAATCTTTTGACTGGACCAAGTCAAAATTAAAGGGTATTGCAAAAACAAATTGAATGTAGCTTAATTGATTAAATTTGTCTTTAATAGGGTAGGAAATATTGTGGGAAAAGGATAAAATGTAGGTTGATATCATTTTCTCCTTTTCCCACAATATTTTCAAAAGGCTACTCTTTCAGGGTCATTAAAACTCAGAATTGTGTAGTAAAGGCTTAAAAGCCAGTGGAGCAATACAGGCCATCATTGCCCTCTTGTTATTCTTTAAACTTTTTTCTACCACCTTAATGGACAAACTTACTAAGTGTGTATTTAAGTCAGAATATTCAAATCTACTTTATAAAAACAGTTTACAGGCATGCTCTGACAAAAGGGGCTTAATGCATCTCTGTGATGCATTATACCAAGCAAGTTATCACATAATCATTACCCACAAAATCCATTTAGTCCACCAATCAACTGAATCATGAGGTAGGTGAGTCCTTCGACATGCAGAAAATTTGCAAATTGCAAAGAATTGGATATGTAGAAAATTTACAAATTCAGCAAGGCTGACTTTGGTCAATGCTATTTGCATATGTATTAAGCCCCCTTTTCACAAAACAGGCTCTTTTATTTCTGAAGACATTGCCTCAATCTTTCAGAGGATCTTACATTTGTTTGCTATTGAGATGAAATTTGATTGAACAAGTCTAGGAAAATGTGATTGAGCAAGCCTTTGGCTAGCTTAGTAAAACTTTTCTGGAGGGTAATATCTCAATAGCAAACAACGTCAGATTCTTATTTTTACAGAACGGTATCTGAAGAATTGCATGTTTAACCCTTTACTACACAATCCTGACTTTTAATGACCCAGAAGGAGGCGGCTTTCAAAAACACTACAGGAGAAGGATAAAATGCTTGTAACATGCATTTTCTTCTTTTCCCACAATGTTTTCTAGTCCTTTAAAGACAAACTCCATCATTTGACCAACATTTCTTTTGTGGCCTGTCAGTTTTGACATTTTGTCGTATATCAAAGGTATAATCACTAGATGTGTGCTTTACCTACAATTATAACATACGAGGGTTGTCCTCAAAATTTGCGGAATTGTGCATTTTTACATCAAATTTTGAGAATTACGAAAAACCAAACACCTTGTTAGAAAGAGAATTTAAATCTGAATAAACTGATGGTAAATATAGTTATATGTAAAAGTGAGTTTACATTTGAATATCAAAAGACTATACCACCACCAGTTTGCTGCATGCTGACGTCAATGTCGACTTGAAATGCCACTCATGGCTAAAGTCAATATTGCAGTTGACTTTCTCCATATAGTCCCAGCCGCTGGCCACACACTTCAAGCTCATCCGTAAGAATCTTATGTACTGCTGTTCTCGAAATGCTGATTTTATCTGCTATTGCATGGGCTGTCAGGCGTACATAGATCTTTTTTCACCATATTACAAGCACAGTCTTTATTTGTGGTCATCACAACAGATGGCCTTCCTGGTCACTCATCTTCTCCTACCAATGAAGAATCATTTATGCCACTTAAAGGTGAATGTCTTTCCACATTTTTGCAAAGTAGCCAATCCTTTGACCATTTGCAGGGTTTCAGACGGAGACTTCTTTAACTCTTTACTACACAATCACGAGTTTTAACGACCCTAAGGCATAGGCATTTTGAAAACATTTTGGGAACAGGAGAAAATGCTGGTAAACAGCATTTTCTTCTTTTCCCAAAATATTTTCTCCCTTTCCAAAGGTAAATTTCCAGTTTTGAGTTACATTTATTTTGTAGTCTGCAAATGCTTTGATTTTTGACTGGTCTAAAATTGTGTCATTTGGTAAAGAGTTAAACTGAGGCAAAACTTTATTACACTTCGTAATACATGTACCATGTTTCCATTTGACTCCATGATGCTTGATATTCCCTGTTACCAATCACTTTCAAAATTTTCCTAGAAACTTTAACCCTGTACGCACAATGCTGCCTTTTAACAACCCTGGGAAAGAAGCCTGTTGAAAACATTGTGGGAAAAGGAGAAAATGCTGGTAACCAGCATTTTCTCCTTTTCCCACAATGTTTTCTACCCTATCAAATAAGAATTTCACCATCTGTGCCACACTGAAATTGTCATCTGCAAATGCTTTCAATTTGGACAAGGCTAAAATTTTGTCGTCTTGTAAAAGGTTAAAACTTAGAGTAACATCCACAAATTTATAGGAAATGACATCAGAACATCACCTTAACGCCACATAGTTTCATGGCATTTATTGACCATTGATGCCTATGTTATGAGCTTTATTAAAGACTCCGGTTTAATTGAATTTATGACCTTCGTCAAAATTTGTGCAATGTCCATGTTGCTATGGAAATGAATATGCTCTTAGTTGGTTTCATACTCTCAGTTAATGTCACATATCTGTAGTATATATAAATTGCTTAACTCTTTACCAAACGACAAAATTTTAGACTGGCCCAAATTGAAAGCATTTGCAGATGACAAAATAAATGTGGCGGAAATATTGGAACGGGTAGAAAACAATGTGGGAAATCGAGAAAATACTGGTTACCAGCATTTTCTCTTTTTCCCACAATGTTTTCAAAATGCTTCGTTCTCAGGGTCGTTAAAAGTCGGGATCAGTTTGTATCGAACATCCAATTCGTTTGTCATACAGAGTGGTGTTCAGGTACTGTCTAACTCAAGACTCAAGCGAGGTAGTGCTCCATCCTGCGGGAAAAAAGAAACAGGATTATTCTAAGAAAACTTCATGATTTAACTTTTAAATGGTACCAATTTCATCTGGCTATGATTTGTAGTCCATGATATACAAGTACCTGAAATATGACACATACTTTTGGAATGCCCTGTACATGTATCTTTTTTTGTTTTTTCTCTTAAATAGGAGTGAAGAGTAACATCCTTAACTCTTTACTACACAAGGAAAGTTTGGACTCATCCAAATCCAGAGCACTTACAATAGGACGTATTAATATTGGCTCAAATGTTAAAATTTGTCTGTGACAGGGAGGAAAACACTATAGGAAAAGAAGAAAATGCTGATTACTTGCATTTTACCTTTCCCACAATGTTTTGAAAACCCTTCTCATCGAGGGTCTTTAAAACTTGGGATTCTGATATATCAGTTTTCTCCCTGAAAACAAAGTGTTGCTCAAAATCTAGTTTTATGTTCCTTGAACTTGCCCTGTACCAGCCGACAAATTTTTGGAGCCGTCCAAATTGAAAGAAGTTGCAGACGACAATTTAAGAGTTGCTTGAATTATAAAATATGTCTTCTAAAGGGTAGAAAACATTCTGGGAAAAGGAGAAAATGCTGGTTACCAGCATTTTCTCCTTTTCCCAGAATGTTTTCAAAGGCTTTCTTTTCTAGGGTCATTCAAACTTTGGATTGCGTGGTAAATTGTTAGGGGTTGACATAAGCTGTGTACAGTTTTGATTTTGTTTTGTTTTCAGTGACCATTACTGTTAACACAGATTATGTGGCAGATATGGATGTGATTTTCACATTTTACTACACAGATGCAGAAGATGAAACCCTCGATTACAATTACACAGACATTTCAACGATAAATAATTTATTTGACTTCGATTCTAAGGGCAATTTTAATGGTGAGTTCATTAATGAGCCAGTGAGATGGGGCTTTATGCATCTGCAAAAAGTATTGACTCAGGTCAGTCTGCGCATTCCGCACAGGCTGACCTGGGCCAAAATATTTTGATATTGGTCAATTTTCTGCAGGTCCAAGGACCAGTTTACCTGATAATTCAGTAGTTTATTAGACAAAATGGATTTTAAGGATCCATGATCATGCGATGTCTTGCTTGGTATCATGCATCTTAGAGATGCATTAAGCCCCCTTTTCCTAGAGCATGGTGTATTTATTTGCATGGTGTTTTACACCATTTTCAACGTTATTTTAGTTGTTTATTGCTGGGGGCCAATGCACCTGTCCGTGCTCTCCTGGAGTTTTCACCAGGGTTGGTATTCTCCAGCCATGCTTAAGAACATTCTTTGTCCTATTCTCCAGAATTTTTAAAATTTGAAAGTAACACCACTTCTGATTGGCTAAACCAAATTCTGATTGGCTTAACCAAATGGTTTAGCCAATCAGCAGTTGTGTAACTCAAATTTTGAAAGTCTTGGAGAATAAGACTAAGAACATTCTTAAGTATGGCTGGTGAATATAGATGCTGGACATTTGTAACATAGTAGCATTCTTCAAAACAATATGCGAGCCTCAGCCCTTTACCACTGTAACAATCCTGAGTTTTAACGACCTTGAGGAAGAAACCTTTTAAATCATTGTAGAAAAAGAAGAAAATGCTGGTAATGGGCATTTTGTCCTTTCCCCACTGTGCTTTCTACCCTATCAGAGATAAATTCCATTGTTTGAGTCACATTTTTCATTGGCCCACACATTAGGCGTGAGTACTGGTGTAGTTCACAGGAAGCGGAATAGAGAGAGATTAGTAAAGTTATAAGAACTTGCTTCTCAATCGATGTAAAATAAATATGAGCCATGCTCTGTGAAAAGGGGTCTTAATACATCTGTGAAGAATATCGACACAGGCCAGCCTGCATAGTCTATGCAGGCTGACCTGGGCCAAAACTTTTCACTATTGGTCAATTTTTTGTATGTCACAGGACGATTCTTAGGATTCCTTACTGTGGTGTCTTGCTTGGTAGGCTGCATCATGGAGATGCATCAAGCCCTCTTTTGCCAGAGCATGGCTCATATGTTTTAAGTAAATGAACTATGCTCTGTGAAAAAGGAGCTTAATGTATCTGCGAAAAGTATCGGCCCAGATCAGCTGACCCGGGCTGAAACTTTTCGCTATTGGTGAGTTTTCTGAATGTCAAAGGACCAGTCTATTGTATGATTCACTCAGTTGTTAGACAAAATGGATCTTATGGATCCATGATCATGTGATGACTTGCATGGTATCATGCATCACGGAGATGCATTACGCCCACTTTTGCCAGTGCATGGCTCAAATATATTTGCAAGCAAACATCTGATACTACAACAAGCCCCATGTATTATCTCCAGTAACATAACAAACAGCACTCTGGGTATGTTAACCCTTATCCTGCTAAATAAGTGAATTAAAACTAAAGCCAATGGTAAAAACCCTAATAATGTTATTTCAAACTCTTTTTTTTTAGAAAAATATCTCCTTATCAGACAGTGTAGATCCAAGATCAGAATGCACATTTTGTGCAGTCTGATCTTGATGTACACTGTCTGCAAAAGGTCAGTGAGTAACGCTTAGCAGCCTGAAGGGCAACTGATGACAAGGATAAGTAAATGAAAATCAATCAGCCAGTGCTACAACCATTTGCTCTCGTTCCCCTTATGATGGTCATTGCATAGAGGATAATTTGTTTTTTTTTGTAAAAGATCGAAATGTATTTCATTGAGTGAACATATCGGTAATATTTTCACGAGTGGCACAGCCATGAGTGAAAATATTACCTATGATGTTCACAAGATGAAATAAATTTTGATCTTTCACCGAAAAAAAAACAAATATTCTGTTTATTTCATGCTTTTAACCCCTTTTTTATTGGTACTTACATTAAAATCCAGTACAGTTTTTTCGGTAATTTCCCCCTCACATAGAAATGATAATATGTGAAGTGCGAGAAATTTAAGGTAAAATTAATGTACATAAATTGTGTCATATTTCTCTCTAGTTGAATGGCATGCGCTGCTTACCTAAGTAACTACTGCGCAGGAACTATTTCAATTGAAGAGTTAGATAGTATGAAAACGGTATTTTCACTGGTTGTAACCATGAAATAACAAACCATAATCCACTATTATTTCTCGATAAAGTACCAAAAAGCATGAAATAAAATAGGATATCTTCCTTTCTCACCATTTAGCATTGTTTAAGCAAAGAGAAGAATATTCTGCAAAGTACTGGTAAAGGAGCTCCAGGAAAGTATGGATAGGTGTACTTTGCTGCTGCGATATACTGTAACTGAGATATCGTTGAAAACTGCATTTAACACAATACAATAAAAAAATCCTAGTCCCCTTGTGGTTTCAAAAGCTAGCAGTGGTTCCTTTTCATACATTTTCCCCTAGTAAGCCATTGAAAACTGTGGTAGAATGAGTAATATTTGCACAGTAATAGGTTAACTATATGTAAAGGCAGATTATTTTGAGCCATGTTCTCAGAAATAGGGGGCTTGATGTATGTGCAAAAAGCATTGATCCATGTCAGCCTGCGCAGGCCGACATGGGCTGAACATTTTTTTTTAGTAAATTGTCTGTATGTGGGAGGACCATAATTCTACCCCTAGATCCAGTTGATTGTTAGACAAAATGGATTTCATGGATCCATAATTATCATGATGTCTTGCTTGGTATTATGAATCACAGAGATAGATTACATTAAACCCCTATTGCCAGAGGAAGGCTCAGTTGTAAATGAGCCATGCTCTGGCAAAAGAGGGCGTAATGCATCTCTGTTATGCATTATACCAAGCAAGATATCACCTAATTGTGGATCCATAAAATCCATTTTGACAAACAATCAACTAATCATGAGGTAGAATTAGATTGTTCTTTGACATGCAGATAATTTGAAGATAGTGAAAAGTTTAGGACTGCGCAGCCCCCTTTTCACAGAGCATGGCTCATGTATTTCTTTTACAGATAATCCTGCAAATGTAACTGCCCTGGTTCATCAAAGGGACCTTGGCAATGCCACTTATACGATCTATGTGTGTGGAACAGAGAGAAGAAACACCGTATGTGGGAATCTCACCATACAACAGAGAGGTTGGTCAAAGTTGTCTACTTGTGCCAAAATGTTTTATCATAACTTAGCCGTGTGATATATACAGTAAATGTGCGGGGAACAGAGCCAAGAAACATTATATGGTGTGCAACACATGAAAAGGGGCCTTCAGACATTATGCGTAAAAGTGTGTCATCCCAGATCAGCCTGTGCAGTCTGTGACTAATCCGAGACGACACTTCTCATTTTTGTGTGATTTTCTGTTTCATGAAAGTCTGGTGTATGAAAAAATCTTATGTAGTCGTAAAATGCCGTTTTGGATTAGCCTGTGCAGACTGCACATGCTAATCTGGGACAACATTTTATGCAAATGTCCGAAGGTCTCATTTCACATGTTGCGGGCCATATGCGGGAACCCACAATACAACAGAGGAGTTTGCCAATAGTCTACTTTTGTCACAATGTTTTGTTCACAATTTGGATATGTGATATTTGCACTCTATGAGTGTGAAACAGAAGAGAAAAATTAAAAAAAAACCATTCTAACATGACATTCTAACATGACACTTGAATTTGGCTCTATAGGCACAATGCAACGGAAGCATGGTAAAATCGACATCAATCTATATAAAGCGATGTCATTTGATAAAGTAAGTCACCCATGGATGTTACATGTCTCTGCCCTCAGATATTCTATCAGTGGAAGTCACTTGACATAAATCTTTTTCCACCACTAGACCAAGGAGAAAGGAACAACTCAAGGATTTACCGATATTTACATTTTTCTTATAAAAGTCGGCAATGATGGAAATGTTTGAAATGTTACCAGTAATCATTTGTTAATAAAGTGTCTTTTCATGTTGATGATTAATTAACATCAAAATCGGCTGTTGATCTTGCATTGGAAATGAGATTGGGAGTTAGTGGGGTAATCTGCAGAGCATTTGAGGCACCTGTGACTCTAATGTAGTTATGTGGACACATTCCTTCTTCTTTGTCATTTGAGAGAGAAAAAATAAAATGGTAAAATGGTGTATTTTTTTTTTTTTTTTTTGTTTGATACCTAAGATTTTATTGAAATTTTTATTTTTATAATTACCAGCTGGGCAGTGGAGTTTTGTTTTAGTTAGTAACTAGAATAGCCATGATTCAGGGGAATTAATCCGTGTCAGCTGTTGTATAAGTATGAACTTATTTTCCTTTGATCAAGAGTTGGTCATGTTAGAATTTAAAAAATCTTCTCTCTTTTGTGATTTATCACTCAATAAACCACAGTTGTGAGTTTTGAGGCCCAATGAATAAACCACCTGGGCTATAGCCCTAATGGATTATTTATTGTGCCTCATAACTAACATTCATAGTTTATTAAATGATAAACCACAATAAAAAGAAGATTATTTCTTAATTATATGTGGGAACTTCACCTTTCAACAGCAGGGTTGGTCAACATTGTTTTTTTCACAACTTGGCTGTGTGATTATATTGTCCATGTTTTTTGGAGCATAGACATGATACACTGCAATGTAAGGACCTCACCATACAACAGATAGGTTGGTCAGTATTGTCATATTATGTATCAGTGTTTTTTGTTACAGCTTGGCAATGGGGTCTACACACTATATGTGTGGGACAGAGAGGAAATGATTACATCTGTTCATTTCAGATTTCTGTGGGCCATCTCCCACCTGCACAGATCAGACGACCACGGTCATGGATCAGATTGGACCTGGAACTACACTGTTCAGTATCAATGTATCTAATCCAGGATCTTTTTCCAGTCTTAGTTATTCCATTGCTTCCAACGATATCCTACTTTTTGATGTGGACGTTACAGGTAATTGGTGTGTAAAACATGGAAAAAGGGCCTTTGGACATAATATGCATAAGTGTGTCATCCCAGATCAACCTGTGCAGTCTGAGACTAATCCGAGACAACACTTTCCATTCTTATGTGATTTTCTGTTTCATGGAAGTCCAGTGTATGAGAAAATCATATGTAGTCATAAAGTGCAGTCTCGGATTAGCCTGCAGGGACTGCTCAGGCTAACCCGGGACAACTTTTTACACAAATGTCCGAAGGCCTCATTTCGCATGTTGCGTGCCAATTGATAATCTTTCAGTCTAATTGTTATAAGTACTTGAATTGTGGCATTGTTTGTTTGCCTGTTTACCGGATTACTTTTTTTTTTTTTCTGGATTCAAGCATTTAAAGATTACAAATTAAATGTGGCCCAAATGACAGGATGTAGCAAAAATGATAGTATTAAGGAAAAAATGCTGATAACCAGCATTTACACCTTTTTCTGCTATGCTTTCAAAAGCTTTCTTCTTTAGAGTTTTCAGCTCACCTGAGCCAAAAGTGCTCAAGGTGAGATTTAGTGATTGTGCTGTGACCGTCTTTTGTCATCCGTTACCCAAGCATCAACAATTACCTTGTGTGCACTTTAGAGGCCACATTTTCAATCTGATACTCATGAAACTTTGTCAGAATCTTTGACTTGATAAAATCTTTGACATGTTTGAAAATAAGGTCATGATGGTTTAAAAAGTAGGTCAATGGGCCAAATCTTAGAAAAACATTGTGTGCACTCTAGAGGCCACATTTTCAGCCCAATACTCATGAAACTTGGTCAGAGTGTTTGTCTTGATAGCATCTTGGACAAGTACGAAATTGGGTCACATCAGGTCGAAAATAGGTCACTATGCAAAACTTTAGAAAAACAGTGTGAGCACTCTTAAGGCCATATTTTCAGCCTGATACTTATCAGACATTGTCAGATTGTTTGTCTTGATTATATCTCACACAAGTTTGAAATTTGATCATGTCTGGTCAAGAAGTAGGTCACTGGGCCAAATCATAGAAAAGCCTTGTGTGCACTCTAGAGACATCATTTTCAGTCCCATACTTAAGAAACTTGATCAGAATGTTTGTTTTGATGATATCTCTCACAGGTATGAAATAGGTTCATGTCAGGTCAAAAAGTAAGTAATTGGGCTAAATCTTAGAAAAACCTTGTGAGCACTCTAGAGGCTACATTTTCAGTCAGATACTCATGAAACTTGGTTAGAATATTCGTCTTTATGATATCCCTGATATGTTTGAAATTGGGTCATGTCAGGTCAAAAAGTAGGTCACTGGCCAAATCTTAGTAAAACCTTGTGTGTACTTTGATCCTTCATTAGATACAAAAGATCTCAAATACTTGATACTGGAGACATTCTCAAGCTTATGATATTTAATCTTGATAACTGATGTGAAGTAGCTGTTGGTCATGACTTGTTTTCTTGCCGCTAATTTCCATGCTATATTCTAAGGAGGCTGTATCCAGATGGTTTACTAAATTTACCAGCTCCTGCTCCTGTCCAGCCACACCGTCTGTGTGATCTGTAAAACTTGTATTTGTAGACGTTCTTCCTCCAATGCGTACAATTCCTTTGTCATGTTCAACGGCTTCACTCGTAATTCTTCCAAGGAACAAATTCTACCTCAGGGTCGTTTAAGCACTGGATTGTTTGGCAAAGGGTTGATGGTACTTCTTTTGCAGTATATACCAGCTTTTTTTTCCCTTGAAATGCTGATTTTAACCTTTTCCCACACAATCTTGAGTTTTAACAACCCTGACAAAGAGGCCTTTTGAAAATATAGTGGGAAAAGAAGAAAGTGCTGGTAAACAGCAATTTCTCCTTTTTCCACAATGTTTTCTAACCTATCAAAGACATATTACATCATTTGGCCACTTGGAAACAAGTCTGCAATTGCTTTCAGTTTGGACAAGTCTACATTTTTGTCGTATGGCAAAGTATTAAACCACTGACTATAAAAAAAAAACAGAATTCATTCTCTATATTAATTGGCATTGAATGAGGTTTATGTGACAGAAACTACTGAGAGTGAGAGAGCAGTTGGGAGTGTAGAACAAGATCAGAATGCACATTTGCGCTGTCTGATCTTTCTTTGCACTCTCCACAAGATACATTTATAGGATAAGAGTTAAGCCATTACCATGCAATCACAAGTTTTCAAGACCTTCAGAAAGTAGGCTTTTGAAAACATTGTGGAAAAAGAAGAAAATCCTGGTCACCAGCATTTTCTTCTTTTTCCACAATGTTTTCTACCATTTCAAAGACAAAAGTCATGTTTTTAGCTACAATGAATTTGTCGTCTGCAAATGCTTTGAATTTGGACAAGCCTGGTATTTTGTTGTGTGGTACAGAGTTAGTATTAATTTTTTATTGCAGGCACTGTACGTACTGTATTGACATTACCAATCAAATCACCACCAAATCCCACAAGCTATTCTATCACTGCCTATGTGTACGATTCAGCAGCTTGTCAAATAGGAGTCTGTCATCTGGGTCTGAATGTCACATTCACAAACTTTGTAAGTATATGCACAGTGAAACCCACCCACAGGCCTCTTAATCTACATTGGTCTGTTATTCTTTCTCATTGAAGTTCAAAACAGGTATTACATTGTCTGTAGCCCCTGAAATTCACACTTTTTGTACATATCCTTGTGTAAATTAGTTCAAGTATCCATAAATTTCTTACTGCAAATTCATCATTGGCAGAAGCATATGAAAACGAATATTTTATCCAGAATTTAATCAAGAGAAACAGCCATGACAGCATGATTTAAGTAGCCTAAATTTTCATTGGTCAATAATCAGCAGATTTGTACATTGCCTCTATATTATTTATATAGAGTAATTATATATAATTCAAAGATAATAAGTCAGGAGATGATAATTAACATGCTGTTTCTATCAACAGAATCTGACAATCAAGTAAAGAAAATTTCAGTAATCCATGACAGACCAACAGAGCCTCCGTGGCCCATGACCTGACTTAACTCTTTACCAAACGACAAAATTTTAGACTAGTCCAAATTGAAAGCATTAGCTGACGACAAAATAAATGCAACTGAAAAGTTGAAATTTGTTTTGGGAAAGGTAGAAAACATTGTGGGAAAAGGAGAAAATGCTGGTCACCAGCATTTTCTCTTTTTTCCACAATGTTTTCAAAAGCCTTTTCTTTCAGGGTCGTTAAAACTCAGGATTGTGTGGCAAATGGTTAATAGCTACCTCTACTGTCTCTTTACCAAACAGCAACATTTTAGGCCTGTTCAAATAAACTGCATTTTGCAGACAACAAATTAAATGTGGCTCAAGTGATGCAGTTTTCATTTGAAAGGATAGAAAACCTTGTGGGAAAAGGCAAGAATGCTGGCTACCAGCATTTTCTTTTTTCTGACAGTGTTTTTAAAAGTCAACAGGTTTTAACTCTTTATCAAACAAAACTTTTTAACTCTTTACCAAACGGCAAAATTTTAGACTAGTCCAAACTGAAAGCATTTGTAGAAGACAAAATAAATGTGACTGAAAATTTGAAATTTGTTTTGGGGCAGGTAGAAAACATTGTGGGAAAAGGAGAAAATGCTGGTTGCCAGCATTTTTTCCTGTTCCCACAAAGTTTTCAAAAGGCTTCCTTCTCAAGGTCGTTAAAAGTCTGGATTGTGTGGTAAAGAGTTAAATTGTCTAAATTGAAAGTATAAATCCTGAGACAACAAATTAAATAATGCTCAAATACTGGATATGCATTTCAAACATTCTGGGAAAAGAAGAAAGTGGTGGTTATCAGAATTTTCTCCTTTTCCCGCAATGTGTTCAAAACCATCCTCCTGCAGCATTGTGTGGAAAAGTATAAATGTAGTGCATAATCCCAACAAAATGAAATAACAGTTCAATATTTCCAGAGTTTGATATGATCAACATGCTTTTTTAAGTGAGTTAGCAAATCTGATGACTGCACAGTTTTCAGAGATTCAAAGATTTTATTATATGCAAATCATTAACCCTTTACCAGATGACAAAAGTATAGCTTTGTCCAAATTGAAAGAATTCGCATACAACAGTTTACAATAGGCATATCATCTGCAAATGTTTCAAGATTGGCTAAGTTTAAAATTTTGCCATCCACTAAAGGGTTAACATCTGTGCATGTGGTAGTATTGTGAAAGATTTAGAATGACTCATAAGACTGACCTTAAAATATTCTATGCTTTGAATTACCCAAACAACATTTTTTTAGGTGGGTAGGTAGCAGGTACTTTTTTTACAACACTAATGCCATTTTTATTTTATAAATCTAATAGATGGAAAATTGAATTATACGAGTGCTTAATGCTAACCTGTGAAGCGTGCCTTATCAAGAGAAATTTTGCAATATGGCCATTTCTTCTGGATGGTATTCGTTAGAATAGAAAATGCTTTTGTAGAACCTGTAATCCTGCCTTCTGACTTCATTTTCACTGCTACCTGCCATCTAGATCAATGCTTACATTGTTAAAGTCTAAACTGAAATTTTATCATAGGTGCTTCGTGTAAACTGCTCTATAGCAAAGGGTCTAGACAACACCAATATTGTGGAAAGTTTTTTTGCAATTGTCAAAGCAACTTTCTTTGTATCATAATCTGTTAAGATGTCGAAAAATCAAACTATATGTATTTGTTAGAAAACTTTCCGACTGAATTGTTAATGACAGTTTGTTCACTTATCCTCATCCCAAGATTACCGAAACACAAAACGTAATGTGCGAATCTTCAACAATCTTTCTGTTGGCTATATTGTTATAGCAATAAAATCCGAAGTGCTCCGAAAAGAAAAACTACCTAAAAGATTGAGTGGAAATGACTTTAGATATGGGAAAGGAAAATAACTTGGTGAACACATTTTGCTGGGAAAAAAAATGGCCACCTGAAAGCAAAAAAAAAAAGATGAGTCGAGGTGATTTTCATTGGTCGGTCAGTTACCACTATTATAGAATTTTTTAAGTCAGCCTAAGCACATTTTTAAAGAGGGTCTTCTTGAATTCAAAATCAGTTGAGTCATGTTCTGAAAAAAAGGGTTTAATGCATCTCCACGATGTGTTATACCAAGCAAGCCATAATCATGGATCCATTAAATCCATTTTGTCTCACCACCAACTGAATCTGGAGGTAGAATGGTCCTTTGACATCCAGAAAATGTAACAGTGGCAAAAAAATTTTAACCCAGGTCAGCTTGTGCAGACTCTGCAGGCTGATCTTGGTGCCTATTTTCCACAAAGGATTATTCAGGTACATCAAGAATTGTCTGACTGTTCCAAATTTTATAGAATATAACCATAGACAATGTGGATGGAGTAACTAAAAATCTCCATGAAGACACGCTGGTTCAAAAAACCTTACTGACAATAAATACATCCGATGAAAATACAGTCGATGGTGTCACATGTGTGATTGACGAAGCCAACTCGGTTCCTGCCAACAATGGGAAGTTCCTTACTAAAGAAACAAGCTCTGATAGTAATGGTAAGTTGTTTTTCTCTGCAAACCTATTAGTTTAACCCTGTACCACACAATCCCATGATTTAATAACCATTAGGAAGGATTTTGAAAACATGTTGGAAATAGAAGAAAATGCTGGTGACAGCATTGTCTCCTTTTTCCAAATTGTTTTCTATCCTTTGCAAGACAAATCTCACCATTTGAGTCACATTTTATACTTCACCTGCAAATGCTTTCAATTCAGACAAATATATTAAGATTTTGTCCTCTTGTTACAAGTTAATCAACCTTCAAAACATGACTATTTTCCAAAAATATTTTCCGAGCAACATGTCTCTATATTACAAATGGAATATCACAACAGTCTGCATTTCTGTGTGGTTGAATCAGGTGGAGTTGCGTGTTTTAAAAGGTTCATATCAGATAAGACCAAATCTGGAATCCTATGTAAACCTTTTACACAGGGAACAAAACCTGATCCGACCATCGTGATGTTCTTTTTATTACATACCTCTTCTTTATTTCTGGAACAAAAATCACAAAGCAAATTGAAAAAAAAAAGAAAGCTGCACAATTTTGGGATTTGAAAGCAAGTGCCAAACATGAATAGACTACATACATGTAACAATGTTACTCGGAGTACAAGTCATGCGTGATATGGCAAAACCTACACAGACTACATGCATGATACAGAAAATGTATTCTGGTGTGTTGTATATGTGATTTTCGGAGTAGCTGAATGTGCTGGTTTTTTACCTACGGGTACTTCTTGGTACTGATAAAGAATGAATAGATGGTAATTTGCGATGTTTATGTTTATTTGGCAGACCTGGTATATTTGCTCATACATTTATCAAACCACAATAAACAAGCGTCGCTTCTGCTAATCGGTACCTGGGGTCTTGATTCATACCATACCAGAATAATGTAGTAGAGAATTATTCTTCTCTTGTGCTATTTTGAAATTTAATATTTTTGCAAGTCTTACCGAATAAACAAATATCGCTCTTCTCTAAACAAAAAAGAGGCAGTTGCTCGTGAGGTTACTTTTCATTATTTACTTCATGTTGAGCCACAAAAGAATTTCAAACTTTCTATATTCATATTTCAGTAGTTTTTCAAAGATAATTCTTAATGATAATGTCCATGATTTAGTCAGATCATTTATAGATATGTGATTGTTATGTCTAAAATAAAGGTATAGGTGTTTTTAGCTCACCTGAACACAAAGTGCTCAAGTGAGCTTTTGTGATTATGCTGTGTCCATCATGTGTCTTCTGTCATTCGTCATCCAGGTGTCAGCAGTTACCTTGTGTGTACCCAAGAGGCCACAATTTCCGTCGAATGCTTATGAAACTTGGTCAGAATGTTTGTTTTGATAATATCTCGGATAAGCTTGAAATTGGGTCATAACAGAGCAAAAAGTAGGTCATCAGGTCAAAATTTAGCAAGACCTTGTGTGCACATTTTTAGTCCAACACTCAAGAAACTTGGTCAGAATATTTGTTTTTATGAATTCCTAGACAAGTTTGAAACTGGACCATGCCAGGTCAAAAAGTAGGTCACCAGATCAAATTTTAGAAAATCCTTGTGTGCATTTTAGATTTTGTTTTGTTTGTATTGGAGTTTAACGCCATTTTAACAGCTTAGGTCATATCATGGCGGTCAGCACTTTAGGGCCATAGGCCCTCTTCCTTTCCATGTTTCTTGTATTGACCTGTATCGGTCTTGAATTTTTTTTTTTTTTTTTATTTTTATGGATAAAAATTACCTGTTACCACACAATCCCAAGTTTTAACTTTCCTGCGTAATAAGGTTTTTGAAAACATTGTGTGAAAAGGAGAAAATGCTGGTCAACAGCATTTTCTCCTTTTCACACAATGTTTTCTTAATTTCTTCACTTTTTTTTCTAAGACAAAGTTAATTATTGTATCTAGATTTCTTTTTTGGATCTTCAAATGCTTTCAGTTTGGACCTGTCTAACATTTTGTTCCGTGGCAAAAGGTATTTATCGTTGCCACCCGATAATAATTTGCAGCAGGCAATGTTGAAAACATTCCTGCAAATAGAGATAATGAAATGAGCATGATTTGACGCATGAATATGTGTGAAAACATTGTTGCAAATGAAAATTAATGCCATTTTAACATTGTTTCTATTATTAGGCCTTGGCCAGTCCACCTACCCATACCTTCCTGGAGTTTCTGCTACCAGTACTTCACATAATATTCTTTCCAAGTGGCTGGCTGCTTTTCCACATAACCATCGTTGAAACAATGATTAGCGATCAAAGAGGAATGAATCCTGGCTTAATGACTTAGATCAGTCCTTTGAAAGAAATTTGCCAAGCTGGGGATTCAAACCAGTGACCCCCCATTCTCAAGTCCTGTGCACTACAGACTGCAAAACGGGGCTTGGCGGCAAATGAACAAATTGCGCACTCATTACACACTATTTCTCCTTTACACTGACCTGATGCAAGGTGTAAGGAAAATGGTCAGCAGGTGGGAATGTTTAGAATATACCTGGTTTGTATGTAAAACTATCAGTTCTCAATTTTTTTATGTTTTTTAAAGTTTATATTATAGCGAACAAAGAGAACCCACAATTTGACTATGATGTTGACCGAAAGTACATTGTGGCCGTGACTTGTAGCCAATATGACCGTCACAATAGATGAAAACGCCGTACCAGTGTTGTCTAATCTACCCTGTAAGTTGGTGACATTCATTAAAGATACATCTGGTTTTCAGCCAGTTTTTAGCCCATTTTATCTTTATTTTATCAAACTATAATTATTCTTGTATTTTCATGTCAAATGTTGCCCCTGATGGTTACCAGCTTGCATAGATTACGATGGATAGAAAATGCTTTTTTTTTAGGCCTTCAAAGAAATACATCTTGTGACATTTCTAGTTTAAAATCAAAGATCCCAAATGTCTGTATTCATCCCTTACACTGTATATATTGGTAATTTTTCTGTATTTACACACCTGACAAATTATGAACCATTGTACAGTCTTAACTCTTTACCACACAATACCCCTTTTAACGACCCTGTGAAAGAAGCCTTTTGAAAACATTGTGGGAAAAGGAGAAAATGCTGATAACCAGCATTTTCTCCTTTTCCCTCAATGTTTTCTACTCTTCCCAAAACAAATTTCAATGTTTCAATCATATTTATTTTGTCGTCTGCAAATGCTTTCAATTTGGACAGGTCTAAAATTTTGCTGTGTGGTAAAGAGTTAGCAAGCTGATGTAATATCATGAAACATTGTACAGTTTATCAAATTTTAACTGCTTTTTTTTTCTCTCTAGCAGTAAGGATGTATCTTTAAGTCTTTACAAAATGACAAAATTTCATACTTGCCCAAACTGAATGCAATTGAAGAGAACAAATTTAATGGGACCCCAAACCTTAAATTTGTCTTTGGAAGGGTAGAAAACATTGTGGGGAAAGGAGAAAAATGCTGGTTACCAATGTTTTCAAAGGTCTTTTTCCTCGGGGTCATTAAAATTTTGATTGTGTGGTAAAGGGTTAACCCTTTATCACACAATCCTGAGTTTAAACAACCCTGTGGAAAGAAAATTTTGAAAACATTAAGGTAAAAATGAAAAAAAATGCTGGTGACCAGCATTTTCAACTTTTCCCACAATATTTTCAAAAGACTTCATCTCTAGGATTGTCAAAAGACCTCTTGCACAAATTGAAAACATTTTCATACCGCAAATAATGTTCGGCTCAGATTTGCCTTGGAAAGGGGTTGAAAACATTCTTTGTACAGAAGAAAATGTTGTTTACTCCCTTTCCAACAATGTTTTCAAAAGTACTCAATCCCAAGTTTTAAGGATACTGAGAGACAAAGCCTTTGAAAATATTGTGCGAAAAGAAGAAATTGCTGGTAACCAGCATTTTCTTCTTTTCCTACAATGCTTTCTGCTTTTTGAAAGATTTGTCTGCAAGTACATTCAATTTATACAAGTCATATGTCTAAGGGTTTGGTAAAGGGTTAACATTTTTTTTTAGACTTGTGCAGATTCAAAGCATTTGCAGACAACAAATTAAATGATATTTAACTCTTTACCACACGATAAAATTTCAGACTAGTCCAAAATGAAAGCATTTGCAGACGACAAACAAATGTAACTGACAATTTGAAATTTGTTTTGGGAAAGGTAGAAAACATTGTGGAAAAAGGAATAAATGCTGGTTACCAGCATTTTCTCCTTTTCCCACAAATTGTTTTCAAAGGCTTCTTTCTCAGTGTCGATAAAAGTCGGGATTGTGTGGTGAAGAGTTAAAACATGAAATTTGTCTTGTCATAGTCTTGTCTTTGTCTGGAAATATCGCAAAAGTGGTATACAAAAAAACTTGTACATTTTTGTATTTGTCTGTCCTTATTGAGATTATCTCCCACAAACTCAGGCTCATTGTCAAGAGGGGGAACTCATACAGGGCAGGTAATTGTCAAAATCATTTAGACATAATTATGCTCCTTGTTTGATTAGGAATTTTCACTAAAAAAGTTACAGCCTTGGCACTCACATATGGTGCTTTTATTTTACATGTACGGGTGTCAGAAGATGACTTAGTGCACTGATAATCAGTTTAATGATAACTAAATATTATCTGTTTCAACATTTATTCTCAATATTTTTCACTATTTCAGCTGGGAACCCCATTTCTGTTGATCTGGCAACCGTGTTTTCTGGTGATTCTGTGTTTACCTTGATGGCAACTGATGAAGAAAATGATCCCCTTATGTATTTCTGTAATGTAACAGACACTCTAGTTCCTCTGCAATGTACCACAGGTATCGTTGGCATGACAACACAAAATCATTTATCTTATCTCGTTACTCCATGACACAATTGTCCAATATCAAAGCATTTGCAAGTTACAAAACCCATTACCGCACAATGCCGCCTTTTAACGACCCTGGGAAAGAAGCCTTTTGAAAACATGGTTGGAAAAGTAACCAGCATTTTCTCCTTTTCCCACAATGTTTTCTACCCTATCAAAGAAAAATTGCATCATTTGAGCTACATTGAAACTATTGTCTGCAAATGCTTTCAATTTAGACAGGGCTAAAATTTTGTTGTCTGGTAAAGGATTAAATGATGAAACAAATGTCTTTGAATGGGTAAAAATATTGTCGGAAAAGGAGAAAATACTGGTTACCAGTATTTTCTCTTTTTCATACAATGTGTTCAGAAGCCTTTTTTTTTGTCATGTTTGTCAACTTTGGGATTGTTTGGTAAAGTAATCAGTTTGAAGTATACATTATTACATTTGAAAGCATCATTGCAAAAGGAGAAATTGATTATTTCAAGGGAAGCAATAAAATCATCAGAGATTCTAATATATATGTTATTTATTTGAGCAAATTTCCATGCACTATTTTTTTAGTGTGTGATATTCCTGTCTGGCAACAACACCAATCAGTTTCCCACTACGTTTTCTACCCTTTTCCAGATAAATGTTATCAGTTGAACCCCTGTCATCTGAAAAAGAAAGATGGTTTTGAACTCCCATTTGTAATCAAAGATATACATCATTTATAAAATACAGTGGAACAGATAGGCTACAATCTGTTTTTCTGGACATTCCTGACTCTCTCAGTGTTTTCATTTTTTCAGCGGGAGTGGTATCTCTGCGTCGTAATGTCAGTTTGTCAGAGAATGGAACAGCCTATCAAGTGCTGATGTGTGTTGAGGAGCAAGTACATTCACATGTAGTGTGTGAAACCCTCTCTGTTCTATTTACATGTAAGTAGACCTACTGAGTACTGATGTGTGTTGAGGAGCAGGTCCATACACATGTAGAGTGTGAAACCCTCTCTGTTCTATTTACATATTAGTAGACTGACTGAGTACTGATGTGTGTTTGGGAGCCGGTCCATACACATGTAGTGTATGAAACCCTCTCTGTTCTATTTACATGTACATAGACCTACTTAGTACTGATGTGTGTGTAGGAGCAAGTACATAAACTGGTAGAGTGTGAAACCCCCTCTGTTCTGTATGCATGTAAGTATACCTACTGAGTGCTAATGTGTGTTGAAGAGCAGGTACATTCACATGTAGTGTGTGTAGCCTTCTCTGTTCTATTTACATGTAAGTAGACCTACTGAGTACTGATGTGTGTTGAGCAGTTACATAAACTGGTAGAGTGTGAAACTCTCTCTGTTTTGTTTAACATGTAAGTAGACCTACTGAGTACTGATGTGTGTTGAGCGAGTACATAAACTGGTAGAGTGTGAAACTCTCTCTGTTCTGTTAAACATGTAAGTAGACCTACTGAGTACTGATGTGTGTGTAGGAGCAGGTACATATTCATGTAGTGTGTGAAACTTTCTCTGTTCTGTCTAACATGTAAGTAGACCTACTGAGTACTGATGTGTGAGTAAGAGCAGGTACATACACATGTAGAGCGTGAACCCCTCTCTGTTCTATTTACATGTAAGTAGACCTACTGGGTACTGATGTGTGTTGAGGAGCAGGTACATAAACTGGTAGAGTGTGAAACCCTCTCTGTTTAACATGTAAGTAGACCTACTGAGTACTGATGTGTGTGTAGGAGCAGGTACATATCATGTAGTGTGTGAAACTTTCTCTGTTCTGTCTAACATGTAAGTAGACCTACTGAGTACTGATGTGTGTGTAGGAGCAGGTACATACAAATGTAGAGCATGAACCCCTCTCTGTTCTTTTTACATGTAAGTAGACCTACTGAGTACTGATGTGTGTTGAGGAGCAGGTACATATTCATGTAGTGTGTGAAACTTTCTCTGTTCTGTCTAACATGTAAGTAGACCTACTGAGTACTGATGTGTGTGTAGGAGCAGGTACATATTCATGTAGTGTGTGAAACTTTCTCTGTTCTGTCTAACATGTAAGTAGACCTACTGAGTACTGATGTGTGTGTAGGAGCAGGTACATATTCATGTAGTGTGTGAAACTTTCTCTGTTCTGTCTAACATGTAAGTAGACCTACTGAGTACTGATGTGTGAGTAAGAGCAGGTACATACACATGTAGAGCGTGAACCCCTCTCAGTTCTATTTACATATAAGTAGACCTACTGGGTACTGATGTGTGTGTAGGAGCAGGTACATACAAATGTAGAGCGTGAACCCCTCTCTGTTCTTTTTACATGTAAGTAGACCTACTGGGTACTAATGTGTTTTGAGGAGGAAGTACATACACATGTAGAGTGTGAAACCCTGTCTGTTCTGTTTAACATGTACGTAGACCTACTGACTGGATATGTCAGGGGCACAACACATGTAGAGTGTGAAACCCTCTCTGTTCTATTTACATGTAAGTAGGCCTACCAAGTACTGATGTGTGTGTAGGAGCAGGTACATACACATGTAGAGTGTGAACATCTCTCTGGCCTATATACATGTAAGTATATTTACTGAGTGCTAATGTGTGTTGGAGAGCAGGGACATACATATGTAGAGTGTGAAACCCTCTCTGTTCTATTTACATGTAAGTAGGCCTACCAAGTACTGATGTGTGATGAGGAGCAGGTATATAGACATGTAATGTGTGAAAGCCTCTCTGTTCTATATACATGTAAGCTCTTGTTCATCTTATTTACATTTTGCTCTGCATCAACATCATCTAACCCTTTACCACACAATCCAATGTTTTCACGAACCAACTCAGATATATGTCTTCTACTCAGTTAACTTTTTACTAAACTACAAAATTCTAGAATGGACCAAATTAAAAGCATTTGCAGACGACAATTTAAATGAAGCTTAAATGAGGATTTATGTATTGAATAGGGTAGAAAACATTGTGGGAAAAAGGAGAAAATATTGGTTACCAACATTTTCTCAATTCCCCACAATGTTTTCAAAAACCTTCTCTTTCAAGGTTGTTAAAACTCGGGATTGTGTGGTAAGAGCTAAAAGCAAGTTCCTTCCTTTGAGCCACCTTTGTTTTGTTGTCTACAAATGCTTTGAAAATGAGAAATGCTGTTTACCAGTGAAAAATTTTGGCCAAAAGAGAAATTTCTGGTTTACAAACTTATCGTGACCTGATGGTTGCAGTTTTGATTACCAGTTGAGGGGCTTTTTCTTTCTGGCGATATTTTGCCTCTCACCTCTGATGCATGTGAGAAAGATAGGAAAGTCAGTACTGGTCTGAGAAAGCCAGTAGACATATGCGTAGGTGCACTGACCACCATGATGTGACCAAAGCTATTAAAATGGCGTGAAACTCCAATACAAACTTGTTTACAAGCTATTGCTCCTTTTTTTTTTACCACAAACTTTTTTAACAGTGATTAGCTTACAAGTTTCACGTATATACAGTCATTTAACTCTACCAAATGACGGAATTTTAGACTGGTAAAGATTAAAAGCATTTGCAGGTGATAAATCAGACATGGCCAAAATAGTGGGCTTGTCTTCGATCAGGCTAGAAACATTGTGGGAATACGAGAAAATGCTGGTTACCAGCGTTTTCTCCTTTTCCCATAATATTTTCAATAGCCTTCTTTCTTAGGATCATCAAAACTCACGATTTTTTGATAAAGGATTAACGCTTTACCACACAATCCTGACTTTTAATGACCCTGAAATAGAAGGCTTTTGAAAACATTGTGGGAAAACAAGAAAATGCTGGTCACCAGCATTTTCTCCTTTTTCCCTAATGTTTTCTACCCTACCACAGGCAAAAATAATTATTTTAGCAACAGTTAATTCGTCATCTGCAAATGCTTTCAATTTGGTCCATCCAAAAATTTTGTTGTTTGGTAAAGGGACAAGAAAGTAATATATATATACAATATAATGCAGCTTCAATGACAGAACCAGAGATATCCAACCTTCCATCCACTATTATCTTCAATGAAACGACTAGTGTGGGAACAACCCTGTTTACTGTGAGTGTGTCAGACCCAGACAGTGGGGATGTTCATATTTTTACACTGGATGATGTTCAACCTGAAGGATCTGGGTCTATGTTTTCATTTAGTGCATCAAGTAAGATGAATCAAAGTACTTAAATTACAGAGAGTATCTTCAGCTTGACTGGGTGAAGGCCAGCGACATTATGTCCTTGCCCTTATGTCCATCCTGTGTGGGCATGTAAGTCAGTGGACCCATCAACTAATATAATTACTTGGCCTGCAACATTCGAAATGAGACCTTCGGACATTTGCGTAAAGTGTTGTCTCGGATTAGCCTGCACAGTCTGCGCAGGCTAATCGGAGACTGAACTTTGCCACTACATAAGAATTTTTTATACAGTAGACTTTCATGAAACAGAAAATTGCACAAAATGGAAAGTGTCATCCCAGATCAGTCACAGACTGCACAGGCTGATCTGGGATGACACGTTTACGCATATGTTCAAAGGCCCCTTTTCGTGTGTTACACACCATTTCAGATGTCTTCTTCTCTGTAACTACCAATCCAATTTTAATTAAACTTCAGCTACTTAAGTTCTAGAAATTTTCTAGTCAAAGCACTTTTTGTTGGCATTGACAAAAAGAAAACTTGCTTTCAGGAGGCATTTTTTTTTTTCCATGACATTTTCACATGTATTCATGTATTAAACTTTAATTTATGTTTCATCTTTATTTTAGAAGGATTTTTATCATGGTGGAACCAGTGTAAAATAAAATTAGACTGCATGATATATCCTATTGGATCTTATAACTGCATCATCTGATATCTTGCAATATACTAAACAGCCTTTAACAGACAATCCTGAGTTTTAACGACCTTGGGAAAGAAAGCTTTTGAAAACAATGTGGGGGAAAAATGATGGTAACAAGCATTTTCTTCTTTTCCCACAGTGTTTTATGTTAACCAGTTCCATTATTTTCTGACTGTTTTTGAAGAAAATATCGAGGAATTGACGTAGCCCTAGTGTTGTTGTGGTCTGTGTTGTTGTGCCAACACTTTGACATTTTATAATATCTCTGTCAGTACTGAAGATATTTGCTTCAAGTTAGAATTTTCACTGAAAATCAAGCATCTGCAGCCGAGCATTGACACCTGCATGTGGTGCTCTGGTCTCTTTCCCCACAATGTTTTCTGGCCATTCAAAGACATATCTCTTGTAGCTGACCATTAGGTGGGAAAGCACCAGTTCCTTGGAAAGAATATTGTGCGTAGTACTGATAAAAGAAACTCCAGAAAAGCATGGATAGGTGCACTGGCCACTCTGATATAACTGAGATAATGTTTAAAACGGTGTTAAAAACCATAAATCAGTCAATCGATCAAACATGTATCCCTTCATTTGTGTCTATCTTTGATGCTTGTCTGCAAATGCTCTCAGTTTCCACAGGTCTAGAGTTTTGTTGTGTGGTAATGACTTAACATGCAATATGTTAAATTTTTATCACGGAGGATTAATGTCTGTTTCCTTTTTCCTGCAATATTCATTTATCAAATGAGCCATTCTCTGTGAAAAGAGGGCTTGACACATCTGTGAAAAGGATCAACCTAGGTCAGCCTGGGCAGTTTGCGCAGGCTGAACTGGGGTGAGTTTCAACAGTTTCAGCCCAGTTCAACCTGTGCAGACTGCCCAGGCTGACCTGGGCAGAAACTCTTTCCTATTGGTCGATTTTCAATATTTCCAAGAACCGGGTTCAACTCATGATTGAGTCGGTTGTTTAAAAACACTGCATTATGGATTCATAATGATCTGATGACTTGCTTGGTATCATGCATCACAGAGATGCATTAAGCTCCCATTTGTCAGAGCATGGCTCTAATAGAAACAATTTTGATTACAACAGTCAATAATCTTGTTGAACCTTATGCTTTACCACAGAATCCAGACTTTTGATGACCTTGAAGAAAAGGGCTTCAGGAAAAAAAAAGTGTAGGAAAAGGAGAAAATACTGGTTCAGAGTTTTGATGACCCTGAAGAAAAGGGCTTTGTGAAAAAAAGTGTGGAAAAAGGAGAAAATGCTAGTTACCAGCATTTTACTTTTTCCCACATTGTTTTCTACCCTTACACAGACAATCCTAGCAATGTAGTCACATTTAATTCTTTATCTGTGATTTTGCATTGGATTTGGTCTATTCTAAATTTTTTGCCTAATTTTCAAGAATTTTCAGAATTTGAAAGTAACACAACTTCTGATTGGTTAAACCAAACTGTCCAGCCAACCAGAACTTGTGTTGCATTCTAAATCTAAAATAAGACTAAGAATGCAATAAATCAAAGTACAGAAAAGTACTGACAGACTAGCAAATTTGATTGATTGATTGTTTGTATGGTGTTTAAAACTGTTTTCAACATTATTTCAGTTATGTAAGAGTGGACAGTGCACATATCCATGCTTTCCTGGAGTTTCTTTTAGCAGTACTCCACACAATATTATTTCCAAGACACTGGCTGCTTTCCCACATTTATATTATAACCATCATCGAAATGTGAGAGAGAAATGAATCTTGTCACAATTACTATCATCAATCCTCGGACAGAAATTTGCCGAGTCGGGGATCGAACCAGCGACCTCCTGTTCCCAAGTCCTGTACACTACCGACTGAGCTGCTGGGGCTGTGTGTGCTATTGGTTAACTGTAATCCAGTAAAATGTTAAACAAACTTTCAAGCCGATGGTAAACACCTGAATATTGCTATTTCAAAGTTACATTTTGGAGAAAATAATATATCCTCTTATTGGACCGTGTAGATCCAAGATCAGACTGCATGCTCTGTGCAGTCTGATCTTAATCTACACTGTCTACAAAACGTCATTGAGTCACAGTAGTGCTGGTAAAGAAAGCATGGATAGGTGCTCTGGCCACCGCAATATCACTGAAATAATGTTGAAAAGGGCGTTAAACACCATGCAATCAATTAGTCAATATCCAATAGCACAAGATGTAGTTAACGATCTAACTCTCTTTACAAAAAGAAAAATTTTACGCAGGTCCAAATGCAAACCTGTTGCAGACCATAAATTAAAAGTGGCTGAACTGATGAAACCTGATTACAAAAGGGTAGAAAACAAGGTGGGAAAAGGAGAAAATGATGGTGACAAGGGATTTTCCCCAGTATCGTGGGATTGTTTGGTAAAGGGTTAACATTCAAGACTAGAATAACAGTTCAACATAACAGTATAACTGTACACAATGATCTAAATAATGAATGACTGAAGGAATGACAAGGTTCCCTGTCCAGTGAGGGTTAATGTAACTGGGATCTGCTACTAGTTACCTAGGTGTATCTATTAATAGATTAATTCATAATGTTACAGTGGTGTAGGAAAAAGTGATTCTCTGCTTTGCATAGGTCACTTAATTTACATATAAGCAAAGATCTTGTACCTTGTAAATGACATTTTGTTCAGTTTATTACTTTGTAAGACGACATGTTCAAATTGGAGTGGTAGAGATTTAGTGGTTTTTGTCAAAATTGTCACATATAACAGAATTAAGATTTATAACAGAAAGAAGTATTTTTCCGTGAGGCAGTATTTGGCTACTGTGGGGTTTTTTGTTTACTTTGACTCTATGTCAATCTTGATGCCTATAGACTAGCTTTGCTAGTCTAAAAATGCTTGAGAAATTGTATCCTGGACATAGGTGTAGCAATGTCAGGGCTCTTGATATGTTGGAGAACTTAAGTTAAGCCTAAGGGTATCCCGTCTCACATCAAAGGTTGCAGGTTTGAATCTAGTAATGAACAGGGTCAAATCTTTTAACTACCCACATCACTGCATGACAATTGGTTATCCCTTTACCAAACAATCCTGGGTTTTCACGACCCTGGGAAAGAGGGCCTTTGAAAACATTGTGGGAAAAGGAGAAAATACTGATAACCAGCATTTTCTCCTTTTCCCACAATGTTTATTTTGTCGTCTGCAAATGCTTTCAATTTGAACCAGTCTAAAATTATGTCATTATGGTAAAGAGTTAAGCAATCATTGAGTGTAATAAAGAGTAAATAATCAGCAATGAGAACTTGTTTCACAATCAAAGTAAAATAAATAGATTTAAACTAAACTGCTAACATGAATGTCATATTCCATTTAACAGCTGGTGTACTGACATTAGCCTCGTCATTTGACTATGAGATTCAGACCACTTATAACCTGACATTCAGTGTAGCGGACACACATCTTTCCAGCGTAGCCTATAAGATGTTATACATACAAGTCAGTGATGTCAATGAGGAACCAGTTCTGACGCTACACACCACCTCACTGTCCACATCAGAAGGCAGTGTAAGTTTCAAAACTTTAAATTTTGAAATAGATGAAACAGTGTCCAGACAGTGTAGATTAAGGTCAGACTACACAAAACCTTATCATAGACCTTTGTAGTCTATATACCTTTGTACTTTCAGTAATAGGATATAATGTTTATTTAATACTGAATACAATAGTGCTGAAATACATGGAATGTTTGATAAATTTGTGGAATTTTGTTTTAAAAAAAGGAACTAGGAGAAAAATTAACATTATATTTTACATACATATTAACTCTTTACCAAACTACAAAATTCTAGACTGGTCCAAATTGAAAGCATTTGCAGACGACAAATTAAAGGTGGCCAGAATGATGAAATTGGTCATTGATAGGCTAGAAAACATTGTGGGAGAAGGAAAAAAATGCTGGTTACCAGCATTTTCTCCTTTTCCCACAATGTTTTCAAAAGGCCTCTTTCTCAGGGTCAGTAAAAGTCGGGATTGTGTGGTAAAGAGTTAAACAATAGTAGAAATTTATTTGGAAAAACATTTTCAACAGGGATTTACATAACGCATCGGACTGTGCAGGCTGACCTGGGTCAATACTTTTTCACAGATGCATTATGCCCCCTATTCACAGAGCATGCCTCATATGCAAATTGCCAGCATACTAGTTACCACACATGAAACTTCGCAAGTAGAGGAAGATAAATGGAGGATATTTCTCTTTTTTCTTTTTTTTTTGTGGGGGGGGAGGTCAAAATTTATTCCATCATGTGAACGCCATTGGTCATATTTTCAAGAGTGGCGCAGATCAATTACATGTATATTCATTTTAGCTCTTGAATATCATCAGTAATACATGCATTTTCATGACTGGCGCAGCTACAAGTGAAAATATTACTGATGATGTTCATGAGATGAAATATATCTCGATCTTTCAAATCTACTATTCATTTCATGCTTCTAACCCCTTTTTTATCGGGACTTTCATCAAAACCCATTACAGTTGTTTTTGGTGGTTCCCCTTAACATACCCCCCTCACATAACAACATATCACAATATTACATAAAGCCCAAGAAATATAGGGTAAATTCACATAAATTACGTCATATTTCCCTCATATTTCCCTCTGGTTAAATGGCATGGGCTGTTTACCTAAGTAAGTAGTTCGTGGGACCTACTGTTTCCACCTTCTAGTGAAGAGTTAGAAAATATGAAATAGGTATTTTTCACTGGTCATAACCATGAAATATCAAACCATAATCCACCATTACTTCTCGATAAACTACAGAAAAGCGTGAAATAAAGAGCAATCTTTAACAGAAAATTAACTTGTAGAGAGCTTAATAAACCCTGTGGACCTTTTCAATCTAGAAAAAGGACTCATTTTATTGCAATTTTTAAGTCGCTATTTCCCAGAATGTCTCGGCAAAGCCGACAGTGTAGACACACTATGTACAGTCTGATCTGAATCTTCACTGGCCACAAAGGCAACTATGGATGTGAAAAGCCCTTTAAGTCTTAATTGTTTCTCTTTCCAGATGACTAAATTCATTTTTCAAGGTGCAAAAGAATGAGAGATTTTCACCCAAAATAGTCCCAATGTTTCCTTATTTGAATCTCTTTTCCAGTCTTTAAATCCTCATTTTTTTAAGCCCTAAATTTGGCATTTCAAGGCTTAGATCTTTTTTTTTTCACCTTTTATCAAACAATCAGTGTTTTAACAATCCTGAGAAAGAAGCTTTTTTGAAAACATTGCAGGAAAGAGAGAATAATTATGCTGGCAGCCAGCATTTTCTCCTTTTCTAAGAAATTCTTTCTACCTTGCTAGATAACTTCAGTTCATTTGTGCCAATTTTAATTTGTTGTGAGCACTTTTGAAGAGTCTAGGATTTTTTGGGTGAGGGTTAGAAGGGTTACAAAAATCTGTCTACATGAAACCTCCCTTTTTCACAGAGTATAGCTCATTTTTGTCTAAAGATTTGGGATTTTTTTATTTTATTTGACCAATTTCTCAAATTCTACATCATTTCATAGGCTGATAAGGAAGTTGGAATTGTGCTATACAGCTGTACTGATATAGACGCTGGTCAGAACACAACAGTTTCTCTCTCCAGTGGAGACTACATGAGTCACTTCCGCATGGATTCTGCCACAGGCAATCTCACATTAGCCTTGGACTGGGACTTTGAAAGTGCCACTCTTCCAAACACTACAACATTAGGTATTACATGTTCAGATGGCGCAGGACTTTCTGACAATGGAACTTTTACAGTGACAGTATCTTCACTGAATGAATTTGCCCCAGTTCTAAATATTACAGATGTTGAGCTTACAATATACACCAATCAGACCCTGCAGGATTCGTTATTTAGTGTTGGAGCCAATGACAGTGATTACAATGATGATGGTCAGTTTCTATACTCTATTGCCGGAATCGGAATTGGAAAGCAGTATTTCACAATGTCAGATCAAGGTCAACTATACTTGTCTAATTACTTAACATGGAACTATAACTTCACTTTCCGGTTTACAGTGGAGGTTTCAGATGGGGAAGCCAGTCCATTGACGGCATCAGTAAATGTCATCATACAGTACATTGCCCCAGAAGCAGCTCTTCCTAATGGCATAACAAAAAAATGTTTGTTATGTACAACAGAAGGAGTTCTGGTTATATCAGTAATCTCTATCGGAGGTTTTCTTATACTGGCTTTTCTTGTGCACGCTGTTATTAGAACAAGAGCTTGGACATTGTGTCAATCAGAACCGATAAGAAAACATGAAGAACAAACAAAGAAAAGTCGAAGGAGAAGGTTAGTAAATTATAATGTGACTTATAGTCGTAAAATGCTACAGACAACTTTTTTTGTTAATATTTGTTTCCAGTGATTTACACATACGAGATAGCTAGGATCTTACATAAGTTGGCATTTGAAACAAAATTTTATAAAATGAGTTAAGAAAATTGTTTAACATTTACTCTTTACATAAACAGATCTTGTCCAAGCCATAACTTCTACACATTTGGATGGACGACAAAATTTTTGGATCGTCGAAATTAAAAAAGCATTTATAAAAAACAAATAAGTGTGACTCAAAAACTGAAATTTCTTTTTCATAGGGTAGAAAACATTGTGGGAAAATCAGAAAATGCTGGTTACCAGCATTTTCTCCTTTTCCCACAGTGTTTTCAAAAGCCTTCTGTTGAAGGGTTGTTAAAACCATGGATTGTTTGGTAAAGAGTTAACTCTTTAACCCTTTCCCAAACGACAAATTTTGGACTGGTCCAAATTGAAAGAGTTTGCAGACGACAATTTTAAATTTGATGAAAATGGCAGAAAGTCATCAAAAAGGGGAGAACACACTGTGGGAAAAGGAGAAATTGCTCATTACGAGCAATTTCTCCTTTTCCCACAGTGTTTTCAAAAGACTTGTACTGCAGACACGTGAAAACTAGGGCTTGTTTGGGAAAGGGTTAACCACATGGCAAAAATCTGGACTCCTCTAAATTGGAAGCATTTACAGACAACAATTTAAAGGTGGCTCAAGTGATTGATCCTGTCTTTGATAGGGTAGAAAACATTATTGGAAAAGGAGAAAATGCTAGTTACTGTCATTTTCTCCTTTTCCAACAATGGTTTCAAAAGGCTCTTCCCTCAAGGTCATTAAAACTTTGGATTGTGTAGTAAAGGGTTAACCCTTAGGCTGCTAAGCACGACTCACTGACGTTTTGTGGACAGTGTAGATCAAGATCAGACAGCACAAAATATGCAGTCTGATCTTTGATCTACAATGTACGATAAGGAGATATTTTTCTCAAAAAAATAATGAGATATTTTTCTCAAAAAAAAAAAGCTTGAAATAACATTATTTTGGGGTTTTCCTATCGGCTTGAAAATTTTGTTAGTTGTGTAGCATGGTAAGGGTTAAGTGAGCCTCATAGAGTTTAACCCTTATCCTGCTAAATAAGTTGAATAAAACTTTCAAGGCGATTGTAAAAGGCCGAATAATTTTTTTTTTTTTTTTTTAACTTTTTTTGAGAAAAATATCTCCCTATTGGACAGTGTAGATCCAAGATTAGACTGCATGTTCTGTGCAGTCTGATCTTGATCTACCATGTCCACAAAATGTCTGTGAGCCGCACTTAGCAGCTTTAGGGTTTATAAAACGATAGCTGAAAAGCCAACAGATGCCAGATTCTATCTGTTACATATCAATACCTCAAGAATTTTGCCTTTAATCGTTTACCACACGACAAAATTTTGGCCTTGTCCAAATTGAAAGCATTTGCAGATGACAATTTCAAGGAGCCGCAATTTTTCTTTGTTAGGATAGAAAACATTGAAGGAAAAGGAGAAAATCCTGGTTACCAGCATTTTCTCCTTTTTCCACAATGTTTTTAGAAGGCTTCTTCACCAAGATTGTTAAAAGGTGGCACTGTGCGGTAATGGGTTAATGATGAGACCTAAATGGGATCTTCGTATTAATCCAAGGAGACTAACTCACTGCTCAGAATTGTTTGACATATAGGATTAATCAGAGTTTTTATTTTTTAAGTTTGAGATTGATTGTATGATGTTTAACACCATTTTCAACATTATTTCAGTTACATCACGGCAACCAGTGCACCTATCCATGCTTTCCCGGAGTTTCTTTTACCAGTACTCCGCACAATATTCTTTTCAAGCCACTGGCTGCTTTCCCAAATAAAAATTATTGTAGAAACAATGGTCAGCAGTGAGAGAGGAATGAATCCTGTCGCGAAGACTATCATCAATCCTTGGAAAGAAATTGGCCGAACCCGGGATAGAACCAGCGACCTCCTGTTTTCAAATTTTAAGTTTCTTGTTTACGTAATAAAGTCTTCATTTGTTGTCAGATTTTCATGAAACTTGCACAGCTTGTTTATCTTATCAATAGCTTGAATCCTAGAGAGTTTGAAAAAAATCTGAAAATCAGTGTGGGAAAAGTAGCCATTTAAAATTCAAAATTTCAATTTCTTGTTTACGCGATGAAGTCTGCATTTTGTGGTCTTGTTTTCATGAAACTTGCACAGTTTGTTTATCTCAGCAATAGCTTGAACCCTATTGATTTTGAAAAAATCTGACAATCAGTGTGGGAAAAGTAGCAATTTAAAGATTATTTTTTCTTATTTACGCAATAAAGTCTGTATTTGTGGTCAGATGTTCATGAAACTTGCACAGTTGCTTTGTATCATCAACAGCTTGAACCCTAGTGATTTTGAAAAAAAAAATTGGCAATTTGTATGGGAAAAGTAGCCATTTAAATTTGAAAATTTACAATTCTAGTTTATGCGATAATTTCGGCATTTGTTGTTGAATGTTCATGAAACCTGCATAATTGCTTTATATTATCAGTGGCTTGAACGCGTTGGATTTAAAAAGAAAAACAAAACGTTTGAAAATCAGTATGGGAAAAGGAGCCATTTAAAGTTGAAAATTTACATTTCTTGTTTAAGCAATTAAGTCACATTTTTTATTTAATCTTTTGAGACTTGCAAAGATTATTTGTATCATCAAGGGATTGAACTCTATTAAGAATGAAGAAAATCTAGCAATCGGTTTAGGAAAAGCAGCCATTGATGACTTAGTATTGTTAACTCAACACAGTCTACATTATTGGTCACATTTCTATGAAATTTGCAGGGATTGTTTAAAACAGTGAGTACTGAAACCCTGTCAAATTTGAATGGATTCCAAACAATTGGTTTTGAGAAATTTTACTTCAGTTTTTTTTTTTTAATTTTGTTCAATTCACCATGCCTACTTGTGTTATCTTAGTGGGTTCAAGCCCACAACCCTTTCCTCCATTTTTTTGTGTGTTTGCCTTTTTTTCCTTTTTGCATCATGAATTCATAGCGTATGCTATAAAAAACAGCACAATCATGCCAATGGAACAACTAGTTTTAAGTTTGAGATTGATTGTATGGTGTTTAATGCCATTTTTAACATTATTTCAGTTATATTGCGGTGGCTAGTGCACCTATCCATACTTTCCTGGAGTTTCTTTTACCAGTACTTTGCACAAAATTCTTTCCAAGCCACTGACAGCTTTCCCTCATAAACATCATCGAAACAATGGCAAGCAGTGAGAGAGGAATGAATCCTATTGTAATGACTGGCATAAATCCATGGAAAGAAATTGGCTGAGCTGGGGATCAAACCAGCCGACTCCTGTTCTCAGGTCCTGTATGATACCGACTGAGCTATCAGGGCTTGGCTTTTAAGTTTGAGAAGGGTCCTGCATTGCTCAGCGGTACAGTGTAGGACTTGTGTCCTGGAGGCCCCTGGTTCAAATGTCACTGGATCCACTGGGTTTTTCCTTGGAGTGTCCTTGAGCAAGACACTTTAGAGCCCTAGTCTAGTACTGATGAAACCCAGGAAATGCATCAATAATTCATGTGAGCTGTCAACATGACTGAAATAAGATTAAAAGCAATATTAAACACCATTCAATCAATTAATTGAAGTCTGACCCTAAAATGCTTTAATAAATAAAATGTCTTTCCTCAGTCCCAAAATTATGACTGAAATTTGTAATTTCAGTGTGTTTATTGCCAGACAATTTCACATAATTGTTGAAATCTCCAAGTTCAGTCTACATGCTCTGTGCTGAGTCTGTCTTTAAAGGCAGTCTGGTCTTGATCTCTATAGTATGGTCTACACAAAACATTTTGAGCTGTATTTAGTGCTCAAAATCATGAATTTACCGCAATTTCAGGCAAAGACAAGAACTTACAGAAATGCTGAAAGAAGATGAGGACCAAGATCATGTGAAAGGGAGAGAGTAAATATGTTGCGATTTTTCATTACTGCTTTTATAGTTACATGGGTATTACACTATACGGCGTGCAAGAAACGAAAAGGGGCCTTCGGACATATATGTAAAAGTGTGTCATCCCAGATCAGCCTGTGCAGTCTGTGACTAATCCGAGATGACACTTCCTGTTTTTGTGTAATTTTCTGTTTCACGAAAGTCTGCTGTATGAAAAAAATCTTATGTAGTCGTAAAGTGCCATCTCGGATTAGCCTGCGCGGACTGCGCAAATGTTTGAAGGTCTCATTTCATATGTTGTGGGCCATATGTTTTTTTTAGAGATGAGCAGAATGAGACTTGTTACATCTGCACAGATAAGGGATTAAAACACTGCATTTAATTACTCCATTTCTCAGTGTTTTGGCTATTGCCTTTTGTAAAAGTGTTGAGACACTAAATCCAATTAGAGCTTTGTTATCCATGTATAATGTCAGCCATATTGATTTGCAAAACAATATGGATGATGTTAAATACAATGGTTAACAGCGATCTTATAGAAATTTTATTTTAGAGTCTGATTGAGGATTTACACTGGCCACAGTGCTCAGCTATTTTTACCAATCGAAAGTTAGATGCTTTATTATTCGAAGAAAAATGGTCACTCATCAAGGCAAATATTAGAAAATTCTCTCATTACAGAGTAGTCTTGAATTTTAACACCTGTGAAAGAGTTCAGGTTGTGAAGTTGTGGCACTCATCCCGTGGCTTAAATCTTTACCTCACAACAAAAATGTAGACCTGTCCATATTGAAAGCATTTGTAGACGACACTTTTAAATGTAGCTCATATAATTGAATTTGTGTCTGATAGAGAAGAAAACATTGTGGGAAAAGGAGAAAATGCTGGTTACCAGCATTAATTTTCTCCTTTTCCCACAACGTTTTCAAAAGGCTTCTTCGTCAGGGTCGTTAAAACTAAGAATTGTGTGGTAAAGGGTTAAATCTTTACCAGATGAAAACTAATTTTTACTGTTCTAAAAAAAAAATGAAAAACATTTGCAGATGTCTAGTTAAAAGCATTTGCAGACAAAAAAATTAAGTGAGGCTCAAAAGATGATTTCTGTCTTTGAAGATGATTAACTCATTACCAGATGACAAATTTTAGACCAGTCTAAATTCATAGTTGTTGCAGACTACACATAAAGTGTGGCTTAAATGATATTTGCCTCTAGAAGAGTAGAAAACATTGTTGAAAAGGAAACCATGCTGGCTTCTAGAATTTTCTCCTTCTCCCACAATGTTTTCGAAAGGCTTCTTCCTCAGGGTTGTTAAAACATGGAATTGTATGGTAAAGGATGAAAACAGTTGTGGAAAAAGCAGAGTATGCTGTTACCATACACATTATATCTTTTGCACACAGTGTTTTTAAAGGCCTTCTTTTTCAGGGTTGTTAAAACAAGGATTGTGTGGCAAACTGTGGCTTTGCTACACAATCCCGAATTTTAACAACCCTTTTCCCACATTGTTTTCAAAAACCTTTTTCTTCAGGGTCATTAAAAGTCAAGATATTGTGTTAAAGGGATAAGTCTTTTGATTTGTGGGAGACAGCGTGATATAGCAGAGTTCGAAATTAGCAATGGCAAGTAGCAAATCTGCTACCTAAAAGACAAATTTCACTACCTGGGCACAAAAGAAGTAGCAAGAGGTTGCTACCTGGTAATCCTGGCTGCTTGAAGCATTTTGCCAATTTTCATTGAAATAATGTTTTCCACTTGTTGATTCAGAAATCTTTTAAAAGATCTTCGCAATCATCCCAATAGGAACAAAAACATGCAATCATCACTGACTCACACAATTGAACACGTCTGTGCTTGATGGTGACTTTATATTTAACATCTACATGTATATTTATACATGTAGCTACATTTATGAATCTTTGCTGATGTCCATTTGCATTATAACAAATGGGCGAAAACATGCAAGTATAAATGAACCACCTGAAACTGAAATTGCCAAACACACAGTCTCTGTGCCCATCTCTTTGAAAGCCTGCTGTTTTTACATCTGCCAAGCAATTCTTAGACAAAGGCAGTAATTCAAGCATCATAATTTTGGTGGGGCGAAGGGCCATCATTTGTCTGTCCCTATTTACTACCAGGAATGTTCCGTTTGCTACCTTATTCTAAGCCAGGTAGCAAGTACTTGCTACCTGCAAAATATGTTAATTTCTAACACTGTATAAGGGTAGATTGATTGAATGATGTTTTTCACTGCTCTCAACATTATTTTATTAGTATCATGGCGACAACATTGCTTCCAGCGAGGCTCGAACCTTGGGCCTCCCCACAATGAGGCAGGCAGGATCCAGATATAGGGGTGGAGCATCATCCTCTAGCATCAAATGCTTTTAAGTTCCAATCCATACTTTTGGAACCACCCACATGATGATGTAGTATAAATGTGTTTCACAATCAGCTTAACCCTTTACCAGACAACAAAATTCTAGCCTTGTACAAATCGAAAGCATTTGCAGACGACAATTTCAGTGTGGCTCAAATAGCGCAGTTTTTCTTTAAAAGGGTAGAAAGCATTGTGGGAAATGGAGTAAATGCTGGTTACCAGCATTTTCTCCTTTTCCCACAATGTTTTCAAAAAGCTTCATTCCCAGGTCGTTAAAAGGTGGCATTATGTGGTAAAGGGTTAATATAAGTATATTGAAGCCTTTACTAAACAATTGCATTTTTTATGACCCTGGAAAAGAAGCCTTTTGAAAACATTGAGAGAAAAGGAGAAAACACTAGTTACCAGCATTTTCTCTTTTTGCCACAATGTTTTCTACTCTTACAAGGACAAATTCTGCCATTTTAGTCACCTTTAATTTGTCATCTGTAAATGACATCAATTCAGACAAGTCTATAATTTTACCGTAAGATAAAGGGTTGAACTAAATTACTTATGTTTTCAATATTGAAGGTATAAACCAGATAAAGACCGACTTAGAAGAGCTATTCCGGCTCGTCAGCCCCCTGTGAGATTTATGTACACTGGATCTAGGGACATACCTGTGATTCCGGGAAGAGTGGAGTATAATCCACCAACCTTGGAGCTGTCTACAATCCCAGGGCCTGTACCTCTTCAAGGCTATTCTAAACCAAAAGCTGAACCAGTCACAAATCAGAACAGTCAATCCAGATTCCCGTACACCAAGCACACCACTAAGAAGGATTGGAACAACCCTGTGGAAGCAAGCCACCCATCACAAGATCACCTGTACAAGGGATCTGCAGTGCCCAGTAGACTCTTTTCCCCGTCAGTTGCATATCCAGATGCTAGACACACTGTTGGTATTTCGACAAGTGGGCCAGGAGACATAATTGGGAGAATTCCCCAAAAAAGAAAGCTGTATAAATAAAATTCCCCATTCACGGATCAGATTGTTTAATTATTACTTATAGTTTTGTGTATGTACATATCCTTAACCCTTTGGTTGCTAAATAAATGAGCCATGAGCTCTGACAAAAGGGGGCTTAATGCATGTCAGTGATGCATGTATCAATCGAGCCAACACATAATTATGGATCCATGGTAGCTACTTTTTTTAACAACAGACTGAATCATGAGGTACACTGGTCCTTGGCCTTACAGAAAATTAACCAACAGCAGAAAGTTTCAGCACAGGTCAGCCTGTGCAGACTGTGCAGGCTGACCTGGGTCAATACTTTTTGCAGATGCCATAAGTCCCCTTTTCACAGGGCACAGCTCAAATAGAATGAAGATTTGCAGCCAATACTATATAACCAAACATTGTTGCTAGGAAAAAAAAACTCAACGTATCATACAGTATAGATCCAAGATCAGACTGCACACTCTGTGCAGTCTGATCGTGATCTTCACTGTCTGCAAAAGAGCAATAATTTGCACCTAGGAGCTTTAGGGTTAACTGGGTACCATATTGTAGTTTTGTGTATATACATACCTTTTTAAGTACCATACTTGTGGTTTTGTGATACACATTTACTTTACTTGCAGCTTTGTGTATGTGAACGAGTACATACTTCTAGTGTTGTGTATAGGGTATGTCGGCGTGACGTCACTTCCCGTAGCAACAAGCGGACGCTATTTTCAGAGGTGAAAATGTTACATAGCAACCAGCTATTACTATAGGCTGATCGAGATTTTGATCGTGGAATAAGAACTATTTTTTGCGATCACAAACTATTGCGGACCAAGAATTTTGTTACAAATAGATTTAATATTATGTATGTAGAGTTGACTGATATCAGGGTAGAGGTAAAACCACCCAGTCATAGTAGGTATGAGGGACCGGGCGCAAGGTGCGAAGTGTCAGCAGAAATTGCTTGTTACCTTTTCCACCATATTTTTTAAAGCTTTTTTCCTCGCTCAAAGCTGGGATTGTGTGGTAAAGGTATAATTGCTCTAACGTGCTTGATCATTAATAATTAAGAATGAATTTTCATTTCTGTCAGTGGCATTGCATACTGCATTATTGATCTATCCATGGCTGAGTCATTTAATCCTTTTAATACATTCAATCCAGTGTTTCAACCACCTCAATGGTTGCCTTCAAAAACATATGGGACAAAGAGAAAATGTTAACAGCGGTTCCTAGCAGCCAGCATTGTCATTTTTGCACAATGTCGTCTAACACTTCAAAAACAAAATACATGTAAATGTCGTCAATTGATCAATATTTAGTTTACATGTGTGCAACTGCTTTTAACTGGCCAGGTGTAAAATACTGACACCCACCCACCCCATTAAAAAAAGGAGAATATAAAACCCTTTTATCGACATAGTGAAATGTTCAAATCCAAAAAATGAATTGTGGTAAGATAAAGTAATTTATTTTACCCGTAATGGTTTCACACCTTGCACATCTAATTCCACTACAAGAAATGTGTAACTGATACAAAATGACATTTGTTTTGAAAAAATATATATGTTGACAGTGTATATCCTTGACTGAATTGCTATGTCAAGGGTATTATGGCTCAAAGACAACAGTCAAGGGTCCATAAAACCCTGTGGTTGTACAAAAAAATAACCAGTTAATCTTTTACCATATACAACCCAGTGTTTTGAGGTCCCTGGAAAAAAAAACAGGCCTTTTAAAACATTGTGGGAAAAGAAAGATGCTTACTATTCTCTTTCAGACAAATCACATTAGTTGAACCATATTATATTTATTATCTGCAAATTGATTAGGGGTAGAGGGTTAAGGAGCCTCTGAAAGTCAAAGGATGTTTCATTGTTTCACTAAATTTATCCAATAAACACCACATCATCACCCTCCTTTGATCTTTACCAGGGAGGGATATGCTGAGGGTCATAAATTACTCCTTATCACACAAGAAACTTGGAATGTTCCAAATTCAAAGTTTATCTAGACAGCATATTAAATAGGGTTTAGAAGATGGTATTGATCTCTAGGAGCAGAAAACACTGAGGGAAAGAAGAAAATGTAGATTTCTAGTAAAATTAATGTTGCATTTGATAGACAATTTTCTCCTTCCCCAAATTTTCCTCTTTACCACATGGTAATATTCTTGTATTCCTGTATAAACTGAAGGTATTTGGAAATGACGAATTAAGTGCAACACAAATGATGGAATTTGGATTAGGAAGGATAAAACATAGTGGGAATAGGAGAAAATGCTGGTTATCAGCATTTTGTTTTTTCCCACAATGTTTTCCAAAGTTACTTTCCACAGTCATTGAAATATGGGATTGTTTGGTAAAAAGTTACAGATTAAAACATTTGATAATACAAATAATACAGGAAACCAGCAGTTAAAGAAACAAAGCAAATGCTGGTAATCAGTATTTTCTTCATTTCCTGTATATGGCATGTAGTATCATCTAGTGGCCCTCTACCAAAATACTTCAAATTATGGCCCTAGTATTGAAAATGGCCCTATGTTGTGGGTTCTCGGATTTCACATAGAGATAAAGAAGGAAATCTGTAAAAATCTTCTTGTCCCAAACCATAAGGGCTAGAGCTTTCATATTTGGCATGTAGCATCATCTAGTGGCCCTCTACCAAAATACTTCAAATTATGGCCCTAGTGTTGAAAATAGCCCTATGTTGTGGGTTCTCGGATTTCACATAGAGATAAAGAAGAAAATCTGTAAAAATCTTCTTGTCCCAAACCATAAGGGCTAGAGCTCTCATATATGGCATGTAGTATCATCTAGTGGCCTCTACCAAAATACTTCAAATAATGGCCCTAGTGTGGAAATTGGCCCTATGTTGTGGGTTCTCAGATTTCACATATAGATAAAGAAGGAAATCTGTAAAAATCTTCTTGTCCCAAACTTTAAGGGCCAGAGCTTTCATATTTGGCATGTAGCATCATCTAGTGGCCCTCTACCAAAATACTTCAAATTACGGCCCTAGTGTTGAAAATGGCCCTATGTTGTGGGTTCTCGGATTTCACATAGGGATAAAGAAGAAAATCTGTAAAAATCTTCTTGTCCCAAACCATAAGGGCTAGAGCTCTCATATATGGCACGTAGTATCATCTAGTGGCCCTCTACCAAAATACTTCAAATAATGGCCCTAGTGTGGAAATTGGCCCTATGTTGTGGGTTCTCAGATTTCACATGGAGATAAAGAAGGAAATCTGTAAAAATCTTCTTGTCCCAAACCGTAAGGGCCAGAGCTTTCATATTTGGCATGTATCATCATCTAGTGGCCCTCTACCAAAATACTTCAAATTACGGCCCAAGTGTTGAAAATGGCCCTATGTTGTGGGTTCTCGGATTTCACATAGAGATAAAGAAGGAAATCTGTAAAAATCTTCTTGTCCCAAACCATAAGGGCTAGAGCTCTCATATATGGCATGCAGTATCATCTACTGGCCCTCTACCAAAATACTTCAAATAATGGCCCTAGTGTGGAAATTGGCCCTATGTTGTGGGTTCTCCGATTTCACATAGAGATAAAGAAGGAAATCTGTAAAAATCTTCTTGTCCCAAACCGTAAGGGCTAGAGCTCTCATATATAGATAAAGAAGGAAATCTGTAAAAATCTTCTTGATGGCCCTAGTGTGGAAATTGGCCCTATGTTGTGGGTTCTCAGATTTCACATAGAGATAAAGAAGGAAATCTGTAAAAATCTTCTTGTCCCAAAGTGTAAGGGCTAGAGCTTTCATATTTGGCATGTAGCATCATCTAGTGGCCCTCTACCAAAATACTTTAAATAGTGGCCCTAGTGTTGAAAATGGCCCTATGTTGTGGGTTCTCGGATTTCATATAGAGATAAAGAAGGAAATCTGTATATACCCCAAACAGGATATTTCATCACAATTTGAGCCATATCTAATTTTTCGTCAGCAAGTGCTTTTGAGTTTTGACAAGTTTGAATTTTATTATTTTGGTCAATGTGGGTAAAAGAGAAAATGCAGATGACCAGCATTTTCTCCTTTTCACACAATGTTTTTTTTAAAACTTTTACATAACTCATACCTTGAGCCAATTTAGCCCTTCACCACACAGTTACGACTTTTAACGACCCTGATAGAGAAGACTTTAGAACACATTGTGGGAAAAGGAGAAAATGCTGGTAACCAGCATTTTTTCCTTTTTCCCACAATGTTTTCTATCCTATCAAAGACAAATTTAATCATTTGACCAATGTTTAAAGTGTTGTTTGCAAACATTTACAGTTTTTGACAAGTCGATATTTTTGTTGTGTGGTAACAGGGATCGTAGATTACGTGTAATATTCGATCCCTGGTGGTAAGGAGTTAACCCTTTAATCTTTGCACAAATGGCAAACTTTTAGACGAAATATAAAAAGAGAAATGCTGGATAGAAGCATTTTCTATTTTTACAAATGGCACTGCAGATTTTCGGCATATCTATCGCTTTTACAACGAATTTCGGTGTTAAAATATGACTCGTTCACTATCAAACACTATTAAAGAAGATGTCTATTTTCACCTCCGCATCGGTTACTATCACGTGATCAACGAAAGTGCCCGGATGTCCGTCATACCCTATGCACTTTTACACACTTATAAAATAGGTACCATTCATGTAGTTTTGTGTACAAACTTAAATTAGGTAACATACTTGTAGTTTTGTGTATTTACATACATATACTCTAAACTGGGTACCATTATCGTACTTTAAATTTTGTCTTATCTCCATGCCAAACATGTAATTGTGGCATTTGTCGAAGACAATGCCACTAATGAGTTCAATACGGCATTTTGAAAATCATGTATCGTATTTTGTGCAAAACCGAAGGAAGTAAACCCAATTAGTATCAATTTTTCTGAGAAAAATAAATATTTCGATTGCACTCAGATATGAAATTGAAAATGGCGTATTACATTAAATTGGATTAGGCCGACGATCGTGGAAATACTTCCTTTTTATCGAAAATAGCTTGATCCGCTATGGCCTTCTATAGTGGCGTAATGACACACATATACCGTGCTTGTTCGTCCCAAAACCAGTTCGTTCCTGGGCTTATTCGTCTCAGGATTGTTCGTCCTGACTTGTTCGTCCCACAAGATTGCACCCTTCTCTATCGGGTTTTGCATGACTATATAGTAGATTGACTTTAAAGCGAATATTTTGAAACTGTGTCTGTTGTTTATTTTTTAAATTATTAATTCCACACAATGGCTCCCTTGACAAATGCCACACCAGCGTTTTCAACGCTTTGATTTTTTATTTAAATGCTCTTAGCTAAGTTCCACACCCATAGTTTTGTGTCTTAACAAGGTACCATACCTGTGTTTTATGTATTGTTATGCTCTGAACTAGGTACCATACTGTTGTGTTTGTAGTTTTGTGAATATACTTATATCAGTGCTAAACATGTGGTTTTGTGAATGTACTCACTCTTTTCTCAGTGCCAAACATGTAGTGATGTGTGTCCACATACTCTAAAATAGGCACAGTACAGTCCACGCGTTTTTTTTTTTTTTCTCTAATTTCGCCCTCCGCGGTAGACTTAGCGCGGACGAAACGCGACGATTTTAGAACTCGGGTGAACGCGGACTAACGCGGACCACCGTGAGACGGAACTGAAACGAAACACAACGAAACGTTACGAAACGCAACGCAACAGAACGAAACGAAACGGAACCAAGCCCGACGGAACGAAACGGAACCAGACCCAACAAAACAAAACCAAATAGAACGAAACAGAACGAAATAGAATAAAATGAAGCAGAAGTAAAACCTAAGTTAGTTTTTTTTTTTTTTTTTTTTTCTTTTTTTTTTAATCATCTTCCTTTTGATTGCAATTAATGCAAAAACGTAAATATTAAAATTTGATAGCAGTTGTACGCACGAAGATCGCGTTATTGCAATGAATCTGTGTTAGTGTTCACATTGTTATGGAAATAAATCTTCATTAAACTGTTCTTCAATTATAGGGCAACTGTCACTGAAGCAATTATGTCACTGCTCAGTCAAAGCAGAGGGACAATATGAGGGCCTAGATTATTTTCCTTATTTTCAGGGGGCATTTCAATTTCATCCAATAACGACGAGAGGGGCACAATACCCGTAAGCAGTACCGCCCCAACCATAATTGACCCCAGCCCCCAAAACGATCGCGGTGCAGTACGCAACAGTCAGCATAACGTTCATTCCTGCATCGGTACACGGCCATTAGCTCGAAACAATACAAACCTCGACTCATCAGAAAAAAAAAAAATAATTGTCCGCCAACGCTGTCTTGTCCAGTTTATGTGTCCCAAGGCCAAATGCTCTCTATAACTGCAATGGCGGCGAGTCAGAACCGAGCAAACGTGCGGGCGACGTCTGAGCAAACCGTTATCAGCTAGACAATTCCGGGGATAACAGCAAATGTAACTGTTGCTCGTAGGTCTCTTAGGTACTGATTCACGATATTGGTCTTAGGCTCGAGTCGTAATGCGCGGCCTGCCGCTACGTGTACTTTAGGTTTGCGCAAATCGCTGCAGATGGCTGCTGACTGCTTGCGCGAATGTACCAACATGAACTGCAACCTCTGTAGTAGATAGCCCAGCCTCCAGCATACCTATGACTCTTTCTGGTAAATTTTCTTTAAGTCTTGGCATCGATATTGCTGATCAATACGTGGACTAGGTATGTCTATCCCTTACATCCACCGAAACTCGAACTTTGCCCTAAATAGCCACCAGGTCTTTTAGCTAGGAATTATCTGCCCAATTTTGCAAACTATGAACGGTTTGAAATATTACTACACGTGTATACATAACGTATGTATGTACGTCTCAAAGGTAAACTTGAAAAGTTTGCACATACTTTACGAAAGTTTCTTTTTTTGGTTTAGTATATACAAAAATCATTGGCCCGGAGCAGCTGCGACAATCGCGGCCTTCGTTTGATAACGGTGTTTATCCTTAATTATAACATATTTTATCATTTTGTAAAACGTGAACATTGTGAGTTCCTTCAATGTTGCGGGGGGGGGGAAGGTTTGGGTTCTAGTTCAGTCAGTTCCCGAATTTCTTAAAGTAACAATAGCTGCCAAAAGTAAGCAAGGCAGGTATTGAGATACATTTAGATTTAAATCGTATCATTTAAAAGTATGGAAATTATTGTGAAAATGACAATCTGATGTTGTAAAGTGGGTCAAGGTAATAGTCGCTGACAGAGAAGCTAATTTCAAAACCAGGTTAAAAGTTGACAGGTTACTCCATCTTTTGTTTACTTTTGTCCTGATTTTAAAATTCATTTTTCTGCCAGCGACTAACAACTGGGCTTACCATACAATAACAGATTATCACCCTCACAATATTTTCCATACTTTTGATTTGGTATGATTTAAATTTAAATGTATTTTAACACCAGCATTGTGTTTCGGCCGCTATTGGGCCTTTTAACTCATATAATTTTCACATAGACAGCAATTTAGCCTAAGAAGAGTGAATCTTTTCCTTGATATTTTCAAAATATCATATTTTTCTTTCAAAGAAAATAATAACCTTACTGTTGTTGTGCGAATAATAATTATTATCCTTGTCCGCTGTATGTCGTGCGGTATGGTTTCTTACTCGCGAGACAGCGGTGTTGCAACTTACTTAACTCTTAGGCTGCTAAGCGCGACTCACGGACCTTTTGCAGACAGTGTAGATCAAGATCAGACTGCACAGAACGTGCAGTCTGATCTTGGATCTACACTGTCCGATAAGGGGATACTTTTCCCCCTAAAATACCTTTATAATATAGCAGCGACTAACACCTTGACCGACTGTACAATATCAGATTGTCATTTTCACAATAATTTCCATACTTTCATATGATACGATTTAAATCTAAATGTGTTTCAATACCTGCTTTGTTTACTTTTGGCAGCTATTGCAAGCAGTCAGCAGCCATCTGCGGCGATCTGTGCAAACCTGAAGTGCAAAAGACTTACACGTAGCGGCAGACCGCGCGTTACGACTCGAACCTAAGATCAGTATATCGTGAATCAGTACCTACGAGACGTATGGGCAACATTTACAGCTGCTGTTATCCCAGGAATTGTTTAGCTTATAACGGTTTGCTCAGACGTTTTCCGCACGTTCGCTCGGTTCTGACGCGCCGCCATCGCAATTATAGAGAGCAAAAACTCTGATTTTTTTTCATGAGAAATACATACAAAGATAAAGCAAAACCAAAGCAGGGTTAGACAATAGATTGAAAATAAAAATGACTTAAATTTTCATCAGAAATATTTACCGGCTTCAAAGCAAATTCAATGCATTGTTAGAGAAAAATATGCAAAAGTTTACTAAAATTTTCATTAGAAATACGTTCACGAGATAAAGCAAATTCAAATCATGATTAGTGATTAATATACAGAAACTTATAATACCATAATTATGTACACTACAATATATTCATGGGAAATACATACATCAAAGCAAATTCAAAATATGGTTAGAGAGGCATAAACAAAATACATACTGAAACTTTGATGAGAAAATAAGCATTACATAAAGCAAATTCACAGGATAGTTAGATGAATATAAACAAAAACTAACGATAATTTGGATGAGAAATAAAAACTCCACATAGAGCAAACTCGAAACAGACTAAAGAAATACCTGTAAGAACAGAACTTTGTCTAAATGTGGATTTGAAATACATACTTAAGATAAAGCTAATTCAAAACATAGATATATCTACAGACAAAACCTTATTGCAAGTTTCAAGAGGAATGCATACACAAGAAACAAAACAAGGTTGACAAATATAAACAAAAGCTTACTATTATTTTCCATAAGAAATATGTAAGATAAAGCAAATTCAAAGCAAGGTTAGTGATTTATTGAAGTTTTGGTGATAAATAACTGCAAAAGATTAATTAAATCCGAACTATGGTTAGACAAATATGAACAGGAACTTTCTGAAGAAATACCTGCAGGAGAAAAAACGAATTTATAGCATTGTTAGAGCACCATAACCGAAAACTACATAAAGCAAACTCATAGCATGGAGAGAAAAAATTATAAAACAAACTGAACTTGTGATGATAAATACTTACATTACATTAAGCAACATCAAAGCATGGTTAGAGAAATAAAAACGAAAACTTATTCGAATTTTCATTAGAAATAAATTCATGACAAAAAACAAATTCCAAACATGGCAAGAGAAATACGGACTAGAACTCAATCAATTTTTTGTGAGACATACATACTCCAGACAACGCAATTCTAAAGCATGGCTAGAATGTAAAACAAAAACTAATTGCAATTTTGATGACAAGTGAATACAAGAGATGAAGCAAATTCAAAGTATGGATTTACATATAAAAACTTGAAACCTTCCTTGTCAAAATTCCTTCCTGGTCTAAGGAGTTGTGATAAGAGCGGTTTCATCCTAACACAGAAAGCCTGAATGATAAATTCAACCCACCTTTATCCTCAAGCTGTTGCTACATGGCATCCTCTATGTTGCCATCTGAGAAATAAAAGCAGATAAACATTTCTCTTTGAATTCTGTTTTCATAGCATGTAATGATGTTTCAGTCATTTATCAGCAATAGCTCACTTGTAGCTTTCTTAGGTTTAACTAGTAGAAGGCTGGACCTTTGTAGTGCCTTGCACAAGGCTACTCCCAGGTGACCCGATATTCAAACAAGTGTCAACCTCAGGCTTTTACATTTATTAGCTCACCTGAGCACGAAGTGCTGAGGTGAGGTATTGTAATGGGTCTTTGTCCGGCGTCCATCTGTCCGTCTGTCCGGCTGTCCACAATTCTTTTAAACATCTTCTCCTCCTAAACCGCTGGGCCAATCTTGATGAAAGTTGGCAGGGATGTTCCTTGGATGAAGCTCTACCAAAGTTGTTCAAGAGATTGAATTCCACCCAAAACTATGGTTGCCATGGCAACAGAAAGGAAAAAAATAGGAAAATCTTTGAAAATCTTCTTCTCTGATTCTAGAAGGCGTAGAGCTTTGATATGTGGTATGTAGCATCTCCTAGTGGACCTCTACCAAGTTTGTTCATATGATGCCCCTGGGGTCAAACTGGCCCCGCCCCGGGGGTCACAAGTTCGAACATAGGAACAAAGAAGGAAAACTTTAAAAATCTTCTCTGATTCTGGAAGGCGTAAAGCTTTGATATTTGGTATGTAGCATCTCCTAGTAGACCTCTACCAAGTTTGTTCATATGATGACCCTGGGGTCAAAACTGGCCCCGCCCCGGGGGTCACATGTTTTGAACATAAGAACAAAGAAGGGAAACTTTAAAATTCTTCTTCTCTGAAACTGAAAGGCGTGGAGCTTTGATATTTGGCATCTAGCATCTCCTAATAGACCTCTACAAAGTTTGTTCATACGATGCTCCTGGGGTCAAAACTGGCCCCGCCCCAGGGGTCACAAGTTTTGAACATAGGAACAAAGAAGGAAAACTTTAAACATCTTCTTCTCTGAAACTGGAAAGTGTGGAGCTTTGATATTTGGCATCTAGCATCTCCTAGTGAACCTCTACCAAGTTTGTTCATATGATGCCCCTGGGGTCAAAACTGGCCCTGCCCCGGGGGTCACAAGTGTCGAACATAGGAACAAAGAAGGAAAACTTTAAAAATCTTCTTCTCTGATTCTGGAAGGCGTAGAGCTTTGATATTTGGTATGTAGCATGTCCTAGCGGACCTCTACCTACTTTGTTCATACGATGACCCTGGGGTCAAAACTGGCCCCGCCCAGGGGATCATAAGTTTCGAACATAGGAACAAAGAAGGAAAATTTTAAAATTCTTCTTCTCTGAAAATGGAAGGCGTGGAGCTTTGATATTTGGCATCTAGCATCTCCTAGTAGACCTCTACCAAGTTTGTTCATATGATCTCCCTCAGGTCAAAACTGGCCCCGCCCCGGGGGTCATAAGTTCTAACATGGGAACGAACAAGGAAAACTTTAAAATTCTTCTTCTCTAAAACTGGAAGGCGTAAAGCTTTGATATTTGGTATGTAGCATCTCCTAGTGGACCTCTACGAACTTTGTTCATACGATGCCCCTGGGGTCAAAACTGGCCCTGCCCCGGGGGTCACAAGTTCTAACATAGGAACAAAGAAGGAGAACTTTAAAATTCTTCTTTTCTAAACCTTGAAGGCATAGAGCTTTGTTATTTGGTATGTAGTGAACCTGTTCTAAGTTTGTTAGCCCACCTGAGCACAACATGTTCAGTCAGTTCGAAATTGGGTCACCTGGGGTCATAAACTAGGTCACTAGTTCAAATTAAAGTAATACCTTGTGGGCACTCTAGAGGCCACATTTTTGGCTTAATTAACTTGAAAATTGGTCTGACTGTTTGTCTTGATAAAATCTCACATGTATCTGAATTTGGGTCATGTGGGGTCTTAAATTAGGTCACTAGGTCAAATTAAAAAAATACTTTGTGTGCACTCCAGAGGCCACATTTATTATTCAATTGATTTGAAAATTGGTCAAAATGTTTGTCTTGATGAAATCTAGGATGACTTCAAAATTGGGTCACCTGGGCTCATAATCTAGGTCACTAGGTCTAATTAAAGAAATACCTTTAGGGCACTCTAGAGGTCACATTTCTTGCTCAATTGACTTGAAAGTTGGTCAGAATGTTTGTCTTGATGAAATATTGGGTGAGTTTGAAATTGGGTCAGCTGGGGTCATAAACTAGGTTACTGGGTGAAATTTAAGAAACACTTTGTGGGCACTCTAGAGGCCACATTTATTGCTCAATTAACTTGAAAACTGTTCAGAATGTTTGTCTTGATAAATTTTTTTATGAGTTCTAAATTGGGTCACGTGGGGCGATAAATTAGGTCACTAGCTCAACTTACGGAAATTCCTTGTGGACGCTCTAGAGGCCACATTTTAAGCTCATTTGACCTGACATTTGGTCAGAAATTGAATTATGCACGTTGAGTGAATTTCGCCTATTGACACAGGTGAGCGATCCAGGGCCATCATGGCCCTCTTGTCTTTAAATCAACTTTAGCAGACAAACCAGTGTTTAGACGGCCCTTAGAGGATTGTCTTCGAAAAAAGATGTTGAAACAGGAGAAAAAACCTGACAATCTGCATTTATAGACCTGTCTCATATTCTAATGTCTTGTAAAGAGGTAAACACTGAGTAAATATGGAATCCTCAATTTAAAAGGCTAGGCACACTCTTATGTTTTATCAAAATTAGACCACAAAATGTGTAGTTTGATCTTCTAGCTTTACTTCTGGTATGTCTGATATATTATTATTTCCTGCTGAATAAGCAGAGGCATTTTTTCTGTAGGAAAGCAGCCAGTGGCTTAGAAAAAATATTGTGCGGAGTACTGGTAAAAGGAACTACAGGAAAGCATGGATAAATGCACTGGCCGCCGTGATATAACTGAAATAACGCTGAAAACGGCGTTAAACACCATACAATCAATCAACCAAATTGAAAGCATTTGCAGACGAAAATTAAAATGTGACCCAAAATTTGATTTGATTTTCGAAGGGTAGGAAACATGTGGCAAAAGGAGAAAATGCTGTCAGCTGGTTATCAGCATTTTCTCCTTTTCCCACATGTTTTCTACCCGTCCAAAATCAAATTTGAATTATCAATAACACACAGTTTTGCTTAAAAAAAAGGAGAATATTCCCATATTACAGATCCTTGACTTTTCTTGACAAATGTTTCACAGTTATAATAAACGGTCTTATACCTATGAGCAATTCAGTCTTCAGTCCTCAATCCTTGGTCCTTGGTATTGAAATTTTAATAAGCTAATCTATCGTAAAATAAATGTGTTGCATATTTTCCTGCTTTGTATTTCATCTTCCTGTTTGCTCTGAAAATAGAGGAGAAAATAGGGTAAGGAGCAAACCACATCTCCCTGTGGGTCAAATTTACCAGCAGCTGCTTACATCTACTTAATCAACACACATTAATTACAATTAAATTACCATTTCCACATGCTGACATATTATGCACTGTTTAGTATACACTTCACACACCAGACAAGACTGTCTATTTTATACAGTGTGGCCGATCAGTGGAATTACTTTTTCTGGGCATGTCAATGATCTCCAATTTGCTAAGGGAGTTAGCATGTTTATGGTCATTCTCCTGGCATGGTGGGGTCACAAATGTCTTCAGACATTCCCTGACCTGACAATCTTTAAAAAAGATGTATGTGCAAGTTTTATGATGAGGCTGAGGTTTAAAAATTTCGATGAAATGCAAACACACTCTGCAACATTACTGCTTTTACCTACAAATTAGACACGTGTAGCTCATTGGTTAGAGTATCTGACTGGTGACCCAGTGGTTGCCGGGTCGATAATCGGTTGAGGCAAAGTTTCTTCCTGGCAATTTTTTCCCCTCTTAGTCATGTGAAAAAGTAGACATGACTTGGAAGGAAAGTTGTGTCAGTACAGGTATGAGAAAACCATAAAACACATGCGTAGGTGCAGTGACCCAATACGTACTAAAGCTATTGAAACTTGGAAAGAAGGTTGGGTCAGTACTGCTGTGAGAAAGCCTAGAAACACATGCGTAGGTGCACTGACCGCCATGATACGACATTAGGTGTTGAAACGGCGTTTTAACCAAAATAGTTACAAATCCTATTGAAACTTTGAAAGAAAGTTGTGTCAGTACTGGTGTAAGAAATCCAGAAAACACATGCGTACGTGCACTGACCACCCCGATATGACATTAGCTGTTGAAACTGCGTTTAACCCCAATATGTACATAACCTATTAAAAGTTGGAAAGTTGTGTCAGTACTGGTGTGAGAAATCCACGAAACACATGCGTAGGTGCACTGACCGCCATGATATGACATAAGCTGTTGAAACGTTGTATAACCCCTATTGGAACTTGGAAAGAAAGTTGTGTCAGTACTGGTGTGAGAAAGCCAGGAAACACATGCGTAGGTGCACTGACCGCCATATGGCATTAGCTGTTGAAACGGCGTTTGAACCCAATACGTACTAAGCCTATTTAAAATTGGAAAGAAAGTTATGTCGGTACCCGAGTGATAAATCCAGGAAACACATGCATAGGTGCACTGACCACCCCGATATGACATTAGCTGTTGAAACTGCGTTTAACCCCAATACGTACAAAACGCATTGAAACTTTAGAAGAAATTTGTGTGAGTACTGGTGTGAGAAATCCAGGAAACACATGCGTAGTTGCACTGACCGTCATGATATGACATTGGCTGCCCAAACGATGTTTAACTCCAAAACGTACAAATCCTATTGAAACTTGGAAAGAAAGTTGTGTCAGTACTGGTGTGAGAAATTCAGGAAACACATGCGTAGGTGCACTGACCACCGTGATATGACCTATTATGACATAATATGACATTAGCTGTTAAAACTGCGTTTAACCCCAATATGTACATAACCTATTGGAACTTGGAAAGTTGTGTCAGTACTGGTGTGAGAAATCCAGGTAACACATGCGTAGGTGCACTCAGTGCCATGCTATGACATTAACTGTTGAAACGGCGTTTAATCCCAATACGTACAAGACCCATTGAAACTTGGAAACAAGGTTGTATCAGTACTTGTGTGAGAAATCCAGGAAACTAATGCATAGGTGCACTGACTGCCATGATGTGATATTAGCCGTTGAAACGGCATTTGAACCCGAATACGTACAAATTCTATGGCCTATTAGCTGTTGAAACTGCGTTTAACCCCAATATGTACATAACCTATTAAAACTTGGAAAGACAGTTGTGTCGGTACCCGAGTGAGAAATCCAGGAAGAACATGCGTAGGTGCACTGACCGCCTTGACATGACACTAACTGTTGAAAGAGCGTTCAACCCAATACGTACTAAACCTATCAAAACTTGGAAAAAAAATTGTGTCAGTACTGGTGTGAGAAAGCTTCGAAACACATGCGTAGGTGCAGTGACCGCCATCATATGACATTAGCTGTTGAAACGGCGTTTAACCCCAATACGTACAAATCCTATTGAAACTGCAGAATGTAATATAAAGTATGCAACGTCTTTAATGGTTGTACCATGTGTAAAGACATGATTTCGTCTACGTCATTTACTTCGACATCGTATCTTCTACATCTTCTACGTGAAAACTGCAAGGGACAGAAAGACCAAAATAATTGACTGACCTTGAATGCAGAAATTAGAATTAAAACATTACTCTAAACAAATGTGGACAAACATAACGCTTAGAATGAAAGTAATATCTTGTATTTGGTATATAATTACCTCCTTAGCCCATTTGTAACGGGTTCAAGTGACCACCTGTCCACTCAACCGCAAGACGCAAAATGATTTTGACTTCAAACCCACGTGAAAATTGTAAAAAAAATCACTTCCGGGGAATATATCGTTAAACTCCGTTGACACACGAAGTGTAACAAACGAAATAACTACTATGACTTACGCAAACAATATGCATGATAAAAAAAATAAGGTCTTTCTATCCTTCTGAACTACAGTAAATTCTAAATTCAATCATTCTGAAGAGTTATTTCAATATCAGATATCAAAATATAATAATGTCTCCCTGACCTAATTTGTTCAATCGATCAAGCTTAAAGTGCATACTGAGAACATCATCATCGTCCAAAAAAGGGACGAAAAAAGAAAGAAGTGCTCAACCAATGCAGACCCTGATCAGTCTGTGCACCGAGAGACCAACATCTGCAAAACTTGACCAACTCCAAATCTATTATTTAATTAACCATCAAGTCATTTCTGACTTTATGCAGTATTAAAGCAACAAGATATCTGTTGTTACATGGCTCCTCCAAATTCAGCAGTTCTGGTAATGCTGAATTTGAATATTTACAAAATTAAAAATAGATAACGACTGCTTTCGGTGAAACAACTAAATTTAAGTTCCAATCATAATAATTTTGAAAGTACAGTGTATACCAAGATCAGTTCTCACAAATGTGAAAATGATCCTAGAATACAATGTCTTAGTAACAAAATGTACAGATAAATGTTTAATACGGAAATTATGCAATAATAAACCAGCTACGCTATCATTGGCTCTCCGATGGGGAATCTTCGGTCTTTAATAAAAGAACAAGCTTATGGACTGGACGGTCTAGGTATGTGGAACTGATTGTTCCATCTTGAGTTGAGGCTGACACTAAATGTTTCAATTTTCGCACTAAACCTGTCATCACAAAATGTCACAGTGACGCGTCCAAGAAGTCACTGACACCGTGGTACATCATTTTGTTTAATTAAGACAATATCTCCACTTTGGAGATTTCTTTTAGGGTTTGACCATTTTTGTCTAACTTGGAGTGTTTGCAAAAATTCTTTTCGCCATCTAGACAAAAGCTCGTTAACAAGATACTGAACTCTACGCCACCGTTTCCTACAATATAAGACCTCTTTCATAAAATTGCCAGGGGGTGGATGTATCACTTCAGACTTCATAGTCAAAAGGTGATTTGGGTTATTGGTAATAGAGACAAGGGATCATTTAGGTTGTCTGTACATAAAGGTCTACTGTTAATGACGGCCATAACCTCATACATAAAAGTTCTAAGAGTTTCCTCGTCTAACTGTGTATTTGACTGATGCATCAAAACTGATAGAATAGAACGTACAGAACGAATTTGTCTTTCCCAAACACCTCCCATATGACTAGCAAATGGGAAATTGAATATGAATTCAATTTGATAAAAACTTTGTTTCAACATTTTGTTTACTTGCTCAAAATGCATTTCATCCAAGGCTAACTTTAGTTCATCATCAGTCCCTACAAAGTTTGTACCTCTATCACACCTTAGCTGCCTAACAGGAACTCTAATAGCTATAAACCTGCGCAATGCATTGATAAAAGAGCTGGTATCAAGAGAATTTGCAACTTCAATGTGAACTGCCCTACATGCAAGACATGTAAAAAGAACGCGATATCTTTTTACATATTTTCTACCCTCTTAAACTAGCCAAGGGCCGAAGAAATCTACACCACTATAGGTGAAAGGTGGTGCCAAATTGACTCTTTCTTTTGGTAAATCTGCCTTTTTTTTGCATTTGAGTAACACCACGAAATCTACAGCAAATCACACATTTTCGTATGAAATCTGAAACCAATGAAGTTAGACCTATTATCCAAAAGGCGTTTGATCTGATACAATTCACAGTCATACCTCGACCTTGATGAGAAACCTTTTCATGAAAATATTTCACGATTAACTTTGCAATATGGCACTTCTTTGGAATAACAATAGGGTACTTTACATCATAGCTCAAATCTGATTGCTTAATTCTTCCACCAACTCGAATAATACCATCTTGATCAAGAAAAGGGTTTAAGCTATGCAAAGGAGAATCTCTATGAAGAATTTTTTCCTGGGTATGTGAAATATACCCTTTCAAAGTCGATATTTCCTTTTCAAATACTGTTTCTGAACCTCTCTCAAAATAATCTTTTCTGCTTGCTGCAGACATTCTACACTAATAGGCTCATGAGGGGTAGCAAGGTTACTGTCACTTTGCAAGACATAACAATGCTTCTTGGAACACTTATCCTTTAAATGTTTCATGAATCTTAAAATAAGACTAGTGGCCCTTTTTGCTCGGTACCAGTCTGAAAAATATTCAAGCCTACTCAGCAAAGAACAATATGTACTAATATTTACATGCAGTGTATTAATACATTTGACCTCTCGGTCATTCAAAGATGGTTCTTCAAACCGGCTTTGTACATTTGTTGGACAAATCTGAGCAGACCATAAAAAAGTAGGTCCATGAAACCAATTGCTGTCAATAAGCTCTTGGGGAGTGCTGCCACGTGAGGCAATATCTGCTGGATTATCTTGCGAGGAAACATTTCCATTGTGAAGGATTTGTTTTTTGTCTTATTTGTTGAACATGATTAGCGACAAAAACGTGAAAACGTTTTGATTCATTAGAAATGTATCCCAGTACAACTTGGATATCCGACCAAAACAACTCTGCAATAGATTGTAGACCTAATTCCCTTTTCACTATAGTACTTATTCTTACTGCCAACACAGCTGCGGTCAACTCTAAGCGAGGTATAGTTACTGGTTTAACAGGAGCCACTCTTGACTTGCTCATAACAAGGGTGCAATGAACTTGATTTTCCTAATTTATCAATCTCAAATATGTACATTGACCATAGCCTAGGGTACTTGCATCACAAAAATGGTGCATTTTCTAGCCTCGCAGTATTTCCAAAGTTCAATGGTTTCAAGCATCTGCTTATTTTGATCCTTTCAAGTTCAAGAACAATGGATTTCCATTTATCCCATTTGCCCATTGAGCACTCTGAAAGTGGACTGTCCCAGTCATAGTGATCTTTACACATCTGTTGGAGGATGTGCTTGCCTAATAGAACAAAGGGTGACACAAACCCTAAAGGGTCATAAATTGAGCTAATGACTGAAAGAACACCACGCCTTGTATTAGGTTTGCTAGCTAAACATACCTGGAAAATGAATTTATCTGAATCTGCACACCACTGAATACCAAGGGTCCTTTCTACTGGAAGTTTATCCATTTTAAGGTCAAGATCAATTAATCCTTTAGCCCTATCTTCAGGACTTATGCCTTCAATAACAGATTTAGAGTTTGAAATAAATTTGTGCAGTCTAAGATTTCCTCTCTTACATAAGATTTGACTTCCTTGAATAATGTGCAAAGCTCCTTCTACAGTAGGTACAGACATAAGACCATCATCAACATAAAAATTGTTCTGAATGAAATTAGAAATATCTGAGCCAAATTCAACCTCATTATCCTTAGCAATCTGCTTCAATGCATAGTTTGCACAACCTGGAGAGGATTTTGCACTAAAGAGATGGACATTCATTCTATACTCACTTGGTTTACAGTTAAAATTACCATTTTCCCACCATAAAAACCTCAAAAAATCCTTGTCTTTGGAATCTACATGAAACTGATGAAACATTTGCTCTATGTCACACATAAAAGCTATTTCCTCAAGCCTGAATCTCATCAAAACTCCAATAATAGAATTTGTCAAATCAGTACCTTGCAGCAGATAATCATTCAATGATTTACCCTGGAATTTTGCACTACAGTCAAACACTACTCTAATTTTACCAGGCTTTTTAAGGTGATATACTCCATGATGAGGTATGTACCAAACACTACTGCCATCAGATGGCTCTGATACCCTCTCAGCATAGCCTTTGGTCAATAGATCATCCATGAAACCTATATAGTCTCTCTTATATTGCTCGTCTACTTTAAAGCGTTTAATCCACTGTCTTAACCTCTTTAATGCTAGAGATTTATTGTTTGGCAGACAAACATTTTCACATTTGAATGGTAAGGGCATTTCATAATGGCCAAAGCTATTTTTGTGGATGACTTTGCCTAGAATGTCAAGGAAAAGTCTATCCTTTACTGAATAAGAGACTTCTTCTGGGTCTTTATCATTGAAGTCTTGTTCAAGAAGTGACAAAATTTGACCTGGGTTTATAATTTCTTCGACACTAGATTTTAAGGAGAAAGTAATTTGCTTTAAACTATCATTTCTACAAAGCGGAGGGCAAACCTCTTTAACAATAATTCGATGACTGACACCTATACAGTCGACAGAATCCTCCGAATCACATTCTTCAGAATTAACTAAGCCTACTATACCCCAGCCAAAGACAGATTTCTGTGCAAATGGACCATTACTAGAAGAAGGGATAACATCAAGAGGTACAAGAGCATTTGGACAATTATATCCTATCAATAAGCCAATAGGACAGTCTTGGATTGGTGCGAGCTTGTTTGCAATGGGTTGCAAATGAGACCATTTATATGCAACATTTGGGGATGGAATATGATTGCGGTTTGCAGGCATAATGTCTCTTGTATAAGTGGGAGGTAACTTAACAACTGAGAGACTATCAAAACCCCTTACTAATGATCCATTTACTTTTCTACTGCTTATCAACTTATCTTCGGCCAACATAGTTGATAATGAAAACTTAACTGGAGTACAGGGAACACCTAGATTGTAACATACATCGTCCAATATAAATGTGGTGTCAGACTGATTATCTAGCAGAGCATAAACAAGAATTTCCTGATCAGGGTTACTATCATGGCTTACATAGACAGGTAAAATCATTGAACAATGATCTTTTGTACTACAAGATTTAACTGCTGCACCCACAGAAGACTTATTATCAACATTATTACCAGTATGATTGGGTAAAGAATTTTGATGGTTCTCCTTATCTACCGACTGAGGCCTTTTATCTTTGTCACTGTTTGTAACATCACCATGTAATATAGTAGGGCGAATTTTAGAACAGATTTTACATTTAAGTTTTTGAGTACAGTTTTTTGAAAAATGCTCTTCTTGTAAGCACCCAAAACACAAACTCTTTTCCCTAATAAATTATTTTCTGTCGGTCAATGACAATGACAAAAGCTTGTAACTGGAATTTGTAAAATGACCTTTGCCACAAAAGGCACAGACTTTGGGTTTAAAAAAAGAATCATTTTTTTTTTTTTTTTTCTGTTGAGGTTGAGAAACTATTAATTTTTTTTTATCTCATGTTTTTGCCTTTAGTGTGTGTACAATGCTGTAACAGGGTCACAAGCTATTCTAGCCTATTTATATATAAAGGCGACAAATTCTTTAAAGGGAGGAAACCTTTTATTCTGTTCACGCCAAGTATGAATAATCCTACCCCAACGAATTACAAGCCAATCTGGTAGCTTACTAAGTAATTTCTGATTTTCCCTCTCATCATTTAAAATTTGCAAACTCAAAATATTAGCCATAGCGGCTTCGCACTGTCTCAAAAAATCTGAAAATTTCCTCAGTGCAAGGCTATCTTTGCTTTGAAGCTTGGACCATGAATCTAACTTGTTTCTAAATGCATTTGCGACAACAAATGGATCACCAAAACGCTGATCTAACATACACATTGCATGACTATAAGCGTCTTGACCTTGCAAAAGACACAAATTCTCAATTACTTCTCTAACTGAGGGATCAATATATTTCCTGAGATAAGGAAGTTTTTTCAGAATGAGGGATTCCTCTAAGTTCCACTAAATTCTGGAAGTCTTTTTCCAAACAGGATATGATAAAGGGTTCCCATCAAAAATACCTGGTTCTGGGGATGGTAGTCTACTAAGTTGAATTTGACCTGTCAAAGATTTAAAACACTGAATTAATCTCTGATCTACTTGATTATTTGAATTATCAACCTGAGTTAAATTGACTGGTTTGTGAATATGGGTCAAATTAGCTGTATTGCCTAAATAACCGAAATTAGTTGTATGATCAGTATGAGCTGTAGGTATAAATCGCTCAGGTTTATCAAAATTTACTAGAGGGTTAACAATACTTTGATTCTGAGGCTGAAAAACCTTAGCAGAAGGATCAAGGGAAGATTTCAAGGTAACTTTAGGGGAAGCAAATGATGGTAACTGCATATCTGACTCAAATTTACCAGTATCAAAATCTGGTTCAACAAAGTGGCAAGAATCAATGTATTGCTTAACATTTTTCATTTTTTCAGATTTAGAAATAGAGATAGCTTGATCATCATCAAAAAGTTGCACAGCATTTAACTCTGCTCTAGCCATCTCCAATTCTTTCTGAATTTGTAACATTTCTAATTCAGCCCTCTTTTTAGACTCATATTCAATATAGTTGAGCTTAATTTCAGGCGAGGCTATTTTTGCGGTTCTTTCGGTTGCAGTGCTTCCCTTTGGACTACTATGAGCATCTTTACAAGTAAGGTTACCCTCACTCTCAGGCTCAGTATTTGTGACAATGTGCTTATTTTTAACTGTTAACGACTCAGTTTGATGCTGTGATAAACTTTCATGCTCGAGAGAAAGAACGATCTTTGAAAGCTTGTCCAGCAAAAGGTTAGATTCTCTCTCCAAACCATGAACAGAACCAATATACACTCTACTATCATAATCTTCTGAAAATCTGAGGAGAGCCTGGAGAGATGAGTTTACATTTTCGGCACAGTTAACAAATTTCACTTCAACACTTTTCACTTCGTTAACACTAAGCTTGCTTGTATCAGACTCTATCAGTTTCTGTACGTGCTTGAATTCCCTCTTCCAGTACGAAATGGCCTTATTCAGCTTCTGTCTGGACACAACTGCTTTATATTCTGCCCCTTTCTTTGTGAGTTTTCTAGTTCTTGATTCTTTAGAACGACAAGCTTGTTCATCATGTTGGTTGATGGTTCGTCTCCCAATTTCTGTTCAGACATTGTTACACAGGAGTCTGTGGTACTTATACGAGATGGAACGACTTCTCAATGGTGTTAAATGTAACGCACACAAGAGCTTTCACTCTTGAAGGAGTAGTTACTCGCCAAGGAATTTTCACTGTCGCGGACAGGGGTAGAGAAGAATAAGGAGCTCAATTGCAGAATGTAATATAAAGTATGCAACGTCTTTAATGATTGTACCATGTGTAAAGACAAAAACAATATGCATGATAAAAAAATAAGGTCTTTCTATCCTTCTGAACTACAGTAAATTCTAAATTAAATCATTCTGAAGAGTTATTTCAATATCAGATATCAAAATTTAAATAATGTCTCCCTGACCTAATTTGTTCAATCGATCAAGCTTAAAGTGCATACTGAGAACATCATCATCGTCCAAAAAAGGGACGAAAAAAGATAGAAGAAGAAGTGCTCAACCAATGCAGACCCTGATCAGTCTGTGCACCGAGAGACCAACATCTGCAAAACTTGAATATCTCCAAATCTATTATTTAATTAACCATCTTAAGTCATTTCTGACTTTATACAGTATTAAAGCAACAACATATCTGTTGTTACACCTATTGAAACTTGGCAAAGAAAGTTGTGTCAGTACTGGTGTGAGAAATCCAGGAAACAAATGCGTAGATGCAGTGACATTAGCTGTTGAAACTGCGTTTAACCCCAATATGTACATAACCTATTAAAAGTTAAAAATCCAGAAAACCGATGCGTAGGTGCACTGACCGCCATGATATCTCCTCAGCTGTTGAAATGGTGTTTAACCCCTATTGACATTTGGAAAGAAAATTGACCGCCATATGATATAAGCTGTTGAAACGGCGTCTGAACCCAATACGTACTAAACCTAATGAAACTTTGGAAGAAAGTTGTGTCAGTAGTGGTGTAAGAAATCCAGGAAACACATGCATAGGTGCACTGACCGCAATGATGTGTCGTTACCTATTGAAACGGCGTTTAACCCCAAAGCATACAAAACCTGTCGAAACTTTAAAAGGAGATTGTGTCAGTACTGGTGTGAGAAATCAGGAAACACATGCGTAGGTGCACTGACCGCCATGATATGACATTAGCTGTTGAAACTGCGTTTAACCCCAATACATACAAAATGTATCCGAACTTGCAAAGAAAGTTGTGTTAATACTGATGTGAGAAATCCAGGAAACACATGCGTAGTTGCACTGACTGCCATGATATGACATTAGCTGTCGAAACGGTCTTTAACAGCAATACGTACAAATCCTCTTGAAAATTTGAAAAGAAAGTTGTGTCAATACTGGTGGGAGAAAACCAGGAAACACATGCGTAGGTGCACTGACCGCCCCGATATGACATTAGCTGTTGAAACTGCGTTAAACCCCAATATGTACAATTCCTATAGAAACTTGGAAAGAAAGTTGTGTCAGTACTGGTGTTAGAAATCCAGGACACACATGCGTAGGTACACTGACCGCCATGATATGACATAAGCTGTTGAAACGGCGTTTAACCCCAATACATACAAAACCTATCGAAACTTTGAAAGAACTGTTTGTCAGTACTGGTGTGAGACGGTGTTCAACTCCAATACGTACAAAACGTATTGAAACTTGGAAAGAAAGTTGTGTCAGTACTGATGTCAGAAATCTAGAAAACACATGCGTAGGTGCACTGACTGCCCCGATATGACATTAGCTGTTGAAACTGCGCTTAACCGGAATATGTACATAACCTATTGGAACTTGGAAAGTTGTGTCAGTACTGGTGTGGGAAATCCATGAAACAAATGCGTAGGAGCACTGAGAGCCCCGATATGTCATTAGCTGTTGAAACTGCGTTTAACCCCAATATGTACATAACTTATTAAAAGTTGGAAAGTGGTGTCAGTACTGGTGTGAAAAATCCAGAAGACAGATGCGTAGGTGCACTGACCGCCATGATATCACAGCAGCTGTTGAAACGGCGTTTAACCCCTATTTAAACTGGGAAAGAAAATTGTGGCAGTACTGGTTTGACAAAGCCAGGAAAAACATGCGCAGGTGCACTGACCACCATGAATTGACATTAGCTGATGAAACAGCGTTTAACCCCAACACAAATAAAACCTACAAATAATTTGCATAATGCCCTTTATCTTTCTCTATATGCCTGAACATATTGACAATATTTTTGCTGATCTATTACTAGGCTTCATTTGTGTTGACAGCACTGCACATAAAAATGCAGAAAAACATGAAATAAGGTACAAGAAACAAAACATGTTTGGATAAACAAATATAAACACAATCAAGAAGATTGTTAATGCAGACAAAGCATGGTTAGACAGGTATATACAAGAACTTACTCAAATTTTCAAGACAAGTACATCAGTGACATACAGCAAATGTAAAACATAAGAAAAATATGACAAGAAAAACTAACGGCACTTTTTTCTAGAAATACCTATGCGAGATAAAAGCAAATTCAAACCAGGGTTAGACAAATATAAACAAAAACTTATCGGCACTGAAATTTTCAAGAGAAATACAGACACAAGATATAGCAATTTCAATGCATGGTTGAAGAGATATGAACAAAAACCTACTAAATTTAAATTAGAAATAGGAGATTAAGCTAATAAAATGCATGGTCAGACAAATGAAAGCAAAATCTAATTATAATATGGATGGGAAACACACACATGAGATAAAGCAAATTCAAAGTATGGTTATTGAAACCACCAAAGTATGGTTAGGGAAACTTACTAAAGTTTTGAAACGAAATTACCCAAGACCATAACCATATTCAAAGCATGGATAGAGAAATATAGACAAAAACTCTGATTTTTTCATGAGAAATACATACATCAAACAAAGAAAAACCAAAGCATGGTTAGACAAATAGATTTAAAATTAAATTACTTAAACTTTCATCAGAAATATTTACCCGCGTCAAGGCAAATTCAATGCAAAGTTAGAGGAAAATATGCACAAGTTTACTGAAATTTTCATTAGAAATACATTCACGAGATAAAGTAAATTCAAATCATGGTTAGTGACTTGTAAACAGAAACTTACTACAATATATACACTACAATGTATTCATGAGAAATACATACATACATACATACATCAAAGCAAATTCAAGATATGGTTAGAAAGACAATAACAAAATACATACTGAAACAAACTTTGATGAGAAAATAAACATTACATAAAGCAAGTTCACAGGATGGTTGCATGAATATAAACAAAAACTAACGATAATTTGGATGAGAAATAAAAACTCCACATAAAGCAAACTCGAAACAGACTAAAATACCTGTAAGGACAAAATTTTGCTTAAGTATGGATTAGAAATACATACTTAAGGTAAAGCTAATTCAAAACATAGATATATCTATAGACAAAACCTTATTGCAAGTTTGAAGAGAAATGTATACACAAGAAACAAAACAAGGTTGACAAATATAAACCAAAGCTTACTATTATTTTCCATACGAAATATGTAAGATAAAGCAAATTCAAAGCATGGTTAGTGATTTATAAACATAGACTAATTGAAGTTTTGGTGAGAAATAACTGCAAAAGGTTAATTAAATCCGAACTATGGTTAGACAAATATGAACAAGAACTTTCTGAAAAAATACCTGCAGGAGAAAAAGCGAATTTATAGCAATTTTAGAGCAACATAAACGAAAGCTAGACAAAGCAAACTCATAGCATGGATAGAGAAATTTATTAAAAAAAAAAACTGCACTTTCGATGATAAATACTTACACAACATTAAGCAAATTCAAAGCATGGTTAGAGAAATAAGAAGAAAGACTTACTCGAATTCTCATGAGAAATAAATTCATGACACAAAACAAAGTCCAAATATGGTAAGACAAATACGGACTACAACTCAATCATTTTTTTTTTTTTTTTTTTGTCAGACATACATACCCTAGATAACGCAATTCTAAAGCATGGGTAGAATGTAAATCAAAAAACTAAGTGCAATTTTGATGACAAATAACTACAAGAGATAAAGCAAATTCAAAGCATGGATTTACATTTAAAAACTTGAAACCTTCCTTGTCAAAATTCCTTCCTGGTCAAAGGAGTTGTGATAAGAATGGTTTCATCCTAACAAAGTAAACCTGAATGATCAATTCAACCCACTTTATCCTCAAGCTGTTCCTACATGGCATCCTCCATGTTGCCATCTGAGAAATAAAAGCAGATAAACATTTCTGTTTGAATTCTGTTTTCATTGCATGTAATGATGTTTCAGTCATTTATCAGCAATACCTCACTTGTGGCTTTCCTAGGTTTAACCAGTAGAAGGCTGGCCCTTTGTAGTGCCTTGCACAAAGCTTCTCCCAGGTGACCCGATATTCAAACAAGTGTCAACCTCAGGCTTTTACATTTATCTTTAAATCAACTTTAGCAGACAAACCAGTGTTTAGACGGCCCTTAGAGGAGTGCCTTCGAAAAAAGATGTTGAAACAGGAGAAAGAAACCTGATAATCTGCATTTATAGACCTGTCTCAAATTATAATGTCTTGTAAAGAGGTAAACACTGAGTAAATATGGAATCCTCAATTATAAGGCTAGGCACACTTTTATGTTTTAGAACACAAAATGTGTCGTTTGATCTTCTAGCTTTATTTCTGTTATGTCTGATATTTTGTATACTATTATTTCCTTATGAATATTGCATAGGGCATTTTTTTCTGTAGTGGAAAGAATATTGTGCGGAGTACTGGTAAAAGAAACTCCAGGAAAGCATGGATAGGTGCACTGGCCGCCATGATATAACAGAAATAATATTGAAAACGGCGTTAAACACCATACATTCAATCAACCAAATTGAAAGCATTTGCAGACGAAAATTAAAATGTGACTCAAAATTTGATTTGATTTTCGAAGGGTAAGAAACATGTGGGAAACTGAGAAAATGCTGTCATTTTCCCAAATGTTTTCTACCCTTCCAAAATCAAATTTGAATTATCAATAACACACAGTTTTTCTTCTAAAAGAGGCGAATATTCGTACATTACAGATCCTTGACTTTTCTTGACAAAGGTTTCATAGTTATAATAAATGGCCTTATACCTTATGAGCAATTCAGGTTTCAGTCCTCAATCCTTGGTCATAGGTATTTAAATTTTAACAAGCTAGTCTATCGTAAAATGAATGTGTTGCATATTTTTCTGCATTGTATTTCATCTTTCTGTTTGCTCTGAAAATAGAAGAAAAAAGTAGTGTAAGGAGCAAACCACATCTCCCTGTGGGTCAAATTTACCAGCAGCTGCTTACATCTACATAATCAACACACATTAATTACAATTAAATTACCATTTCCACATGCTGACATATTATGCACTTTTTAGTATACGCATCACACACCAGACAAGACTGTCCATTTAGCACAGTGTGGCCGATCAGTAGAATGACTATTTCTGGGCATGTCAATGATCTCCAATCTGTTGAAGGAGTCAGCAAGTTCATCGTCATTCTCATGGCATGGTGGGGATCACAATTTTCTTCAGACATTCCCTGACCTGACAATCTTAAAAACAGATGTATGTGCAAGTTTTATGATAATGAGGCTGAGGTTTTAAGAGGTCGATAAGATGCAATTTTTCCTCTCGTAGTCATGTGAAAAAGTAGTTAGTGACTTGGAAAGAAAGTTGTGTCAGTACTGATGTGAGAAAGCCGGGAAACACATGCGTAAGTGCACCGACAGCCATGATATGACATTATCTGTTAAACGGCGTTTAAACCCAAACGTACTAAACGTATTGAAACTTGGAAAGAAAGTTGTGTCAATACTGGCGTGCGAAAGCCAGGAAATACATGCGTAGGTGCAGTGACCGCCATATGACATTTGCTGTTGAAACGGCGTTAAACCCCAATACGTACAAATCCTATTGAAACTTGGAAAGAAGGTTGTGTCAGTACTATGTGTGAGAAATCCAGGGAACACATGCGTAGGTGTACTGGCCGCCATGATATGACATTAGCTGTTAAAACGGCGTTTAACCCCAATACTACAACACCTATCGAAACTTTGAAAGAAATTTGTGTCGGTACTGGAATCAGTACTGTTGTGAGAAATCCAGGAAACACATGCGTAGGTTCACTGACCGCCATATGACATTAGCTGTTGAAACAGCGTTTAACCCCAATACGTACAAATGCTATTAAAACTTGGAAAGAAAACCATTTCAGTACTGTTGTGAGATATCCAGGAAATACATGCGTATATGCACTGACCGCCATGATATGACATTAGCTGTTGAAACAGCGTTTAGCCCCAATACGTACAAATCCTATTGAAACTTGGAAAAAAAACAGAGTCAGTACTGGTGTGAGAAATCCAGGAAACACATGCGTGGATGCACTGACAGTCATGATTTGACATTAGCTATTGAAACGGCGTTTAACCCCAATACGTACAAATCCTATTGAAACTTAAAACGAAAGCTGTGTCAGTGCTGGTGTGAGAAATGCAGGAATCACATGCTTATGTGCAAGGATATTAGCTGTTGAAACTGCGTTTAACCCTGATGCGTACATAACATTTTGAATTTCGGAAAGAAAACTGTGTCAATACTGGTATCAGAAATCCAGGAAACACATGCGTAGGTGCACGGAGCGCCATGATATGACATAAGCTTTTGAAACGGCGTTTAGCCCCAATAGATACAAAACCTATCGAAATTTTGACAGAAATTTGTGTCAGTACGGGTGTGAGAAATCCCGGAAACACATGCGTAGGTGCACTGGCGACCCCGATAAGACATTAGCTGTTAGAACTGCATTTAACCACAATACGTACTAACCTATTGAAACTTGGAAAGAAAGTTGTTTCAGTACTGGTGTGAGAAATCCAGGAAAAATATGAGTGGGTGCACTGACCGCCATGATATAACATTAATATTTGAAACAGCGTTTAACCCCAATACGTACAAATCCTATTGAAACTTGGAAAGGTGAAAGTTGTGTCAGTACTGGTGTGAGAAACCCAGGAAACACATGCGTAGGTGCACTGACCGCCATGACATGACATTAGCTGTTGAAACGCCAATACGTACAAGACCTATTAAAATTTGGAAAGAAGATTGTGTCAGTACTGGTGTGAGAAATCCACGAAACACATGCGTAGGTGCACGGGCCGCCATGATATGACATTAGCTGCTGAAACTGCATTTAACCCCAATACGAACGAAACCAGTTGAAACTTGGAAAGAAAGTTGTGTCGGTACTGGTGTGAGAAATCCAGGAAACACAAGCATAGGTGCACTGACCGCCATAATATGACATAAGCTGTTGAAACGGCGTTTAACCCCAATACGTACAAATCCTATTGAAACTTGGAAACTTGAAAGTTGTGTCAGTACTGGTGTGAGAAAGCCAGGAACTTACTGCGTAGGTGCACTGACCGCCATGACATGACATTAGCTGTTGAAACGCCAATACGTAAAAGACCTATTGAAACTTGGAAAGAAGATTGTGTCAGTACTGGTGTGAGAAATCCACGAAACACATGCGTAGGTGCACTGGCCGCCATGATATGACATTAGCTGCTGAAACAGCGTTTAACCCCTATACGTACGAAACCAGTTGAAACTTGGAAAGAAAGTTGTGTCAGTACTGGTGTGAGAAATCCAGGAAACACATGCGTAGGAGCACTGACCGCCTTGATATAACATAAGCTGTTGAAACGGCGTTTAACCCCAATACTTACAAATCCTACTGAAATTTGAAATGAAAGCTGTGTCAGTACTGGTTTGAGACATCCAGAAACACATGCGTAGGTGCACTGACCGGGCCTATATGACATTAGCTGTTGAAACTGCGTTTAACCCCCAATACGTACATAATCTTTTGAAACTTGGAAAGAAAGTTGTGTCAGTACTGGTGTGAGGAATCCAGGAAACACATACGTAGGTCTACTGAACACCGCGACAAGACAATAGCTGTCGAAAATGCGTTTAACTCTAGTACGAACAAAATCTGTTGAAACTTGGGAAAAAGGTGTGTCAGTGCTGATTTGAGAAATCCCGAAAACACATGCGTAGGTGCACTGACCGCCATAAAATGACATTAGCTGTTGAAACAGCGTTTAACCCCAATACATACAAATCCTATTGAAACTTGGAAGGAAAACTGAGTCAGTACTGGTTTGAGAAATCAAGGAATCACATGCGTAGGTGCACTGACCGCCATGATATGACATTAGCTTTTGAAACGGCGTTTAACCCCAATACGTACAAATCCTTTTGAAACTTGAAAAGGAAACAGAATCAGTACTGTTGTGAGAAATCGACGAAACACATGCGTAAGTGCACAGTCCGCCATGATAGGACATTAGCTGTTGAAACGGCGTTTAACCCAATACGTACAAATCCTATTGAAACTTAAAAAGAAAGCTGTGTCAGTACTGGTGTGAAAAATCCAGGAATCACATGCAAATGTGCAATGACCGGCCCGATATGATATTAGCTGTTGAAACTGCGTTTAACCCCAATACGTACATAACCTTTTGAATCTTGGAAAGAAAGTTGTGTCAGAACTGGTATCAGAAATCCAGGAAACACATGCGTAGGTCCACTGACCACCTTGATATGACATTAGCAGTTGAAAAGTTGTTTAACCCAAATACGTACAAATCCTATTGGAACTTTGAAATTAAACTGTGTCAGTACTGGTGTGAGAAATACAGGAAACACATGCGTATGTGCACTGACCGCCGTGATATGACCTAAGCTGTTGAAACGGCGTTTTGCCCCAATACATACAAAACCTATCGAAACTTTGAAAGAAATTTGTGTCAGTACTTGTGTGAGAAATCCAGGAAACACGAGCGTCGGTGCACTGGCGACCCCGATATGACATTACATGTTGAAACAGCGTTTAACCCGAATACGTAAAAATCCTATTGAAACTTGGAAAGAAAGTTGAGTCAATCATGGTGTGAGAAATCAACGAAACACATGCGTAGGTGCACTATCCGGCATGATATGACATAGCTGTTGAAACAGCCTTTAACCCGAATAAGAACAAATCCTATTGAAACTTTGAAATTAAACTGTGTCAGTACTGGTATGAGAAATGCAGGAAACACATGTGTATGTGCACTGACCGCCATCATATGACATTAGCTGTCCAAACGGTGTTTAACCCGAAATACGTACAAATCCTATTGAAACTTGGAATGAAAATTGTGTCAGTACTGGTGTGAGAAATACTGGAAACCCATGCGTAGGTGCACTGGCCGCCCCGATATGACATTAGCTGTTGGAACTGCATTTAACCCCAATATGTACATAACCTATTGAAACTTGGAAAGAAAGTTGTGTCAGTATTGGTGTCAGAAATCCAGGAAACACATGCGTAGGTGCACTGACCGCCATGATATGACATTAACTGTTGAAATAGGGTTTAACCCCAATACGTACAAATCCTATTGAAACTTGGAAATTAAAATGTGTCAGTACTGGTGTGAGAAATCCAGGAAACACATGCGTAGGCGCACTGACCGCCATGATATGACATAAGCTCTTGAAACGGCGTTTAACCCTAATACGTACAAATCCTATCTAAACTTGAAAACTTGAACGTTGTGTCAGTACTGGTGTGAGAAAGCCAGGAAACACATGCGTAGGTGCACTGACCACCAGAGAAACTTAGAAAGAAGATTGTGTCAGTACTGGTGTGAGAAATCCACGAAACACATGCGTAGGTGCACTGGCCGCCATGATATGACATCAGCTGCTGAAACTGCTTTTAACCCCTATACGTACGAAACCAGTTGAGGCTTGGAAAGAAAGTTGTGTCAGTACTGGCGTCAGAAATCCAGGAAACACATGCGTAGGTGCACTGACCGCCATGATATGACATAAGCTGTTAAAACGGCGTTGAACCCCAATACGTACAAATCCTACTGAAATTTAAAAAGAAAGCTGTGTCAGTACTGGTTTGAGACATCCAGGAAACACATGCATAGGTGCACTGACCGGGCCTATATGACATTAGCTGTTGAAACTGCGTTTAACCCCACCCCCAATACGTACATAATCTTTTGAAACTTAGAAAGAAAGTTGTGTCAGTACTGGTGTGAGAAATCAAGGAAACACATACGTAGGTCTACTGAACACCGCGATAAGACATTAGCTGTTGAAAATGAGTTTAACTCCAGTACGAACAAAACCTGTTGACACTTCGAAAGAAAGTTGTGTCAGTGCTGGTTTGAGAAATCCCGGAAACACATGCGTAGGTGCACTGACCACCATAAACTGACATTACCTGTTGAAACAGCGTTTAACCCCAATACATACAAATCCTATTGAAACTTGGAAAGAAAACTCGGTCAGTACTGGTTTGAGAAATCAAGGAATCACATGCGTAGGTGCACTAACCGCCATGATATGACATTAGCTGTTGAAATAGGGTTTAACCCCAATACGTACAAATCCTATTGAAACTTGGAAATTAAAATGTGTCAGTACTGGTGTGAGAAATGCAGGAAACACATGCGTATGTGCACTGACCGTCTTGATATGACATCAGCTTTTGAAAAGGTGTTTAACCCCAAATACGTACAAATCCTATTGAAACTTGGAAAGAAAGTTGTGTCAGTACTAGTGCGCGAAATCCAGGAAACACATGCGTAGGTGCACTAACCGCCCCGATATGACATTAGCTGTTGGAACTGCGTTTTACCCCAATATGTACATAACCTTTTGAAACTTGGAATGAAAGTTGTGTCAGTACTGGTGTGAGAAATCTAGGAAACACATGCGTTGGTGCAATGACCGCCATGATATGACATTAGCTGATGAAACGTTGTTTAACTCCAAATACAAATAAAACCTACAAATAATTTGCATAATGCCCTACATCTTTGTCTATATACCTGAACATATCGGGAATATTATTGCTGATCTATTACTAGGCTACATTTGTGTTGACAGCACTGCACATAAAAATGTCTGCAGAAAAACATGAAAAAAGCTACAAGAAACAAAACATGTTTGGATAAACAAATACAAACACAATCCAGAAGATTGTTCAAAGCATGGTAAGTGATTTATAAACATAGACTAATTGAAGTTTTGATGAGAAATAACTGCAAAAAGTTAATTAAATCGGAACTATGGTTAGACAAATATGAACAAGAACTTTCTGAAGAAATACCTGCAGGAGAAAAAAACGAATTTATAGCATTGTTAGAGCACGAAAACTAGACAAAGCAAACTCATAGCATGGATAGAGAAATTTATAAAACAAACTGCACATTTGATGATAAATACTTGCACAACATTAAGCAAATTCAAAGCATGGTTGGAGAAATAGGAACGAACACTTATTTGAATTTTCATGAGAAATAAATTCATGACACAAAACAAATTCCAAACATGGCAAGACAAATACGGACTACCACTCGATCATTTTTTTTTTTTTTTTTTTTTTTTTTTTTGTGAGACGTACATACTCTCGACAACGCAAGTATAAAGCATGGCTAAAATGTAAAACAAAAACTAATTGCAATCTTGATGACAAATAAATACAAGAGATAAAGCAAATTCAAAGCATGGATTTACATATAAAAACTTGAAACTTTCCTTGTCAAAATTCCTTCCTGGACTGAGGAGTTGTGATAAGAATGGTTTCATCCTAACAAAGAAAACCTGAATGATAAATTCAACCCACCTTTAACCTCAAGCTGTTGCTACATGGCATCCTCCATGTTGCCATCTGAGTAATAAAAGCAGATAAACGTTTCTGTTTGAATTCTGTTTTCATTGCATGAAATGATGTTTCAGTCATTTATCAGCTATACCTCACTTGTGGCTTTCTTAGGTTTAACCAGTAGAAGGCTGGATCTTTGTAGTGCCTTTCACAAGGCTACTCCCAGGTGACCCGATATTCAAACAAGTGTCAACCTCAGGCTTTTACATTTATCTTTAAATCAACTTTAGCAGACAAACCAGTGTTTAAACGGCCCTTACAGGAGTGCCTTCGAAAAAAGATGTTGAAACAGGAGAAAAACACTGATAATCTGCATTTATAGACCTGTCTCAAATTTTAATGTCTTTGAAAGAGGTAAACACTGAGTAAATATGGAATCCTCAATTTAAAAGACTAGGCACACTCTTACGTTTTATCAAAATTAGACCACAAAATGTGTAGTTTGATCTTCTAGCTTTCTTTCTCATATGTGTGATATTTCGTATATTATTATTTCCTGCTGAATATTGCACAGGCATTTTTTCTGTAGGAAAGCAGCCAGTGGCTTGGAAAGAATATTGTGCGGAGTACTGGTAAAAGAAATTCCAGGAAAGCATTGATAGGTGCACTGGCCACCATGATTTAACTGAAATAATGTTTAAAACGGCGTTAAACACCATACAATCAATCGACCAAATTAAAAGCATTTGCAGACGAAAATTAAAATGTGACTTAAAATTTGATTTGATTTTCAAAGGGTAGGAAACATGTGGGAAAAGGAGAAAATGCTGTCGGCTGGTTATCAGCATTTTCTCCTTTTCCCACATGTTTTCTACCCTTCCAAAATCAAATTTGAATTATCAAAAACGCACAGTTTTTGTTTAAAAAAAAAGGAGAATATTCGTACATTACAGATCCTTGACTTTTTTTGACAAAGGTTCATAGTTATAAAAAACGGCCTTATACCTATGAGTCATTCAGCCTTCAGTCCTCAATCCTCGGTCCTAGGTATTGAAATTTTAATAAGCTAGTCTATCGTAAAATGAATGTGTTGCATATTTTTCTGCTTTGTATTTCATCTTTCTGTTTGCTCTGAAAATAGAAGAAAAAAATAGGGTAAGGAGCAAACCACATCTCCCTGTGGGTCAAATTTACCAGCAGCTGCTTACATCTACTTACTCAACACACATTTATTACAATTAGAATTAGAATTTCCACATGCTGACATATTATGCACTGTTAAGTATACACTTCACATACCAGACAAGACTGTCCATTTAGCAGAGTGTGGCCGATCAGTGGAATGACTATTTTTGGGCATGTCAATGATCTTCAATCTGTTGAAGGAATAGGCAAGTTTATCGTCATTTTCATGGCATGGTGGGGTCACAAATGTCTTCAGACATTCCCTAACATGACAATCTTAAAGAAAAAAAGATGTCTTTGAGAGTTTTATGATAATGAGGCTGAGATTTTAAAAGGTCGATAAGATGCAAACACACTCTGCAACATTGCTGCTTTTACCTACAAATTAGACCCGTGTAGCTCATTGGTTCGTGTATCTGACTCGTGACCTAGAGGTTGCCGGGTCGATAATCGGTTGAGGCAAACTTTCTTCCAAGCACTTTTTTCCCCTCTTAGTCATGTGAAAAAGCAGTCAGTGACTTGGAAAGAAAGTTGTGTTAGTACTGGTGTGAGAAAGCCAGGAAACACATGCGTAAGAGCACTGACAGCCATTTTATGACATTAGCTGGTAAAACTGCTTTTAACCCCAATACGTACAAAACCAGTTGAAACTTAGGAAGAAAGTTGTGTCAGTACTGGTGTGAGAAAGCCAGGAAACACATGCGTAGGTGCACTGACCGCCATGATATGACATAAGCTGATGAAACTGCGTTTAACCCCAATACATACAAGACCTATTGAAACTTGGAAAGAAGACTGTGTCAGTACTGGTGTTAGAAAGCCAGAAACACATGCGTAGGTGCACTGGCCGCTATGATATGACATTAGCTGTTGAAACTGCGTTTAACCCCAATACATACAAAACCTGTTGAAACTTAGAAAGAAAGTTGTGTCAGTACTGGTGTGAGAAAGCCAGGAAACACATCCTTAGGTGCACTGACCGCCATAATAAGACATAAGCTGTTGAAACGGCGTTTAACACCAATACGTAAAAATCCTACTGAACTTTAGAAAGAAAGCTGTGACAGTACTGGTTTGAGACATCCAGGAAACACATGCGTAGGTGCACAGACCGGGCCTATGACATTAGCTGTTGAAACTGCGTTTAACCCCCAATATGTCCATAACCTTTTGAAACTTGGAAAGAAAGTTGTGTCAGGACTGGTGTGAGAAATCCAGGAAACACATGCGTAGGTGCACTAACCGCCATGATATGACATTTGCTGTTGAAACGGCGTTTAACCCCAAAACATACAAAACCTATTGAAACTCTGAAAGAAATTTGTGTCAGTACTGGTGTGAGAAATCCAGGAAATACATGCCAAGTCTACTGACCACCCCGATATGACATTAGCTGTTGGAACTGCGTTTAACTCCAATATGAACCAAACCTATTGAAACTTAAAAAAGAAAGTTGTGTCAGTGCTGGTGTGAAAAATCCAGGAAACACATGCGTACGTGCACTGACCGCCATGATATGACATTAGCTGTTGAAACAGCGTTTATTCCAAAACATACCAAACCTATTGAAAATTGGAAAGAAAACTGAGTCGGTACTGGTGTGAGAAATCCACGAAACACATGCGTAGGTGCACTGGCCGCCATGACATGACATTAGCTGTTGAAACGGCGTTTAACCCCAATACGTACAAGACCAATTGAACCTTGGAAAGAAGGTTGTGTCCGTACTGGTGTGAGAAATCCATAAAAACACATGCGTAGATGCACTAGCCGCCATGATAGGATATTAGCTGGTGAAACTGCGTTTAACCCCAGTAAGCTGTGTCAGTACTGGTGTGAAAAATCCAGGAATCAGATGCTTATGTGTAATGACCGGCCCGATATGATATTAGCTGTTGAAACTGCATTTCACCCCAATACGTACATAACCTTTTGAATCTTGGAAAGAAAGATGTGTCAGTACTGGTATCAGAAATTCAGGAAACATGCGTAGATACACTGACCGCCATGATATGACCTGAGGTGTTGAAACGGCGTTTAACCCCAATTCATACAAAACCTATCCAAACTTTGAAAGAAATATGTGTCAGTACTGTTGTGAGAAATCCGGAAAACACGAGCGTAGGTGCACTGGCGACCCCGATATATTATCAGCTGTTGGCACTGCGTTTAACCCGAATACGTAAAAAACACTATTAAAACTTGGAAAGAAAGTTGTGTCAGTACTGCTGTGATAAATCTAGGAAACACGAGCGTAGGTACACTGGCGACCCCCATATAACATTAGCTGTTGGAACTGCGTTTAACCCGTATACGTAAAAAAACTATTGAAACTTGGAAAGAAAGTTGTGTCAGTACTGTTGTGAGAAATCCACGAAACACATGCGTACGTGCACTGATCGCCATGATATGACATTAGCTGTTAAAACAGCGTTTAACCCCAATACGTACAAATCCTACTGAAACTTGGAAATTAAACTGTGTCTGTATTGGTGTGCGAAATGCAAGAAACACATGCGTATGTGCACTGATCGCCATGATATGAAATTATCTGTTGAAACGGTGTTTAACCAAATTACGGACAAATCCTATTGAAACTTGGAAAGAAAGTTGTTTCAGTACTGGTGTGAGAAATCCAGGAAAGAAATTAGTAGGTGCACTGACCGCCCCGATATGACATTAGCTGTTGGAACTGCGTTTAACCCCAATATGTACACAACCTATTCAAACCTGGAAAGAAAGTTGTGTCAGTACTGGTTTGAGAAATACACGAAACACATACGTAGGTGCACTGACCGCCATGATATGACATTAGCTGTTGAAACTGCGTTCAACCCCTATTGAAACTTGCAAAGAAAGTTGTGTCAGTACTGGTGTGAGAAAGCCAGGAAACACATGCTTAGGTGACCGCCATGATATGACATTAGCTGATGAAACCGTGTTTAACCCCAAATACAAATAAAATCTACAAATAATTTCCATAATGCCCTATATCTTTCTCTATATACCTGAATATATCGGGAATATTATTGCTGTTTGTATGCTGGGTCGATAATCGGTTGAGGCAAACTTTCTTCCCAGCACTTTTTCCCCTTTTAGTCATGTGAAAAAGCAGTCAGTGACTTGGAAAGAAAGTTGAGACAAAAATAGCGGTGTGAGAAAGCCTGGAAACACATGCGTAGGTGCACTGGCAGCCATGATATGACATTAGCTGGTAAAACAGCGATTAACCCTAATACGTACAAAACCAGTTGAAACTTGGAAAGAAGGTTGTGTCAGTACTGGTGTGAGAATCCAGGAAACACATGCGTAGGTGCACTGGCCGCCATGATAAGACATTACCTGCTGAAACTGCGTTTAACCCCAATACGTACAAAACCAGTTGAAACTTTGAAAGAAAGTTGTGTCAGTACTGGTGTGAGAAATCCAGGAAATACATGCGTAGGTGCACTGACCGCCATGATATAACATAAGCTGTTGAAACGGCGTTTAACCCCAATATGTACAAATCCCAGTAAAATTAAAAAAGAAAGCTGTGTCAGTACTGGTTTGAGACATCCAGGTAACACATGTGTAGGTGCACTGACTGGGCCTATATGACATTACCTGTTGAAACTGCGTTTAACCCCAAATACGTAGATAACCTTCTGAAACTTGGAAAGAGAGTTGTGTCAGTACTGGTGCGAGAAATCCTGCAAACACAGGCGTAGGTGGACTGACCGCCATGATATGACATTTGCTGTTGGAACGGCGATTAACCCCAAAACATACAAAACCTATTGAAACTTTGAAAGAAATTTGTGTCAGTACTGATGTGAGAAATCCAGGAAACACATGCGTAACTGCACTGACAGCCATGATATGACATTAGCATTTAAACGGCGTTTACACCCAATACGTTCTAAACCTATTGAAACTTGGGAAAAAAGTTGTGTCAGTACTGGTGTGACAAATGCAGGAAACACATGCGTAGGTGCACTGGCCGCCATGATATGACATTAGCTGCTGAAACTGCGTTTAACCCCAATACGTACAAAACCAGTCGAAACTTTGAAAGAAAGTTGTGTCAGTACTGGTGGAAGAAATCCAGGAAACACATGCGTAGGTGCACTGACCGCCATGAAATGACATAAGCTGACGAAACGGCGTTTAACCCTTATACGTACAAATCCCAGTGAAATTTAAAAAGAAAGCTGTGTCAGTACTGGTTTCAGACATTCAGGAAACACATGCGTAGATGCATTGTCCGGGCCTACGTGATATTAGCTGTTGAAACTGCGTTTAACCCCCAATATGTACATAAACTTTGAAACTTGGAAAGAAAGTTGTGTCAGTACTGGTGTGAGAAATCCAAGAAATACTAGCGTAGGTGCAATTGTCGCCATGATATGACATTTGCTGTTGAAACGGCTTTTAACCCCAAAACATACAAAACCTATTGAAATTTTGAAAGAAACTTGGTTCAGTACTGGTGTGAGAAATCAAGGAAACACACTCAAAAGTCCACTGACCACCCCGATATGACATTAGCTGTTGAAACTGCGTTTAACTCCAGTACGAACAAAACCTATGTAAACTTGCAAATAAAGTTGTATCAGTGCTGGTGTGAGAAATCCAGGAAACACATGCGTAGGTGCACAGACTGCCATGATATTTCATTAGCTGTTAAACGGCGTTTAAACCCTATCGTACTAAACCTATTGAAACTTGAAAAGAAAGTTGTGTCAGTACTGGTGTGAGAAAGCCAGGAAACACATGCGTAGGTGCACTGACCGCCATGATATGACATTAGCAGTTGAAACGGCGTTAAACGCCATTACCTACAAGCCCTATTTAAATTTGGAAAAAAGGTGGTGTCCGTACTGGTGTGAGAAATGCAGGAAACACAAGCGTAGGTGCACTGGCCGCCATGATATGACATTAGCTGCTAAAACTGCGTTTAACCCCAATACGTACAAAACCAGTTGAAATTTAGAAAGAAAGTTGTAGCAGTACTGGTGTGAGAAAGCCAGAAAACACATGCGTAGGTGCACTGACCGCCATGATATGACATAAGCTGTTGAAATGGCGTTTAATCCTAATACTTAGAAATCCTACTGAAATTTAAAAAGAAAGCTGTGTCAGTACTGGTTTGAGACATCCAGGAAACACATGCGTAGGTGCATTCACCGGGCCTATATGACATTAGCTGTTGAAACTGCGTTTAACCCCCAATATGTACATAAACTTCGAAACTTGGAAAGAAAGTTGTGTCAGTACTGGTGTGAAAAATCCAGGAAACTCAAGCGTACGTGAGTAGTGTATATTATACATGTTCTCGCTAGTTTTCCTGGTAAGCACAAAATATTAGTTATTTTCTAAATATTTTTATATTTTGACTATCCTTATGGTTTTCAATGGGCAACACACATTAATAACCGCTTAAGTCATTATATGTTTAACAACAAACCACAAAACAGGCATTAGGGTTATAAGTTATCAATGACACATTTAACAAACCTCTTTTATGATTATTTTTAAGTAATTTCAATTTTTTTGTATAAGAATTTTTTTTTTTTTTTTTTTTTTTTTTTTTTTTTTTCATTTTATAAAATATGTATACGAAATTTATTTGTAATTTGATTAACATGAAAAAAGAATTTCCATTTACCAATGAGTTGGTGGAGTTTATAACCATAAATGATGAATGGGAAGGTAATGACAATATAAAAATAGAAGGTGTGCCAGATGAACAAGTAAAAAATACTTTGCGGGCGCATTATGATGGTATCGAGAAAACACTAATTACAGGAATAAAAATAGGTTCAACGGTGACAGATTTTAGTGCAGGTGGTAAGAAACTAAAAATCAAAGCGGTAAATACTAAGATATTAAAGTTAAAAAAAAAGTTGAAAAAAATATTTTTTCTTATTCTGAAATATGTGTATCATGGAGAGCACAAATAGTGATTTCATTTTACAACTAAATAGAATATTGAATGACAAGGCTTTGTTTTCAAATAAAAAATATCGTCCTGGAGGAGTAATAGCGTTTCCTCCTGTGAAATGTAAGTTATCAGTCGACACTGAATAAATTAAAGCCGGCTATCTATCATGAATATAGTAAAATACTGAGTTATCAAGATGAGGGCACACAAAAAGTAATGGACATACTAAACCAAAAAAGAACATATATATACGCTTCACATGATGAAGAGTGGGTTATGTTTAGTGGTTATATTGATGAATATGTCACAGAAAATTTTATAAAAAGCTATAATAAATTTTTTAAATGAACATTGTTTTACCCCTATAGGGGATAGAGAAAATAGTTTATTGTATTTAAATATTGTTTTTGAAGATCTAGAATATTCCTATGAAGAAAGATTACATTCTTGGGAAGATGGCTACTTTTCTTTAACTACTGATTGGTCCGATAGTGGCAGGGGGTATGATAGACCTTACCCACATGGGTATGCAGTTGAAATGCGGCGAGAGCCTAGGGTTTATGGATATGGTTACACAGACGATGATATTCGTTATCCTCCTACTCTTCCTCCTAATCCTCCAGAACAAAGAAATACAAATACTTCTGGTGACTCAGATGATGATATTCGATATTCTCCTACTCTTCCTCCTAATCCTCCAGAACAAAGAAATACAGATACTTTTGGTGAAGAGCCTGGTGATTATGGTTATTCTACAGAACAAATAAATATTTTTAATTATATTCGAGAGTACCATTCGCGTTTATCACGTATAAGTGATTATGAGCTAGATATGATGGAAGCTGAAACACCACCACCTGGATATTATAACGTAATTGCACAACATCAAGCGAATGAAGAACTAATACAAACTAGTAATGATAGAAATATATTTCCAATTGACAAATGTGTTATTTGCTTCACAGATGAGCCGGTCATACTATTCTGCAATCGCGGGCATATAGCTGTATGTGAAGAATGTGAAACGATCGATCCTTTCAACAATTGTCCAGTGTGTAAGTTACGATGTCTTATTAAAAGAAATTTAAAAATATTGCTAAAATAAAAAATGCCATCAGCTGAAAGATAAATCTAATCCACGATTTTGTTATCCATTGACAGGATAACAAAATTTTTTAAAAAATATAAATATTTAACCAACCTTAAGGTTAAATATTTTTAGATTAACAAAAAAATTACTTTATAAAAATATGGAAGAATTTTTAGGGCTTGTAATTAATAATGACTTAGATAAATTATTCAGTAAACATGGTTTAGAGCTCCTGAGAAAACACTATTTACAGGAAAATGAAACACCGCAAAAAGCATTTGCAAGAGCAAGTATAGCCTATAGTAAAGGTGATATGGATTTTGCTCAAAGGATATATGACTATGCATCAAAACATATGTTCATGTTTTCATCTCCTATCCTAAGCAATGCAAGACTCCCAGGTTCTCCACCACAGAAAAGCTTATCTATTTCATGCTTTCTTAGTCATGTTCCTGATAAAATAGAAAATATCATTCAACATCTTAGTGATACAGCCTGGTTTACAAATGTGGGTGGAGGTGTTGGTGCAGATTGGAGTTCTGTAAGAGAAGCTGATGGTAAATCACCAGGCCAAGTGGCATTCTTAAAACCAATTGATTCGATTATTAATTCTTATAGGCAAGGAAAAACTAGGAGAGGTAGCTATGCGGCATACATGGATATTACTCATCCTGAAATACACCAATTCATATTAATGCGTATACCCACTGGTGGGGATATCAATAGGAAAAATTTAAACATATTTAATGCAGTTAACATAACTGATAAGTTCATGGAAGCAGTAAAAAATGATGGCAACTTTGAACTGATTGATCCAAAAACAAAGAAGAGAACACTATCAGATGTAAGGAAGATATGGGAATTAATCTTAGAATCAAGGAATAGAATAGGAACTCCTTATTTAAATTGATACTATAAATGTTAATTTACTCCAAACAATGATGGATATGGGGTTAAAGATTCACGGAAGTAACTTATGTAATGAAATTCACCTTCCTACAGATAGTGAAACAGACGCTGTGTGTTGTGTATCATCAGTGAATGCTGAGCACTATGGTAAGTGGGATGGACAGTTTATTAGGGATATCGTAAGATTTCTTGATAATGTTCTTGATGATTTTATAGAAAAATGCCCTGAAACTTTGTCCAAAGCTAAGAAAGGGGCTATCAGGGACAGACCATTAGGTTTGGGTGTTATGGGATTTGGAACCTTACTCCAGAAAAAAAGCATTCCGTTTGAATCTGATCAAGCTAAAAAAAAAACTCAATATAGAAATATTTAAAATTTTAAAAAATTACGCATTTTGGGAATCGAAGATGTTAGCAATTGATTATGGCGAATGTGAGTCAATGAAGGGAACCGGAAGAAGAAACTCCCATCTCCTAGCCGTGGCAGCAACATCCAGTATTTCAATATTAGCAAATTGTTCTGCAAGTATTGAACCAGTCCTTGCTAACGCTTACACAGCAAAAACAAGAGTAGGAACCTTTCTATGTAAAAATAAATATCTAGAAAAAGTGTTGAAAATATACGAAATGAATTATTCATATGTATGGGACTCTATTATAAAAACTAAGGGTTCAATTTCCCACTTGGATTTACCACAAGAAGTTAAAAACGTTTTTAAAACTGCAAGAGAGATAGATCAAATGAAGATTATAGAATATGCCGCTGACTGACAAAAATATATTTGCCAGGGACAATCATTGAATATATTTATGAAACCATCAGCCAGTAAAAAGGAAATCCATGACATACATTTCAAAGCGTGGGAATTAGGTTGTAAAGGACTATATTATTATAGAGGTGAAGCAGAAGACAAAGCTGAGGATATATCCCAATGCTCAAAATGTATATTATAATATAAAAATATAACTTTTTTTTACAAAGTTATATTTTTAATGTTTAATCCTATGGTGCCCCCAAGCCAAGGTGTGCATTTTCTCCTCCAATATATATCTTTTGTCATCATCAGAACTTATTGCTATTTTATTGACTTCTTCCGTGTACATTTTATGTGCATGGGTTCTAAATACACGCATCCTTCTATACTGTTTTTCATCCGTGTCCAAACATTTTTTAAAATTGTTAAAATGCAGTTCATTCTTAATCACTGACTTTTTAATTCCTTTACATCTTCGGTCTTCATCACTACCTTCCCATATTAAATTTCCATTTTCATTTAAAATTGGGGTTTTATTCTTATCTCTTTTTATAATTAATTTCTTATATGCGTACATTTTAGCTCTTAAACCAACAAACTCTGTCATTATTTCACCATTTAATTCATCTTTAAACATACCAATTACTTTTTTGTTTTTTTGACTATATAATGGGTGCTCTTTAGGGTAGCCACTCATATCAAACGTTGTAGAAATATTTGGAGCAATATCCTCATACAAATCATCAGTTTTTATTTCAAGAATAAAACTATCTGTATCTGTATAACACAGTTCTACTTTTTCTCCGTATTTTGCTTTAAAGTAATTATAGTAACTGTTATACATGTGTGTTTTACTAATATCTAAAATACTTAACCCTAAATAAACGGGTTTGTCATATTTTATAGTAGTCTTTTTCATATGTACGGCTACCAAATTTTCATCAAATACTGTTGCGTGCATATAGGTTGGTTTTGCTGTTAGTTTTTTACACTGGTTGGCATCAGAAACTAAACGTATGTCTACTCTATTCCTCAAGTTTTCTATGGTCTTACCAAAAACAGAATTACACATCAACTTAAAAAAATCTTTTTCAAAATCATGTTTTGCTACTTTTCTCAGGTTAATGTTTAAATCAATATAAGGTTTTAACCAAGCACTTTCTTTAAATTTAATTCCACGGTGAATTTTTGTTAATTTTAAACCTACAGAAAGATATGTTTTTAATGCTTCACGATGTAGCACATAATTTTTCTTGTCTCCTAAATTTGGTATTAATTTTTCTTTTTCAACTTTTAGCCTTTCAGAGGCTAAAGGAAAGTCATTGTGTAAATTGTGCAACTCTTTAGGGTATTCTAAATCTACTTCTAATATACAGGGATATTTATTCCAGTTATCTAGTTCTTTCTCATTCATCCATTTAAAATCATGAGTAGGAAGAGGTTGGCTCATTGCCCAAGGGTAGAGGCTGTTTGCATCAACATATAGTATATAACTTGATGGTTTGTCAGGATCGTAATATTTACCCATATATTTATTATTTGCTGCAGAATATCTTTTTGTGCACATGCTAAACCACCTCTGATACCCCGCTCTACCATTAAAAGCATATCAGGGTCTGATAAAAGTTCTAAGTTTACACCCGTTGTTTTTAATGCAGCATCCCAGGCTAAGCCGGGGGCAGTATAATACCAACTAGGATCTAAATCAAATTGTTTACAACAAATATCTCTAAAGTTTTCAAATACATCGGCTAAAAGCAACACATCTATTTTATTGTAAAGTTTTAAGTAATCTTTAAACGTTTTCATGTCAAAAGTTTTCCAAACATTCAATTCATGGGCGTAGTCTTCATGACTAATATGTTCTTTGTTTAAACTAGAGTAAAATGCTTCTTTAGGTGGTAACTGAGTTTCTTTTAATCTTTCAAAAGAATCTAAGTAATCATAAGGAAAAACTCCTTTTCTTCAAACTAATGGAAAATGTTCTTTTGAAAAAAAATCTTGATAAAATTTTTAACTGGGGGTTCATCTAAATTACTTGAAAGTTTATCCAAACTGGAAGCCGTAAACTTAAAGGTATATCAATAAACCTGATTTTATGAAATGTTCTTCCTCCAACACAAATGTTTTTACTAAAACTAATATATTTTTCCTCATTATTTGGAATACAATCAATCTTTCCAGCAGATTTACCAAGATATTTAATGAAAAGATGAGCATCATACCCACTCAAATTATGAAAGTATACGGGTGTAAAATGAGGGGTTTTAGCCTTTAGGTTACATTCATTGTGTGTGGCACCCCTATATTTACCAGTAAAATGACAGTGATCTTTTACTTTATAATTAGCAACAGTAAATTCTTCATTACAAATCCAACAATGTGTTTCTCTTTCGTGTTTTACTTCTTCCTCTTTCGTTATTTTAATAGGTACCGGGTTGTGATAGTATTTGTCATAAATATTTCATATATCTTTCTTTAAAGTTTCTATAAACTTTTCCGATGCATCTTTTCCAACGTGGTAACTTTCTATAGGAGCACAAACATTATCATCAAAACATTTTATAATGTAGTAAAAACTAGCAGGAACATGTTTTTGTGTTTTCTTAGTGTTTCCCGTTTCTTTTTCGTGAGCTGGTTTTAAAATACATTCAAAATCAGCATATACAGCAAAGGGGACCAAAAGTTTCCTATCATAATTTTTTAATTTTAATACGGTTCCCTTTTCAGGTATTTCTAAACAAACTGGTTCATTTTCATTACAATATTTTTTGTGTTTTTCTAAAAGGTCTTCCCTTCCAAAATGATTTAAACATCGTTTACAATAATACTTTTTTCTAAAATCTTTTGATATTTGGCTATTTATCAAACGGCCAAAATTTTTCATGAGAGCGTAGTGCGTATTTTCCTCATTTTTAATATAAAGCAGGTCTACATGATTAGTTTTTTCATCTTTTGTAATCCTAAGAGGATTTTTTTTTTTTTTTTTTTTTTTTTTTTATAACTATAAACGTTTACACTAATTTCGGGGTTTTGCTTTTCAGACTTATCTATATATTTAAGCGTAACAGGATATTCTATTCCTTTCATGTTTAAATCGGGTTCTCTCGCTTTTAAATCTTTATCAAGTATTTCAGAGTTTTTTTTTTCTTTTGGGTTTAATTTTCTTAAAATACACCATGTAAAACATTTTTCATCTTCATTTTTCATATTCATACATGCTTTTTTATCACTAATCCATTTTGGTAAAGGTAAGTAACCTCTACCTCGTAAAGGGTTATAAACACCTATGTGTAGTTCTAAACTTACCATATCCGAAAAAACCCAAACACTGCCTTCTCTTTGGAAATCAGCTATATTTTCTAAAATTTCATTTACCATATATTCATATAATTTACGTGCCCCCCTCTTATTTAAGTTTACTAACTTTTTTGAGTGAAAGGCAAATTCCCTTATATCTTCAGGGTTTGTGTCTTTATAAAATCTAGCCCTTAATACAAGTTTCACCTTTTTTTCTAAATTGTTTTGAAGAGTTTTTATAATGAGACCCTCGGTTACTTTTAAAAATTTATCAGGCGGGTAGTTTTCTCTGCCTGTTACATTTATATTGTGTTGTGTAACATAATTATTAAATGCGGAGTCAGTAGTTGTAATTCCAAGCGGGGGTGGGGGTAAACCAGGTTCTTCGGGTGGATAAGGAGGATAATGTTCTCTAACATTTTCAGCAATTTGATTTAACACTTGTGATATCTGTTCCGTCTCCAGATTACCGGTTAACCAATTAGTAAAATTTCTTACCCTTCTTTGTATGCTTTCTGGGATTACCGCTGCAGTGGCTCTTCGTGCTCCGGAGTAAACATTAGACGCAGCCCGACGGGCTGCACTTGTAATTTTACTAAATAGAGACATATTGTTTTTTATATTAGTGGGAAAAAACTTAAATCAATTTTATTATGACTATATCATAATAAAATTACTGAATATTAATCTTATATTTTTTATTCCAAACTTTACCATCCCAGTTTATAATTGTTTGTGGGCAATGATCTATAAATTTACCTGCCTTGTAAATTGATGGAAAAGTTTTTATTTCCCCAGTTTCAACATCCTCCAAACTAACTTTTCTAGGATTATGCATAATAGTTTTTAATCTATCAAATTTAGGATCTTTGCTCCTTACTAATTTAGGTGTTGCACGTTGTTTAAATGTTTCCTCAGGGAACAAACCATGTTCTTTCACGAAATTAACTAACTTCTTTTTATCCCAGTAAGAGTAAAATTTTATATTATTATCTCTAAGTATTTTTTTTAAATCAACAATCTTTATCATTTTTATATAATAAGCATAATTCCTTAATACACTACACTCATTTTATTTCCATCAGCCTGAAGTTAATTAACCTATCACAAATAATAACAGCATGTGCTTCGGTATTCTCACGCACATTTGCGTTAAAATTTGCCTTAATTTGGATATCAGTAACAGAATATTTTAGCCTTTCACTCTGCATGGAAAAATCAAACAAAAACAAAGGATAAAGGGTTTTATAATCTGAGGGGGTAATGTTAGGGTTTGATACCAACTCATCCATGTTATAAAACTTAGATCTGAACAAAGCGGCGTCACCATATGCTGTACTAAATTGATGAGCAGGGAAAGATAAATTATAATCAGCCCTGGGATATCTAGTGGAATTTAACGTAACATAAATATTTTTAACGTTTACGTTGTCAAATATGGATGGATTTTGCTCTTGGTCACCCCTTTTACCAGTCTGAAAACCAACAATGATAAAACGTGGCACCTCGGGAGATGATTTAACAGAAAGTCTCCAAGTAAATGTTGTTGCCTGAGGAACCGCAATAGAGTCGCATCGTAGCATTCTATAACCAACTGGAAATTTTTCTTTTTTATCGATAAGTCTATAAAGTTCCATCTTCTCCTTATCCGCAGGCACAACGTGAGGCATAAACCATGATATTTTAATTAAATTAACTCGACCGGCAATAACAGCTGGTATATCTTCTCCACCAACTCCTGCTCCTGGAATTACCCCTCTTTTAAAAATTGCGTCATTATCATCATTTCTTGTCAAGGTAAGATTTTGCTTCATTCCATACAAGACTTTATTATAATCTTCACAAAAACCAAATATATGTTTTAATGGAACTCTAAAACTGAACGTACCACGTAGTAACGCATCATTTATAATATAATCTCTTCTTGCTTTAAAACCAATATTGCTAGTATTGTCGTCACCATCTGCAATACGTGAGGTATCCTTATACCACAATTGGTTTAGCCCCTGTGATTTAAAAAAAAATCATCAGGATATTTTAGCAATCCAAGCATCGTTGTAGCCTGACCAGGATGTGTTATGCTTTCAATCTCTTGGCCAGAAAGTTGGTACCTAATATTTTTAAATAGATGCATTAAACCGTTATTTGTTAGCGAAATGTTGGTGCCAGCATCATAAACTGCCCCATTATCATTTCTTACTAATTCACCTATAATAAGTAAATAGCTTTCGCTAGGATGTGTAAAAAGATCTTGGGTTTCGATGTCAATCCTGATATCTCCTCCAGAGTTGTTGAGATTGGTACCAGTAATTGGTTCATACTCAAAGTGTTCATATTCATCAATACTATCATCTTTATAAATTGGTTCTTTAATGTCCAAAATGCTCATTTTTTTATTATCATAATAATTTAAATTATTATTATAACTTTACTTTAAATCTCTAACCAGAGTTGGGGAAAAAGCTTTTTTTCATTATAAACAAACACACCTTTAAGTTTAATTCTTTCCAGTTTATCTATTGAATGAAAACTTTTCTTTTTAGGGTAAATCCTGTTTCCATACACAATTGTTATTTTAGATAGCCCATTAGTTTCTAAATGATTATTTACCTCTTCCTCAATCTTTTTTATTATTTCTACTTTTTCAGGAGACAACTTTACAACAGCTTTTTGGTAGCCATATTCTGACTCATTAATTTCAAGAATATCACAATCCTTATCCAGTTTAAAAAATGCTTCTGATATGTTAATGGTACATGTACCATGTTTCTCATAATACACACATTCATATCTAATTTTGGCATTATTTTTTAATAATAGAAATTAATTACTTAACTTAAATTAATTTTTTTCATAATACTTTAATACCAGACCCACTATTTAATTTCTTAACTAAATCTTGTATAGCAATAGCACTCCCATCTATTAAGGTATTAATGTTTTGAGTTGTAGGGGTATCCTGTGCTGCAGGTTTCGGGGCATACTTTTGTAAATTTTTTTTAGATTTTGGTGTCACAGCTTTTTCGACTAACCTCTTTCCTACGTCTACAGCGGCACTCTTTCCAGCCTCTAAAGCTTTTTTCGCCCCTTCCTTAGCAACACTCTTCCCCACATCAAAGGCAGAAGACGCAATTTGCTTAGCTGCGCTACTAGTAAAACGTTTTGTAAAAAAGTTAGCAATACTGTCAAAGATTCCGGCACATCAGTATGAATACTTTCTTTTAAATCCTCGCTTTTTAGGTGTAATCATCTTTTTATAATAGACATTAAATTTTTATACCTGTTTGAATCTATGACACCTTGTCTTTTTAATTCATCACATATGCTCACCAACTCGTTTCTCACACCTGTGTTAACTGCTGCTTTACTTGCCATCAACAAGTCTAGTCTTTTTTTATTAATGCGTTAGGGTCACACGGGATAACAACTCCTTCTCCTTCATATGCTTTTGCTTTTTTAATACTCATCCAAAGAGGTTTAATAAATTCATCGTATTTATACCCCCCGCTGCTTTTGGGGCGTTTATTTTTTGGGTCATTATGGCGATGCATAACATTGGTGTCTTTTAATATTCTATCATATACAATATGATCATTAATATTAAACTTATTTTTATCTGGATCCCTAGATGTAATGAGTTCCCATCATCCATCTGTTGATTTGTATCTCTTGCCACCAATAATAATATATTCACCATCGTAATCAACTAGTTTATTACCTATATAATAATCATTACCAGATTTTACAATACCAAATGTTTTGTCCATTTTTCCTTCATTTGTATTTAACAATTTAATGTATTGTTTATCTAATAATGTAAATCTTTCTTCTTCAGGAACTAATTGTTGTTGAGGCAGCTGTTGAGGAAACTGTTCGATACCTTCTTTAATAGGTTTAAGTCCTTCTGTAATATCCTTTGTTGAAGCTTTTTGTGCTTCCGTATTGGGTTTAAAAAACTTTGAAAGTTCAGTTTGCATTTCTTGCTCACCTATTTTCTCTGCTAGTTGACTTTTACGAATTCTTTCTCTTGTATCGAGATATTCTTTGACAAGTCTATCTCTTTCTACTGGATTAGTAATTTTTAAAAATGGCATTTTATATTACAAGCATAATTTTTCAATTCGTTTTCAACATCTTTTTCAACATAATTTTTAACGCGTTTTCAGTGGTTATTGCTAATCTCGCATGAAAAACTACAACTAAACTTTGGACATTTAATACGGAAAGGAGCCTCTATGATTCTTTTCCACCAACCTCCGAAAGGACTCACGTGCTTCTTGTCTCCCCCTTTCAATCAGCGTTTCTTCATTTTCAGCCGTTATCTTCTTTTTAGTTTTAGTTCTTATCTCGTTTTTCATAGTTTTATATTTCTCCAATTCTTCCATAATTAACTTAAACTCGTCATCAGATATATGATTATCATTTAAGGCTTTTGATATGTGCGTGGATATTGTGTCAAGTTTGCTATCAGCAATCATTTTTATTTTCTGCTGTTTCTCTCCCTTACTCCTGGTTGACCTTACAGCATATTTACCTAAAATACTCAATAGACCAGTAACTAACGCTGATGTTTCCAATGCAATGACTGCAGGAATGGCTACGACAGTTGACAATAACCCGATACCCCCAGCACCTGAAGCCATAGTTATAGAAATTAAAACTGTATCAATATTATCTACTATATTAGCAGTTCTAAAATAATTTTTTGCGAGACAACTCCTTTAGTCAACATAAACCCAAAACCTAATAGTATGTATTTTACTTCATTAGGCGCTAGTATAATCTTTTCTTGACTGAAAATTTCCTGAAATAATATCTATGTTAACAAGCAGGCTGTTTATACTAAGAATATTTACTAAATTCTCCGATTCATGAAATCCTTGTTCATATTTAGAGTGTGTAAATCCTAATACTTTGGAAATGGAGTTTGGTTGATTAAAATCTACTTGATAACCATTTTCCAGAGTAAGAACAGACTTTAGGGTATTAGTGTTTGCAGAAATGTTAATATAATACTCTTCATTAACTTCATCGTAATGACCTTTCTTCCTCATTTCTTGGTGAATGATATCATTAATATCATCAATTTCATAACTTCCTTCAGGTATTTTTATTTTTCCCCATGTGCCACCATTGTCTGGGGAATAAACGAAAGTGTTGTTTGTTTCATCAATATTTGGAAAAGAATAGTAAGTTTCAAGGTTTACCAGTGCTATTTCATATTTTTTATCCTTTTCTAGTTGAAGTGGAGGGGTAAACCTAGTTCTAAGGTGTGTTTTGTTGTCACTTACTATAATTTGAAATGACGTTTTATGTTCCGTATTTTTTACAATTTGTTTTAAAAGGTCTTCCATTTTTACTTACTAAGAAATATTATTTATATTGCTAAAAATATATTTTGTTTTAAAATATATTTTTCAAAATACAATAAATCTAATTTTCTGTTTAAAAAAAAAGAAATTGTTTTGGCAAAAAAATTCTTGGTGCCTAAAACATTTAAGCGAATAGCATAACAATTAGCGTTAGTTTTTAGGTCCTTGTTAAATAAAAAATCTATTGTATATATTTTATTTAGATATGGTAACATTTCTCTTATATGTCTTCTATGTATTTTATTAGTTCTATCTCCCTCTTCAGTTTTAAAAATCTCTGTACACTTATTTAAATCTGAAAGTAGTTCTGAAACATGGTTTTTTACAAAAGAAACGTATAATTCTTTTTCATCAATACCTTCTTGGGTTCTTTTAAAAGAACTAAACTTATTGTTTAGTTTTAGTGTTTTAAATATTTTTTTAAAACATCTTACTGTAGAACCTTTAAGATTTTTTAGTAATTCATTTTCTACTGTATAATTAACTAAATACATAGTCTCTTTACGCTATACCCAAATAAATCTTCTTTAAAACCTATTAAATTACTAAGACCAGCCATTTTACAATTTAATATTTTTTTAATTAAGTTATTTTCATTTTTTTATACTGATTTAGGTATATAAAAATTGTCAAAGCCTTTTCTGTACTTTCCTCTATCTTTTTTACTGGTTAAATCAATGACTGCAAAACCATGATGGCTTTCCCAACACTTTTTACAAAATTCACGAAACTCTTCTTTAGGCATATCATCCCCTACATGGTCGCTATAGATATGATTCATGTTTTTAAGATCTCGGCGGAATAAACAAATAAAATTTGCATCCTCTCTAATAGTCTGTCTTGGTAACTTAAAATAATTTTGTGATAGGTAAAAGCAGTCAACATTACTATGCCTTCCACGAATATAGTAGCACTCACATTTATTTTGTTTTTCTAAAAGTAAATCAACAAAAATCATTAAATTTTTGTTTTCCGAGTTTAACTCTCTTGGATCAGGTACATCTTCAGCACTTTCAAAAAAATTACAATTTATATCAGATTTGTTTTTAAACGTTTTAACCCATTCTTCAATCAATGCCGTCGGAGAAACATTTAACTCTTGTACCTCATCTCGAATATTAAACAACCTTAGGATAAGTGATTTTGGTAATTTCTCCTCGAATGCTTTTTTAAGTATACGATATTCTGGTTGAAACAAACTTTTGCCAAAAACGTATAGATTATCATAGTCAAGCCATTCAGGTCTTAACAAAAGGTTAAGTAAAAGAGTGGTTTTACCACATCCTGATTTACCCACTATTACGCCTCTAATACTTTTTGGTAGAAGAGGGTGATTAAATCTTTTTGATACTACTTCATTCCATGATAAGTTTACAATGTCCATTTTTATATAACCTTTTATGATATGTATATAAAAATGTATTGCGTTAAATGTAAAAAAACGTACCGAGACAACCAATATAGAATACTCAGTTAGTAAAAATGGTAGAAATATGAAGCGTGGAAAATGCTCAAAATGTGGAATAACTAAAACTCAGTTTATTAAAACACAAAAAGGTGGTTCATTACTAAATAAAGTTATAAATAATTTACCCGTTGAAATGCATTTACCGGGGCATAATTTTACGGGACCCGGTACTAAATTAAAAAAAAAGACTCAACCCTGATTTAACCCCAAAAATATGGTCAAAACCTGTAAACCGTGTTGATAAAGCAGCATACAATCACGACATTTGTTATCTTAAACATAATGACACAGCTACCAGAAATGCTATTTGTGACAAAAATATGTTAAAAGCGTTAAAAGGAATCTACAATCCTTCTATTAAGGAAAGAATGGAACGAGGACTAGTTTCCTCATTAATAGGAACCAAGGCTAAATTTGGAATGGGAGTTTTTTTTTTTTTTTTTTTTAATTTATCGGAAGAATTGCACAAACCTATAAAAAGAAAATTTAAGAAAAGGAGAGTTAGAGTAAACGGTATTGATAGGATATGGGCTGTAGATTTAGTGGACATGCAAGCATTTTCTAAATTTAACCGTGGTGTTAAATATCTTCTTGCTGTCATTGACATCTTTTCAAAATATGGGTGGCTGGTACCATTAAAAGACAAAACAGGAAAATCTTGTTTCTGATGCATTAAAGAGTATTTTTAAGAAAAGAAAACCTGATAAAATGTGGGTGGATAAGGGTAAAGAGTTTTATACCAAAGAAGTTAAAGACTTAATTGAATTGTATTCCACTGAAAATGAGAAAAAATCTAGCGTAGTTGAGAGATGGATTAGAACAATGAAAGAAAAAATGTGGAAGTATTTTTCTGCTCACTCAACAAACGTTTACATTAACGTGTTGCCAGATCTCGTTAAAGAATATAATAACACGAAGCATTCTTCTATTAAGATGACACCAGTAAATGCTAGTAAAAAAAATGAAACAAAAGTTTGGAGAACTCTTTACCCTGATCATCTCGAAATAAGAGATATAAAACCTAAGTTTTCCATTGGAGACAAAGTAAGGATAAGTAAAAAGAAAAAGACTTTTGAAAAGGGTTATACCACTAGATGGACTGAAGAGGTTTTTACAATTTCTGAAGTAAAACATACATCACCCATAACATATAAGATTGAAGATCTTAATGGAGAAGAAATAAAAGGCACCTTTTATGAACCTGAACTACAAAAAAGTTGCCAAGAGTTGTATAGAATAGAAAAGGTTATTAAAAAGGGGAAAAAAAATATCTAGCAAAGTGGAAAGGTTACCCCAATGAGTTCAATTCATGGGTTGATAATAATGCTATTGTAAATATTTAAATATATAAAAAATGCTAGATATTACAATTGATATCAATTACAATTGATAACACAATTTTACCAAACAAACCGTTAAACAATTTGGAACTGGAAGATACCGCAAAAAAATTGAAAATAAAAAAATTTAAGGGGGTATTTTTACGAAACACTTTGCCAAAAAAGTGTAGAAAAAAGGAATGTGGTATAGTAAACCTTGATGACTCAAGTGGGTCTGGTACGCATTGGGTTGCTTGGTATAAAAACGGTAAAACTAAAATTTACTTTGATAGTTATGGTATACAACCACCTCTTGAAGTTATAGATTATTTAAAAAGTCCTATATATTACAATAATGACCAATTACAGCATGCTGGAGCAGTATTTTGCGGGCATTTGTGTTCATACGTTCTTAAAGAGTTATGTTCAGGTAGTGGATTTCAAATTGTTTTAAATAAACTTTTTTAGTAATATAAAAATGCCTGTTGATAAATTTGGAAGAATGTATAATGTTAAAACGCGTGATGAAGGTGTGTCACTCGCTTACATAAATAATATTTTTTTAAGAAAAGATGGAACAACCCCTGCGGTTGGTTCTATAAATATGAACGGTAACACACTGATAAGAGTCAGCAACCCAGTAAATCCCCAAGACGTTGCAACTAAGGATTATGTAGATAATGTTGTTGATCCTCCTCTATTAAAAGAAAATGGTAATTTTCTTGCTACGGCTCCATTTAATATGGAATTTAAAAAAATACATAATCTACACGAGCCTGAAGAATCAAGTGATGCTGCTACTAAAAATTATGTAGATACAAGTGGTAGAGCAATAGTTCAGCAACACGATGGTGCCTTTTCTGCTGTTGCGGATATAAATATGCGTGGGTATCAGTTAACTAACGTTTTGGAACCTGCGGAACCCCAAGATGTTGCAACTAAAAATTACATGGATCTTGCCAATCGAGCTTTCATTTATGGACCTGGGGGGTATATAGCAAGTGGTGATGTCTCTATGGGTGGTCGGAGAATCAACATCCTTGGGACACCTTTAAATAATCAGCAAGCTGTAAATAAGTTTTACGTAGATACCGTCGTTGCGATGGCTACCGCGGGTGAAAAGGTTTTAACAAAAAATCAAGATGAATCCTTTTCAATGGCCGGCAAAATAGATATGGGTGGTCACTCAATCACTGGTTTACCAAATCCCGCATATCAGAGTGATGCTGCTACAAAATCCTATGTGGATAAAAAGGTATCACTCCCTTCCCTCATAGGCCCTAAACCCATTATAAGCGTGTGTGGCGAAGAACAAGGGGGATTAGTAAATGGTAATTATGAGTTTTCTTTTGGTAATGGAAGCTCGGGAAGGGACCATGGGTTAGGAGGTTATTGTATGGCGACCCCAGGTAGAATTATAAGAGGGTCTTTAATGGTTGTTAATGGTAATAGGTTTTTGCCGGAAGATGTAGAAGTCAACATAGTAATAAACGGAGTTGAACAGGTTGATTATTCCATAATAAAAAAAGCGCGAGAAAATTGCAGTTGCGTAGTTTTTCCACAACCTTTAGAAGTAGATCATAGTGATGTTATAAACTTTATAACTAGGTCGACTCACCCCAGTGCAAAAAATGCGTATTTGACAATATTGATAGAGTTAGACTTATAAAAAATATTTAACCTTGTAATAAGGTTAAATATTTAAAAGAGTTAAAAAAATTCAAAAGAAAAAAAAAATTAATGATTTAAAAAAAATTGAAAAATTATTTTTCGTATTAAAAATATATGTGGAATATGGATGAAGAATTTAATGATTTACACCAGCGCCTTGTTGATGAAATTCATTAGGGTCATACCCATCATGAATACATGCGTAACGTGTTAAATGAACATATATGGAACAAACCCTTGATACTACACAACACTGATCAAAGTTTTATTAATGGTATGTTCAAATTACCGCTTGAAAATGGTAATACTGAGGTAATATATCTTGATGAATTTTCGTGGGAATTTAACCACCATATCAAGCAAAGACCTATACTAGAGAAATTATTTAACAACAAGCCAAAGAAGTTAATTACTGGTCTTAGATTTATTTCAACCAACCAAATAGTTACTTTTAGTGAAGGTGATGATCCATGGACGATTGTACCTTTCATAGGACACGACAATGAGTATATTTATCAACCGGATCTGTATGCACAGGAGATGTAGAATTAGTAGTAATAGATTAACCATAATTTTATTATCCATCTGCCGGATAACAAAATTTTTAAAAATTAAAATTTTCTTATATAAAAATAAAAAAAAATGGAATTACTTAAAAATACAATTTTGACGAAGTCAAAAATATTTGAGTCTGCCCTGGCAAATATATTTGAGACGGCCCCTAGAGGGCCTGAATCTCGGGTGTGTTGAGACAACCCCTGTTTATTGTCTGCTAGAAATCAGTCGCCATTTGGAAAAATAAAAAAAATTGAAATTACTTAAAAATAATCATAAAAGAGGTTTGTTACATGTGTCATTGATAACTTATAACCCTAATGCCTGTTTTGTGGTTTGTTGTTAAACATATAATGACTTAAACGGTTTTTAATGTGTGTTGCCCATTGAAAACCATAAGGATAGTCAAAATATAAAAATATTTAGAAAATAACTAATATCTTGTGGTTACCAGGGAAACTAGCGAGAACATGTATAATATAGACTACTTACGTGCACTGGCCGCCATGATATGACATTTGCTGTTGAAACGGCGTTTAACCCCAAAACATATAAAACCTATTGAAACTTTGAAAGAAACTTCTGTCAGTACTGGCGTGAGAAATCCAGGAAACACATGCAAAGGTCTACTGACCACCCCGATATGACATTAGCTGTTGAAACTGCGTTCAACTCCAGTACGAACAAACGTATTGAAACTTGGAAAGAAAGTTGTGTCAGTGCTGATGTGAGAAATCCAGAAAACACATGCGTAGGTGCACTGACCGCCATGATATGACATTAGCTGGTGAAACAGCGTTTAACCCCAAAACATACAAAACCTATTGAAACTTGGAAAGAAAACTGAGTCAGTACTAGTGGGAGAAATCCAGGAAAGACATGCGTAGGTGCACCGACCGCCATGATATGACATTAGCTGTTGAAAAGGCGTTTAACCCCAATACGTACAAATCCCATTGAAACTTGGAAATTAAACTGTGTCAGCACTGGTGTGAGAAATGCAGGAAAAACATGCGTATGTGCACTGACCGCCATGTTATGACATTATCTGTTGAAACGGTGTTTAACCCAAATACGTACAAATCGTATTTGAACTTGGAAAGAAAGTTGTATCAGTACTGGTGTGAGAAATCCACGAAACACATGCGTAGGTGCAGTGACCGCCATGATATGACATTAGCTGTTGAAACGGCGTTCAACCCCTATTGAAACTTGCAAAGAAATTTGTGTCAGTACTGCTGCGAGAAAGCCAAGAAACACATGCTTAGTTGACCGCCATGATATGACATTAGCTGATGAAACGGCGTTTAACCCCAAATACAAATAAACCTACCAATAATTTGCATAATGCCCTATATCTTTCTCTATATACCTTAACATATCGGGAATATTATTGCTGATCTATTACTAGGCTACAATTGTGTTGACAGCTCTGCACATAAAAATGTCTGCAGAAAAACATGAAAAAAAGCTACAAGAAACAAAACATGTTTGGATAAACAAATACAATCAAGAAGATTGTTAATACAGACAAAGCATGGTTAGACAGGTATATACAAGAACTTACTCAAATGTTCAAGACAAGTACATAAATGACAAACAGCAATTGTAAAACATAAGAAAAATATGACCAGAAAAACTATCTGTACTTTTTACGAGAAATACCTACGAGAAATAAATGCAAATTGAAACCAGATCTAGACAAATATAAACAAAAACTTATCGGTACTGAAATTTTCAAGATAAATACAGACACAAGATATAGCCATTTCAATGCATGGTTGAAGAGACACGAACAAAAATCAATCTAATAAATTTGGATTAGAAATAGGAGATAAAGCTAATGAAATGCATGGTCAGACAAATGAAAGCAAAATCTAATTATAATATGGATGGGAAACACACACATGAGATAAAGCAAATTCAAAGTATGGTTATTGAAACCACTAAAGTATGGTTCGTGAAACTTACTAAAGTTTTGAAACCAAATTACCCAGGACCATAACCATATTCAAAGCATGGTTAGAGAAATATAGACAAAAACTCTTTCATGAGAAATACATACATGAGACAAAGCAAAACCAAAGCATGGTTAGACAAATAGATTTAAAAGAAAATTACTGAAATTTTCATCAGAAATATTTACCCGCGTCAAGGCAAATTCAATGCATGGTTAGAGAAAAATATGCACAAGTATACTGAAATTTTCATTAGAAATACATTCACGAGATAAAGTAAATTCAAATCATGGTTAGTGACTTATAAACAGAAACTTACTACAATATATACACCACAATATATGTATGAGAAATACATACATACATACATCAAAGCAAATTCAAGATATGGTTAGAAAGACAATAACAAAATACATACTGAAACTTTGATGAGAAAATAAACATTACATAAAGCAAATTCACAGGATGGTTACATGAATATAAACAAAAACTAACGATAATATGGATGAGAAATAAAAACTCCACATACAGCAAACTCGAAACAGACTAAAGAAATACCTGTAAAAACAAAACTTTGCTTAAGTGTGGATTGGAAATACATACTTAAGATAAAGCTAATTCAAAAAAGATATACCTTGAGACAAAACCTTATTGCACGTTTCAAGAGAAATGCATACACAAGAAACAAAACAAGGCTGACAAATATAAACAAAGCTTACTATTATTTTCCATAAGAAATAGGTAAGATAAAGCCAATTCAAAGCATGGTTAGTGATTTATAAACATAGACTAATTGAAGTTTTGGTGAGAAATAACTGCAAAAGATTAATTAAATCCGAACTATGGTTAGACAAATATGAACAAGAACATTCTGAAGGAATACCTGCTGGAGAAAAAACGAATTTACAGCATTGTTAGAGCACCATAAACGAAAACTAGACAAAGCAAACTCACAGCATGGATAGAGAAATTTATAAAACAAACTGCAATTTTCATGATAAATACTTACACAACATTAAGCAAATTCAAAGCATGGTTAGAGAAATAAGAACAAAAACTTACTCGAATTCTCATGAGAAATAAATTCATGACACAAAACAAATTCCAAACATGGCAAGACAAATACGCACTACAACTCAATCATTTTTTTCTCTTTTTTGTGAGACATATATACTCTAGACAATGCAATTCTAAAGCATGGCTAGAATGTAAAACAAAAACTAATTGCAATTTTGATGACAAATAAATACAAGAGATAAAGCAAATTCAAAGCATGGATTTACACATAAAAACATGAAACCTTCCTTGTCAAAATTCCTTCCTGGTCTAAGGAGTTGTGATAAGAATGGTTTCATCCTAACAAACAAAACCTGAATGATAAATTCAACCCATCTCTATCCTCAAGCTGTTGCTACATGGCATCCTCTATGTTGCCATCTGAGAAATAAAAGCAGATAAACATTTCTGTTTGAATTCTGTTTTCGTTGTATGTAATGATGTTTCAGTCATTTATCAGCAATACCTCACTTGTGGCTTTCTTAGGTTTAAGCAGTAGAAGGCTGGATCTTTGTAGTGCCTTGCACAAGGCTACTCCCAGGTGATCCGATATTCAAACAAGTGTCAACCTCAGGCTTTTACATTTATCTTTAAATCAACTGTAGCAGACAAACCAGTGTTTAAACGGCCCTTACTGGAGTGCTTTCGAAAAAAGATGTTCAAACAGGAGAAAAAACTTGATAATCTGCATTTATAGACCTGTCTCAAATTTTAATGTCTTGTAAAGAGGTAAACACTGAGTAAATATGGAATCCTCAATTTAAAAGGCTAGGCACACTCTTACGTTTTATCAAAATTTGCAGACGAAAATTAAAATGTGACTCAAAATTTGATTTGATTTTCGAAGGGTAGGAAACATGTGGCAAAAGGAGAAAATGCTGTCAGCTGGTTATCAGCATTTTCTCCTTTTCCCACATGTTTTCTGCCCTTCCAAAATCAAATTTGAATTATCAATAACACACAGTTTTTGTTTAAAAAAAGGTGAATATTCGTACATTACAGATCCTTGACTTTTCTTGACAAATGTTTCATAGTTATAATAAACGGCCTTATACCTAAGAGCCATTCAGCCTTCAGTCCTCAATCCTTGGTCCTAGGTATTGAAATTTTAATAAGCTAGTCTATCGAAAAATGAACATGTTGCATATTTTTCTGCTTTGTATTTCATCTTTCTGTTTCCTCTGAAATTAGAAGAAAAAAATAGGGTAAGGAGCAAACCACATCTCCCTGTGGGTCAAATTTACCAGCAGCTGCTTACATCTACTTAATCAACACACATTATTAATTACAATTAAATTACCATTTCCACATGCTGATATATTAAGTATACACTTCACACACCAGACAAGACTGTCCATTTAGCAGAGTGTGGCCGATCAGTGGAATGACTATTTCTGGGCATGTCAATGATCTTCAATCTGTTGAAGGAATAGGCAAGTTTATCGTCATTCTCATGGCATGGTGGGGTCACAAATTTCTTCAGACATTCCCTAACATGACAATCTTTAAAAAAAAAAGATGTGTGTGCAAGTTTTATGATAATGAGGCTGAGATATTAAAAGGTCGATAAGATGCAAACACACTCTGCAACATTGCTGCCTTTACCTACAAATTAGACCCGTGTAGCTCATTGGTGAGCGTATCTGACTAGTGACCTAGTGGTTGCCGGGTCGATAATCAGTTGAGGCAAATTGTCTTCCCAGCATTTTTTCCCCTCTTAGTCGTGTGAAAAAACAGTCAGTGACTTGGAAATAAAGTTGTGTCAGTACTAGTGTGAGAAAGCCAGACATAACCCCAATACATACGAAACCTATTGAAACTTTGAAAGAAGTATGTGTCAGTACTGGTATGAGAAATCCAGGAACCACAAGCGTAGGTGCATTGACCGCCATGATATGACATTTGCTGTTGAAACGGCGTTTAACCCCAAAACATACAAAACCTATTGAAACTTTGAAAGAAATTTGTGTTAGTACTGGTGTGAGAAATCCAGGACTGGCATGCAAAGGTCTACTGACCACCCCGATATGACATTAGCTGTTGAAACTGCGTTTAACTCCAGTACGAACAAAACCTATTGAAACTTGGACAGAAAGTTGTATCAGTGCTGGTGTGAGAAATCCAGGAAACACATGCGTAGGTGCACTGACCGCCATGATATGACATTAGCTGTTGAAACAGCGTTTAACCCCAAAACATACAAGACCTATTGAAACTTGGAAAGAAAACTGAGTCAGTACTGGTGTGAGAAATCCACGAAACACATGCGTAGGTGCACCGACCGCCATGATATGACATTAGCTTTTGAAACGGCGTTTAACCCCAATACGTACAAATCCTATTGAAACTTTGAAAGGAAACAGAGTCAGTACTGGTGCGAGAAATCAAAGAATCACATGCGTACGTGCACTGTCCGCAATGATATGACATAAGCTGGTAAAACGGCGTTTAACCCCCAATACGTACAAGCTGTGTCAGTACTGGTGTGAAAAGTCCAGGAATCAGATGCTTATGTGCAATGACCGGCCCGATATGATATTAGCTGTTGAAATTGCATTTCACCCCAATAAGTACATAACCTTCTGAATCTTGGAAAGAAAGTTGTGTCAGTACTGGTATCAGAAATCCAGGAAACACATGCGTAGGTGCACTGACCGCCATGATATGACATTACCTGTTGAAACGGCGTTTAACCCCAAATACATACAACACCTATCGAAACTTTGAAAGAAATATGTGTCAGTACTGGTGTGAGAAATCCAGGAAACACGAGAGTAGGTGCACTTGCGACCCCGGTATAACATTAGCTGTTGGAACTGCGTTTACACCGAATACGTAAAAAAAACTATTGGAACTTGGAAAGAAAGTTGTGTCAGTACTGGTGTGAGAAATCCACGAAACCCATGCGTAGGTGCACTGACCGCCATGATACGACATTAGCTGTTGAAACAACGTTTAACCCCAATACGTACAAATCCTATTGAAACTTGGAAAGAAAACTGTCAGTACTGGTGTGAGAAATGCAGGAAACACATGCGTATGACATTATCTGTTAAAACGGTGACCGCCATGTTATGACATTATCTGTTAAAAGGGTCTTTAACCCAGATATGTACAAATCGTTTTGAAACTTGGGAAGAAAGTTGTGTCAGTACTGGTGTGAGAAATGCAGGAAACACATGCGTAGGTGCACTGACCGCCCCGATATCACATTAGCTGTTGGAACTGATTTAACCCCAATATGTACATAACCTATTGAAACTTGGAAAGAAAGTTGTGTCAGTACTGGTGTGAGAAATCCACGAAAAACATGCGTAGGTGCACTGACCGCCATGATATGACATTAGCTGATGAAACATTAACTGATGAAACGACATTTAACCCCAAATACAAATAAAACCTACAAATAATTTGCATAATGCCCTATATCTTTCTCTATATACCTGAACATATCGGGAATATTATTGCTGATCTATTACTAGGCTACATTTGTGTTGACAGCACTGCACATAAAAATGTCTGCAGAAAAACATGAAAAAAGCTACAAGAAACAACACATGTTTGGATAAACAAATACAAACACAAACAAGAACATTGTTAATACAGACAAAGCTTGGTTAAACAAGTATATACAAGAACTTACTCAAATTTTCAAGACAAGTACATAAATGATATACAGCAATTGTAAAACATAAGAAAACTATGACAAGAAAAACTAACTGTACTTTTTACGAGAAATACCTACGAGAAATAAAATCAAATTCAAACCAGGGTTAGACAAATATAAACAAAAACTTATCGGTAATGAAATTTTCAAGAGAAATACAAGATATAGCCATTTCAATGCATGGTTGAAGAGACATGAACATAAACCTAATAAATCTGGATTAGAAAAAGGGGAAAAAGCTAACGAAATGCATTTTCAGACAAATGAAAGCAAAATCTAATTATAATATGGATGGGAAACACACACTATGATAAAACAAATTCAAAGTATGGTTATTGAAACCACTAAAGTATGGTTTGTGAAACTTACTACAGTTTTGAAACGAAATTACCCAAGACCAAAACCATATTCAAAGCATGGTTAGAGAAATATAGACAAAAACTCTGATTTTTTTTCATGAGAAATACATACATGAGACAAAACAAAACCAAAGCATCGTTAGACAAATAGATTTAAAAGAAAATTACTTAAATTTTCACCAGAAATATTTACCCGCGTCAAGGCAATTTCAATGCATGGTTGGAAAACAATATGCACAAGTTTACTGAAACTTTCATTAGAAATACATTCATGAGATAAAGTAAATTCAAATCATGGTTAGTGACTTATAAACAGAAACTTACTACAATATAATTATACACTACAATATATTCATCAGAAATACATACATACATACATACATCAAAGCAAATTCAAGATATGGTTAGAAAGACAATAACAAAATACAAACTGAAACTTTGATGAGAAAATAAACATTACATAAAGCAAATTCACAGGATGGTTACATGAATATAAACAAAAACTAACGATTATATGGATGAGAAATAAAACCTCCACATAAAGCAAACTCGAAACAAACTAAAGAAATACCTGTGAGGACAAAACTTTGCTTAAGTGTCGATTGGAAATACATACTTAAGATAAAGCTAATTTAAAAAAAGATATATCTATAGACAAAACCGTATTGCAAGTTTCAAGAGAAATGCATACACAAGAAACAAAACAAGGCTGACAAATATAAACAAAAGCTTACTATTATTTTCCATAAGAAATAAGTAAGATAAAGTCAATTGAAAGCATGGTTAGTGATTTATAAACGTAGACTAATTGAACTTTTGGTGAGAAATAACTGCAAAAGATTAATTAAATCCGAAATATGGTTAGACAAATATGAACAAGAACCTTTTGAGGAAATACCTGCAGGAGAAAAAACGAATTTACAGCATTGTTAGAGCACCATAAACGAAAACTAGACAAAGCAAACTCATAGCATGGATAGAGAAATTTATAAAACAAACTGCAATTTTCATGATAAATACTTACACAAAATTAAGCAAATTCAAAGCATGGTTAGAGAAATAAGAACAAAAACTTACTCGAATTCTCATGAGAAATAAATTCATGACACAAAACAAATTCCAAACATGGCAAGACAAATACGGACTACAACTCAATCTTTGTTGTTTTTTTTTCTTTTGTGAGACATACATACTCTAGACAACGCAATTCTAAAGCATGGCTAGAATGTAAAACAAAAACTAATTGCAATTTTGATGACAAATAAATACAAGAGAAAAAGCAAATTCAAAGCATGCATTTACACATAAAAACATGAAACCTTCCTTGTCAAAATTCCTTACTGGTCTAAGGAGTTGTGATAAGAATGGTTTCATCCTAACAAACAAAACCTGAATGATAAATTCAACCCATCTCTATCCTCAAGCTGTTGCTACATGGCATCCTCTATGTTGCCATCTGAGAAATAAAAGCAGATAAACATTTCTGTTTGAATTCTGTTTCCATTGCATGTTATGATGTTTCAGTCATTTATCAGCAACACCTCACCTGTGGCTTTCTTAGGTTTAAGCAGTAGAAGGCTGGATCTTTGTAGTGCCTTGCACAAGGCTACTCCCAGGTGACCCGATATTCAAACAAGTGTCAACCTCAGGCTTTTACATTTATCTTTAAATCAACTGTAGCAGACAAACCAGTGTTTAAACGGCCCTTACAGGAGTGCCTTCAAAAAAAGATGTTGAAACAGGAGAAAAAACCTGATAATCTGCATTTATAGACCTGTCTCAAATTTTAATGTCTTGTAAAGATGTAAACACTGAGTAAATATGGAATCCTCAATTTAAAAGGCCAGGCACACTCTTACGTTTTATCAAAATTTGCAGACGAAAATTAAAATGTGACTCAAAATTTGATTTGATTTTCGAAGGGTAGGAAACATGTGGCAAAAGGAGAAAATGCTGTCAGCTGGTTATCAGCATTTTCTCCTTTTCCCACATGTTTTCTGCCCTTCCAAAATCAAATTTGAATTATCAATAACACACAGTTTTTGTTTAAAAAAAGGAGAATATTCGTACATTACAGATCCTTGACTTTTCTTGACAAATGTTTCATAGTTATAATAAACAGCCTTATACCTATGAGCCATTCAGCCTTCAGTCCTCAATCCTTGGTCCTAGGTATTGAAATTTTAATAAGCTAGTCTATCGAAAAATGAACATGTTGCATATTTTTCTGCTTTGTATTTCATCTTTCTGTTTCCTCTGAAATTAGAAGAAAAAAATAGGGTAAGGAGCAAACCACATCTCCCTGTAGGTCAAATTTACCAGCAGCTGCTTACATCTACTTAATCAACACACATTATTAATTACAATTAAATTACCATTTCCACATGCTGATATATTAAGTATACACTTCACACACCAGACAAGACTGTCCATTTAGCAGAGTGTGGCCGATCAGTGGAATGACTATTTCTGGGCATGTCAATGATCTTCAATCTGTTGAAGGAATAGGCAAGTTTATCGTCATTCTCATGGCATGGTGGGGTCACAAATTTCTTTAGACATTCCCTAACCTGACAATCTTAAAAAAAAAAAAAAAAAAAGATGTGTGTGCAAGTTTTATGATAATGAGGCTGAGATTTTAAAAGGTCGATAAGATGCAAACACACTCTGCAACATTGCTGCTTTTACCTACAAATTAGACCCGTGTAGCTCATTGGTGAGCGTATCTGACTAGTGACCTAGTGGTTGCCGGGTCGATAATCAGTTGAGGCAAACTGTCTTCCCAGCACTTTTTTCCCCTCTTAGTCGTGTGAAAAAGCAGTCAGTGACTTGGAAAGAAAGTTGTCTCAGTACTGGTGTAAGAAAGCCAGGAAACACATGCGTAAGTGCACTGACAGCCATGATATGACATTAGCTGTTAAACGGCGTTTAAACCCAATAGGTACTATACCTATTGAAACTTGGAAAGATAGTTGTGTCAGTAATGGTGTGACAAAGCCAGGAAACACATGCGTAGGTGCACTGACCGCCATGATATGACATAAGCCGTTGAAACGGCGTTAAACGCCAATACATACAAAACCAGTTGAAACTTAGAAAGAAAGTTGTGTCAGTACTGGTTTGAGAAATCCATGAAACACATGCGTAGGTGCACTGACCGCCATGATATGACATAAGATGTTGAAACGGCGTTTAACCCTAATACGTATATATCCTACTGAAAGTTAAAAAGAAAGCTGTGTCAGTACTAGTTTGAGACATCCAAGAAACACATACGTACGTGCACCGACCGGGCCTATATGACATTAGCTTTTGAAACGGCGTTTCACCCCCAATACGTACATAAACTTTGAAACTTGGAAAGAAAGTTGTGTCAGTACTGGTACGAGTAATCCAGAAACCACAAGCGTAGGTGCACTGACCGCCATGATATGACATTTACTGTTGAAACAGCGTTTAACCCCAAAACATACAAAACCTATTCAAACTTTGAAAGAAATTTGTGTTAGTACCGGTGTGAGAAATCCAGGACTAGCATGCAAAGCATGCTACTGACAACCCCGATATGACATTGGCTGTTGAAACAGCGTTTAACCCCAAAACATACAAAACCGATTGAAACTTGGAAACAAAATTGAGTCAGTACTTGTGTTAGAAATCCACGAAACACATGCGTAGGTGCACCGACCGCCATGATATGACATTAGCTTCTGAAACGGCGTTTATCCCCAATACGTACAAATCCTATTGGAACTTGGAAAGGAAACAGAGTCAGTACTGGTGCGAGAAATCAAAGAGTCACATGCGTACGTGCACTGTCCGCAATGATATGACATTAGCTGTTAAAATGGCGTTTAACCCCAATACGTACAAGCTGTGTCAGTACTGGTGTGAAAGGTCCAGGAATCAGATGCTTATGTGCAATGACCGGCCCGATATGATATTAGCTGTTGAAACTGCGTTTCACCCCAGTAAGTACATAACCTTCTGATCTTGGAAAGAAAGTTGTGTCAGTACTGGTATCAGAAATCCAGGAAACACATGCGTAGGTGCACTGACCGCCATGATATGACATTACCTGTTGAAACGGCGTTTAACCACAAATACATACAAGACCTATCGAAACTTTGAAAGAAATATGTGTCAGTACTGGTGTGAGAAATCCAGGAAACAAGAGAGTAGGTGAAATGGCGACCCCGATATAACATTAGCTGTTGGAACTGCGTTTAACCCGAATACTTAAAAAAAACTATTGGAACTTGGAAAGAAAGTTGTGTCAGTACTGGTGTGAGAAATCCAAGAAACACATGCGTAGGTGCACTGACCGCCATGATACGACATTAGCTGTTGAAACAACGTTTAACCACAATACGTACAAATCGTACGGAAACTTCGAAAGAAAACTGTGTCAGTACTGGTGTGAGAAATGCAGGAAACACATGCGTATGACATTATCTGTTAAAACGGTGACCGCCATGATATGACATTAGCTGTTGAAACGGCGTTCAACCCCTATTGAAACTTGCAAAGAAAGTTGTATCAGTACTGGTGTGAGAAAGCCAGGAAACACATGCTTAGGTGACCGCCATGATATGACATTAGCTGATGAAACGGCATTTAACCCCAAATACAAATAAAACCTACAAATAATTTGCATAATGCCCTATATCTTTCTCTATATACCTGAACATATCGGGAATATTATTGCTGATCTATTACTAGGCTACATTTGTGTTGACAGCACTGCACATAAAAATGTCTGCAGAAAAACATGAAAAAAGCTACAAGAAACAAAACATGTTTGGATAAACAAATACAAACACAATCAAGAAGATTGTTAATACAGACAAAGCATGGTTAGACAGGTATATACAAGAACTTACTCAAATTTTCAAGACAAGTACATAAATGACATACAGCAATTGAAAAACATAAGAAAACTATGACAAGAAAAACTAACTGTACTTTTTACGAGAAGTACCTACGAGAAATAAAAACAAATTCAAACCAGGGTTAAACAAATATAAACAAAAACTTATCGGTAATGAAATTTACAGGAGAAATACAGACACAAGATATAGCCATTTCAATGCATGGTTGAAGAGACATGAACATAAACCTAATAAATCTGGATTAGGAAAATGGGAAAAAGCTAACGAAATGCATTTTCAGACAAATGAAAGCAAAATCTAATTATAATATGGATGGGAAACACACACATGAGATGAAGCAAATTCAAAGTATGGTTATTGAAACCACTAAAGTATGTTCAGTGAAACTTAATAAAGTTTTGAAACGAAATTACCCAAGACCATAACCATATTCAAAGCATGGTTAGAGAAATATAGACAAAAACTCTGATTTTTTTCATGAGAAATACATACATGAGACAAAACAAAACCAAAGCATCGTTAGACAAATAGATTTAAAAGAAAATTACTTAAATTTTCATCAGAAATATTTATCCGCGTCAAGGCAAATTCAATGCATGGTTAGAGAAAAATATGCACAAGTTTACCGAAATTTTCATTAGAAATACATTCACGAGATAAAGTAAATTCAAATCATGGTTAGTGACTTATAAACAGAAACTTACTACAATATAATTATACACTACAATATATTCATGAGAAATAGATGCAAACATACATCAAAGCAAATTCAAGATATGGGTAGAAAGACAATAACAAAATATATACTGAAACTTTGATGAGAAAATAAACATAATATAAAGCAAATTCACAGGATGGTTACATGAATATCAACTAACGATAATATGGATGAGAAAAAAAAACTCCACATAAAGCAAACTCGAAACACACTAAAGAAATACCTGTAAAGACAAAACTTTGCTTAAGTGTGGATTAGAAATACATATGTACAGTCAAATCATGTAAAAGTTTATACAGTTAAAGCAGGTAAGGGAATTATGTGCAGTAATACCAGGTAAAAGAATTATATACAAAAGAGTTATATACAGTAAAAGCAGGTAAGGAATTATATACAGTAAAAACTTGTAAAAGAATTATATACAGTAAAAGTATGTAAAACAAATTATATACAGAAGAACAGATACAAGAATTTCGTTCAGTAAAACCGGGTAAAAGAATTATATACAGTAGAAGAAGGTAAAAGTGACTTTTTTTATACAGTAAAAGCAGGTAAAAAGAATTCTAGACAGTAAAACTTTGTAAAAATACCTATATACATTAAAAGAATATCATTATGTACAGTAAAACTATCTAAAAAGCATTATATAGGTAAAAGATTTATTTATATACAAAAGAGTTATGTACAGTAAAAGCAGGTAAAATAATTAAGATAAAAGCATGTAAAAGAATTATTTACAGTAAAACCAGATGAAAAAAACTATAGACATTAAACCTGGTAAAAGAATTATAGACAGTAAAAAACATGTAAAAGAATTATATACAGTAAAAAAATGTAAAAAAATTATATACAGTAAAAGTATCTAAAAAGGATTGTATACAGGAAAACTAGGGACAAGAATTATGTACAGTAAAATCATGTAAAAGTTTATACAGTTAAAGCAGGTAAAGGAATTATGTGCAGTAATACCAGGTAAAAGAATTATATATAAGACTTATATACAGTAAAAGCAGGTAAAGGAATTATATACAGTAAAAACTTGTAAAAGAATTATATACAGTAAAAGTATGTAAAACAAATTATATACAGAAAAACAGATACAAGAATTTCGTTCAGTAAATCCGGGTAAAAGAATTATATAAAGGAGAAGAAGGTAAAAGGGACTTTTTTATCCATTAAAAGCAGGTAAAAAGAATTATACACAGTAAAACTATGTAAAATAATTATATACAGTAAAAGCATGTAAAAAAATTATGTACAGTAAAGCTATCTAAAAAGCATTATATACAGGAAAACTAGGGACAAGAATGATGTACAGTAAAATCATGTAAAAGTTTATACAGTTAAAGCAGGTAAAGGAATTATGTGCAGTAATACCAGGTAAAAGAATTATATACAAAAGAGTTATATACAGTAAAAGCAGGTACAGGCATTATATACAGTAAATACTTGTAAAAGAATTATATACAGTAAAAGCAGGTAAAAAGAATTATACACAGTAAAACTATGTAAAAATAACTTTATACATTAAAAGAATATCATTATGTACAGTAAAACTATCTAAAAAGCATTATATAGGTAAAAGATTTATTTATATACAAAAGAATTATGTACAGTAAAAGCAGGTAAAATAATTAAGATAAAAGCATGTGAAAGAATTATTTGCAGTAAAACCAGATAAAAAAAAAACTATAGACATTAAACCAGGTAAAAGAATTATAGACAGTAAAAAACATGTAAAAGAATTATATACAGTAAAAGAATGTAAAAAAATTATATCCAGTAAAACTATCTAAAAAACATTATATACAGGAAAAACTATGTAAAAGAATTATATACAGTAAAAGAATGTAAAATAATTATGTACAGTAAAACTATCTAAAAAGCATTATATACAGGAAAACTAGGGACAAGAATTATGTACAGTAAAATCATGTAAAAGTTTATACAGTTAAAGCAGGTAAAGGAATTATGTGCAGTAATACCAGGTAAAAGAATTATATACAAGAGTTATATACAGTAAAAGCAGGTAAAGGAATTATATACAGTAAAAACTTGTAAAAGAATTATATACAGTAAAAGTATGTAAAACAAATTATATACAGATAAACAGATACAAGAATTTTGTTCAGTAAAACCGGGTAAAAGAATTTTATACAGTAGAAGAAGGTAAAAGGGACTTTTTTATACAGTAAAAGCAGGTAAAAAGAATTATACACAGTAAAACTATGTAAAAGAACTATATACAGTAAAAGAATATAATTATGTACAGTAAAACTATCTAAAAAGCATTATATAAGTAAAAGATTTATTTATATACAAAAGAATTATGTACAGTAAAAGCAGGTAAAATAATTATATACAGTAAAAAGCATCTAAAAGAATTATTTACAGTAAACCAGATAAAAAAAAAACTATAGACATTAAACCAGGTAAAAGAATTACATACAGTAAAAAACATGTAAAAGAATTATATACAGTAAAAGCATGTAAAAAAAATATGTACAGTAAAATTATCTAAAAAGCATTATATACAGGAAAACTAGGGACAAGAATTATGTACAGTAAAATCATGTAAAAGTTTATACAGTTAAAGCAGGTAAAGGAATTATGTGCAGTAATACCAGGTAAAAGAATTATATACAAGACTTATATACAGTGAAAGCAGGTAAAGGAAGTATAAGATAAAGCTAATTCAAAACAGATACATCCATAGACAAAACCTTATTGCAAGTTTCAAGAGAAATGCATACACAAACAAAACATGGCTGACAAATATAAACAAAAGCTTACTATTATTTTCCATAAGAAATAAGTAATATAATTCAATTGAAATCATGGTTAGTGATTTATAAACATAGACTAATTGAACTTTTGGTGAGAAATAACTGCAAAAGATTAATTAAATCCGAACTATGGTTAGACAAATATGAACAAGAACTTTCTGAAGAAATACCTGCAGGAGAAAAAACGAATTTATAGCATTGTTAGAGCACCATAAACGAAAACTAGACAAAGCAAACTCATAGCATGGATAGAGAAATTTATAAAACAAATTGCAATTTTCATGATAAATACTTACACAACATTAAGCAAATTCAAAGCATGGTTAGAGAAATAAGAACAAAAACTTTGATGACAAATAGATACAAGAGATAAAGCAAATTCAAAGCATGCATTTACACATAAAAATATGAAACCTTCCTTGTCAAAATTCCTTCCTGGTCTAAGGAGTTGTGATAAGAATGGTTTCATCCTAACAAACAAAACCTGAATGATAAATTCAACCCACCTTTATCCCCAAGCTGTTGCTACATGGCATCCTCCATGTTGCCATCTGAGAAATAAAAGCAGATAAACATTTCTGTTTGAATTCTGTTTTCATTGCATGTAATGATGTTTCAGTCATTTATCAACAATACCTCACTTGTGGCTTTCTTAGGTTTAACCAGTAGAAGGCTGGATCTTTGTAGTGCCCTGCACAAGGCTACTCCCAGGTGACCCGATATTCAAACAAGTGTCAACCTCAGGCTTTTACATTTATCTTTAAATCAACTATAGCAGACAAACCAGTATTTAAACGGCCCTTACAGGAGTGCCTTCGAAAAAAGATGTTGGAACAGGAGAAAAAACATGATAATCTGCATTTATAGTCCTGTCTCAAATTTTAATGTCTTGTAAAGAGGTAAACACTGAGTAAATATGAAATCCTCAATTTAAAAGGCTAGGCACACTCTTATCTTTAATCAAAATTTGCAGACGAAAATTAAAATGTGACTCAAAATTTGATTTGATTTTCGAAGGGTAGGAAACGTGGCAAAAGGAGAAAATGCTGTCAGCTGGTTATCAGCATTTTCTCCTCTTCCCACATGTTTTCTGCCCTTCCAAAATCAAATTTGAATTATCAATAAAACACAGTTTTTGTTTAAAAAAAGGAGAATATTCGCACATTACAGATCCTTGACTTTTCTTGACAAATGTTTCATAGTTATAATAAACGGCCTTATACCTATAAGACATTCAGCCTTCAGTCCTCAATCCTTGGTCCTAGGTATTGAAATTTTAATAAGCTAGTCTATCGAAAAATGAACGTGTTGCATATTTTTCTGCTTTGTATTTCATCTTTCTGTTTGCTCTGAAATTAGAAGAAAAAAATAGGGTAAGGAGCAAACCACATCTCCCTGTGGGTCAAATTTACCAGCAGCTGCTTACATCTACTTAATCAACACACATTATTAATTACAATTAAATTACCATTTCCACATGCTGATATATTAAGTATACACTTCACACACCAGACAAGACTGTGCATTTAGCAGAGTGTGGCCGATCAGTGGAATGACTATTTCTGGGCATGTCAATGATCTTCAATCTGTTGAAGGAATAAGCAAGTTTATCGTCATTCTCATGGCATGGTGGGGTCACAAATTTCTTCAGACATTCCCTAACCTGACAATCTTAAAAAAAAAAAGATGTATGTGCAAGTTTTATGATAATGAGGCTGAAATTTTAAAAGGTCGGTACGATGCAAACACACTCTGCAACATTGCTGCTTTTACCTACAAATTAGACCCGTGTAGCTCATTGGTTAGCGTATCTGATTCGTGACCTAGTGGTTGCCGGGTCGATAATCAGTCGAGGCAAACTGTCTTCCCAGCACTTTTTTCCCCTCTTAGTCGTGTGAAAAAGCAGTCAGTGACTTGGAAAGAAAGTTGTGTCAGTACTGGTGTGAGAAAGCCAAGAAACACATGCGTACGTGCACTGACAACCATGATATGACATTAGCTGTTGAACGCCGTTTAAACCCAATACGTACTAAACCTATTGAAACTTGGAAAGAAAGTTGTGTCAGTACTGGTGTGAGAAAGCCATGAAACACATGCGTAGGTGCACTGACAGCCATGATATGACATAAGCCGTTGAAACGGCGTTAAAGGCCAATACATACAAAACCTGTTGAAACTTAGAAAGAAAGTTGTGTCAGTACTGGTTTGAGAAATCCAAGAAACACATGCGTAACTGCACTGACCGCCATATTATGACATAAGCTGTTGAAATGGCGTTTAACCCTAATACGTATAAATCCTACTGAAAGTTAAAAAGAAAGCTGTATCATCACTGGTTTGAGACATCCAGGAAACACATACGTAGGTGCACTAACCGGGCCTATATGACATTAGCTTTTGAAACAGCGTTTCACCCCCAATACGTACATAAACTTTGAAACTTGGAAAGAAAGTTGTGTCAGTACTGGTATGAGAAATCCAGGAACCACAAGCGTAGGTGCACTGACCGCCATGATATGACATTTACTGTTGAAAAAGCGTTTAACCCCAAAACATCCAAAACCTATTGAAACTTTGAAAGAAATTTGTGTTAGTACTGGTGTGAGAAATCCAGGACTCGCATGCAAAGGTCTACTGACCACCCCAATATGACATTAGCTGTTCAAACTGCGTTTAACCCAAGTACGAACAAAACCTATTGAAACTTGGAAAGAAAGTTGTATCAGTGCTGGTGTGAGAAATCCAGGAAACACATGCGTAGGTGCACTGACCGCCATGATATGACATTAGCTGTTGAAACAGCGTTTAACCCCAAAACATGGAAACCTTTTGAAACTTGGAAAGGAAACTGAGTAGGTACTGGTGTGAGAAATCCACAAAACACATGCGTAGGTGCACCGACCGCCATGATATGACATTAGCTTTTGAAACGGCGTTTAACCCCAATACGTACAAATCCTATTGAAACTTGGAAAGGAAACAAAGTCAGTACTGGTGCGAGAATTCAAAGAATCACATGCGTACGTGCGCTGTCCGCAATGATATGACATTAGCTGGTAAAACGGCGTTTAACCCCAATACATACAAGCTGTGTCAGTACTGGTGTGAAAAGTCCAGGAATCAGATGCTTATGTGCAATGACCGGCCCGATATAATATTAACTGTTGAAACTGCGTTTCACCCCAATAAGTACATAACCTTCTGAATCTTGGAAAGAAAGTTGTGTCAGTACTGGTATCAGAAATCCAGGAAACACATGCGTAGGTGCACTGACCGCCATGATATGACATTACCTGTTGAAACATTAGCTGATGAAATGGCATTTAACCCCAAATACAAATAAAACCTACAATTAATTTGCATAATGCCCTATATCTTTCTCTATATACCTGAACATATCGGGAATATTATTGCTGATCTATTACTAGGCTACATTTGTGTTGACAGCACTGCATATAAAATCGTCTGCAGAAAAACATGAAAAAAGCTACAAGAAACAAAACATGTTTGGATAAACAAATACAAACACAATCAAGAAGATTGTTAATACAGACAAAGCATGGTTAGACAGGTATATACAAGAACTTACTCAAATTTTCAAGACAAGTACATAAATGACATACAGCAACTGTAAAACATAAGGAAACTATGACAAGAAAAACTAACTGTACTTTTTACGAGAACTACCTACGAGAAATAAAAGCAAATTCAAACCAGCGTTAGACAAATATAAACAAAAACATATCGGTAATGAAATTTTCAAGAGAAATACAAGATATAGCCATTTCAATGCATGGTTGAAGAGACATGAACATAAACCTAATAAATCTGGATTAGAAAAAGGGGAAAAGCTAATAAAATGCATGATCTGACAAATGAAAGCAAAGTCTAATTATAATATCGATGGAAAACACGCACATGAGATAAATTCAAAGTATGGTTATTGAAACCACTAAAGTATGGTTAGTGAAACTTAATAAAGTTTTGAACCCAAGACCATAACCATATTCAAAGCATGGTTAGAGAAATATAGACAAAAACTCTGAATTTTTTTTTCATGAGAAATACATACATGAGACAAAACAAAACCAAAGCATCGTTAGACAAATAGATTTAAAAGAAACTTACTTAAATTTTCATCAGAAATATTTACCCGCGTCAAGGCAAATTCAATGCATGGTTAGAGAAAAATATGCATATGAAATTTTCATTAGAAATACATTCACGAGATAAAGTAAATTCAAATCATGGTTAGTGACTTATAAATAGAAACTTACTACAATATAATTATACACTACAATATATTCATGAGAAATACATACAAACATACATCAAAGCAAATTTAAGATATGGGTAGAAAGACAATAACAAAATATATACTGAAACTTTGATGAGAAAATAAGCATAATATAAAGCAAATTCACAGGATGGTTACATGACTATCAACTAACGATAATATGGATGAGAAATAAAAACTCCACATAAAGCAAACTCGAAACACACTAAAGAAATACCTGTAAGGACAAAACTTTCCATAATTGTGGATTACAAATACATATGTACAGTCAAATCATGTAAAAGTTTATACAGTTAAAGCAGGTAAAGGAATTATGTGCAGTAATACCAGGTAAAAGAATTATATACAAGAGTTATATACAGTAAAAGCAGGTAAAGGAATTATATACAGTAAAAACTTGTAAAAGAATTATATACAGTAAAAGTATGTAAAACAAATTATATACAGAAAAACAGATACAGGAATTTCGTTCAGTAAAACCGGGTTAAAGAATTATATACAGTAGAAGAAGGTAAAGGTTACTTTTTTATACAGTAAAAGCAGGTAAAAAGAATTCTACACAGTAAAACTATGTAAAAATAACTATATACATTAAAGAATATAGTTATGTACAGTAAAACTATCTAAAAAGCATTATATAGGTAAAAGATTTATTTATATAAAAAGAATTATGTACAGTAGAGGCAGGTAAAATAATTAAGATAAAAGCATGTAAAAGAATTATTTACAATAAAACCAGATAAAAAAAAACTATAGACATTAAACCAGGTAAAAGAATTATATGCAGTAAAAAACATGTACAAGAATTATATACAGTAAAACTATGTAAAACAAATTATATACAGAAAAACAGATACAAGAATTTCGTTCAGTAAAACCGGGTAAAAGAATTCTATGAAGTAGAAGAAGGTAAAAGGGACTTTTTTATACATTAAAAGCAGGTAAAAAGAATTATACACAGTAAAACTATGTAAAAGAACTATATACAGTAAAAGCATGTAAAAAAGTTATGTACAGTAAAACTATCTAAAAAGCATTATATACAGGAAAACTAGGGACAAGAATTATGTACAGTAAAATCATGTAAAAGTTTATACAGTTAAAGCAGGTAAAGGAATTATGTGCAGTAATACCAGGTAAAAGAATTATATACAAGAGTTATATACAGTAAAAGCAGGTAAAGGAATTATATACAGTAAAAACTTGTAAAAGAATTATATACAGTAAAAGTATATAAAACAAATTATATACAGATAAAACAGTTACAAGAATTTCCTTCAGTAAAAGCGGGTAAAAGAATTATATAAAGTAGAAGAAGGTCAAAGGGACTTTTTTATACAGCAAAGGCAGGTAAAAAGAATTCTACACAGTAAAATTATGTAAAAGAACTATATATAGTAAAAGAATATAAAAAAAATTATGTACAATAAAACTATCTAAAAAGCATTATATACAGGAAAACTAGGGACAAGAATTATATACAGTAAAATCATGTAAAGGTTTATACCGTTAAAGCAGGTAAAGGAATTATGTGCAGTAATACCAGGTAAAAGAATTATATACAACAATTATATACAGTAAACGCAGGTAAAGGAATTATATACAGTAAGAACTTATACAAGAATTATCTACAGAAAAAGTATGTAAAACAAATTTTATAGAGAAAAACAAATACAAGAATTTTGTTCAGTAAAACCGGGTAAAAGAATTTTATACAGTAGAAGAAGGTAAAAGGGACGTTTTTATACAGTAAAAGCAGGTAAAAAGAATTATACACAGTAAAAACTATGTAAAAGAACTATATACAGTAAAAGAATTTAATTATGTACAGTAACACTATCTAAAAAGCATTATATAGGTAAAAGATTTATTGATATACAAAAGAATTATGTACAGTAAAAGCAGGTAAAATAATTATATACAGTAAAAAGCATGTAAAAGAATTATTTACAGTAAAGCCAGATAAAAAGACTATAGACATTAAACCAGGTAAAAGAATTACATACAGTAAAAAACATGTAAAAGAATTATATACAGTAAAAGCATGTAAAAAAATTTGTACAGTAAAATTATCTAAAAAGCATTATATACAGGAAAACTAGGGACAAGAATTATGTACAGTAAAATCATGTAAAGTTTATACAGTTAAAGCAGGTAACGGAACTATGTGCAGTAATACCAGGTAAAAGAATTATATACAAGACTTATATAGAGTAAAAGCTGGTAAAGGAATTGTAAGATAAAACTAATTCAAACCAGATATATCCATAGACAAAACCTTATTGCAAGTTCAAAGAGAAATGCATACACAAACAAAACATAGCTGACAAATATAAACAAAAGCTTACTATTATTTTCCATAAGAAATAAGTAAGATAAAGTCAATTGAAATCATGGTTAGTGATTTATTAACGTAGACTAATTGAAGTTTTGGTGAGAAATAACTGCAAAAGATTAATTAAATCCGAACTATGGTTAGACAAATATGAACAAGAACTTTCTGAAGAAATACCTGCAGGAGAAAAAAAGAATTTATAGCATTGTTAGAGCACCATAAACGAAAATTAGACAAAGCAAACTCATAGCATGGATAGAGAAATTTATAAAACAAACAGCAATTTTCATAATAAATACTTACACAACATTAAGCAAATTCAAATCATGGTTAAAGAAATAAGAACAAAAACTTACTCGAATTTTCATGAGAAATAAATTCATGACACAAAACAAATTCCAAACATGGCAAGACAAATACGGACTACAACTCAATCATTTTTTTTTTTTTTTTTTTTTTTTTTCTTTTTTGTGAGACATACATACTCTAGACAACGCAATTCTAAAGCATGGCTAGAATGTAAAACAAAAACTAATTGCAATTTTGATGACAAATAAATACAAGAGATAAAGCAAATTCAAAGCATGCATTTACACATAAAAATATGAAACCTTCCTTGTCAAAATTCCTTCCTTGTCTAAGGAGTTGTGATAGGAATGGTTTCATCCTAACAAACAAAACCTGAATGATAAATTCAACCCACCTTCATCCTCAAGCTGTTGCTACATGGCATTCTCTAAGTTGCCATCTGAGAAATAAAAGCAGATAAACATTTCTGTTTGAATTCTGTTTTCATTGCATGTAATGATGTTTCAGTCATTTATCAACAATACCTCACTTGTGGCTTTCTTAGGTTTAACCAGTAGAAGGCTGGATCTTTGTAGTGCCTTGCACAAGGCTACTCCCAGGTGACCCGATATTCAAACAGGTGTCAACCTCAGGCTTTTACATTTATCTTTAAATCAACTGTAGCAGACAAACCAAACCAGTGTTTAAACGGCCCTTACAGGAGTGTCTTCGAAAAAAGGTGTTGAAACATATGGCAAAAGGAGAAAATGCTGTTAGCTGGTTATCAGCATTTTCTCCTTTTCCCACATGTTTTCTGCCCTTCCAAAATCAAATTTGAATTATCAACCACACACAGTTTTTGTTTAAAAAAAGGAGAATATTGGCACATTACAGATCCTTGACTTTTCTTGACAAATGTTTCATAGTTATAATAAACGGCCTTATACCTATGAGCCATTCAGCCTCCAGTCCTCAATCCTTGGTCCTAGGTATTGAAATTTTAATAAGCTAGTCTATCGAAAGATGAACGTGTTGCATATTTTTCTGCTTTGTATTTCATCTTTCTGTTTGCTCTGAAATTAGAAGAAAAAAAATAGGGTAAGGAGCAAACCACATCTCCCTGTGGGTCAAATTTACCAGCAGCTGCTTACATCTACTTAATCAACACACATTATTAATTACAATTAAATTACCATTTCCACATGCTGATATATTAAGCATACACTTCACACACCAGACACGACTGTCCATTTAGCAGAGTGTGGCCGATCAGTGGAATGACTATTTCTGGGCATGTCATTGATCTTCAATCTGTTGAAGGAATAGGCAAGTTTATCGTCATTCTCATGGCATGGTGGGGTCACAAATTTCTTCAGACATTCCCTAACCTGACAATCTTAAAAAAAAAAAGATGTATGTGCAAGTTTTATGATAACGAGGCTGAGATTTTAAAAGGTCGATAAGATGCAAACACACTCTGCAACATTGCTGCTTTTACCTACAAATTAGACCCGTGTAGCTCATTGGTTAGCGTATCTGACTCGTGACCTAGAGGTTGCCGGGTCGATAATCAGTCGAGGCAAACTGTCTTCCCAGCACTTTTTTCCCCTCTTAGTCGTGTGAAAAAGCAGTCAGTGACTTGGAAAGAAAGTTGTGTCAGTACTGGTGTGAGAAAGCCAGAAAACGCATGCGTAGGTGCACTGACCGCCATGATATGACATTAGCTGTTGAAACGGCGTCCAACTCCTATTGAAACTTGCGAAGAAAGTTGTATCAGTACTGGTGTGAGAAAGCCAGGGAACACATGCGTAGGTGACCGCCATGATATGACATTAGCTGATGAAACGGCATTTAACCCCAAATACAAATAAAACCTACAATTAATTTGCATAATGCCCTATATCTTTCTCTATATACCTGAAAATATCGGGAATATTATTGCTGATCTATTACTAGGCTACATTTGTGTTGACAGCACTGCACATAAAAATGTCTGCAGAAAAACATGAAAAAAGCTACAAGAAACAAAACATGTTTGGATAAACAAATACAAACACAATCAAGAAGATTGTTAATACAGACAAAGCATGGTTAAACAGGTATATACAAGAACTTACTCAAATTTTCAAGACAAGTACATAAATGACATACAGCAATTGTAAAACATAAGAAAACTATGACAAGAAAAACTAACTGTACTTTTTACGAGAACTACCCACGAGAAATAAAAACAAATTCAAATCAGGGTTAAAAAAATATAAACAAAAACTTATCGGTAATGAAATTTTCAAGAAAAATACAGACACAAGATATAGCCATTTCATTGCATGGTTGAAGAGACATGAACATAAACCTAATAAATCTGGATTAGAAAAAGGGGAAAAAGCTAATAAAATGCATGGTCAGACAAATGAAAGCAAAATCTAATTATAATATGGATGGGAAACACACACTAGGATAAAACAAATTCAAAGTATGGTTATTGAAACCACTAAAGTATGGTTCGTGAAACTTACTAAAGTTTTGAAACGAAATTACCCAAGACCAAAACCATATTCAAAGCATGGTTAGAGAAATGTAGACAAAAACTCTGATTTTTTTTTTTTTTTTTTTTTTTTCATGAGAAATACATACATGAGACAAAACAAAACCAAAGCATCGTTAGACAAATAGATTTAAATGAAAATTACATAAATTTTCACCACAAATATTTACCCGCGTCAAGGCAATTCCAATGTATGGCTAGAAAAAAATTTGCACAAGTTTCCTGAAATTTTCATTAGAAATACATTCACGAGATAAAGTAAATTCAAATCATGGTTAGTGACTTATAAACAGAATCTAACTACAATATAATTATACACTACAATATAGTCATGAGAAATACACAAATACATACATACATCAAAGCAAATTCAAGATATGGTTAGAAAGACAATAACAAAATACAAACTGAAACTTTGATGAGAAAATAAACATTACATAAAGCAAATTCACAGGATGGTTACATGAATATAAACAAAAACTAACGATTATATGGATGAGAAATAAAAACTCCACATAAAGCAAACTCGAACCAAACTAAAGAAATACCTGTGAGGACAAAACTTTGCTTAAGTGTCGATTAGAAATACATACTTAAGATAAAGCTAATTCAAAACAGATATATCCATAGACAAAACCTTATTGCAAGTTTAAAGAGAAATGCATACACAAGAAAGAAAACAAGGCTGACAAATACAAACAAAAGCTTACTATTATTTTCCATCAGAAATAAGTAAGATAAAGTCAATTGAAATCATGGTTAGTGATTTATTAACGTAGACTAATTGAAGTTTTGGTGAGAAATAACTACAAAAGATTAATTAAATCCGAACTATGGTTAGACAAATATGAACAAGAACTTTCTGAAGAAATACCTGCAGGAGAAAAAAAGAATTTATAGCATTGTTAGAGCACCATAAACGAAAACTAGACAAAGCAAACTCATAGCATGGATAGAGAAATTTATAAAAACAAACTGCAATTTTCATGATAAATACTTACACAACATTAAGCAAATTCAAATCATTGTTAGAGAAATAAGAACAAAAACTTACTCGAATTTTCATGAGAAATAAATTCATGACACAGAACAAATTCCAAACATGGCAAGAAAAATACGGACTACAACTCAATCATTTTTTTTTTTTTTTTTTTTTCTTTCTTTTTTGTGAGACATACATACTCTAGACAACGCAATTCTAAAGCATGGCTAGAATGTAAAACAAAAACTAATTGCAATTTCGATGACAAATAAATACAAGCGATAAAGCAAATTCAAAGCATGCATTTACACATAAAAACATGAAACCTTCCTTGTCAAAATTCCTTCCTGGTCTAAAGAGTTGTGATAAGAATGGTTTCATCCTAACAAACAAAACCTGAATGATAAATTCAACCCACCTTTATCCCCAAGCTGTTGCTACATGGCATCCTCCATGTTGCCATCTGAGAAATAAAAGCAGATAAACATTTCTGTTTGAATTCTGTTTTCATCGCATGTAATGATGTTTCAGTCATTTATCAACAATACCTCACTTGTGGCTTTCTTAGGTTTAACCAGTAGAAGGCTGGATCTTTGTAGTGCCCTGCACAAGGCTACTCCCAGGTGACCCGATATTCAAACAAGTGTCAACCTCAGGCTTTTACATTTATCTTTAAATCAACTGTAGCAGACAAACCAGTGTTTAAACGGCCCTTACAGGAGTGCCTTCGAAAAAAGATGTTGAAACAGGAGAAAAAACATGATAGTCTGCATTTATAGACCTGTCTCAAATTTTAATGTCTTGTAAAGAGGTAAACACTGAGTAAATATGGAATCCTCAATTTAAAAGACTAGGCACACTCTTACGTTTTATCAAAAATTGCAGACGAAAATTAAAATGTGACTCAAAATTTGATTTGATTTTCGAAGGGTAGGAAACATGTGGCAAAAGGAGAAAATGCTGTCAGCTGGTTATCAGCATTTTCTCCTTTTCCCACTTGTTTTCTGCCCTTCCAAAATCAAATTTGAATTATCAATAACACACACTTTTTGTTTAAAAAAAGGAGAATGTTCGTACATTACAGATCCTTGACTTTTCTTGACAAATGTTTCATAGTTATAATAAACGGCCCTATACCTATGAGCCATTCAGCCTTCAGTCCTCAATCCTTGGTCCTAGGTATTGAAATTTTAACAAGCTAGTCTATCGAAAGATGAACGTGTTGCATATTTTTCTGCTTTGTATTTCATCTTTCTGTTTGCTCTGAAATTAGAAGAAAAAATATAGGGTAAGGAGCAAACCACATCTCCCTGTGGGTCAAATTTACCAGCAGCTGCTTACATCTACTTAATCAACACACATTATTAATTACAATTAAATTACCATTTCCACATGCTGATATATTAAGTATACACTTCACACACCAGACAAGACTGTCCATTTAGCAGAGTGTGGCCGATCAGTGGAATGACTATTTCTGGGCATGTCAATGATCTTCAATCTGTTGAAGGAATAGGCAAGTTTATCGTCATTCTCATGGCATGGTGGGGTCACAAATTTCTTCAGACATTCCCTAACCTGACAATCTTAAAACAAATGATGTATGTGCAAGTTTTATGATAATGAGGCTGAGATTTTAAAAGGTCGATAAGATGCAAACACACTCTGCAACATTGCTGCTTTTACCTACAAATTAGACCCGTGTAGCTCATTGGTTAGCGTATCTGACTCGTGACCTAGCGGTTGCCGGGTCGATAATCAGTCGAGGCAAACTGTCTTCCCAGCACTTTTTTCCCCTCTAAGTCGTGTGAAAAAGCAGTCAGTGACTTGGAAAGAAAGTTGTGTCAGTACTGGTGTGAGAAAGCCAGGAAACATATGCGTAGGTGCACTGACAGCCATGATATGACATAAGCTGTTAAACGGCGTTTAAACCCAATACGTACTAAACCTATTGAAACTTGGAAAGAAAGTTGTGTCAGTACTGGTGTGAGAAAGCCATGAAACACATGCTAGGTGCACTGACAGCCATGATATGACATAAGCCGTTGAAACGACGTTAAACGCCAATACATACAAAACCTGTTGAAACTTAGAAAGAAAGTTGTGTCAGTACTGGTTTGAGAAATCCAAGAACCGCATGTGTAAGTGCACTGACCGCCATGATATGACATAAGCTGTTGAAACGGCGTTTAACCCTAATACGTATAAATCCTACTGAAAGTTAAAAAGAAAGCTGTGTCAGTACTGGTTTGAGACATCCAGGAAACACATACGTAGGTGCACTGACCGGGCCTATATGACATTAGCTTTTGAAACGGCGTTTCACCCCCAATACGTACATAAACTTTGAAACTTGGAAAGAAAGTTGTGTCAGTACTGGTATGAGAAATCCAGGAACCACAAGCATAGGTGCACTGACCGCCATGATATGACATTTACTGTTGAAACAGCGTTGAACCCAAAAACATACAAAACCTATTGAAACTTTGAAAGAAATTTGTGTTAGTACTGGTGTGAGAAATCCAGGACTGGCATGCAAAGGTCTACCGACCACCCCAATATGACATTAGCTGTTGAAACTGCGTTTAACTCCAGTACGAACAATACCTATTGAAACTTGGAAAGAAAGTTGTATCAGTGCTGGTGTGAGAAATCCAGGAAACACATGCGTAGGCGCACTGACCGCCATGATATGACATTAGCTGTTGAAACAGCGTTTAACCCCAAAACATAGAAAACCTTTTGAAACTTGGAAAGAAAACTGAGTAGGTACTGATGTGAGAAATCCAGGAAATACATGCGTAGGTGCACCGACCGCTATGATATGACATTAGCTTTTGAAACGGCGTTTAACCCCAATACGTACAAATCCTATTGAAACTTGGAAAGGAAACAGAGTCAGTACTGGTGCGAGAAATCAAAGAATCACATGCGTACGTGCGCTGTCCGCAATGATATGACATTAGCTGGTAAAACGGCGTTTAACCCCAATACGTACAAGCTGTGTCAGTACTGGTGTGAAAAGTCCAGGAATCAGATGCTTATGTGCAATGACCAGCCCGATATGATATTACTGTTGAAACTGCGTTTCACCCCAATAAGTACATAACCTTCTGAATCTTGGAAAGAAAGTTGTGTCAGTACTGGTATCAGAAATCCAGGAAACACATGCGTAGGTGCACTGACCGCCATGATATGACATTACCTGTTGAAACATTAGCTGATGAAACGGCATTTAACCCCAAATACAAATAAAACCTACAAATAATTTGCATAATGCCCTATATCTTTCTCTATATACCTGAACATATCGGGAATATTATTGCTGATCTATTAGTAGGCTACATTTGTGTTGACAGCACTGCACATAAAAATGTCAGCAGAAAAACATGAAAAAAGCTACAAGAAACAAAACATGTTTGGATAAACAAATACAAACACAATCAAGAAGATTGTTAATACAGACAAAGCATGGTTAAACAGGTATATACAAAAACTTACTCAAATTTTCAAGACAAGTACATAAATGACATACAGCAATTGTAAAACATAAGAAAACTATGACAAGAAAAACTAACTGTACTTTTTACGAGAAATACCTACGAGAAATAAAAGCAAATTCAAACCAGCGTTAGACAAATATAAACAAAAACTTATCGGTAATGAAATTTTCAAGAGAAATACAAGATATAGCCATTTCAATGCATGGTTGAAGAGACATGAACATAAACCTAATAAATCGAAAAAGGGGAAAAAGCTAATAAAATGCATAGTCAGACAAATGAAAGCAAAATCTAATTATAATATGGATGGGAAACACACACATGAGATGAAGCAAATTCAAAGTATGGTTATTGAAACCACTAAAGTATGGTTAGTGAAACTTAATAAAGTTTTGAAACGAAATTACCCAAGACCATAACCATATTCAAAGCATGGTTAGAGAAATATAGAAAAAAACTCTGATTTTTTTTTTCAAGAGAAATACATACATGAGACAAAACAAAACCAAAGCATCGTTAGACAAATAGATTTAAAAGAAAATTACTTAAATTTTCATCAGAAATATTTACCCGCGTCAAGGCAAATTCAATGCATGGTTAGAGAAAAATATGCACAAGTTTACTGAAATTTTCATTAGAAATACATTGACGAGATAAAGTAAATTCAAATCATGGTTAGTGACTTATAAACAGAAACTTACTACAATATAATTATACACTACAATATATTCATGAGAAATACATACAAACATACATCAAAGCAAATTCAAGATATGGTTAGAAAGACAATAACAAAATATATACTGAAATTTTGATGAGAAAATAAACGTAATATAAAGCAAATTCACAGGATGGTTACATGAATATCAACTAACGATAATATGGATGAGAAATAAAAACTCCACATAAAGCAAACTCGAAACACACTAAAGAAATACCTGTAAGGACAAAACTTTGCTTAACTGTCGATTAGAAATACATATGTACAGTCAAATCATATAAAAGTTTATACATTTAAAGCAGGTAAAGGAATTATGTGCAGCAATACCAGGTAAAAGAATTATATACAAAAGAGTTATATACAGTAAAAGCAGATAAAGGATATACAGTATAAACTTGTAAAAGAATTATGTACAGTAAAAGTATGTAAAACAAATTATATACAGAAAAACAGATACAGGAATTTCGTTCAGTAAAACCGGGTAAAAGAATTCTATACAGTAGAAGAAGGTAAAATTGACTTTTTTATGCAGTAAAAGCAGGTAAAAATAATTATACACAGTAAAACTATGTAAAAGAACTATATACAGTAAAAGAATATAATTATGTACAGTAAAACTATCTAAAAAGCATTATATAGGTAAAAGATTTATTTATATATGAAAGAATTATGTACAGTAAAAGCAGGTAAAATTATTATATACAGTAAAAATCATGTAAAAGAATTATTTACAGTAAAACCAGATAAAAAAAAATATAGACATTAAACCAGGTAAAAGAATTACATACAGTAAAAAAAATGTAAAAGAATTATATACAGTAAAAGCATGTAAAAAAATTATGTAGAGTAAAATTATCTAAAAAGCATTATATACAGGAAAACTAGGGACAAGAATTATGTACCGTAAAATCATGTAAAAGTTTATACAGTTAAAGCAGGTAAAGGAATTATGTGCAGTAATACCAGGTAAAAGAATTATATACAAGAGTTATATACAGTAAAAGCAGGTAAAGGAATTATATACAGTAAAAAATTTTAAGAGAATTATATAAAGGAAAAGTATGTAAAACAAATTATATACAGAAAAACAGATACAAGAATTTCGTTCATTAAACCGGGTAAAAGAATTATATACAATAGAAGAAGGTAAAACGGATTTTTTTATACAGTAAAAGCAGGTAAAAAGAATTATACACAGTAAAACTATGGAAAAGAACTATATACAGTAAAAGATTATAATTATGTACAGTAAAACTATCTAAAAAGCATTATGTAGCTAAAAGATTTATTTATATACAAAAGAATTATGTACAGTAAAAGCAGGTAAAATAATTATATACAGTAAAAAGCATGTAAAAGAATTATTTACAATAAAACCAGATAAAAAAAACTATAGACATTGAACCAGGTAAAAGAATTACATACAGTAAACAACATGGAAAAGAATTATATATAGTAAAAGCATGTTAAAAAAATTATGTACAGTAAAACTATCTAAAAAGCATTATATACAGGAAAACTAGGGACAAGAATTAATTACAGTAAAATCATGCAAAAGTTTATACAGTTAAAGCAGGTAAAGGAATTATGTGCAGTAATACCAGGTAAAACAATTATATACAAGAATTATATACAGTAAAAGCAGGTAAAGGAATTATGTACAGTAAAAACTTGTAAAAGAATTATATAGAGTAAAAGTATGTAAAACAAATTATATACAGAAAAACAGATACAAGAATTTAGTTCAGTAAAACCTGGTAAAAGAGTTATATACAGTAGAAGTTAAAAGGGACTTTTAATACAGTAAAAGTAGGTAAAAAGAATTATACACAGTAAAACTATGTAAAAGAACTATATACAGTAAAAGAATATAATTATGTACAGTAAAACTATCTAAAAAGCATTATATAGGTAAAAGATTTATTTATATACCAAAGAATTATGTACAGTAAAAGCAGGTAAAATAATTATATACAGTAAAAAGCATGTAAAAGAATTATTTACAGTAAAACTAGATTAAAAAAACTATACACATTAAACCAGGTAAAAGAATCACATACAGTAAAAAAAATGTAAAAGAATTATATACAGTAAAAGCACGTAAAAAATTATGTAGAGTAAAACTATCTAAAAAGTATTTTATACAGGAAAACTAGGGACAAGCATTATATACAGTAAAATCAAGTAAAAGTTTATACAGTTAAACCAGGTAAAGGAATTATGTGCAGTAATACCAGGTAAAAGAATTATATACAAAAGTGTTATTTACAGTAAAAGCAGGTAAAGGAATTATATACAGTAAAATCTTGTAAAAGAATTATATACAGTAAAAGTATCTAAAACAAATTATATACAGAAAAACAGATACAAGAATTTCGTCAGTAAAACCGGGTAAATGAATTATATAAAATAGAAGAAGGTAAAACGGAATTTTTTATACAGTAAAAGCAGGTAAAAAGAATTATACACAGTAAAACTATGTAAAAGAACTATATACAGTAAAAGAATATAATTATGTACAGTAAAATTATCTAAAAAGCATTATATAGGTAAAAGATTTATTTATATATAAAAGAATTATGTACAGTAAAAGCAGGTAAAATTATTATATAGAGTAAAAAGCATGTAAAAGAATTATTTACAGTAAAACCAGACGAAAAAAAACTATAGACATTAAACCAGGTAAAAGAATTACATACAGTAAAAAAAATGTAAAAGAATTATATACAGTAAAAGCATGTAAAAAAATTATGTACAGTAAAACTATCTAAAAAGCATTATATACAGGAAAACTAGGGACAAGAATTATGTACCGTAAAATCATGTAAAGGTTTATACAGTTAAAGCAGGTAAAGGAATAATGTGCAGCAATACCAGGTAAAAGAATTATATACAAGAGTTATATACAGTAAAAGCAGGTAAAGGAATTATATACAGTAAAAACTTATAAAAGAATTACATAAAGGAAAAGTATGTAAAACAAATTATATACAGAAAAACAGATACAAGAATTTTGTTCAGTAAAACCTGGTAGAAGAGTTATATACAGTAGAAGTTAAAAGGGACTTTTTATACAGTAAAAGCATGTAAAAATAATTATACACAGTAAAACTATGTAAAAGAACTATATACAGTAAAAGAATATAATTATGTACAGTAAAACTATCTAAAAAGCCTCATATAGGTAAAAGATTTATTTATATACCAAAGAATTATGTACATTAAAAGCAGGTAAAATAATTATATAGAGTAAAAGGCATGTAAAACAGTTATTTACAGTAAAACCGGATAAAAAAAAACTATAGACATTAAACCAGGTAAAAGAATAACATACCGTAAAAAACATGTAAAAGAATTATAAACAGTAAAAGCCTGTAAAAAAAATGTCCAGTAAAACTATCTAAAAACCATTATTTACAGGAAAACTAGGGACAAGAATTATGTACAGTAAAATCATGTAACGGTTTATACAGTTAAAGCAGGTATAGGAATTATGTGCAGTAATACCAGGTAAAATAATTATATACAAAAGAGTTATATACAGTAAAAGCAGGTAAAGGAACTATATATACAGCAAAAACTTGTAAAAGAATTATATACAGTAAAAGTATGTAAAACAAATTATATACAGAAAAACAGATACAAGAATTTTGTTCAGTAAAACCGGGTAAAAGAATTATATACAGTAGAAGAAGGTAAAAGGGACTTTTTTATACAGTAAAAGCAGGTAAAAAGAATTATACACAGTAAAACTATGTAAAAGGACTATATACAGTACAAGAATATAATTATGTACAATAAAACTATCTAAAACGCATTATATAGGTAAAAGATTTATGTATATACTAAAACATTATATACACTAAAAGAAGATAAAATAATTATGTACAGAAAAGCGCATGTAAAAGGATAATTTACAGTAAAACCAGATAAAAAAAAACTATAGACATTAAACCAGGTAAAAGAATTATAAACAGTAAAAAAAAATGTAAAAGAATTATATACAGTAAAAGCATGTAAAAAGATTATGTACAGTAAAACTATTTAAAAAGCATTATATACAACAAAACTAGGGACAAGGATTATGTACAGTAAAATTATGTAACAGTTTATACAGCTAAAGCAGGTAAAGGAATTATGTGCAGTAATACCAGGTAAAAGAATTATATACAAGAGTTATATACAGTAAAAGCAGTTAAAGGAATTATATACAGTAAAATCTTGTAAAAGAATTACATACAGTAAAAGTATGTAAACCAAATTATATATAGAAAAAAAGATACAAGAATTTCATCAGTAAAACCGAGCAAAAGAATTATATAAAGTACAAGAAGGTAAAATGGACTTTTTTATACAGTAAAATCAGGTAAAAAGAATTATACACAGTACAACTATGTAAAAGAACTATATACAGTAAATGAATATAATTATGTACAGTAAAACTATCTAAAAAGCATTATATAGGTAAAAGATTTATTTATATATAAAAGAATTATGTACAGTAAAAGCAGGTAAAATAATTATATACAGTAAAAAGCATGTAAAAGAATTATTTACAGTAAAACCATATAAAAAAAAAACTATAGACATTAAACCAGGTAAAAGAATTATATACAGAAGAGTTATATACAGTAAAAGCAGGTAAAGGATTTATATACAGTAAAAGCTTGTAAAAGAACTATATAGAGTAAAAGTATGTAAAACAAATTATGTACAGAAAAAACAGGTACAAGAATCTCGTTCAGTTAAACCGGGTCAAAGAATTATATAAAGTAGAAGAAGGTAAAAGGGACTTTTTTATACAGTAAAAGCAGGTAAAAAGAATTATACACAGTAAAATTATGGAAAAGAACTATATACAGTAAAAGAATGTAAAAAAATTATGTACAGTAAAACTATCTAAAAAGCATTATATACAGGAAAACTAGGGACAAGAATTATGTACCGTAAAATCATGTAACAGTTTATACAGTTAAAGCAGGTAAAGGAATTATGTGCAGTAATACCAGGTAAAAGAATTATATATACGAGTTATATACAGTAAAATCACGTAAAGGAATTATATACAGTAAAAACTTGTAAAAGAATTATATAGAGTAAAAGTATGTAAATCAAATTTTCTACAGAAAAACAGATACAAGACTTTTGTTCAGTAAAACCGGGTAAAAGAATTTTATACAGTAGAAGAAGGTAAAGGGGACTTTTTTATACAGTAAAAGCAGGTAAAAAGAATTATACACGGTAAAACTATGTAAAAGACCTATATACAGTAAACGAATATAATTATGTACAGTAAAATTATCTAAAAAGCATTATATAGGTAGAAGATTTATTTATATACCAAAGAATTATGTACAGTAAAAGCAGGTAAAATAATTATATACAGTAAAAAGCATGTAAAAGAATTATTTACAGTAAAACCAGATAAAAAACACTATAGAAATTAAACCAGGTAAAAGAATTATATACAGAAAAAAAACATGTAAAAGAACTATATACAGTAAAAGAATGTACAAAAAATTATGTACAGTAAAAGTATCTAAAAAGCATTATATACAGGAAAACTAGGGACAAGAATTATGTACCGTAAAATCATGTAACAGTTTATACAGTTAAAGCAGGTAAAGGAATTATGTGCAGTAATACCAGGTAAAAGAATTATATATACGAGTTATATACAGTAAAATCACGTAAAGGAATTATATCCAGTAAAAACTTGTAAAAGAATTATATAGAGTAAAAGTATGTAAATCAAATTATATACAGAAAAACAGATACAAGACTTTTGTTCAGTAAAACCGGGTAAAAGAATTTTATACAGTAGAAGAAGGTAAAAGGGACTTTTTTATACAGTAAAAGCAGGTAAAAAGAATTATACACGGTAAAACTATGTAAAAGACCTATATACAGTAAACGAATATAATTATGTACAGTAAAATTATCTAAAAAGCATTATATAGGTAAAAGATTTATTTATATGCAAAAGAATTATGCACAGTAAAAGCAGGTAAAATAATTATATACAGTAAAAAGCATGTAAAAGCACTATTTCCAGTAAAACCAGATAAAAAAACTATAGACATTAAACCAGGTAAAAGAATTACATACAGTAAAAAACATGTAACAGAATTATATACAGTAAAAGCATGTAAAAAGAATTATGTACAGTAAAACTATCTAAAAACCATTATATACAGGAAAACTAGGGACAAGAATTATGTACCGTAAAATCATGTAACAGTTTATACAGTTAAAGCAGGTAAAGGAATTATGTGCAGTAATACCAGGTAAAAGAATTATATACAAGAGTTATATACAGTAAAAGCAGGTAAAGGAATTATAAGATAAAGCTAATTCAAAACAGATATATCCATAGACAAAACCTTATTGCAAGTTTAAAGAGAAATGCATACACAAACAAAACATGGCTGACAAATATAAACAAAAGCTTACTATTATTTTCCATAAGAAATAAGTAAGATAATGTCAATTCAAAGCATGGTTAGTGATTTATAAACATAGACTAATTGAACTTTTGGTGAGAAATAACTGCAAAAGATTAATTAAATCCGAACTATGATTAGACAAATATGAACAAGAACTTTCTGAAGAAATACCTGCTGGAGAAAAAACGAATTTATAGCATTGTTAGAGCACCATAAACGAAAACTAGACAAAGCAAACTCATAGCATGGATAGAGAAATTCATAAAACAAACTGCAATTTTCATGATAAATACTTACACAACATTATGCAAATTCAAAGCATGGTTAGAGAAATAAGAACAAAAACTTACTCGAATTTTCATGAGAAATAAATTCATGACACAAAACAAATTCCAAACATGGCAAGACAAATACGGACTACAACTCAATCATTTTTTTTTTTTTTTTTTTTTGTGAGACATACATACTCTAGACAACGCAATTCTAAAGCGTGGCTAGAATGTAAAACAAAAACTAATTGCAATTTTGATGACAAATAAATACAAGAGATAAAGCAAATTCAAAGCATGCATTTACACATAAAAACATGAAACCTTCCTTGTCAAAATTCCTTCCTGGTCTAAAGAGTTGTGATAAGAATGGTTTCATCCTAACAAACAAAACCTGAATGATAAATTCAACCCACCTTTATCCTCAAGCTGTTGCTACATGCCATCCTCCATGTTGCCATCTCAGAAATATAAGCAGATAAACATTTCTGTTTTAATTCTGTTTTCATTGCATGTAATGATGTTTCAGTCATTTATCAGCAATACCTCACTTGTGGCTTTCTTAGGTTTAACCAGTAGAAGGCTGGATCTTTGTAGTGCCCTGCACAAGGCTACTCCCAGGTGACCCGATATTCAAACAAGTGTCAACCTCAGGCTTTTACATTTATCTTTAAATCAACTATAGCAGACAAACCAGTGTTTAAACGGCCCTTACAGGAGTGCCTTCGAAAAAAGATGTTGAAACAGGAGAAAAAACATGATAATCTGCATCTATAGACCTGTCTCAAATTTTAATGTCTTGTAAAGAGGTAAACACTGAGTAAATATGGAATCCTCAATTTAAAAGGCTAGGCACACTCTTACGTTTTATCAAAATCTGCACCGAAAATTATAATGTGACTCAAAATTTGATTTGATTTTGGAAGGGTAGGAAACATGTGGCAAAAGGAGAAAATGCTATCTGGTTATTAGCATTTTCTCCTTTTCCCACATGTTTTCTGCCCTTCCAAAATCAAATTTGAATTATCAATAACACACAGTTTTTGTTTAAAAAAAGGAGAATATTCGTACATTACAGATCCTTGACTTTTCTTGACAAATGTTTCATAGTTATAATAAACGGCCTTATACCTATGAGCCATTCAGCCTTCAGTCCTCAATCCTTGGTCCTAGATATTGAAATTTTAATAAGCTAGTCTATCGAAAAATGAATGTGTTGCATATTTTTCTGCTTTGTATTTCATCTTTCTGTTTACTCTGAAATTAGAAGAAAAAAATAGGGTAAGGAGCAAACCACATCTCCCTGTGGGTCAAATTTACCAGCAGCTGCTTACATCTACTTAATCAACACACACTATTAATTACAATTAAATTACCATTTCCACATGCTGATATATTAAGTATACACTTCACACACCAGACCAGACTGTCCATTCAGCAGAGTGTGGCCGATCAGTGGAATGACTATTTCTGGGCATGTCAATGATCTTCAATCTGTTGAAGGAATAAGCAAGTTTATCGTCATTCTCATGACATGGTGGGGTCACAAATTTCTTCAGACATTCCCTAACCTGACAATCTTAAAACAAATGATGTATGTGCAAGTTTTATGATAATGAGGCTGAGATTTTAAAAGGTCGATATGATGCAAACACACTCTGCAACATTGCTGCTTTTACCTACAAATTAGACCCGTGTAGCTCATTGGTTAGCGTATCTGACTCGTGACCTAGTGGTTGCCGGGTCGATAATCAGTTGAGGCAAACTGTCTTCCCAGCACTTTTTTCCCCTCTTAGTCGTGTGAAAAAGCAGTCAGTGACTTGGAGAGAAAGTTGTGTCAGTACTGGTGTGAGAAAGCCAGGAAACACATGCTTAGGTGCAATAGCAGCCATGATATGACATAAGCCGTTGAAACGGCGTTAAACGCCAATACATACAAAACCAGTTAAAACTTGGAAAGTAAGTTGTGTCAGTACTGATTTGAGAAATCCAAGAAACACATGCGTGGGTGCACTGGCCGTCATGATATGACATTAGCTGCTGAAACTGCATTTAACCCCAATACGTACAAAACCAGTTGAAACTTAGAAAGAAAGTTGTGTCAGTACTGGTTTGAGACATCCAAGAAACACATGCGTAGGTGCACTGACCGGGCCAATATGACATTAGCTTTTGAAACGGCGTTTCACCAACAATACGTACATAAACTTTGAAACTTGGAAAGAAAGTTGTGTCAGTACTGGTAAGAGAAATCCAGGAACCACAAGCGTAGGTGCACTAACCGCCATGATATGACATTTGCTGTTGAAACGCCGTTTAACCCCAAAACATACAAAACCTATTGAAACTTTGAAAGAAATTTGTGTTAGTACTGGTGTGAGAAATCCAGGACTCGCATGCAAAGGTCTACTGACCACCCCGATATGACATTAGCTGTTGAAACTGCGTTTAACTCCAGTACGAAAAAAACCTATTGAAACTTGGAAAGAAAGTTGTATCAGTGCTGGTGTGAGAAATCCAGGAAACACATGCGTAGGTGCACTGACCGCCATGATATGACATTAGCTGTTGAAACAGCGTTTAACCCCAAAACATACAAAACCTAGTGAAACTTGGAAAGAAAACTGAGTCAGTACTGGTGTGAGAAATCCATAAAACACATGCGTAGGTGCACCGACCGCCATGATATGACATTAGCTTTTGAAACGGCGTTTAACCCGAATACGTACAAATCCTATTGAAACTTGGAAGGAAAACAGAGTCAGTACTGGTGCGAGAAATCAAAGAATCACATGCGTATGTGCACTGTCCGCCATGATATGACATTAGCTGGTAAAACGGCGTTTAACCCCAATACGTACAAGCTGTGTCAGTACTGGTGTGAAAAGTCCAGGAATCAGATGCTTATGTGCAATGACCGGCCCGATATGATATTAGCTGTTGAAACTGCGTTTCACCCCAATAAGTACATAACCTTCTGAATCTTGGAAAGAAAGTTGTGTCAGTACTGGTATCAGAAATCCAGGAAACACATGCGTAGGTGCACTGACCGCCATGATATGACATTACCTGTTGAAACGGCGTTTAGCCCCAAATACATACAACACCTATCGAAACTTTGAAAGAAATATGTGTCAGTACTGGTGTGAGAAATCCAGGAAACACGAGAGTAGGTGCACTGGCGATCCCGATATAACATTAGCTGTTGGAACTGCGTTTAACCCGAATACGTAAGAAATACTATTGGAAGTTTGAAAGAAAGTTGTGTGAGTACTGGTGTGAGAAATCCACGAAACACATGCGTAGGTGCACTGACCGCCATGATACGACATTAGCTGTTGAAACAACGTTTAGCCCCAATACGTACAAATCCTATTGAAACTTGGAAAGAAAACTGTCAGTACTGGTGTGAGAAATGCATGACACACATGCGTATGACATTATCTGTTAAAACGGTGACCGCCATGGTATGACATTATCTGTTAAACGGGTGTTTAACCCAAATATGTACAAATCGTTTTGAAACTTGGGAAGAAAGTTGTGTCAGTACTGGTGTGAGAAATGCACGAAACACATGCGTAGGTGCACTGACCGCCATGATATGACATTACCTGTTGAAACGGCGTTCAACTCCTATTGAAACTTGCGAAGAAAGTTGTATCAGTACTGGTGTGAGAAAGCCAGGGAACACATGCGTAGGTGACCGCCATGATATGACATTAGCTGATGAAACGGCATTTAACCCCAAATACAAATAAAACCTACAAATAATTTGCATAATGCCCTATATCTTTCTCTATATACCTGAACATATCGGAAATATTATTGCTGATCTATTACTAGGCTACATTTGTGTTGACAGCACTGCACATAAAAATGTCTGCAGAAAAACATGAAAAAAACTACAAGAAACAAAACATGTTTGGATAAACAAATACAAACACAATCAAGAAGATTGTTAATACAGACAAAGCATGGTTAAGTAGGTAATACAAGAACTTACTCAAATTTTCAAGACAAGTACATAAATGACATACAGCAATTGTAAAACATAAGAAAACTATGACAAGAAAAACTAACTGTACATTTTACGAGAAATACCCATGAGAAATAAAAACAAATTCAAACCAGGGTTAAACAAATATAAACAAAAACTTATCGGTAATGAAATTTTCAAGAAAAATACAGACACAAGATATAGCCATTTCAATGCATGGTTGAAGAGACATGAACATAAACCTAATAAATCTGGATTAGAAAAAGGGGAAAAAGCTAATAAATAATGCATGGTCAGACAAATGAAAGCAAAATCTAATTATAATATGGATGGGAAACACACACTAGGATAAAACAAATTCAAAGTATGGTTATTGAAACCACTAAAGTATGGTTCGTGAAACTTACTAAAGTTTTGAAACGAAATTACCCAAGACCAAAACCATATTCAAAGCATGGTTAGAGAAATATAGACAAAAACTCTGATTTTTTTTTTTCATGAGAAATACATACATGAGACAAAACAAAACCAAAGCATCGTTAGACAAATAGATTTAAATGAAAATTACATAAATTTTCACCACAAATATTTACCCGCGTCAAGGCAATTTCAATGTATGGTTAGAAAAAAATTTGCACAAGTTTACTGAAATTTTCATTAGAAATACATTCACGAGATAAAGTAAATTCAAATCATGGTTAGTGACTTATAAACAGAATCTAAGTACAATATAATTATACACTACAATATATTCATGAGAAATACACACATACATACATACATCAAAGCAAATTCAAGATATGGTTAGAAAGACAATAACAAAATACAAACTGAAACTTTGATGAGAAAATAAACATTACATAAAGCAAATGCACAGGATGGTTACATGAATATAAACAAAAACTAACGATTATATGGATGAGAAATAAAAACTCCACATAAAGCAAACTCGAACCAAACTAAAGAAATACCTGTGAGGACAAAACTTTGCTTAAGTGTCGATTAGAAATACATACTTAAGATAAAGCTAATTCAAAACAGATCTATCTATAGACAAAACCTTATTGCAAGTTTAAAGAGAAATGCATACACAAGAAAGAAAACAAGGCTGACAAATATAAACAAAAGCTTACTATTATTTTCCATAAGAAATAAGTAAGATAAAGTCTATTGAAAGCACGGTTAGTGATTTATTAACATAGACTAATTGAAGTTTTGGTGAGAAATAAATGCAAAAGATTAATTAAATCCGAACTATGGTTAGACAAATATGAACAAGAACTTTCTGAAGAAATACCTGCAGGAGAAAAAACGAATTTATAGCATTGTTAGAGCACCATAAACGAAAACTAGACAAAGCAAACTCATAGCATGGATAGAGAAATTTATAAAAACAAACTGCAATTTTCATGATAAATACTTACACAACATTAAGCAAATTCAAATCATGGTTAGAGAAATAAGAACAAAAACTTACTCGAATTTTCATGAGAAATAAATTCATGACACAAAACAAATTCCAAACATGGCAAGACAAATACGGACTACAACTCAATCATTTTTTTTTTTTTTTTTTTTTTTTTTTCTTCTTTTTTGTGAGACATACATACTCTAGACAACGCAATTCTAAAGCATGGCTAGAATGTAAAACAAAAACTAATTGCAATTTCGATGACAAATAAATACAAGCGATAAAGCAAATTCAAAGCATGCATTTACACATAAAAACATGAAACCTTCCTTGTCAAAATTCCTTACTGGTCTAAGGAGTTGTGATAAGAATGGTTTCATCCTAACAAACAAAACCTGAATGATAAATTCAACCCACCTTTATCCTCAAGCTGTTGCTACATGCCATCCTCCATGTTGCCATCTGAGAAATAAAAGCAGATAAACATTTCTGTTTGAATTCTGTTTTCATTGCATGTAATGATGTTTCAGTAATTTATCAGCAATACCTCACTTGTGGCTTTCTTAGGTTTAACCAGTAGAAGGCTGGATCTTTGTAGTGCCCTGCACAAGGCTACTCCCAGGTGACCCGATATTCAAACAAGTGTCAACCTCAGGCTTTTACATTTATCTTTAAATCAACTGTAGCAGACAAACCAGTGTTTAAACGGCCCTTACAGGAGTGCCTTCCAAAAAAAATGTTGAAACAGGAGAAAAAACATGATAATCTGCATTTATAGACCTGTCTCAAATTTTAATGTCTTGTAAAGAGGTAAACACTGAGTAAATATGGAATCCTCAATTTAAAAGTCTAGGCACAATCTTACGTTTTATCAAAATTTGCAGACGAAAATTAAAACGTGACTCAAAATTTGATTTGATTTTCGAAGGGTAGGAAACATGTGACAAAAGGAGAAAATGCTGTCTGCTGGTTATCAGCATTTTCTCCTTTTCCCACATGTTTTCTGCCCTTCCAAAATCAAATTTGAATTATCAATAACACACAGTTTTTGTTTAAAAAAAGGAGAATACTCGTTCATTACAGATCCTTACTTTTCTTGACAAATGTTTCATAGTTATAATAAACGGCCTTATACCTATGAGCCATTCAGCCTTCAGTCCTCAATCCTTGGTCCTAGGTATTGAAATTTTAACAAGCTAGTCTATCGAAAGATGAACGTGTTGCATATTTTTCTGCTTTGTATTTCATCTTTCTGTTTACTCTGAAATTAGAAGAAAAAAATAGGGTAAGGAGCAAACCACGTCTCCTTGTGGGTCAAATTTACCAGCAGCTGCTTACATCTACTTAATCAACACACATTATTAATTACAATTAAATTACCATTTCCACATGCTGATATATTAAGTATACACTTCACACACCAGACAAGACTGTCCATTTAGCAGAGTGTGGCCGATCAGTGGAATGACTATTTCTGGGCATGTCAATGATCTTCAATCTGTTGAAGGAATAGGCAAGTTTATCGTCATTCTCATGGCATGGTGGGGTCACAAATTTCTTCAGACATTCCCTAACCTGACAATCTTTAAAAAAAAATGTTGTATGTGCAAGTTTTATGATAATGAGGCTGAGATTTTAAAAGGTCGATAAGATGCAAACACACTCTGCAACATTGCTGCTTTTACCTACAAATTAGACCCGTGTAGCTCATTGGTTAGCGTATCTGACTCGTGACCTAGTGGTTGCCGGGTCGATAATCAGTCGAGGCAAACTGTCTTCCCAGCACTTTTTTCCCCTCTTAGTCGTGTGAAAAAGCAGTCAGTGACTTGGAAAGAAAGTTGTGTCAGTACTGGTGTGAGAAAGGCAGGAAACATATGCTTAAGTGCACTGGCAGCCATGATATGACATAAGCCGTTAAACGGCGTTTAAACCCAATACGTACTAAACCTATTGAAACTTGGAAAGAAAGTTGTGTCAGTACTGGTGTGAGAAAGCCAGGAAACACATGCGTAGGTGCACTGACAACCATGATATGACATAAGCCGTTGAAACGACGTTAAACGCCAATACATACAAAACCTGTTGAAACTTAGAAAGAAAGTTGTGTCAGTACTGATTTGAGAAATCCAAGAACCGCATGTGTAAGTGCACTGACCGCCATGATATGACATAAGCTGTTGAAACGGCGTTTAACCCTAATACGTATAAATCCTACTGAAAGTTAAAAAGAAAGCTGTGTCGGTACTGGTTTGAGACATCCAGGAAACACATACGTAGGTGCACTGACCGGGCCTATATGACATTAGCTTTTGAAACGGCGTTTCACCCCCAATACGTACATAAACTTTGAAACTTGGAAAGAAAGTTGTGTCAGTACTGGTATGAGAAATCCAGGAACCACAAGCGTAGGTGCACTGACCGCCATGATATGACATTTACTGTTGAAACAGCGTTTAACCCAAAAACATACAAAACCTATTGAAACTTTGAAAGAAATTTGTGTTAGTACTGGTGTGAGAAATCCAGGACTGGCATGCAAAGGTCTACCGACCACCCCAATATGACATTAGCTGTTGAAACTGCGTTTAACTCCAGTACGAACAAAACCTAATGAAACTTGGAAAGAAAGTTGTATCAGTGCTGGTGTGAGAAATCCAGGAAACACATGCCTAGGTGCACTGACCGCCATGATATGACATTAGCTGTTGAAACAGCGTTTAACTCCAAAACATAGAAAACCTTTTGAAACTTGGAAAGAAAACTGAGTAGGTACTGGTGTGAGAAATCCACGAAACACATGCGTAGGTGCACCGACCGCCATGATATGACATTAGCTTTTGAAACGGCGTTTAACCCCAATACGTACAAATCCTATCGAAACTTGGAAAGGAAACAGAGTCAGTACTGGTGCGAGAAATCAAAGAATCACATGCGTACGTGCGCTGTCCGCAATGATATGACATTAGCTGGTAAAACGGCGTTTAACCCCAATACGTACAAGCTGTGTCAGTACTGGTGTGAAAAGTCCAGGAATCAGATGCTTATGTGCAATGACCAGCCCGATATGATATTAATGTTGAAACTGCGTTTCACCCCAACAAGTACATAACCTTCTGAATCTTGGAAAGAAAGTTGTGTCAGTACTGGTATCAGAAATCCAGGAAACACATGCGTAGGTGCACTGACCGCCATGATATGACATTACCTGTTGAAACATTAGCTGATGAAACGGCATTTAACCCCAAATACAAATAAAACCTACAAATAATTTGCATAATGCCCTATATCTTTCTCTATATACCTGAACATATCGGGAATATTATTGCTGATCTATTACTAGGCTACATTTGTGTTGACAGCACTGCACATAAAAACGTCTGCAGAAAAACATGAAAAAAGCTACAAGAAACAAAACATGTTTGGATAAACAAATACAAACACAATCAAGAAGATTGTTAATACAGACAAAGCATGGTTAAACAGGTATATACAAGAACTTACTCAAATTTTCAAGACAAGTACATAAATGACATACAGCAATTGTAAAACATAAGAAAACTATGACAAGAAAAACTAACTGTACTTTTTACGAGAAATACCTACGAGAAATAAAAGCAAATTCAAGCCAGCGTTAGACAAATATAAACAAAAACTTATCGGTAATGAAATTTTCAAGAGAAATACATGTACAAGATATAGCCATTTCAATGCATGGTTGAAGAGACATGAACATAAACCTAATAAATCTGGATTCGAAAAAGGGGAAAAAGCTAATAAAATGCATGGTTAGACAAATGAAAGCAAAATCTAATTATAATATGGATGGGAAACACACACATGAGATGAAGCAAATTCAAAGTATGGTTATTGAAACCTCTGAAGTATGGTTAGTGAAACTTAATAAAGTTTTGAAACGAAATTACCCAAGACCATAACCATATTCAAAGCATGGTTAGAGAAATATAGACAAAAAAATCTGATTTTTTTTTTTCATGAGAAATACATACATGAGACAAAACAAAACCAAAGCATCGTTAGACAAATAGATTTAAAAGAAAATTACTTAAATTTTCATCAGATATATTTACCCGCGTCAAGGCAAATTCAATGCATGGTTAGAGAAAAATATGCACAAGTTTACTGAAATTTTCATTAGAAATACATTCACGAGATAAAGTAAATTCAAATCATTGTTAGTGACTTATAAACAGAAACTTACTACAATATAATTATACACTACAATATATTGATGAGAAATACATACAAACATACATCAAAGCAAATTCAAGATATGGTTAGAAAGACAATAACAAAATATATACTGAAACTTTGATGAGAAAATAAACATAATATAAAGCAAATTCACAGGATGGTTACATGAATATCAACTAACGATAATATGGATGAGAAATAAAAACTCCACATAAAGCAAACTCGAAACACACTAAAGAAATACCTGTAAGGACAAAACTTTGCTTAACTGTCGATTAGAAATACATATGTACAGTCAAATCATATAAAAGTTTATACATTTAAAGCAGGTAAAGGAATCATGTGCAGCAATAACAGGTAAAAGAATTATATATAAAAGGGTTATATACAGTAAAAGCAGATAAAGGATATACAGTAAAAACTTGTAAATGAATTATGTACAGTAAAAGTATGTAAAGCAAATTATATACAGAAAAACAGATACAGGAATTTCGTTCAGTAAAACCGGGTAAAAGAATTCTATACAGTAGAAAAAGGTAAAATGGACTTTTTTATGCAGTAAAAGCAGGTAAAAAGAATTATACACAGTAAAACTATGTAAAAATAACTCTATACAGTAAAGCAATATAATTATGTACAGTAAAACTATCTAAAAGGCATTATATAGGTAAAAGATTTATTTATATACAAAAGAATTATGTACAGTAAAAGCAGGTAAAATAATTATATACAGTAAAAAGCATGTAAAAGAATTATTTACAGTAAAACCAGATAAAAAAAACTATAGACATTAAACCAAGTAAAAGAATAACATACAGTAAAAAACATGTAAAAGAATTATATATAGTAAAAGCAAGTTAAAAAAGTTTTGTACAGTAAAACTATCTAAAAAGCACTATATACAGAAAAACTAGGGACAAGAATTATGTACAGTAAAATCATGTAAAAGTTTATACAGTTAAAACAGGTAAAGGAATTATGTGCAGTAATACCAGGTAAAAGAATTATATACAAGAATTATATACAGTAAAAGCAGGTAAAGGAATTATATACAGTAAAAACTTGTAAAAGAATTATATACAGTAAAAGTATGTCAAACAAATTATATACAGAAAAACAGATACAAGAATTTTGTTCAGTAAAACCTGGTAAAAGAATTATATACAGTAGAAGTTAAAAGGGACTTTTTATACAGTAAAAGCAGGTAAAAAGAATTATACACAGTAAAACTATGTAAAAGAACTATATACAGTAAAAGAATATAATTATGTACAGTAAAACTATCTAAAAAGCATTATATCGGTAAAAGACTTATTTATATACCAAAGAATTATGTACAGTAAAAGCAGGTAAAATAATTATATACAGTAAAAAGCATGTAAAAGAATTATTTACAGTAAAACCATATAAAAAAAACTATAGACATTAAACCAGGTAAAAGAATTACATACAGTAAAAACCATGTAAAAGAAATATATACAGTAAAAGCACGTAAACAATTATGTAGAGTAAAACTATCTAAAAAGCATTATATACGGGAAAACTAGGGACAAGAATTATGTACAGTAAAATCATGTAAAAGTTTATACAGTTAAAGCAGATAAAGGAATTATGTGCAGTAATACCAGGCAAAAGAATTATATACAAAAGTGTTATTTACAGTAAAAGCAGGTAAAGGAATTATATACAGTAAAACCTTGTAAAAGAATAATATACAGTAAAAGTATGTAAAACAAATTATATACAGAAAAACAGATACAAGAATTTCGTCAGTAAAACCGGGTAAAAGAATTATATACAGTAGAAGAAGGTAAAAGGGACTTTTTTATACAGTAAAAGCAGGTAAAAAGAATTATACACAGTAAAATTATGTAAAAGAACTATATACAGTAAAAGAATATAATCATATACAGTAAAACCATCTAAAAAGCATTATATAGGTAAAAGACTTATTTATATACCAAAGAATTATGTACAGTAAAAGCAGGTAAAATAATTATATACAGTAAAAAGCATGTAAAAGAATTATTTACAGTAAAACCAGATAAAAAAAAATATAGACATTAAACCAGGTAAAATAATTACATACAGTAAAAAAAATGTAAAAGAATTTTATATAGTAAAAGCATGTAAAAAAATTATGTACACTAAAACTATCTAAAAAGCATTATATACAGGAAAATTAGGGAGATACAAGAACATTGTTCAGTAAAACCAGGTAAAATAATTATATACAGTAGAAGAAGGTAAAAAGGACTTTTTTATACAGTAAAAGCAGGTAAAAAGAAGTATACACAGTAAAACTATGTATAAGGACTATATACAGTAAAAGAATATAATTATGTACAGTAAAACTATCTAAAAAGCATTATATAAGTAAAAGATTTATGTATATACTAAACAATTATATACAGTAAAAGCAGGTAAAATAATTATATACAGTAAAGAGCGTGTAAAAAGATTATTTACAGTAAAACCAGATAAAAAAAAAACAATAGACATTAAACCAGGTAAAAGAATTATAAACAGTAAAATAAAATGTAAAAGAATTATATACAGTAAAAGCATGTTAAAAAATTATGTACTGTAAAACTATTTAAAAAGCATTATATACAACAAAACTAGGGACAAGGATTATGTACAGTAAAATTATGTAAAAGTTTATACAGTTAAAGCAGGTAAAGGAATTATGTGCAGCAATACCAGGTAAAAGAATTATATACAAGAGTTATATACAATAAAAGCAGGTAAAGGAATTATATACAGTAAAATCTTGTAAAAGAATTATATACAGTAAAACTATTTAAAACAAATTATATACAGAAAAAACAGAAGAATTTCGTTCAGTTAAACCGGGTCAAAGAATTATATAAAGTAGAAGAAGGTAAAAGGGACTTTTTTATACAGTAAAAGCAGGTAAAAAGAATTATACAAAGTAAAACTATGTAAAAGAACTATATACAGTAAAAGAATATAAAAAAATTATGTAGAGTAAAGCTATCTAAAAAGCATTATATACAGGAAAACTAGGGACAAGAATTATGTACAGTAAAATCATGTTAAAGTTTATACAGTTAAAGCAGGTAAAGGAATTATGTGCAGTAATACAGGTAAAAGAATTATATGCAAGAGGTATATACAGTAAAAGCAGGTAAAGGAATTATATACAGTAAAAGCTTTATGTACAGTAAAATTATGTAAAACAAATTATATACAGAAAAACAGATACAAGAATTTTGTTCAGTAAAACCGGGTAAAAGAATTATATGGAGTAGAAGAAGGTTAAAGGGACTTTTTTTATACAGTAAAAGCAGGTAAAAATAATTATACACAGTAAAACTATGTAAAAGAACTATATACAGTAAAAGAATATAAGTATGTACAGTAAAACTATCTAAAAAGCATTATATAGGTAAAAGATTTATTTATATACCAAAGATTTATGTACATTAAAACCAGGTAAAATAATTATATAGAGTCAAAAGCATGTAAAACAGTTATTTACAGTAAAACCGGTTAAAAAAAACTATAGACATTAAACCACGTAAAAGAATTACATACAGTAAAAAACATGTAAAAGAATTATAAACAGTAAAAGCCTGTAAAAAAATTATTTCCAGTAAAGCTATCTTAAAACCATTATATACAGGAAAGCTAGGGACAAGAATTATGTACAGTAAAATCATGTAACGGTTTATACAGTTAAAGCAGGTACAGGAATTATGTGCAGTAATACCAGGTAAAATAATTATATACAAAAGAGTTATATACAGTAAAAGCAGGTAAAGGAACTATATATACAGCAAAAACTTGTTAAAGAATTATATACAGTAAAAGTATGTAAAACAAATTATATACAGAAAAACAGATACAAGAATTTTGTTCAGTAAAACCGGGTAAAAGAATTATATACAGTAGAAGAAGGTAAAAGGGACTTTTTTATACAGTAAAAGCAGGTAAAAAGAATTTTACACATTAAAACTATGTAAAAGGACTATATACAGTAAAAGAATATAATTATGTACAGTAAAACTATCTAAAAAGCATTATATAGGTAAAAGATTTATTTATATACTAAAAAATTATGTACAGTAAAAGCAGGTAAAATAATTATATACAGTAAAGAGCATGTAAAAAGATTATTTACAGTAAAACCAGATAAAAAAAAAACTATAGACATTAAACCAGGTAAAAGATTTATAAACAGTAAAAAAAATGTACAAGAATTATATACAGTAAAAGCATGTAAAAAAATTATGAACAGTAAAACTATTTAAAAAGCATTATATACAACAAAACTAGGGACAAGGATTATGTACAGTAAAATTATGTAAAAGTTTATACAGTTAAAGCAGGTAAAGGAATTATGTGCAGCAATACCAGGTAAAAGAATTATATACAAGAGTTATATACAGTAAAAGCAGGTAAAGGAATTATATACACAAAAATCTTGTAAAAGAATTATATACAGTAAAAGTATGTAAACCAAATTATATACAGAAAAACAGATACAAGAATTCCGTCAGTAAAACCGGGTAAAAGAATTATATAAAGTACAAGAAGGTAAAAGGGACTTTTTTATACATTAAAAGCAGGTAAAAAGAATTATACACAGTAAAACTATGTAAAAGAACTATATACAGTAAATGAATATAATTATGTACAGTAAAACTATCTAAAAAGCATTATATGGGTAAAAGATTTATTTATATATAAAAGAATTATGTACAGTAAAAGCAGGTAAAATAATTATATACGGTAAAAAGCATGTAAAAGAATTATTTACAGTAAAACCAGATAAAAAAAAAACTATAGACATTAAACCAGGTAAAAGAATTACATACAGTAAAAAACATGTAAAAGAATTATATACAGTAAAAGCATGTAAAAAAAATTATGTACACTAAAACTATCTAAAAAGCATTATATACAGGAAAACTAGGGACAAGAATTATGTACATTAAAATCAAGTAAAAGTTTATACAGTTAAAGCAAGTAAAGGAATTATGTGCAGTAATACCAGGTAAAAGAATTATATACAAAAGAGTTATATACAGTAAAAGCAGGTAAAGGAATTATATACAGTAAAAGCTTGTAAAAGAATTATATAGAGTAAAAGTATGTAAAACAAATTATATACAGAAAAAACAGGTAGAAGAATTTCGTTCAGTTAAACCGGGTCAAGGAATTATATAATGTAGAAGAAGGTAAAGGGACTTTTTTTTTATACAGTAAAAGCAGGTAAAAAGAATTATACACAGTAAAACTATGTAAAAGAATTATATACAGTAAAACAATGTAAAAAAATTATGTACAGTAAAACTATCTAAAAAGCATTATATACAGGAAAACTAGGGACAAGAATTATGTACAGTAAAATCATGTAAAAGTTTATACAGTTAAAGCAGGTAAAGGAATTATGTGCACTAATACCAGGTAAAAGAATTATATACAAGAGGTATATACAGTAAAAGCAGGTAAAGAAATTATATACAGTAAAAGCTTGTAAAAGAATTATGTACAGTAAAAGTATGTAAAACAAATTATATACAGAAAAACTGATACAAGAATTTTGTTCAGTAAAACCGGGTAAAGGAATTATATACAGTAGAAGAAGGTAAAACGGACTTTTTGATACAGTAAAAGCAGGTGAAAATAATTATACACAGTAAAACTATGTCAAAGAACTATATACCGTAAAAGAATATAATTATGTAAAGTAAACTATCTAAAAAGCATTATATAGGTAAAAGATTTATTTATATACCAAAGAATTATGTACAGTAAAAGCAGGTAAAACAATTATATAAAGTAAAAAGCATGTAAAAGAATTATTTACAGTAAAACCAGATAGAAAAAACTATAGACATTAAACCAGGTAAAAGAATTATATACAGTAAAAAAAATTGTAAAAGAACTATATACAGTAAAAGAATGTACAAAAAATTATGTACAGTAAAACTATCTAAAAAGCATTATATACAGGAAAACTAGGGACAAGAATTATGTACCGTAAAATCATGTAACAGTTTATACAGTTAAAGCAGGTAAAGGAATTATGTGCAGTAATACCAGGTAAAAGAAGTATATATACGAGTTATATACAGTAAAAGCACGTAAAGAAATTATACACAGTAAAAACTTGTAAAAGAATTATATAGAGTAAAAGTATGTAAAACAAATTATGTACAGAAAAACAGATACAAGACTTTTGTTCAGTAAAACCGGGTAAAAGAATTTTATACAGTAGAAGAAGGTAAAAGGGACGTTTATAGGTAAAAGATTTATTTATATGGAAAAGAATTATGCAAAGTAAAAGCAGGTAAAATAATTATATACAGTAAAAAGCATGTAAAAGAATTATTTCCAGTAAAACCAGAAAAAAAAACTATAGACATTAAACCAGTTAAAAGAATTACATACAGTAAAAAACATGTAACAGAATTATATACAGTAAAAGCATGTAAAAAAAATTATGTACAGTAAAACTATCTAAAAAACATTATATACAGGAAAACTAGGGACAAGAATTATGTACCGTAAAACCATGTAACAGTTTATACAGTTAAAGCAGGTAAAGGAATTATGTGCAGTAATACCAGGTAAAAGAATTATATACAAGAGTTCTATACAGTAAAAGCAGGCAAAGGAATTATAAGATAAAGCTAATTCAAAACAGATATATCCATAAACAAAACCTTATTGCAAGTTTAAAGAGAAATGCATACACAAACAAAACATGGTTGACAAATATAAACAAAAGCTTACTATTATTTTCCATAAGAAATATGTAAGATAATGTCAATTCAAAGCATGGTTAGTGATTTATAAACATAGACTAATTGAACTTTTGGTGAGAAATAACTGCAAAAGATTAATTAAATCCGAACTATGATTAGACAAATATGAACAAGAACTTTCTGAAGAAATACCTGCAGCAGAAAAAGCGAATTTATAGCATTGTTAGAGCACCATAAACGAAAACTAGACAAAGCAAACTCATAGCATGGATAGAGAAATTTATAAAAGAAACTGCAATTTTCATGATAAATACTTACACAACATTATGCAAATTCAAAGCATGGTTAGAGAAATAAGAACAAAAACTTACTCGAATTTTCATGAAAAATATATTCATGACACAAAACAAATTCCAAACATGGCAAGACAAATACGGACTACAACTCAATCATTTTTTTTTTTTTTTTTTTCTTTCATTTTATTTTTTGTGAGACATACACACTCTAGACAACGCAATTCTAAAGCATGGCTAGAATGTAAAACAAAAACTAATTGCAATTTTGATGACAAATAAATACAAGAGATAAAGCAAATTCAAAGCATGCATTTACACATAAAAACATGAAACCTTCCTTGTCAAAATTCCTTCCTGGTCTAAGGAGTTGTGATAAGAATGGTTTCATCCTAACAAACAAAACCTGAATGATAAATTCAACCCACCTTTATCCTCAAGCTGTTGCTACATGCCATCCTCCATGTTGCCATCTGAGAAATAAAAGCAGATAAACATTTCTGTTTGAATTCTGTTTTCATTGCATGTAATGATGTTTCAGTAATTTATCAGCAATACCTCACTTGTGGCTTTCTTAGGTTTAACCAGTAGAAGGCTGGATCTTTGTAGTGCCCTGCACAAGGCTACTCCCAGGTGACCCGATATTCAAACAAGTGTCAACCTCAGGCTTTTACATTTATCTTTAAATCAACTATAGCAGACAAACCAGTGTTTAAACGGCCCTTACAGGAGTGCCTTCGAAAAAAGATGTTGAAACAGGAGAAAAAACATGATAATCTGCATTTATAGACCTGTCTCAAATTTTAATGTCTTGTAAAGAGGTAAACACTGAGTAAATATGGAATCCTCAATTTAAAAGGCTAGGCACACTCTTACGTTTTATCAAAATCTGCAGACGATAATTAAAATGTGACTCCAAATTTGATTTGATTTTCGAAGGGTAGGAAACATGTGGCAAAAGGAGAAAATGCTATCTGGTTATTAGCATTTTCTCCTTTTCCCACATGTTTTCTGCCCTTCCAAAATCAAATTTGAATTATCATTAACACACAGTTTTTGTTTAAAAAAAAAGGAGAATATTCGTTCATTACAGATCCTTGACTTTTCTTGACAAATGTTTCATAGTTATAATAAACGGCCTTATACCTATGAGCCATTCAGCCTTCAGTCCTCAATCCTTGGTCCTAGGTATTGAAATTTTAACAAGCTAGTCTATCGAAAAATGAATGTGTTCCATATTTTTCTGCTTTGTATTTCATCTTTCTGTTTACTCTGAAATTAGAAGAAAAAAATAGGGTAAGGAGCAAACCACATCTCCCTGTGAGTCAAATGTACCAGCAGCTGCTTACATCTACTTAATCAATACACATTATTAAATTACAATTAAATTACCATTTCCACATGCTGATATATTAAGTATACACTTCACACACCAGACAAGACTGTCCATTTAGCAGAGTGTGGCCGATCAGTGGAATGACTATTTCTGGGCATGTCAATGATCTTCAATCTGTTGAAGGAATAAGCAAGTTTATCGTCATTCTCATGACATGGTGGGGTCACAAATTTCTTCAGACATTCCCTAACCTGACAATCTTAAAAAAAAGATGTATGTGCAAGTTTTATGATAATGAGGCTGAGATTTTAAAAGGTCGATATGATGCAAACACACTCTGCAACATTGCTGCTTTTACCTACAAATTAGACCCGTGTAGCTCATTGGTTAGCGTATCTGACTCGTGACCTAGTGGTTGCCGGGTCGATAATCAGTTGAGGCAAACTGTCTTCCCAGCACTTTTTTTCCCCTCTTAGTCGTGTGAAAAAGCAGTCAGTGACTTGGAGAGAAAGTTGTGTCAGTACTGGTGTGAGAAAGCCAGGAAACATATGCGTAAGTGCACTGACAGCCATGATATGACATAAGCTGTTAAACGGCGTTTAAACCCAATACGTACTAAACCTATTGAAACTTAGAAAGAAAGTTGTGTCAGTACTGGTGTGAGAAAGCCAGGAAACACATGCTTAAGTGCAATAACAGCCATGATATAACATAAGCCGTTGAAACGGCGTTAAACGCCAATACATACAAAACCAGTTAAAACTTGGAAAGTAAGTTCTGTCAGTACTGATTTGAGAAATCCAAGAAACACATGCGTGGGTGCACTGGCCGCCATGATATGACATTAGCTGCTGAAACTGCATTTAACCCCAATACGTACAAAACCAGTTGAAACTTAGAAAGAAAGTTGTGTCAGTACTGGTTTGAGACATCCAAGAAACACATGCGTAGGTGCACTGACCGGGCCAATATGACATTAGCTTTTGAAACGGCGTTTAACCCACAATACGTACATAAACTTTGAAACTTGGAAAGAAAGTTGTGTCAGTACTGGTATGAGAAATCCAGGAACCACAAACGTAGGTGCACTGACCGCCATGATATGACATTTGCTGTTGAAACGCCGTTTAACCCCAAAACATAAAAAACCTATTGAAACTTTGAAAGAAATTTGTGTTAGTACTGGTGTGAGAAATCCAGGACTCGCATGCAAAGGTCTACTGACCACCCCGATATGACATTAGCTGTTGAAACTGCGTTTAACTCCAGTACGAACAAAACCTATTGAAACTTGGAAAGAAAGTTGTATCAGTGCTGGTGTGAGAAATCCAGGAAACACATGCCTAGGTGCACTGACCGCCATGATATGACATTAGCTGTTGAAACAGCGTTTAACCCCAAAACATAGAAAACCTAGTGAAACTTGGAAAGAAAACTGAGTCAGTACTGGTGTGAGAAATCCATGAAACACATGCGTAGGTGCACCGACCGCCATGATATGACATTAGCTTTTGAAACGGCGTTTAACCCCAATACGTACAAATCCTATTGAAACTTGGAAGGAAAACAGAGTCAATACTGATGCGAGAAATCAAAGAATCACATTCGTACGTGCACTGTCCGCCATGATATGACATTAGCTGGTAAAACGGCGTTTAACCCCAATACGTACAAGCTGTGTCAGTACTGGTGTGAAAAGTCCAGGAATCAGACGCTCATGTGCAATGACCGGCCTGATATGATATTAGCTGTTGAAACTGCGTTTCACCCCAATAAATACATAACCTTCTGAATCTTGGAAAGAAAGTTGTGTCAGTACTGGTATCAGAAATCCAGGAAACACATGCGTAGGTGCACTGACCGCCATGATATGACATTACCTGTTGAAACGGCGTTTAACCCCAAATACATACAACACCTATCGAAACTTTGAAAGAAATATGTGTCAGTACTGGTGTGAGAAATCCAGGAAACACGAGAGTAAGTGCACTGGCGACCCCGATATAACATTAGCTGTTGGAATTGCGTTTAACCCGAATACGTAAGAAATACTATTGAAAGTTTGAAAGAAAGTTGTGTGAGTACTGGTGTGAGAAATCCACGAAACACATGCGTAGGTGCACTGACCGCTATGATACGACATTAGCTGTTGAAACAACGTTTAGCCCCAATACGTACAAATCCTATTGAAACTTGGAAAGAAAACTGTCAGTACTGCTGTGAGAAATGCATGAAACACATGCGTATGACATTATCTGTTAAAACGGTGACCGCCATGGTATGACATTATCTGTTAAAAGGGTTTTTAACCCAAATATGTACAAATCGTTTTGAAACTTGGGAAGAAATTTGTGTCAGTACTGGTGTGAGAAATCCACGAAACACATGCGCAGGTGCACTGACCGCCCCGATATCACATTAGCTGTTGAAACTGCATTTAACCCCAATATGTACATAAACTATTGAAACTTGGAAAGGAAGTTGTGTCAGTACTGGTGTGAGAAATCCACGAAACACATGCGTAGGTGCACTGACCGCCATGATATGACATTACCTGTTGAAACGGCGTTCAACCCCTATTGAAACTTGCGAAGAAAGTTGTATCAGTACTGGTGTGAGAAAGCCAGGGAACACATGCGTAGGTGACCGCCATGATATGACATTAGCTGATGAAACGGCATTTAACCCCAAATACAAATAAAACCTACAAATAATTTGCATAATGCCCTATATCTTTCTCTATATACCTGAACATATCGGGAATATTATTGCTGATCTATTACTAGGCTACATTTGTGTTGACAGCACTGCACATAAAAATGTCTGCAGAAAAACATGATAAAAGCTACAAGAATCAAAACATGTTTGGAAAAAACAAATACAAACACAATCAAGAAGATTGTTGATACAGACAAAGCATGGTTAAACAGGTATATACAAGAACTTACTCAAATGTTCAAGACAAGTACATAAATGACATACAGCAATTGTAAAACATAAGTAAACTATGACAAGAAAAACTAACTGTACTTTTTACGAGAAATACCTACGAGAAATAAAAACAAATTCAAACCAGGGTTAAACAAATATAAACAAAAACTTATCGGTAATGAAATTTTCAAGAAAAATACAGACACAAGATATAGCCATTTCAATGCATGGTTGAAGAGACATGAACATAAACCTAATAAATCTGGATTAGAAAAAGGGGAAAAAGCTAACGAAATGCATTTTCAGACAAATGAAAGCAAAATCTAATTATAATATGGATGGGAAACACACACTATGATAAAACAAATTCAAAGTATGGTTATTGAAACCACTAAAGTATGGTTTGTGAAACTTACTAAAGTTTTGAAACGAAATTACCCAAGACCAAAACCATATTCAAAGCATGGTTAGAGAAATATAGACAAAAACTCTGATTTTTTTTCATGAGAAATACATACATGAGACAAAACAAAACCAAAGCATCGTTAGACAAATAGATTTAAATGAAAATTACATAAATTTTCACCACAAATATTTACCCGCTTCAAGGCAATTTCAATGTATGGTTAGAAAAAAATTTGCACAAGTTTACTGAAATTTTCATTAGAAATACATTCACGAGATAAAGTAAATTCAAATCATGGTTAGTGACTTATAAACAGAAACTAACTACAATATAATTATACACTACAATATATTCATGAGAAATACACACATACATACATACATCAAAGCAAATTCAAGATATGGTTAGAAAGACAATAACAAAATACAAACTGAAACTTTGATGAGAAAATAAACATTACATAAAGCAAATGCACAGGATGGTTACATGAATATAAACAAAAACTAACGATTATATGGATGAGAAATAAGAACTCCACATAAAGCAAACTCGAACCAAACTAAAGAAATACCTGTGAGGACAAAACTTTGCTTAAGTGTCGATTAGAAATACATACTTAAGACAAAGCTAATTCAAAACAGATATATCTATAGACAAAACCTTATTGCAAGTTTAAAGAGAAATGCATACACTAGAAAGAAAACAAGGCTGACAAATATAAACAAAAGCTTACTATTATTTTCCATGAGAAATAAGTAAGATAAAGTCAATTGAAAGCACGGTTAGTGATTTATTAACATAGACTAATTGAAGTTTTGGTGAGAAATAAATGCAAAAGATTAATTAAATCCGAACTATGGTTAGACAAATATGAACAAGAACTTTCTGAAGAAATACCTGCAGGAGAAAAAACGAATTTATAACATTGTTAGAGCACCATAAACGAAAACTAGACAAAGCAAACTCATAGCATGGATAGAGAAATTTATAAAAACAAACTGCAATTTTCATGATAAATACTTACACAACATTAAGCAAATTCAAATCATGGTTAGAGAAATAAGAACAAAAACTTACTCGAATTTTCATGAGAAATAAATTCATGACATAAAACAAATTCCAAACATGGCAAGACAAATACGGACTACAACTCAATCATTTTTTTTTTTTTTTTTTTTTTTTTTTTCTTTTTTGTGAGACATACATACTCTAGACAACGCAGTTCTAAAGCATGGCTAGAATGTAAAACAAAAACTAATTGCAATTTTGATGACAAATAAATACAACCGATAAAGCAAATTCAAAGCATGCATTTACACATAAAAACATGAAACCTTCCTTGTCAAAATTCCTTCCTGGTCTAAGGAGTTGTGATAAGAATGGTTTCATCCTAACAAACAAAACCTGAATGATAAATTCAACCCACCTTTATCCTCAAGCTGTTGCTACATGCCATCCTCCATGTTGCCATCTGAGAAATAAAAGCATATAAACATTTCTGTTTGAATTCTGTTTTCATTGCATGTAATGATGTTTCAGTCATTTATCAACAATACCTCACTTGTGGCTTTCTTAGGTTTAACCAGTAGAAGGCTGGATCTTTGTAGTGCCCTGCACAAGGCTACTCCCAGGTGACCCGATATTCAAACAAGTGTCAACCTCAGGCTTTTACATTTATCTTTAAATCAACTGTAGCAGACAAACCAGTGTTTAAACGGCCCTTACAGGAGTGCCTTCCAAAAAAAATGTTGAAACAGGAGAAAAAACATGATAATCTGCATTTATAGACCTGTCTCAAATTTTAATGTCTTGTAAAGAGGTAAACACTGAGTAAATATGGAATCCTCAATTTAAAAGGCTAGGCACACTCTTACGTTTTATCAAAATTTGCAGACGAAAATTAAAACGTGACTCAAAATTTGATTTGATTTTCGAAGGGTAGGAAACATGTGGCAAAAGGAGAAAATGCTGTCAGCTGGTTATCAGCATTTTCTCCTTTTCCCACATGTTTTCTGCCCTTCCAAAATCAAATTTGAATTATCAATAACACACACTTTTTGTTTAAAAAAAGGAGAATATTCGTTCATTACAGATCCTTGACTTTTCTTGACAAATGTTTCATAGTAATAATTAACGGCCTTATACCTATGAGCCATTCAGCCTTCAGTCCTCAATCCTTGGTCCTAGGTATTGAAATTTTAACAAGCTAGTCTATCGAAAGATGAACGTGTTTCATATTTTTCTGCTTTGTATTTCATCTTTCTGTTTGCTCTGAAATTAGAAGAAAAAAATAGGGTAAGGAGCAAACCACATCTCCCTGTGGGTCAAATTTACCAGCAGCTGCTTACATCTACTTAATCAACACACATTATTAATTACAATTAAATTACCATTTCCACATGCTGATATATTAAGTATACACTTCACACACCAGACAAGACTGTCCATTTAGCAGAGTGTGACCGATCAGTGGAATGACTATTTCTGGGCATGTCAATGATCTTCAATCTGTTGAAGGAATAGGCAAGTTTATCGTCATTCTCATGGCATGGTGGGGTCACAAATTTCTTCAGACATTCCCTAACCTGACAATCTTAAAAAAAAAAAAATGTATGTGCAAGTTTTATGATAATGAGGCTGAGATTTTAAAAGGTCGATAAGATGCAAACACACTCTGCAACATAGCTGCTTTTACCTACAAATTAGACCCGTGTAGCTCATTGGTTAGCGTATCTGACTCGTGACCTAGCGGTTGCCGGGTCGATAATCAGTTGAGGCAAACTGTCTTCCCAGCACTTTTTTCCCCTCTTAGTCGTGTGAAAAAGCAGTCAGTGACTTGGAAAGAAAGTTGTGTCAGTACTGGTGTGAGAAAACCAGGAAACACATGCGTAAGTGCACTGACAATCATGATATGACATAAGCTGTTAAACGGCGTTTAAACCCAATACGTACTAAACCTATTGAAACTTGGAAAGAAAGTTGTGTCAGTACTGGTGTGAGAAAGCCAGGAAACACATGCGTAGGTGTACTGACAGCCATGATATGACATAAGCCGTTGAAACGACGTTAAACGCCAATACACACAAAACCTGTCGAAACTTAGAAAGAAAGTTGTGTCAGTACTGATTTGAGAAATCCAAGAACCGCATGTGTAAGTGCACTGACCACCATGATATGACATAAGCTGTTGAAACGGCGTTTAACCCTAATACGTACAAATCCTACTGAAAGTTAAAAAGAAAGCTGTGTCAGTACTGGTTTGAGACATCCAGGAAACACATACGTAGGTGCACTGACCGGGCCTATATGACATTAGCTTTTGAAACGGCGTTTCACCCCCAATACGTACATAAACTTTGAAACTTGGAAAGAAAGTTGTGTCAGTACTGGTATGAGAAATCCAGGAACCACAAGCGTAGGTGCACTGACCGCCATGATATGACATTTACTGTTGAAACAGCGTTTAACCCAAAAACATACAAAACCTATTGAAACTTTGAAAGAAATTTGTGTTAGTACTGGTGTGAGAAATCCAGGACTGGCATGCAAAGGTCTACCGACCACCCCAATATGACATTAGCTGTTGAAACTGCGTTTAACTCCAGTACGAACAAAACCTATTGAAACTTGGAAAGAAAGTTGTATCAGTGCTGGTGTGAGAAATCCAGGAAACACATGCCTAGGTGCACTGACCGCCATGATATGACATTAGCTGTTGAAACAGCGTTTAACCCCAAAACATAGAAAACCTTTTGAAACTTGGAAAGAAAACTGAGTAGGTACTCGTGTGAGAAATCCACGAAACACATGCGTAGGTGCACCGACCGCCATGATATGACATTAGCTTTTGAAACGGCGTTTAACCCCAATACGTACAAATCCTTCTGAAACTTGGAAAGGAAACAGAGTCAGTACTGGTGCGAGAAATCAAAGAATCACATGCGTACGTGCGCTGTCTGCAATGATATGACATTAGCTGGTAAAACGGCGTTTAACCCCAATACGTACAAGCTGTGTCAGTACTGATGTGAAAAGTCCAGGAATCAGATGCTTATGTGCAATGACCAGCCCGATATGATATTAATGTTGAAACTGCGTTTCACCCCAACAAGTACATAACCTTCTGAATCTTGGAAAGAAAGTTGTGTCAGTACTGATATCAGAAATCCAGGAAACACATGCGTAGTTGCACTGACCGCCATGATATGACATTACCTGTTGAAACATTTGCTAATGAAACGGCATTTAACCCCAAATACAAATAAAACCTACAAATAATTTGCATAATGCCCTATATCTTTCTCTATATACCTGAACATATCGGGAATATTATTGCTGATCTATTACTAGGCTACATTTGTGTTGACAGCACTGCACATAAAAATGTCAGCAGAAAAACATGAAAAAAAGCTACAAGAAACAAAACATGTTTGGATAAACAAATACAAACACAATCAAGAAGATTGTTAATACAGACAAAGCATGGTTAAACAGGTATATACAAGAACTTACTCAAATTTTCAAGACAAGTACATAAATGAAATACAGCAATTGTAAAACATAAGAAAACTATGACAAGAAAAACTAACTGTACTTTTTACGAGAAATACCTACGAGAAATAAAAGCAAATTCAAACCAGCGTTAGACAAATATAAACAAAAACTTATCGGTAATGAAATTTTCAAGAGAAATACATGTACAAGATATAGCCATTTCAATGCATGGTTGAAGAGACATGAACATAAACCTAATAAATCTGGATTCGAAAAAGGGGAAAAAGCTAATAAAATGCATGGTCAGACAAATGAAAGCAAAATCTAATTATAATATGGATGGGAAACACACACATGAGATGAAGCAAATTCAAAGTATGGTTATTAAAAACTCTAAAGTATGGTTAGTGAAACTTAATAAAGTTTTGAAACGAAATTACCCAAGACCATAACCATATTCAAAGCATGGTTAGAGAAATATAGACAAAAACTCTGATTTTTTTTTTTTTTTCATGAGAAATACATACATGAGACAAAACAAAACCAAAGCATCGTTAGACAAATAGATTTAAAAGAAAATTACTTAAATTTTCATCATAAATATTTACCCGCGTCAAGGCAAATTCAATGCATGGTTAGAGAAAAATATGCACAAGTTTACTGAAATTTTCATTAGAAATACATTCACGAGATAAAGTAAATTCAAATCATGGTTAGTGACTTATAAACAGAAACTTACTACAATACAATTATACACTACAATATATTCATGAGAAATACATACAAACATACATCAAAGCAAATTCAAGATATGGTTAGAAAGACAATAACAAAATATATACTGAAACTTTGATGAGAAAATAAACATAATATAAAGCAAATTCACAGGATGGTTACATGAATATCAACTAACGATAATATGGATGAGAAATAAAAACTCCACATAAAGCAAACTCGAAACACACTAAAGAAATACCTGTAAGGACAAAACTTTGCTTAACTGTCGATTAGAAATACATATGTAGTCAAATCATATAAAAGTTTATACATTTAAAGCAGGTAAAGGAATTATGTGCAGCAATACCAGGTAAAAGAATTATATACAAAAGAGTTATATACAGTAAAAGCAGATAAAGGATATACAGTAAAAACTTGTAAAAGAATTATGTACAGTAAAAGTATGTAAAGCAAATTATATACAGAAAAACAGATACAGGAATTTCGTTCAGTAAAACCGGGTAAAAGAATTCTATACAGTAGAAAAAGGTAAAATGGACTTTTTTATGCAGTAAAAGCAGGTAAAAAGAATTATACACAGTAAAACTATGTAAAAAAAACTCTATACAGTAAAACAATATAATTATGTACAGTAAAACTATCTAAAAGGCATTATATAGGAAAAAGATTTATTTATATACAAAAGAATTATGTACAGTAAAAGCAGGTAAAATAATTATATACAGTAAAAAGCATGTAAAAGAATTATTTACAGTAAAACCAGATACAAAAAACTATAGACATTAAACCAGGTAAAAGAATAACATACAGTAAAAAACATGTAAAAGAATTATATATAGTAAAAGCATGTTAAAAAAATTATGAACAGTAAAACTATCTAAAAAGCATTATATACAGGAAAACCAGGAACAAGAATTATGTACAGTAAAATCATGTAAAAATTTATACAGTTAAAGAAGGTAAAGGAATTATGTGCAGTAATACCAGGTAAAAGAATTATATACAAGAATTATATACAGTAAAAGCAGGTAAAGAAATTATATACATTAAAAACTTGTAAAAGAATTATATACAGTAAAAGTATGTAAAACAAATTATATACAGAAAAACAGATACAAGAATTTTGTTCAGTAAAACCGGGTAAAAGAATTATATACAGTAGAAGTTAAAAAGGACTTTTTATACAGTAAAAGCAGGTAAAAAGAATTATACACCGTAAAACTATGTAAAAGAACTATATACAGTAAAAGAATATAATTATGTACAGTAAAACTATCTAAAAAGCATTATATAGGTAAAAGACTTATTTATATACCAAAGAATTATGTACAGTAAAAGTAGGTAAAATAATTATATACAGTAAAAAGCATGTAAAAGAATTATTTACAGTAAAACCATATAAACATTAAACCAGTTAAAGGAATTACATACAGTAAAAACCATGTAAAAGAATTATATACAGTAAAAGCACATAAAAAATTATGTAGAGTAAAACTATCTGAAAAGCATTATATACAAGAAAACTAGGGACAAGAATTATGTACAGTAAAATCATGTAAAAGTTTATACAGTTAAAGAAGGTAAAGGAATTATATGCAGTAATACCAGGTAAAAGAATTATATACAAAAGTGTTATTTACAGTAAAAGCAGGTAAAGGAATTATATACAGTAAAATCTTGTAAAAGAATTATATACAGTAAAAGTATGTAAATCAAATTATATACAGAAAAACAGATACAAGAATTTCGTCAGTAAAACCGGGTAAAAGAATTATATACAGTAGAAGAAGGTAAAAGGGACTTTTTTATACAGTAAAACCAGGTAAAAAGAATTATACACAGTAAAACTATGTAAAAGAACTATATACAGTAAAAGAATATAATTATGTACAGTAAAACTATCTAAAAAGCATTATATAGGTAAAAGATTTATTTACATATAAAAGAATTATGTACAGTAAAAGCAGGTAAAATTTCTATATACAGTAAAAAGCATGTAAAAGAATTATTTACAGTAAAACCAAATAAAAAAAAACTATACACATTAAACCAGGTAAAAGAATTACATACAGTAAAAAAAATGTAAAAGAATTATATACAGTAAAAGCATGTAAAAAAATTAGGTACACTAAAACTATGTAAAAAGCACTATATACAGGAAAACTAGGGACAAGAATTATGTACATTAAAATCAAGTAAAAGTTTATACAGTTAAAGCAGGTAAAGGAATTATGTGCAGTAATACCATGTAAAAGGATTATATACAAGAATTATATACAGTAAAAGCAGGTAAAGGAATTATATACAGTAAAAACTTGTAAAAGAATTATATACAGTAAAAGTATGTAAAACAAATTATATACAGAAAAACAGATACAAGAATTTTGTTCAGTAAAACCGGGTAAAAGAATTAGATACAGTAGAAATTAAAAGGGACTTTTCATACAGTAAAGGCAGGTAAAAAGAATTATACACAGTAAAACTATTTAAAAGAACTATATACAGTAAAAGACTATATATATGTACAGTAAAACTATCTAAAAAGCATTATATAGGTAAAAGACTTATTTATATACCAAAGAATTATGTACAGTAAAAGCAGGTAAAATAATTGTATACAGTAAAATGCATGTAAAAGAATTATTTACAGCAAAACCATAAAAAAAAAACTATAGACATTAAACCAGGTAAAAGAATTACAGACAGTAAAAACCATGTAAAAGAATTATATACAGTAAAAGCACGTAAAAAATTATGTAGAGTAAAACTATCTAAAAAGCATTATATACAGGAAAACTAGGGACAAGAATTATGTACAGTAAAATCATGTAAAAGTTTATACAGTTAAAGCAGGTAAAGGAATTATGTGCAGTAATACCAGGTAAAAGAATTATATACAAAAGTGTTATTTACAGTAAAAGCAGGTAAAGGAATTATATACTGTAAAATCTTGTAAAAGAATTATATACAGTAAAAGTATGTAAACCAAATTATATACAGAAAAACAGATACAAGAATTTCATCAGTAAAACCGGGTAAAAAAATTATATACAGTAGAAGGTAAAAGGGACTTTTTTATACAGTAAAAGCAGGTAAAAATAATCTTACACAGTAAAACTATGTAAAAGAACTATATACAGTAAAAGTATATAATTATGTGCAGTAAAACTATCTAAAAAGCATTATATAGGTAAAAGATTTATTTACATATAAAAGAATTATGTACAGTAAAAGCAGGTAAAATTATTATATACAGTAAAAAGCATGCAAAAGAATTATTTACAGTAAAACCATATAAAAAAAACTATAGACATTAAACCAGGTAAAAGAATTACATACAGTAAAAAAATGTAAAAGACTTATATACAGTAAAAGCATGTTAAAAAATTATGTACACTAAAACTATCTAAAAAGCATTATATACAGGAAAACTAGGGACAAGAATTATGTACAGTAAAATCATGTAAAAGTCTATACAGTTACAGCAGGTAAAGGAATTATAAGCAGTAATACCAGGTAAAAGAATTATATACAGTAAAAGCATGTAAAAAAATTATGTACACTAAAACTATCTAAAAAGCATTATATACAACAAAACTAGGGACAAGAATTATGTACAGTAAAATCAAGTAAAAATTTATACAGTTAAAGCAGGTAAAGGAATTATGTGCAGTAATACCAGGTAAAAGAATTATATACAAAAGAGTTATATACAGTAAAAGCAGGTAAAGGAATTATATACAGTAAAAACTTGTAAAAGAATTATATACAGTAAAAGTATGTAAAACAAATTATATACAGAAAAAACAGGTAGAAGAATTTCGTTCAGTTAAACCGGGTCAAAGAATTATATAAAGTAAAAGAAGGTAAAAGGGACTTTTTTATACAGTAAAAGCAGGTAAAAAGAAATATACAAAGTAAAACTATGTAAAAGAACTATATACAGTAAAAGAATGTAAAATAATTATGTACAGTAAAACTATCTAAAAAGCATTATATACAGTAAAATTAGGCACAAGAATTATGTACAGTAAAATCATGTAAAAGTTTATACAGTTAAAGCAGGTAAAGGAATTATGTGAAGTAATACCAGGTAAAAGAATTATATACAAGAGTTATATACAGTAAAAGCAGGTCAAGGAATTATATATTACTTAATATACAATAAAATATTGTAAAAGAATTATATACAGTAAAAGTATGTAAAACAAATTATATACAGAAAAACAGATGCAAGAATTTCGTCAGTAAAACCGCGTAAAAGAATTATATAAAGTACAAGAAGGTAAAAGGGACTTTTTTCTACAGTAAAAGCAGGTAAAAAGAATTATACACAGTAAAACTATGTAAAAGGACTATATACAGTAAATGAATATAATTATGTACAGTAAAACTATCTAAAAAGCATTATATAGGTAAAAGATTTATTTATATACCAAAGAATTATGTACAGTAAAAGCAGGTAAAATAATTATATACAGTAAAAAGCATGTAAAAGAATTATCCACAGTAAAACCAGATAAAAAAAAACTATAGACATTAAACCAGGTAAAAGAATTACATACAGTAAAAAACATGTAAAAAATTATATACAGTAAAAGCATGTAAAAAAATTATGTACACTAAAACTATCTAAAAAGCATTATATACAGGAAAACTAGGTACAAGATTTATGTACAGTAAAATCAAGTAAAAGTTTATACAGTTAAATCAGGTATAGGAATTATGTGCAGTAATACCAGGTAAAAGAATTATATATACGAGTTATATACAGTAAAAGCACGTAAAGGAATTATATACAGTAAAAACTTGTAAAAGAATTATATAGAGTAAAAGTATATAAAACAAATTATATACAGTAAAACAGATACAAGACTTTTGTTCAGTAAAACCGGGTAAAAGAATTTTATACATTAGAAGAAGGTAAAGGGGACTTTTTTTATACAGTAAAAGCAGGTAAAAAGAATTATGTACAGTAAAACTACCTAAAAAACATTATATACAGGAAAACTAGGGACAAGAATTATGTCCCGTAAAATCATGTAACAGTTTATACAGCAGGTAAAGGAATTATGTGCAGTAATACCAGGTAAAAGAATTATATACAAGAGTTATATACAGTAAAAGCAGGTAAAGGAATTATAAGATAAAGCTAATTCAAAACAGATATATCCATAGACAAAACCTTATTGCAAGTTTAAAGAGAAATGCATACACAAACAAAACATGGCTGACAAATATAAACAAAAGCTTACTATTATTTTCCATAAGAAATATGTAAGATAATGTCAATTCAAAGCAAGGTTAGTGATTTATAAACATAGACTAATTGAAGTTTTGGTGAGAAATAAATGCAAAAGATTAATTAAATCCGAACTATGATTAGACAAATACGAACAAGAACTTTCTGAAGAAATACCTGCAGGAGAAAAAACGAATTTATAGCATTGTTAGAGCACCATAAACGAAAACTAGACAAAGCAAACTCATAGCATGGATAGAGAAATTTATAAAACAAACTGCAATTTTCATGATAAATACTTACACAACATTATGCAAATTCAAAGCATGGTTAGAGAAATAAGAACAAAAACTTACTCGAATTTTCATGAGAAATAAATTCATGACACAAAACAAATTCCAAACATGGCAAGACAAATACGGACTACAACTCAATCATTTTTTTTTTTTTTTTTTTTTTTTTTTTTTTTTTTTTAATTTTATTTTTTGTGAGACATACACACTCTAGACAACGCAATTCTAAAGCATGGCTAGAATGTAAAACAAAAACTAATTGCAATTTTGATGACAAATAAATACAAGAGATAAAGCAAATTCAAAGCATGCATTTACACATAAAAACATGAAACCTTCCTTGTCAAAATTCCTTCCTGGTCTAAGGAGTTGTGATAAGAATGGTTTCATCCTAACAAACAAAACCTGAATGATAAATTCAACCCACCTTTATCCTCAAGCTGTTGCTACATGCCATCCTCCATGTTGCCATCTGAGAAATAAAAGCAGATAAACATTTCTGTTTGAATTCTGTTTTCATTGCATGTAATGATGTTTCAGTAATTTATCAGCAATACCTCACTTGTGGCTTTCTTAGATTTAACCAGTAGAAGGCTGGATCTTTGTAGTGCCTTGCAAAAGGCTACTCCCAGGTGACCCGATATTCAAACAAGTGTCAACCTCAGGCTTTTACATTTATCTTTAAATCAACTATAGCAGACAAACCAGTATTTAAACGGCCCTTACAGGAGTGCCTTCGAAAAAAGATGTTGAAACAGGAGAAAAAACATGATAATCTGCATTTATAGACCTGTCTCAAATTTTAATGTCTTGTAAAGAGGTAAACACCGAGTAAATATGGAATCCTCAATTTAAAAGGCTAGGCACACTCTTACGTTTTATCAAAATCTGCAGACGATAATTAAAATGTGACTCAAAATTTGATTTGATTTTCGAAGGGTAGGAAACATGTGGCAAAAGGAGAAAATGCTATCTGGTTATTAGCATTTTCTCCTTTTCCCACATGTTTTCTGCCCTTCCAAAATCAAATTTTAATTATCATTAACACACAGTTTTTGTTTAAAAAAAGGAGAATATTCGTTCATTACAGATCCTTGACTTTTCTTGACAAATGTTTCATAGTTATAATAAACGGCCTTATACCTATGAGCCATTCAGCCTTCAGTCCTCAATCCTTGGTCCTAGGTATTGAAATTTTAACAAGCTAGTCTATCGAAAAATGAATGTGTTCCATATTTTTCTGCTTTGTATTTCATCTTTCTGTTTACTCTGAAATTAGAAGAAAAAAATAGGGTAAGGAGCAAACCACATCTCCCTGTGGGTCAAATTTACCAGCAGCTGCTTACATCTACTTAATCAACACACATTATTAATTACAATTAAATTACCATTTCCACATGCTGATATATTAAGTATACACTTCACACACCAGACAAGACTGTCCATTTAGCAGAGTGTGGCCGATCAGTGGAATGACTATTTCTGGGCATGTCAATGATCTTCAATCTGTTGAAGGAATAAGCAAGTTTATCGTCATTCTCATGACATGGTGAGGTCACAAATTTCTTCAGACATTCCCTAACCTGACAATCTTAAAAAAAAAGATGTATGTGCAAGTTTTATGATAATGAGGCTGAGATTTTAAAAGGTCGATATGATGCAAACACACTCTGCAGCATTGCTGCTTTTACCTACAAATTAGACCCGTGTAGCTCATTGGTTATCGTATCTGACTCGTGACCTAGTGGTTGCCGGGTCGATAATCAGTTGAGGCAAACTGTCTTCCCAGCACTTTTTTCCCCTCTTAGTCGTGTGAAAAAGCAGTCAGTGACTTGGAGAGAAAGTTGTATCAGTACTGGTGTGAGAAAGCCAGGAAAGACATGCGTAAGTGCACTGACAGCCATGATATGACATTAGCTGTTAAACGGCGTTTAAACCCAATACGTACTAAACCTATTGAAACTTGGAAAGAAAGTTGTGTCACTACTGGTGTGAGAAAGCCAGGAAACACATGCTTAGGTGCAATAACAGCCATGATATGACATAAGCCGTTGAAACGGCGTTAAACGCCAATACATACAAAACCAGTTAAAACTTGGAAAGTAAGTTGTGTCAGTACTGATTTGAGAAATCCAAGAAACACATGCGTGGGTGCACTGGCCGCAAAAGATGAGACATTAGCTGCTGAAACTGCATTTAACCCCAATACGTACAAAACCAGTTGAAACTTAGAAAGTTGTGTCAGTACTGGTTTGATACATCCAAGAAACACATGCGTAGGTGCACTGACCGGGCCAATATGACATTAGCTTTTGAAACGGCGTTTCACCCACAATACGTACATAAACTTTGAAACTTGGAAAGAAAGTTGTGTCAGTACTGGTATGAGAAATCCAGAAACCACAAGCGTAGGTGCACTGACCGCCATGATATGACATTAGCTGCTGAAACTGCATTTAACCCCAATACGTACAAAACCAGTTGAAACTTAGAAAGAAAGTTGTGTCAGTACTGGTTTGAGACATCCAAGAAACACATGCGTAGGTGCACTGACCGGGCCAATATGACATTAGCTTTTGAAACGGCGTTTCACCCACAATACGTACATAAAGTTTGAAACTTGGAAAGAAAGTTGTGTCAGTACTGGTATGAGAAATCCAGGAACCACAAGCGTAGGTGCACTGACCGCCATGATATGACATTTGCTGTTGAAACGCCGTTTAACCCCAAAACATACAAAACCTATTGAAACTTTGAAAGAAATTTGTGTTAGTACTGGTGTGAGAAATCCAGGACTCGCATGCAAAGGTCTACTGACCACCCCGATATGACATTAGCTGTTGAAACTGCGTTTAACTCCAGTACAAACAAAACCTATTGAAACTTGGAAAGAAAGTTGTATCAGTGCTGGTGTGAGAAATCCAGGAAACACATGCCTAGGTGCACTGACCGCCATGATATGACATTAGCTGTTGAAACAGCGTTTAACCCCAAAACATACAAAACCTCGTGAAACTTGGAAAGAAAACTGAGTCAGTACTGGTGTGAGAAATCCATGAAACACATGCGTAGGTGCACCGACCGCCATGATATGACATTAGCTTTTGAAACGGCGTTTAACCCCAATACGTACAAATCCTATTGAAACTTGGAAGGAAAACAGAGTCAGTACTGGTGCGAGAAATCAAAGAATCACATTCGTACGTGCACTGTCCGCCATGATATGACATTAGCTGGTAAAACGGCGTTTAACCCCAATACGTACAAGGTGTGTCAGTACTGGTGTGAAAAGTCCAGGAATCAGATGCTCATGTGCAATGACCGGCCCGATATGATATTAGCTGTTGAAACTGCGTTTCACCGCAATAAATACATAACCTTCTGAATCTTGGAAAGAAAGTTGTGTCAGTACTGGTATCAGAAATCCAGGAAACACATGCGTAGGTGCACTGACCGCCATGATATGACATTACCTGTTGAAACGGCGTTTAACCCCAAATACATACAACACCTATCGAAACTTTGGAAGAAATATTTGTCAGTACTGGTGTGAGAAATCCAGGAAACACGAGAGTAGGTGCACTTGCGACCCCGATATAACATTAGCTGTTGGAACTGCGTTTAACCCGAATACGTAAGAAATACTATTGGAAGTTTGAAAGAAAGTTGTGTGAGTACTGGTGTGAGAAATCCACGAAACACATGCGTAGGTGCACTGACCGCCATGATACGACATTAGCTGTTGAAACAACGTTTAGCCCCAATACGTACAAATCCTATTGAAACTTGGAAAGAAAACTGTCAGTACTGGTGTGAGAAATGCATGAAACACATGATCATGACATTATCTGTTAAAACGGTGACCGCCATGGTATGACATTATCTGTTAAAAGGGTGTTTAACCCAAATATGTACAAATCGTTTTGAAACTTGGGAAGAAAGTTGTGTCAGTACTGGTGTAAGAAATCCACGAAACACATGCGTAGGTGCACTGACCGCCCCGTTATCACATTAGCTGTTGGAACTGCATTTAACCCCGATATGTACATAAACTATTGAAACTTGGAAAGAAAGTTGTATCCGTACTGGTGTGAGAAATCCACGAAACACATGCGTAGGTGCACTGACCGCCATGACATGACATTACCTGTTGAAACGGCGTTCAACCCCTATTGAAACTTGCGAAGAAAGTTGTATCAGTACTGGTGTGAGAAAGCCAGGGAACACATGCGTAGGTGACCGCCATGATATGACATTAGCTGATGAAACGGCAGTTAACCCCAAATACAAATAAAACCTACAAATAATTTGCATAATGCCCTTTATCTTTCTCTATATACCTGAACATATCGGGAATATTTTTGCTGATCTATTACTAGGCTACATTTGTGTTGACAGCACTGCACATAAAAATGTCTGCAGAAAAACATGAAAAAAGCTACAAGAAACAAAACATGTTTGGATAAACAAATACAAACACAATCAAGAAGATTGTTAATACAGACAAAGCATGGTTAAACAGGTATATACAAGAACTTACTCAAATGTTCAAGACAAGTACATAAATGACATACAGCAATTGTAAAACATAAGAAAACTATGACAAGAAAAACTAACTGTACTTTTTACGAGAAATACCTACGAGAAATAAAAACAAATTCAAACCAGGGTTAAACAAATATAAACAAAAACTTATCGGTAATGAAATTTTCAAGAAAAATACAGACACAAGATATAGCCATTTCAATGCATGGTTGAAGAGACATGAACATAAACCTAATAAATCTGGATTAGAAAAAGGGGAAAAAGCTAATAAAATGCATGGTCAGACAAATGAAAGCAAAATCTAATTATAATATGGATGGGAAACACACACTAGGATAAAACAAATTCAAAGTATGGTTATTGAAACCACTAAAGTATGGTTTGTGAAACTTACTAAAGTTTTGAAACGAAATTACCCAAGACCAAAACCATATTCAAAGCATGGTTAGAGAAATATAGACAAAAACTCTGATTTTTTTTCATGAGAAATACACACATGAGACAAAACAAAACCAAAGCATCGTTAGACAAATCGATTTAAATGAAAATTACATAAATTTTCACCACAAATATTTACCCGCGTCAAGGCAATTTCAATGTATGGTTAGAAAAAAATTTGCGCAAGTTTACTGAAATTTTCATTAGAAATACATTCACGAGATAAAGTAAATTCAAATCATGGTTAGTGACTTATAAACAGAATCTAACTACAATATAATTATACACTACAATATATTCATGAGAAATACACACATACATACATACATCAAAGCAAATTCAAGATATGGTTAGAAAGACAATAACAAAATACAAACTGAAACTTTGATGAGAAAATAAACATTACATAAAGCAAATTCACAGGATGGTTACATGAATATATACAAAAACTAACGATTATATGGATGAGAAATAAAATCTCCACATAAAGCAAACTCGAACCAAACTAAAGAAATACCTGTGAGGACAAAACTTTGCTTAAGTGTTGATTAGAAATACATACTTAAGATAAAGCTAATTCAAAACAGATATATCTATAGACAAAACCTTATTGCAAGTTTAAAGAGAAATGCATACACAAGAAAGAAAACAAGGCTGACAAATATAAACAAAAGCTTACTATTATTTTCCATAAGAAATAAGTAAGATAATGTCAATTCAAAGCATGGTTAGTGATTTATTAACATAGACTAATTGAAGTTTTGGTGAGAAATAAATGCAAAAGATTAATTAAATCCGAACTATGGTTAGACAAATATGAACAAGAACTTTCTGAAGAAATACCTGCAGGAGAAAAAACGAATTTATAGCATTGTTAGAGCACCATAAACGAAAACTAGACAAAGCAAACTCATAGCATGGATAGAGAAATTTATAAAAACAAACTGCAATTTTCATGATAAATACTTACACAACATTAAGCAAATTCAAATCATGGTTAGAGAAATAAGAACAAAAACTTACTCGAATTTTCATGAGAAATAAATTCATGACACAAAACAAATTCCAAACATGGCAAGACAAATACGGACTGCAACTCAATCATTTTTTTTTTTTTTTTTTTTTTTTCTTTTTTGTGAGCCATACATACTCTAGACAACGCAATTCTAAAGCATGGCTAGAATGTAAAACAAAAACTAATTGCAATTTCGATGACAAATAAATACAAGCGATAAAGCAAATTCAAAGCATGCATTTACACATAAAAACATGAAACCTTCCTTGTCAAAATTCCTTCCTGGTCTAAGGAGTTGTGATAAGAACGGTTTCATCCTAACAAACAAAACCTGAATGATAAATTCAACCCACCTTTATCCTCAAGCTGTTGCTACATGCCATCCTCCATGTTGCCATCTGAGAAATAAAAGCAGATAAACATTTCTGTTTGAATTCTGTTTTCATTGCATGTAATGATGTTTCAGTCATTTATCAACAATACCTCACTTGTGGCTTTCTTAGGTTTAACCAGTAGAAGGCTGTATCTTTGTAGTGCCCTGCACAAGGCTACTCCCAGGTGACCCGATATTCAAACAAGTGTCAACCTCAGGCTTTTACATTTATCTTTAAATCAACTGTAGCAGACAAACCAGTGTTTAAACGATCCTTACAGGAGTGCCTTCGAAAAAAGATGTTGAAACAGGAGAAAAAACATGATAATCTGCATTTATAGACCTGTCTCAAATTTTAATGTCTTGTAAAGAGGTAAACACCGAGTAAATATGGAATCCTCAATTTAAAAGGCTAGGCACACTCTTACGTTTTATCAAAATTTGCAGACGAAAATTAAAACGTGACTCAAAATTTGATTTGATTTTCGAAGGGTAGGAAACATGTGGCAAAAGGAGAAAATGCTGTCAGCTGGTTATCAGCATTTTCTCCTTTTCCCACATGTTTTCTGCCCTTCCAAAATCAAATTTTAATTATCATTAACACACAGTTTTTGTTTTAAAAAAGGAGAATATTCGTTCATTACAGATCCTTGACTTTTCTTGACAAATGTTTCATAGTTATAATAAACGGCCTTATACCTATGAGCCATTCAGCCTTCAGTCCTCAATCCTTGGTCCTAGGTATTGAAATTTTAACAAGCTAGTCTATCGAAAGATGAACGTGTTGCATATTTTTCTGCTTTGTATTTCATCTTTCTGTTTACTCTGAAATTAGAAGAAAAAAATAGGGTAAGGAGCAAACCACATCTCCCTGTGGGTCAAATTTACCAGCAGCTGCTTAACATCTACTTAATCAACACACATTATTAATTTCAATTAAATTACCATTTCCACATGCCGTTATATTAAGTATACACTTCACACACCAGACAAGACTGTCCATTTAGCAGAGTGTGGCCGATCAGTGGAATGACTATTTCTGGGCATGTCAATGATCTTCAGTCTGTTGAAGGAATAGGCAAGTTTATCGTCATTCTCATGGCATGGTGGGGTCACAAATTTCTTCAGACATTCCCTAACCTGACAATCTTAAAAAAAAAAAAGATGTATGTGCAAGTTTTATGATAATGAGGCTGAGATTTTAAAAGGTCGATAAGATGCAAACACACTCTGCAACATTGCTGCTTTTACCTACAAATTAGACCCGTGTAGCTCATTGGTTAGCGTATCTGACTCGTGACCTAGCGGTTGCCGGGTCGATAATCAGTCGAGGCAAACTGTCTTCCCAGCACTTCTTTCCCCTCTTAGTCGTGTGAAAAAGCAGTCAGTGACTTGGAAAGAAAGTTGTGTCAGTACTGGTGTGAGAAAGCCAGGAAACACATGCGTAGGTGCACTGACAGCCATGATATGACATAAGCCGTTGAAACGACGTTAAACGCCAATACATACAAAACCTATTGAAACTTAGAAAGAAAGTTGTGTCAGTACTGATTTGAGAAATCCAAGAACCGCATGTGTAAGTGCACTGACCGCCATGATATGACATAAGCTGTTGAAACGGCGTTTAACCCTAATACGTATAAATCCTACTGAAAGTTAAAAAGAAAGCGGTGTCAGTACTGGTTTGAGACATCCAGGAAACACATACGTAGGTGCACTGACCGGGCCTATATGACATTAGCTTTTGAAACGGCGTTTCACCCCCAATACATACATAAACTTTGAAACTTGGAAAGAAAGTTGTGTCAGTACTGGTATGAGAAATCCAGGAACCACAAGCGTAGGTGCACTGACCGCCATGATATGACATTTACTGTTGAAACAGCGTTTAACCCAAAAACATACAAAACCTATTGAAACTTTGAAAGAAATTTGTGTTAGTACTGGTGTGAGAAATCCAGGACTGGCATGCAAAGGTCTACCGACCACCCCAATATGACATTAGCTGTTGAAACTGCGTTTAACTCCAGTACGAACAAAACCTATTGAAACTTGGAAAGAAAGTTGTATCAGTGCTGGTGTGAGAAATCCAGGAAACACATGCGTAGGTGCACTGACCGCCATGATATGACATTAGCTGTTGAAACAGCGTTTAACCCCAAAACATAGAAAACCTTTTGAAACTTGGAAAGAAAACTGAGTAGGTACTGGTGTGAGAAATCCACGAAACACATGCGTAGGTGCACCGACCGCCATGATATGACATTAGCTTTTGAAACGGCGTTTAACCCCAATACGTACAAATCCTATTGAAACTTAGAAAGGAAACAGAGTCAGTACTGGTGCGAGAAATCAAAGAATCACATGCGTACGTGCGCTGTCCGCAATGATATGACATTAGCTGGTAAAACGGCGTTTAACCCCAATACGTACAAGCTGTGTCAGTACTGGTGTGAAAAGTCCAGGAATCAGATACTTATGTGCAATGACCAGCCCGATATGATATTAATGTTGAAACTGCGTTTCACCCCAACAAGTACATAACCTTCTGAATCTTGGAAAGAAAGTTGTGTCAGTACTGGTATCAGAAATCCAGGAAACACATGCTTAGGTGCACTGACCGCCATGATATGACATTACCTGTTGAAACATTAGCTGATGAAACGGCATTTAACCCCAAATACAAATAAAACCTACAAATAATTTGCATAATGCCCTATATCTTTCTCTATATACCTGAACATATCGGGAATATTATTGCTGATCTATTACTAGGCTACATTTGTGTAGACAGCACTGCACATAAAAATGTCAGCAGAAAAACATGAAAAAAGCTACAAGAAACAAAACATGTTTGGATAAACCAATACAAACACAATCAAGAAGATTGTTAATACAGACAAAGCATGGTTAGACAGATATATACAAGAACTTACTCAAATGTTCAAGACAAGTACATAAATGACATACAGCAATTGTAAAACATAAGAAAACTATGACAAGAAAAACTAACTGTACTTTTTACGAGAAATACCTACGAGAAATAAAAGCAAATTCAAACCAGCGTTAGACAAATATAAACAAAAACTTATCGGTAATGAAATTTTCAAGAGAAATACATGTACAAGATATAGCCATTTCAATGCATGGTTGAAGAGACATGAACATAAACCTAATAAATCTGGATTAGAAAAAGGGGAAAAAGCTAATAAAATGCATGGTCAGACAAATGAAAGCAAAATCTAATTATAATATGGATGGGAAACACACACATGAGATGAAGCAAATTCAAAGTATGGTTATTGAAAATTCTAAAGTATGGTTAGTGAAACTTACTAAAGTTTTGAAACGAAATTACCCAAGACCATAACCATATTCAAAGCATGGTTAGAGAAATATAGACCAAAACTCTGATTTTTTTTTTCATGAGAAATACATACATGAGACAAAACAAAACCAAAGCATCGTTAGACAAATAGATTTAAAAGAAAATTACTTAAATTTTCATCAGAAATATTTACCCGCGTCAAGGCAAATTCAATGCATGGTTAGAGAAAAATATGCACAAGTTTACTGAAATTTTCATTAGAAATACATTCACGAGATAAAGTAAATTCAAATCATGGTTAGTGACTTATAAACAGAAACTTACTACAATATAATTATACACTACAATATATTGATGAGAAATACATACAAACATACATCAAAGCAAATTCAAGATATGGTTAGAAAGACAATAACAAAATATATACTGAAACTTTGATGAGAAAATAAACATAATATAAAGCAAATTCACAGGATGGTTACATGAATATCAACTAACGATAATATGGATGAGAAATAAAAACTCCACATAAAGCAAACTCGAAACACACTAAAGAAATACCTGTAAGGACAAAACTTTGCTTAACTGTCGATTAGAAATACATATGTACAGTCAAATCATATAAAAGTTTATACATTTAAAGCAGGTAAAGGAATTATGTGCAGCAATACCAGGTAAAAAAATTATATACAAATGAGTTATATACAGTAAAAGCAGATAAAGGATATACAGTAAAAACTTGTAAAAGAATTATGTACAGTAAAAGTATGTAAAGCAAATTATATACAGAAAAACAGATACAGGAATTTCGTTCAGTAAAACCGGGTAAAAGAATTCTATACAGTAGAAAAAGGTAAAAGGGACTTTTTTATGCAGTAAAAGCAGGTAAAAAGAATTATACACAGTAAAACTATGTAAAAATAACTCTATACAGTAAAACAATATAATTATGTACAGTAAAACTATCTAAAAGGCATTATATAGGTAAAAGATTTATTTATATACAAAAGAATTATGTACAGTAAAAGCAGGAAAATAATTATATACAGTAAAAAGCATGTAAAAGAATTATTTACAGTAAAACCATATAAAAAAAACTATAGACATTAAACCAGGTAAAAGAATAACATACAGTAAAAAACATGTAAAAGAATTATATATAGTAAAAGCATGTTAAAAAAAATTATGTACAGTAAAACTATCTAAAAAGCATTATATACAGGAAAACTAGGGACAAGAATTATGTACAGTAAAATCATGTAAAAGTTTATACAGTTAACGCAGGTAAAGGAATTATGTGCAGTAATACCAGGTAAAAGAATTATATACAAGAATTATATACAGTAAAAGCAGGTAAAGGGATTATATACAGTAAAAACTTGTAAAAGAATTATATACAGTAAAAGTATGTAAAACAAATTATATACAGAAAAACAGATACAAGAATTTTGTTCAGTAAAACCGGGTAAAAAAATTATATACAGTAGAAGTTAAAAGGGACTTTTTATACAGTAAAAGCAGGTAAAAAGAATTATACACAGTAAAACTATGTAAAAGAACTATATACAGTAAAAGAATATAATTATGTACAGTAAAACTATCTAAAAAGCATTATATAGGTAAAAGACTTATTTATATACCAAAGAATTATGTACAGTAAAAGTAGGTAAAATAATTATATACAGTAAAAAGCATGTAAAAGAATTATTTACAGTAAAACCATATAAAAAATACTATAGACATTAAACCAATTGAAAGAATTACATACAGTGAAAACCATGTAAAAGGATTATATACAGTAAGACCACGTAAAAAATTATGTACAATAAAACTATCTGAAAAGCATTATATACAGGAAAACTAGGGACATGAATTATGTACAGTAAAATCATGTAAAAGTTTATACAGTTAAAGCAGGTAAAGGAATTATGTGCAGCAATACCAGGTAAAAGAATTATATACAAAAGTGTTATTTACAGTAAAAGCAGGTAAAGGAATTATATACAGTAAAATCTTGTAAAAGAATTATATACAGTAAAAGTATGTAAATCAAATTATATACAGAAAAACAGATACAAGAATTTCGTCAGTAAAACCGGGTAAAAGAATTATATACAGTAGAAGAAGGTAAAAGGGACTTTTTTATACAGTAAAAGCAGGTAAAAAGAATTATACACAGTAAAACTATGTAAAAGAACTATATACAGTAAAAGAATATAATTATGTACAGTAAAACTATCTAAAAAGCATTATATAGGTAAAAGATTTATTTACATATAAAAGAATTATGTACAGTAAAAGCAGGTAAAATTATTATATACAGTAAAAAGCATGTAAAAGAATTATTTACAGTAAAACCATATCAAAAAGAACTATAGACATTAAACCAGGTAAAAGAATTACATACAGTAAAAAAAATGTAAAAGAATTATATACAGTAAAAGCATGTAAAAAAATTAGGTACAATAAAACTATCTAAAAATCATTATACACAGGAAAACTAGGGACAAGGCTTATGTACAGTAAAATCATGTAACGGTTTATACAGTTAAAGCAGGTAAAGGAATTATGTGCAGTAATACCAGGTAAAAGAATTATATACAGTAAAAGCATGTAAAAAAATTATGTACACTAAAACTATCTAAAAAGCATTATATACAGGAAAATTAGGGACGAGGATTATGTACAGTAAAATCATGTAAAAGTTTGTACAGTTAAAGCAGGTAAAGGAATTATGTACAGTAATACCAGGTAAAAGAATTATATACAAAAGAGTTATATACAGTAAAAGCAGGTAAAGGAATTATATACAGTAAAAGCTTGTAAAAGAATTATATACAGTAAAAGTATGTAAAACAAATTATATACAGAAAAAACAGTTAGAAGAATTTCGTTTAGTTAAACCGGGTCAAAGAATTATATAAAGTAGAAGAAGGTAAAAGGGACTTTTTTATACAGTAAAAGCTGGTAAAAAGAATTATACAAAGTAAAACTATGTAAAAGAACCATATATAGTAAAAGAATGTAAAAAAATTATGTACAGTAAAACTATCTAAAAACCATTATATACAGGAAAACTAGGGAGAAGAATTATGTACAGTAAAATCATGTAAAAGTTTATACAGTTAAAGCAGGTAAAGGAATTATGTGCAGTAATACCAGGTAAAAGAATTATATACAAGAGGTATATAGAGTAAAAGCAGGTAAAGGAATTATATACAGTAAAAGCTTGTAAAAGAATTATGTACAGTAAAATTAAGTAAAACAAATTATATACAGAAAAACAGATATAAGAATTTTGTTCAGTAAAACCGGGTAAAAGAATTATATACAGTAGAAGAAGGTAAAAGGGACTTTTTTATACAGTAAAAGCAGGTAAAAAGAATTATACACAGTAAGACTATGTAAAAGCACTATATACAGTAAAAGAATATAATTATGTACAGTAAAACTATCTAAAAAGCATTATATAGGTAAAAGATTTATTTATATACCAAAGATTTATGTACATTAAAAGCAGGTAAAATAATTATATACAGTAAAAAGCATGTAAAACAGTTATATACAGTAAAACCGGGTAGAAAAAACTATAGACATTCAACCAGGTAAAAGAATTACATACAGTAAAAAAGATGTAAAAGAATTATAAACAGTTAAAGCCTGTAAAAAAAATTATGTCCAGTAAAACTATCTAATAACCATTATATACAGGAAAATTAGGGACAAGAATTATGTACAGTAAAATCATGTAACGGTTTAAACGGTTAAAGCAGGTAAAGGAATTATATGCAGTAATACCAGGTAAAATAATTATATACAAAAGAGTTATATACAGTAAAAGCAGGTAAAGGAACTATATATACAGCAAACACTTGTAAAAGAATTATATACAGTAAAAGTATGTAAAACAAATTATATACAGAAAAACAGATACAAGAATTTTGCTCAGTAAAACCGGGTAAAAGAATTATGTGCAGTAGAAGAAGGTAAAAGGGACTTTTTTATACAGTAAAAGCAGGTAAAAAGAATTATACACAGTAAAACTATGTAAAAGGACTATATACAGTAAAAGAATATAATTATGTACAGTAAAAATATCTAAAAAGCATTATATAGGTAAAAGATTTATGTATATACTAAACAATTATGTACAGTAAAAGTAGGTAAAATAATTATATACAGTAAAGAGCATGTAAAAAGATTATTTACAGTAAAACCAGATAAAAAAAAAACTATAGACATTAAACCAGGTAAAAGAATTATAAACAGTAAAAAAAAAAATGTAAAAGAATTATATACAGTAAAAGCATGTAAAAAAATTATGTACAGTAAAACTATTTAAAAAGCATTATATACAACAAAACTAGGGACAAGGATTATGTACAGTAAAATTATGTAAAAGTTTATACAGTTAAAGCAGGTAAAGGAATTATGTGCAGCAATACCAGGTAAAAGAATTATATACAAGAGTTATATACAGTAAAAGCAGGTAAAGGAATTATATACAGTAAAATCTTGTAAAAGAATTATATACAGTAAAAGTATGTAAATCAAATTATATACAGAAAAACAGATACAAGAATTTTGTTCAGTAAAACCGGGTAAAAGAATTATATACAGTAGAAGAAGGTAAAAGGGACTTTTTTATACATTAAAAGCAGGTAAAATGAATTATACACAGTAAAACTATGTAAAAGAACTATATACAGTAAATGAATATAATTATGTACAGTAAAACTATCTAAAAAGCATTATATAGGTAAAAGATTTATTTATATATAAAAGAATTATGTACAGTAAAAGCAGGTAAAATAATTATATACAGTAAAAAGCATGTAAAAGAATTATTCACAGTAAAACCAGATAAAAAAAAACTATAGACATTAAACCAGGTAAAAGAATTACATACAGTAAAAAACATGTAAAAAAATTATATACAGTAAAAGCATGTAAAAAAATTATGTACACTAAAACTATCTAAAAAGCATTATATACAGGAAAACTAGGGACAAGAATTATGTACAGTAAAATCAAGTAAAAGTTTATACAGTTATATCAGGTATAGGAATCATGTGCAGTAATACCTGGTAAAAGAATTATATATACGAGTTATATACAGTAAAAGGACGTAAAGGAATTATATACAGTAAAAACTTGTAAAAGAATTATATAGAGTAAAAGTATGTAAAACAAATTATATACAGAAAAACAGATACAAGACTTTTGTTCAGTAAAACCGGGTAAAAGAATTTTATACAGTAGAAGAAGGTAAAGGGGACTTTTTTATACAGTAAAAGCAGGTAAAAAGAATTATGTACAGTAAAACTACCTAAAAAACATTATATACAGGAAAACTAGGGACAAGAATTATGTCCCGTAAAATCATGTAACAGTTTATACAGCAGGTAAAGGAATTATGTGCAGTAATACCAGGTAAAAGAATTATATACAAGAGTTATATACAGTAAAAGCAGGTAAAGGAATTATAAGATAAAGCTAATTCAAAACAGATATATCCATAGACAAAACCTTATTGCAAGTTTAAAGAGAAATGCATACACAAACAAAACATGGCTGACAAATATAAACAAAAGCTTACTATTATTTTCCATAAGAAATATGTAAGATAATGTCAATTCAAAGCAAGGTTAGTGATTTATAAACATAGACTAATTGAAGTTTTGGTGAGAAATAAATGCAAAAGATTAATTAAATCCGAACTATGATTAGACAAATATGAACAAGAACTTTCTGAAGAAATACCTGCAGGAGAAAAAACGAATTTATAGCATTGTTAGAGCACCATAAACGAAAACTAGACAAAGCAAACTCATAGCATGGATAGAGAAATTTATAAAACAAACTGCAATTTTCATGATAAATACTTACACAACATTATGCAAATTCAAAGCATGGTTAGAGAAATAAGAACAAAAACTTACTCGAATTTTCATGAGAAATAAATTCATGACACAAAACAAATTCCAAACATGGCAAGACAAATACGGACTACAACTCAATCATTTTTTTTTTTTTTTTTTTTTTTTTAATTTTATTTTTTGTGAGACATACATACTCTAGACAACGCAATTCTAAAGCATGGCTAGAATGTAAAACAAAAACTAATTGCAATTTTGATGACAAATAAATACAAGAGATAAAGCAAATTCAAAGCATGCATTTACACATAAAAACATGAAACCTTCCTTGTCAAAATTCCTTCCTGGTCTAAGGAGTTGTGATAAGAACGGTTTCATCCTAACAAACAAAACCTGAATGATAAATTCAACCCACCTTTATCCTCAAGCTGTTGCTACATGCCATCCTCCATGTTGCCATCTGAGAAATAAAAGCAGATAAACATTTCTGTTTGAATTCTGTTTTCATTGCATGTAATGATGTTTCAGTAATTTATCAGCAATACCTCACTTGTGGCTTTCTTAGATTTAACCAGTAGAAGGCTGGATCTTTGTAGTGCCTTGCAAAAGGCTACTCCCAGGTGACCCGATATTCAAACAAGTGTCAACCTCAGGCTTTTACATTTATCTTTAAATCAACTATAGCAGACAAACCAGTGTTTAAACGGCCCTTACAGGAGTGCCTTCGAAAAAAGATGTTGAAACAGGAGAAAAAACATGATAATCTGCATTTATAGACCTGTCTCAAATTTTAATGTCTTGTAAAGAGGTAAACACCGAGTAAATATGGAATCCTCAATTTAAAAGGCTAGGCACACTCTTACGTTTTATCAAAATCTGCAGACGATAATTAAAATGTGACTCCGAATTTGATTTGATTTTCGAAGGGTAGGAAACATGTGGCAAAAGAAGAAAATGCTATCTGGTTATTAGCATTTTCTCCTTTTCCCACATGTTTTCTGCCCTTCCAAAATCAAATTTGAATTATCATTAACACACAGTTTTTGTTTAAAAAAAGGAGAATATTCGTTCATTACAGATCCTTGACTTTTCTTGACAAATGTTTCATAGTTATAATAAACGGCCTTATACCTATGAGCCATTCAGCCTTCAGTCCTCAATCCTTGGTCCTAGGTATTGAAATTTTAATAAGCTAGTCTATCGAAAAATGAATGTGTTCCATATTTTTCTGCTTTGTATTTCATCTTTCTGTTTACTCTGAAATTAGAAGAAAAAAATAGGGTAAGGAGCAAACCACATCTCCCTGTGGGTCAAATTTACCAGCAGCTGCTTACATCTACTTAATCAACACACATTATTAATTACAATTAAATTACCATTTCCACATGCTGATATATTAAGTATACACTTCACACACCAGACAAGACTGTCCATTTAGCAGAGTGTGGCCGATCGGTGGAATGACTATTTCTGGGCATGTCAATGATCTTCAATCTGTTGAAGGAATAAGCAAGTTTATCGTCATTCTCATGACATGGTGGGGTCACAAATTTCTTCAGACATTCCCTAACCTGACAATCTTAAAAAAAAAGATGTATGTGCAAGTTTTATGATAATGCGGCTGAGATTTTAAAAGGTCGATATGATGCAAACACACTCTGCAACATTGCTGCTTTTACCTACAAATTAGACCCGTGTAGCTCATTGGTTAGCGTATCTGACTCGTGACCTAGTGGTTGCCGGGTCGATAATCAGTTGAGGCAAACTGTCTTCCCAGCACTTTTTTCCCCTCTTAGTCGTGTGAAAAAGCAGTCAGTGACTTGGAGAGAAAGTTGTGTCAGTACTGGTGTGAGAAAGCCAGGAAACACATGCGTAAGTGCACTAACAGCCATGATATGACATTAGCTGTTAAACGGCGTTTAAACCCAATACGTACTAAACCTATTGAAACTTGGAAAGAAAGTTGTGTCACTACTGGTGTGAGAAAGCCAGGAAACACATGCTTAGGTGCAATAACAGCCATGATATGACATAAGCCGTTGAAACGGCGTTAAACGCCAATACATACAAAACCAGTTAAAACTTGGAAAGTAAGTTGTGTCAGTACTGATTTGAGAAATCCAAGAAACACATGCGTGGGTGCACTGGCCGCAAAAGATGAGACATTAGCTGCTGAAACTGCATTTAACCCCAATACGTACAAAACCAGTTGAAACTTAGAAAGTTGTGTCAGTACTGGTTTGAGACATCCAAGAAACACATGCGTAGGTGCACTGACCGGGCCAATATGACATTAGCTTTTGAAACGGCGTTTCACCCACAATACGTACATAAACTTTGAAACTTGGAAAGAAAGTTGTATCAGTACTGGTATGAGAACTCCAGGAACCACAAGCGTAGGTGCACTGACCGCCATGATATGACATTAGCTGCTGAAACTGCATTTAACCCCAATACGTACAAAACCAGTTGAAACTTAGAAAGAAAGTTGTGTCAGTACTGGTTTGAGACATCCAAGAAACACATGCGTAGGTGCACTGACCGGGCCAATATGACATTAGCTTTTGAAACGGCGTTTCACCCACAATACTTACATAAAGTTTGAAACTTGGAAAGAAAGTTGTGTCAGTACTGGTATGAGAAATCCAGGAACCACAAGCGTAGGTGCACTGACCGCCATGATATGACATTTACTGTTGAAACGCCGTTTAACCCCAAAACATACAAAACCTATTGAAACTTTGAAAGAAATTTGTGTTAGTACTGGTGTGAGAAATCCAGGACTCGCATGCAAAGGTCTACTGACCACCCCAATATGACATTAGCTGTTGAAACTGCGTTTAACTCCAGTACGAACAAAACCTATTGAAACTTGGAAAGAAAGTTGTATCAGTGCTGGTGTGAGAAATCCAGGAAACACATGCCTAGGTGCACTGACCGCCATGATATGACATTAGCTGTTGAAACAGCGTTTAACCCCAAAACATACAAAACCTCGTGAAACTTGGAAAGAAAACTGAGTCAGTACTGGTGTGAGAAATCCATGAAACACATGCGTAGGTGCACCGACCGCCATGATATGACATTAGCTTTTGAAACGGCGTTTAACCCAAATACGTACAAATCCTATTGAAACTTGGAAGGAAAACAGAGTCAGTACTGGTGCGAGAAATCAAAGAATCACATTCGTACGTGCACTGTCCGCCATGATATGACATTAGCTGGTAAAACGGCGTTTAACCCCAATACGTACAAGCTGTGTCAGTACTGGTGTGAAAAGTCCAGGAATCAGATGCTCATGTGCAATGACCGGCCCGATATGATATTAGCTGTTGAAACTGCGTTTCACCCCAATAAATACATAACCTTCTGAATCTTGGAAAGAAAGTTGTGTCAGTACTGGTATCAGAAATCCAGGAAACACATGCGTAGGTGCACTGACCGCCATGATATGACATTACCTGTTGAAACGGCGTTTAACCCCAAATACATACAACACCTATCGAAACTTTGAAAGAAATATGTGTCAGTACTGGTGTGAGAAATCCAGGAAACACGAGAGTAGGTGCACTTGCGACCCCGATATAACATTAGCTGTTGGAACTGCGTTTAACCCGAATACGTAAGAAATACTATTGGAAGTTTGAAAGAAAGTTGTGTGAGTACTGGTGTGAGAAATCCACGAAACACATGCGTAGGTGCACTGACCGCCATGATACGACATTAGCTATTGAAACAACGTTTAGCCCCAATACGTACAAATCCTATTGAAACTTGGAAAGAAAACTGTCAGTACTGGTGTGAGAAATGCATGAAACACATGATCATGACATTATCTGTTAAAACGGTGAGCGTCATGGTATGACATTATCTGTTAAAAGGGTGTTTAACCCAAATATGTACAAATCGTTTTGAAACTTGGGAAGAAAGTTGTGTCAGTACTGGTGTAAGAAATCCACGAAACACATGCGTAGGTGCACTGACCGCCCCGTTATCACATTAGCTGTTGGAACTGCATTTAACCCCGATATGTACATAAACTATTGAAACTTGGAAAGAAAATTTTATCCGTACTGGTGTGAGAAATCCACGAAACACATCGTAGGTGCACTGACCGCCATGACATGACATTACCTGTTGAAACGGCGTTCAACCCCTATTGAAACTTGCGAAGAAAGTTGTATCAGTACTGGTGTGAGAAAGCCAGGGAACACATGCGTAGGTGACCGCCATGATATGACATTAGCTGATGAAACGGCAGTTAACCCCAAATACAAATAAAACCTACAAATAATTTGCATAATGCCCTATATCTTTCTCTATATACCTGAACATATCGGGAATATTTTTGCTGATCTATTACTAGGCTACATTTGTGTTGACAGCACTGCACATAAAAATGTCTGCAGAAAAACATGAAAAAAGCTACAAGAAACAAAACATGTTTGGATAAACAAATACAAACACAATCAAGAAGATTGTTAATACAGACAAAGCATGGTTAAACAGGTATATACAAGAACTTACTCAAATGTTCAAGACAAGTACATAAATGACATACAGCAATTGTAAAACATAAGAAAACTATGACAAGAAAAACTAACTGTACTTTTTACGAGAAATACCTACGAGAAATAAAAACAAATTCAAACCAGGGTTAAACAAATATAAACAAAAACTTATCGGTAATGAAATTTTCAAGAAAAATACAGACACAAGATATAGCCATTTCAATGCATGGTTGAAGAGACATGAACATAAACCTAATAAATCTGGATTAGAAAAAGGGGAAAAAGCTAATAAAATGCATGGTCAGACAAATGAAAGCAAAATCTAATTATAATATGGATGGGAAACACACACTAGGATAAAACAAATTCAAAGTATGGTTATTGAAACCACTAAAGTATGGTTCGTGAAACTTACTAAAGTTTTGAAACGAAATTACCCAAGACCAAAACCATATTCAAAGCATGGTTAGAGAAATATAGACAAAAACTCTGATTTTTTTTCATGAGAAATACACACATGAGACAAAACAAAACCAAAGCATCGTTAGACAAATAGATTTAAATGACAATTACATAAATTTTCACCACAAATATTTACCCGCGTCAAGGCAATTTCAATGTATGGTTAGAAAAAAATTTGCGCAAGTTTACTGAAATTTTCATTAGAAATACATTCACGAGATAAAGTAAATTCAAATCATGGTTAGTGACTTATAAACAGAAACTTACTACAATATAATTATACACTACAATATATTCATGAGAAATACACACATACATACATACATCAAAGCAAATTCAAGATATGGTTAGAAAGACAATAACAAAATACAAACTGAAACTTTGATGAGAAAATAAACATTACATAAAGCAAATTCACAGGATGGTTACATGAATATAAACAAAAACTAACGATTATATGGATGAGAAATAAAATCTCCACATAAAGCAAACTCGAACCAAACTAAAGAAATACCTGTGAGGACAAAACTTTGCTTAAGTGTCGATTAGAAATACATACTTAAGATAAAGCTAATTCAAAACAGATATATCTATAGACAAAACCTTATTGCAAGTTTAAAGAGAAATGCATACACAAGAAAGAAAACAAGGCTGACAAATATAAACAAAAGCTTACTATTATTTTCCATAAGAAATAAGTAAGATAATGTCAATTCAAAGCATGGTTAGTGATTTATTAACATAGACTAATTGAAGTTTTGGTGAGAAATAAATGCAAAAGATTAATTAAATCCGAACTATGGTTAGACAAATATGAACAAGAACTTTCTGAAGAAATACCTGCAGGAGAAAAAACGAATTTATAGCATTGTTAGAGCACCATAAACGAAAACTAGACAAAGCAAACTCATAGCATGGACAGAGAAATTTATAAAAACAAACTGCAATTTTCATGATAAATACTTACACAACATTAAGCAAATTCAAATCATGGTTAGAGAAATAAGAACAAAAACTCACTCGAATTTTCTTGAGAAATAAATTCATGGCACAAAACAAATTCCAAACATGGCAAGACAAATACGGACTGCAACTCAATCATTTTTTTTTTTTTTTTTTTTTTTTTTTTTCTTTTTTGTGAGCCATACATACTCTAGACAACGCAATTCTAAAGCATGGCTAGAATGTAAAACAAAAACTAATTGCAATTTCGATGACAAATAAATACAAGCGATAAAGCAAATTCAAAGCATGCATTTACACATAAAAACATGAAACCTTCCTTGTCAAAATTCCTTCCTGGTCTAAGGAGTTGTGATAAGAATGGTTTCATCCTAACAAACAAAACCTGAATGATAAATTCAACCCACCTTTATCCTCAAGCTGTTGCTACATGCCATCCTCCATGGTGCCATCTGAGAAATAAAAGCAGATAAACATTTCTGTTTGAATTCTGTTTTCATTGCATGTAATGATGTTCCAGTCATTTATCAACAATACCTCACTTGTGGCTTTCTTAGGTTTAACCAGTAGAAGGCTGGATCTTTGTAGTGCCCTGCACAAGGCTACTCCCAGGTGACCCGATATTCAAACAAGTGTCAACCTCAGGCTTTTACATTTATCTTTAAATCAACTGTAGCAGACAAACCAGGGTTTAAACGATCCTTACAGGAGTGCCTTCGAAAAAAGATGTTGAAACAGGAGAAAAAACATGATAATCTGCATTTATAGACCTGTCTCAAATTTTGATGTCTTGTAAAGAGGTAAACACCGAGTAAATATGGAATCCTCAATTTAAAAGGCTAGGCACACTCTTACGTTTTATCAAAATTTGCAGACGAAAATTAAAACGTGACTCAAAATTTGATTTGATTTTCGAAGGTTAGGAAACATGTGGCAAAAGGAGAAAATGCTGTCAGCTGGTTATCAGCATTTTCTCCTTTTCCCACATGTTTTCTGCCCTTCCAAAATCAAATTTTAATTATCATTAACACACAGTTTTTGTTTTAAAAAAGGAGAATATTCGTTCATTACAGATCCTTGACTTTTCTTGACAAATGTTTCATAGTTATAATAAACGGCCTTATACCTATGAGCCATTCAGCCTTCAGTCCTCAATCCTTGGTCCTAGGTATTGAAATTTTAACAAGCTAGTCTATCGAAAGATGAACGTGTTGCATATTTTTCTGCTTTGTATTTCATCTTTCTGTTTCCTCTGAAATTAGAAGAAAAAAATAGAGTAAGGAGCAAACCACATCTCCCTGTGGGCCAAATTTACCAGCAGCTGCTTACATCTACTTAATCAACACACATTATTAATTTCAATTAAATTACCATTTCCACATGCCGTTATATTAAGTATACACTTCACACACCAGACAAGACTGTCCATTTAGCAGTGTGTGGCCGATCAGTGGAATGACTATTTCTGGGCATGTCAATGATCTTCAGTCTGTTGAAGGAATAGGCAAGTTTATCGTCATTCTCATGGCATGGTGGGGTCACAAATTTCTTCAGACATTCCCTAACCTGACAATCTTAAAAAAAAAAAAGATGTATGTGCAAGTTTTATGATAATGAGGCTGAGATTTTAAAAGGTCGATAAGATGCAAACACACTCTGCAACATTGCTGCTTTTACCTACAAATTAGACCCGTGTAGCTCATTGGTTAGCGTATCTGACTCGTGACCTAGCGGTTGCCGGGTCGATAATCAGTCGAGGCAAACTGTCTTCCCAGCACTTTTTTCCCCTCTTAGTCGTGTGAAAAAGCAGTCAGTGACTTGGAAAGAAAGTTGTGTCAGTACTGGTGTGAGAAAGCCAGGAAACACATGCGTAGGTGCACTGACAGCCATGATATGACATAAGCCGTTGAAACGACGTTAAACGCCAATACATACAAAACCTGTTGAAACTTAGAAAGAAAGTTGTGTCAGTACTGATTTGAGAAATCCAAGAACCGCATGTGTAAGTGCACTGACCGCCATGATATGACATAAGCTGTTGAAACGGCGTTTAACCCTAATACGTATAAATCCTACTGAAAGTTAAAAAGAAAGCGGTGTCAGTACTGGTTTGAGACATCCAGGAAACACGTAGGTGCACTGACCGGGCCTATATGACATTAGCTTTTGAAACGGCGATTCACCCCCAATACGTACATAAACTTTGAAACTTGGAAAGAAAGTTGTGTCAGTACTGGTATCAGAAATCCAGGAACCACAAGCGTAGGTGCACTGACCGCCATGATATGACATTTACTGTTGAAACAGCGTTTAACCCAAAAACATACAAAACCTATTGAAACTTTGAAAGAAATTTGTGTTAGTACTGGTGTGAGAAATCCAGGACTGGCATGCAAAGGTCTACCGACCACCCCAATATGACATTAGCTGTTGAAACTGCGTTTAACTCCAGTACGAACAAAACCTATTGAAACTTGGAAAGAAAGTTGTATCAGTGCTGGTGTGAGAAATCCAGGAAACACATGCGTAGGTGCACTGACCGCCATGATATGACATTAGCTGTTGAAACAGCGTTTAACCCCAAAACATAGAAAACCTTTTGAAACTTGGAAAGAAAACTGAGTAGGTACTGGTGTGAGAAATCCACGAAACACATGCGTAGGTGCACCGACCGCCATGATATGACATTAGCTTTTGAAACGGCGTTTAACCCCAATACGTACAAATCCTATTGAAACTTAGAAAGGAAACAGAGTCAGTACTGGTGCGAGAAATCAAAGAATCACATGCGTACGTGCGCTGTCCGCAATGATATGACATTAGCTGGTAAAACGGCGTTTAACCCCAATACGTACAAGCTGTCTCAGTACTGGTGTGAAAAGTCCAGGAATCAGATGCTTATGTGCAATGACCAGCCCGATATGATATTAATGTTGAAACTGCGTTTCACCCCAACAAGTACATAACCTTCTGAATCTTGGAAAGAAAGTTGTGTCAGTACTGGTATCAGAAATCCAGGAAACACATGCGTAGGTGCACTGACCGCCATGATATGACATTACCTGTTGAAACATTAGCTGATGAAACGGCATTTAACCCCAAATACAAATAAAACCTACAAATAATTTGCATAATGCCCTATATCTTTCTCTATATACCTGAACATATCGGGAATATTATTGCTGATCTATTACTAGGCTACATTTGTGTAGACAGCACTGCACATAAAAATGTCAGCAGAAAAACATGAAAAAAGCTACAAGAAACAAAACATGTTTGGATAAACAAATACAAACACAATCAAGAAGATTGTTAATACAGACAAAGCATGGTTAGACAGGTATATACAAGAACTTACTCAAATGTTCAAGACAAGTACATAAATGACATACAGCAATTGTAAAACATAAGAAAACTATGACAAGAAAAACTAACTGTACTTTTTACGAGAAATACCTACGAGAAATAAAAGCAAATTCAAACCAGCGTTAGACAAATATAAACAAAAACTTATCGGTAATGAAATTTTCAAGAGAAATACATGTACAAGATATAGCCATTTCAATGCATGGTTGAAGAGACATGAACATAAACCTAATAAATCTGGATTAGAAAAAGGGGAAAAAGCTAATAAAATGCATGGTCAGACAAATGAAAGCAAAATCTAATTATAATATGGATGGGAAACACACACATGAGATGAAGCAAATTCGAAGTATGGTTATTGAAAATTCTAAAGTATGGTTAGTGAAACTTACTAAAGTTTTGAAACGAAATTACCCAAGACCATAACCATATTCAAAGCATGGTTAGAGAAATATAGACAAAAACTCTGATTTTTTTTTTCATGAGAAATACATACATGAGACAAAACAAAACCAAAGCATCGTTAGACAAATAGATTTAAAAGAAAATTACTTAAATTTTCATCAGAAATATTTACCCGCGTCAAGGCAAATTCAATGCATGGTTAGAGAAAAATATGCACAAGTTTACTGAAATTTTCATTAGAAATACATTCACGAGATAAAGTAAATTCAAATCATGGTTAGTGACTTATAAACAGAAACTTACTACAATATAATTATACACTACAATATATTCATGAGAAATACATACAAACATACATCAAAGCAAATTCAAGATATGGTTAGAAAGACAATAACAAAATATATACTGAAACTTTGATGAGAAAATAAACATAATATAAAGCAAATTCACAGGATGGTTACATGAATATCAACTAACGATAATATGGATGAGAAATAAAAACTCCACATAAAGCAAACTCGAAACACACTAAAGAAATACCTGTAAGGACAAAACTTTGCTTAACTGTCGATTAGAAATACATATGTACAGTCAAATCATATAAAAGTTTATACATTTAAAGCAGGTAAAGGAATTATGTGCAGCAATACCAGGTAAAAAAATTATATACAAATGAGTTATATACAGTAAAAGCAGATAAAGGATATACAGTAAAAACTTGTAAAAGAATTATGTACAGTAAAAGTATGTAAAGCAAATTATATACAGAAAAACAGATACAGGAATTTCGTTCAGTAAAACCGGGTAAAAGAATTCTATACAGTAGGAAAAGGTAAAAGGGACTTTTTTATGCAGTAAAAGCAGGTAAAAAGAATTATACACAGTAAAACTATGTAAAAATAACTCTATACAGTAAAACAATATAATTATGTACAGTAAAACTATCTAAAAGGCATTATATAGGTAAAAGATTTATTTATATACAAAAGAATTATGTACAGTAAAAGCAGGAAAATAATTATATACAGTAAAAAGCATGTAAAAGAATTATTTACAATAAAACCAGATAAAAAAAACTATAGACATTAAACCAGGTAAAAGAATAACATACAGTAAAAAACATGTAAAAGAATTATATATAGTAAAAGCATGTTAAAAAAAAATTATGTACAGTAAAACTATCTAAAAAGCATTATATACAGGAAAACTAGGGACAAGAATTATGTACAGTAAAATCATGTAAAAGTTTATACAGTTAAAGCAGGTAAAGGAATTATGTGCAGTAATACCAGGTAAAAGAATTATATACAAGAATTATATACAGTAAAAGCAGGTAAAGGAATTATATACAGTAAAAACTTGTAAAAGAATTATATACAGTAAAAGTATGTAAAACAAATTATATACAGAAAAACAGATACAAGAATTTTGTTCAGTAAAACCGGGTAAAAAAATTATATACAGTAGAAGTTAAAAGGGACTTTTTATACAGTAAAAGCAGGTAAAAAGAATTATACATAGTAAAACTATGTAAAAGAACTATATACAGTAAAAGAATATAATTATGTACAGTAAAACTATCTAAAAAGCATTATATAGGTAAAAGACTTATTTATATACCAAAGAATTATGTACAGTAAAAGTAGGTAAAATAATTATATACAGTAAAAAGCATGTAAAAGAATTATTTACAGTAAAACCATATAAAAAATACTATAGACATTAAACCAAGTAAAAGAATTACATACAGTAAAAACCATGTAAAAGAATTATATACAGTAAGAGCACGTAAAAAATTATGTACAGTAAAACTATCTGAAAAGCATTATATACAGGAAAACTAGGGACATGAATTATGTACAGTAAAATCATGTAAAAGTTTATACAGTTAAAGCAGGTAAAGGAATTATGTGCAGCAATACCAGGTAAAAGAATTATATACAAAAGTGTTATTTACAGTAAAAGCAGGTAAAGGAATTATATACAGTAAAATCTTGTAAAACAATTATATACAGTAAAAGTATGTAAATCAAATTATATACAGAAAAACAGATACAAGAATTTCGTCAGTAAAACCGGGTAAAAGAATTATATACAGTAGAAGAAGGTAAAAGGGACTTTTTTATACAGTAAAAGCAGGTAAAAATAATTATACACAGTAAAACTATGTAAAAGAACTATATACAGTAAAAGAATATAATTATGTACAGTAAAACTATCTAAAAAGCATTATATAGGTAAAAGATTTATTTACATATAAAAGAATTATGTACAGTAAAAGCAGGTAAAATTATTATATACAGTAAAAATCATGTAAAAGAATTATTTACAGTAAAACCTTATCAAAAAGAACTATAGACATTAAACCAGGTAAAAGAATTACATACAGTAAAAAAATGTAAAAGAATTATATACAGTAAAAGCATGTAAAAAAATTAGGTACACTAAAACTATCTAAAAAGCATTATATACAGGAAAACTAGGGACAAGACTTATGTACAGTAAAATCATGTAACGGTTTATACAGTTAAAGCAGGTAAAGGAATTATGTGCAGTAATATCAGGTAAAAGAATTATATACAGTAAAAGCATGTAAAAAAATTATGTACACTAAAACTATCTAAAAAGCATTATATACAGGAAAATTAGGGACGAGGATTATGTACAGTAAAATCATGTAAAAGTTTATACAGTTAAAGCAGGTAAAGGAATTATGTGCAGTAATACCAGGTAAAAGAATTATATACAAAAGAGTTATATACAGTAAAAGCAGGTAAAGGAATTATATACAGTAAAAGCTTGTAAAAGAATTATATACAGTAAAAGTATGTAAAACAAATTATATACAGAAAAAACAGGTAGAAGAATTTCGTTTAGTTAAACCGGGTCAAAGTAGAAGAAGGTAAAAGGGACTTTTTTATACAGTAAAAGCTGGTAAAAAGAATTATACAAAGTAAAACTATGTAAACGAACCATATACAGTAAAAGAATGTAAAAAAATTATGTACAGTAAAACTATCTAAAAAGCATTATATACAGGAAAACTAGGGACAAGAATTATGTACAGTAAAATCATGTAAAAGTTTATACAGTTAAAGCAGGTAAAGGAATTATGTGCAGTAATACCAGGTAAAAGAATTATATACAAGAGGTATATACAGTAAAAGCAGGTAAAGGAATTATATACAGTAAAAGCTTGTAAAAGAATTATGTACAGTAAAATTATGTAAAACAAATTATATACAGAAAAACAGATACAAGAATTTTGTTCAGTAAAACCGGGTAAAAGAATTATATACAGTAGAAGAAGGTAAAAGGGACTTTTTTATACAGTAAAAGCAGGTAAAAAGAATTATACACAGTAAGACTATGTAAAAGCACTATATACAGTAAAAGAATATAATTATGTACAGTAAATCTATCTGAAAAGCATTATATAGGTAAAAGATTTATTTATATACCAAAGATTTATGTACATTAAAAGCAGGTAAAATAATTATATACAGTAAAAAGCATGTAAAACAGTTATTTACAGTAAAACCGGGTAGAAAAAACTATAGACATTCAACCAGGTAAAAGAATTACATACAGTAAAAAAAAGGTAAAAGAATTATAAACAGTAAAAGCCTGTAAAAAAAATTATGTCCAGTAAAACTATCTAAAAACCATTATATACAGGAAAATTAGGGACAAGAATTATGTACAGTAAAATCATGTAACGGTTTAAACAGTTAAAGCAGGTAAAGGAATTATGTGCAGTAATATCAGGTAAAATAATTATATACAAAAGAGTTATATACAGTAAAAGCAGGTAAAGGAACTATATATACAGCAAACACTTGTAAAAGAATTATATACAGTAAAAGTATGTAAAACCAAATTATATACAGAAAAACAGATACAAGAATTTTGCTCAGTTAAACCGGGTAAAAGAATTATATACAGTAGAAGAAGGTAAAAGGGACTTTTTTATGCAGTAAAAGCAGGTAAAAAGAATTATACACAGTAAGACTATGTAAAAGCACTATATACAGTAAAAGAATATAATTATGTACAGTAAAACTATCTAAAAAGCATTATATAGGTAAAAGATTTATTTATATACCAAAGATTTATGTACATTAAAAGCAGGTAAAATAATTATATACAGTAAAAAGCATGTAAAACAGTTATTTACAGTAAAACCGGGTAGAAAAAACTATAGACATTCAACCAGGTAAAAGAATTACATACAGTAAAAAAAATGTAAAAGAATTATAAACAGTAAAAGCCTGTAAAAAAAATTATGTCCAGTAAAACTATCTAAAAGCCATTATATACAGGAAAATTAGGGACAAGAATTATGTACAGTAAAATCATGTAACGGTTTAAACAGTTAAAGCAGGTAAAGGAATTATGTGCAGTAATACCAGGTAAAATAATTATATACAAAAGAGTTATATACAGTAAAAGCAGGTAAAGGAACTATATATACAGCAAACACTTGTAAAAGAATTATATACAGTAAAAGTATGTAAAACAAAATTATATACAGAAAAACAGATACAAGAATTTTGCTCAGTAAAACCGGGTAAAAGAATTATATACAGTAGAAGAAGGTAAAAGGGACTTTTTTATACAGTAAAAGCAGGTAAAAAGAATTATACACAGTAAAACTATGTAAAAGGACTATATACAGTAAAAGAATATAATTATGTACAGTAAAACTATCTAAAAAGCATTATATAGGTAAAAGATTTATGTATATACTAAAAAATTATGTACAGTAAAAGCAGGTAAAATAATTATATACAGTAAAGAGCATGTAAAAAGATTATTTACAGTAAAACCAGATAAAAAAAAACTATAGACATTAAACCAGGTAAAAGAATTATAAACAGTAAAAAAAAAAAATGTAAAAGAATTATATACAGTAAAAGCAGGTAAAGGAATTATGTACAGTAAAACTATTTAAAAAGCATTATATACAACAAAACTAGGGACAAGGATTATGTACAGTAAAATTATGTAAAAGTTTATACAGTTAAAGCAGGTAAAGGAATTATGTGCAGCAATACCAGGTAAAAGAATTATATACAAGAGTTATATACAGTAAAAGCAGGTAAAGGAATTATATACAGTAAAATCTTGTAAAAGAATTATATACAGTAAAAGTATGTAAATCAAATTATATACAGAAAAACAGATACAAAAATTTTGTTCAGTAAAACCGGGTAAAAGAATTATATACAGTAGAAGAAGGTAAAAGGGACTTTTTTATACATTAAAAGCAGGTAAAAAGAATTATACACAGTAAAACTATGTAAAAGAACTATATACAGTAAATGAATATAATTATGTACAGTAAAACTATCTAAAAAGCATTATATAGGTAAAAGATTTATTTATATATAAAAGAATTATGTACAGTAAAAGCAGGTAAAATAATTATATACAGTAAAAAGCATGTAAAAGAATTATTTACAGTAAAACCAGATAAAAAAAAACTATAGACATTAAACCAGGTAAAAGAATTACATAGAGTAAAAAACATGTAAAAGAATTATATACAGTAAAAGCATGTAAAAAAAATTAGGTACACTAAAACTATCTAAAAAGCATTATATACAGGAAAACTAGGGACAAGAATTATGTACAGTAAAATCATGTAAAAGTTTATACAATTAAAGCAGGTAAAGGAATTATGTGCAGTAATACCAGGAAAAAGAATTATATATACGAGTTATATACAGTAAAAGCACGTAAAGGAATTATATACAGTAAAAACTTGTAAAAGAATTATATAGAGTAAAAGTATGTAAAACAAATTATATACAGAAAAACAGATACATGACTTTTGTTCAGTAAAACCGGGTAAAAGAATTTTATACAGTAGAAGAAGGTAAAGGAGACTTTTTTATACAGTAAAAGCAGGTAAAAAGAATTATGTACAGTAAAACTATCTAAAAAACATTATATACAGGAAAACTTGGGACAAGAATTATGTCCCGTAAAATCATGTAACAGTTTATACAGCAGGTAAAGGAATTATGTGCAGTAATACCAGGTAAAAGAATTATATACAAGAGTTATATACAGTAAAAGCAGGTAAAAGAATTATAAGATAAAGCTAATTCAAAACAGATATATCCATAGACAAAACCTTATTGCAAGTTTCAAGAGAAATGCATACACAAACAAAACATGGCTGACAAATATAAACAAAAGCTTACTATTATTTTCCATAAGAAATATGTAAGATAATGTCAATTCAAAGCATGGTTAGTGATTTATAAACATAGACTAATTGAACTTTTGGTGAGAAATAACTGCAAAAGATTAATTAAATCCGAACTATGATTAGACAAATATGAACAAGAACTTTCTGAAGAAATACCTGCAGGAGAAAAAACGAATTTATAGCATTGTTAGAGCACCATAAACGAAAACTAGACAAAGCAAACTCATAGCATGGATAGAGAAATTTATAAAACAAACTGCAATTTTCATGATAAATACTTACACAACATTATGCAAATTCAAAGCATGGTTAGAGAAATAAGAACAAAAACTTACTCGAATTTTCATGAGAAATAAATTCATGACACAAAACAAATTCCAAACATGGAAAGACAAATACGGACTGCAACTCAATCATTTTTTTTTTTTTTTTTTTTTTTTTTTTTTTTTTTTTTTTGTGAGCCATACATACTCTAGACAACGCAATTCTAAAGCATGGCTAGAATGTAAAACAAAAACTAATTGCAATTTCGATGACAAATAAATACAAGCGATAAAGCAAATTCAAAGCATGCATTTACACATAAAAACATGAAACCTTCCTTGTCAAAATTCCTTCCTGGTCTAAGGAGTTGTGATAAGAATGGTTTCATCCTAACAAACAAAACCTGAATGATAAATTCAACCCACCTTTATCCTCAAGCTGTTGCTACATGCCATCCTCCATGTTGCCATCTGAGAAAAAAAAGCAGATAAACATTTCTGTTTGAATACTGTTTTCATTGCATGTAGTGATGTTTCAGTAATTTATCAGCAATACCTCACTTGTGGCTTTCTTAGGTTTAACCAGTAGAAGACTGGATCTTTGTAGTGCCTTGCAAAAGGCTACTCCCAGGTGACCCGATATTCAAACAAGTGTCAACCTCAGGCTTTTACATTTATCTTTAAATCAACTATAGCAGACAAACCAGTGTTTAAACGGCCCTTACAGGAGTGCCTTCGAAAAAAAATGTTGAAACAGGAGAAAAAACATGATAATCTGCATTTATAGACCTGTCTCAAATTTTAATGTCTTGTAAAGAGGTAAACACTGAGTAAATATGGAATCCTCAATTTAAAAGGCTAGGCACACTCTTACGTTTTATCAAAATCTGCAGACGATAATTAAAATGTGACTCCAAATTTGATTTAATTTTCGAAGGGTAGGAAACATGTGGCAAAAGGAGAAAATGCTATCTGGTTATTAGCATTTTCTCCTTTTCCCACATGTTTTCTGCCCTTCCAAAATCAAATTTGAATTATCATTAACACACAGTTTTTGTTTAAAAAAAGGAGAATATTCGTTCATTACAGATCCTTGACTTTTCTTGACAAATGTTTCATAGTTATAATAAACGGCCTTATACCTATGAGCCATTCAGCCTTCAGTCCTCAATCCTTGGTCCTAGGTATTGAAATTTTAATAAGCTAGTCTATCGAAAAATGAATGTGTTCCATATTTTTCTGCTTTGTATTTCATCTTTCTGTTTACTCTGAAATTAGAAGAAAAAAATAGGGTAAGGAGCAAACCACATCTCCCTGTGGGTCAAATTTACCAGCAGCTGCTTACATCTACTTAATCAACACACATTATTAATTACAATTAAATCACCATTTCCACATGCTGATATATTAAGTATATACTTCACACACCAGACAAGACTGTCCATTTAGCAGAGTGTGGCCGATCAGTGGAATGACTATTTCTGGGCATGTCAATGATCTTCAATCTGTTGAAGGAATAAGCAAGTTTATCGTCATTCTCATGACATGGTGGGGTCACAAATTTCTTCAGACATTCCCTAACCTGACAATCTTAAAAAAAAAGATGTATGAGCAAGTTTTATGATAATGAGGCTGAGATTTTAAAAGGTCGATATGATGCAAACACACTCTGCAACATTGCTGCTTTTACCTACAAATTAGACCCGTGTAGCTCATTGGTTAGCGTATCTGACTCGTGACCTAGTGGTTGCCGGGTCGATAATCAGTTGAGGCAAACTGTCTTCCCAGCACTTTTTTCCCCTCTTAGTCGTGTGAAAAAGCAGTCAGTGACTTGGAGAGAAAGTTGTGTCAGTACTGGTGTGAGAAAGCCAGGAAACACATGCGTAAGTGCACTGACAGCCATGATATGACATTAGCTGTTAAACGGCGTTTAAACCCAATACGTACTAAACCTATTGAAACTTGGAAAGAAAGTTGTGTCACTACTGGTGTGAGAAAGCCAGGAAACACATGCTTAGGTGCAATAACAGCCATGATATGACATAAGCCGTTGAAACGGCGTTAAACGCCAATATATACAAAACCTGTTAAAACTTGGAAAGTAAGTTGTGTCAGTACTGATTTGAGAAATCCAAGAAACACATGCGTGGGTGCACTGGCCGCCATGATATGACATTAGCTGCTGAAACTGCATTTAACCCCAATACGTACAAAACCAGTTGAAACTTAGAAAGTTGTGTCAGTACTGGTTTGAGACATCCAAGAAACACATGCGTAGGTGCACTGACCGGGCCAATATGACATTAGCTTTTGAAACGGCGTTTCACCCACAATACGTACATAAACTTTGAAACTTGGAAAGAAAGTTGTGTCAGTACTGGTATGAGAAATCCAGGAACCACAAGCGTAGGTGTACTGACCGCCATGATATGACATTAGCTGCTGAAACTGCATTTAACCCCAATACGTACAAAACCAGTTGAAACTTAGAAAGAAAGTTGTGTCAGTACTGGTTTGAGACATCCGAGAAACACATGCGTAGGTGCACTGACATTAGCTTTTGAAACGGCGTTTCACCCACAATACGTACATAAACTTTGAAACTTGGAAAGAAAGTTGTGTCAGTACTGGTATGAGAAATCCAGGAACCACATGCCTAGGTGCACTGACCGCCATGATATGACATTAGCTGTTGAAACAGCGTTTAACCCCAAAACATACAAAACCTCGTGAAACTTGGAAAGAAAACTGAGTCAGTACTGGTGTGAGAAATCCACGAAACACATGCGTAGGTGCACCGACCGCCATGATATGACATTAGCTTTTGAAACGGCGTTTAACCCAAATACGTACAAATCCTATTGAAACTTGGAAGGAAAACAGAGTCAGTACTGGTGCGAGAAATCAAAGAATCACATTCGTACGTGCACTGTCCGCCATGATATGACATTAGCTGGTAAAACGGCGTTTAACCCCAATACGTACAAGCTGTGTCAGTACTGGTGTGAAAAGTCCAGGAATCAGATGCTCATGTGCAATGACCGGCCCGATATGATATTAGCTGTTGAAACTGCGTTTCACCCCAATAAATACATAACCTTCTGAATCTTGGAAAGAAAGTTGTGTCAGTACTGGTATCAGAAATCCAGGAAACACATGCGTAGGTGCACTGACCGCCATGATATGACATTACCTGTTGAAACGGCGTTTAACCCCAAATACATACAACACCTATCGAAACTTTGGAAGAAATATGTGTCAGTACTGGTGTGAGAAATCCAGGAAACACGAGAGTAGGTGCACTTGCGACCCCGATATAACATTAGCTGTTGGAACTGCGTTTAACCCGAATACGTAAGAAATACTATTGGAAGTTTGAAAGAAAGTTGTGTGAGTACTGGTGTGAGAAATCCACGAAACACATGCGTAGGTGCACTGACCGCCATGATACGACATTAGCTGTTGAAACAACGTTTAGCCCCAATACGTACAAATCCTATTGAAACTTGGAAAGAAAACTGTCAGTACTGGTGTGAGAAATGCATGAAACACATGATCATGACATTATCTGTTAAAACGGTGACCGCCATGGTATGACATTATCTGTTAAAAGGGTGTTTAACCCAAATATGTATAAATCGTTTTGAAACTTGGGAAGAAAGTTGTGTCAGTACTGGTGTAAGAAATCCACGAAACACATGCGTAGGTGCACTGACCGCCCCGTTATCACATTAGCTGTTGGAACTGCATTTAACCCCGATATGTACATAAACTATTGAAACTTGGAAAGAAAGTTGTATCAGTACTGGTGTGAGAAATCCACGAAACACATGCGTAGGTGCACTGACCGCCATGACATGACATTACCTGTTGAAACGGCGTTCAACCCCTATTGAAACTTGCGAAGAAAGTTGTATCAGTACTGGTGTGAGAAAGCCAGGGAACACATGCGTAGGTGACCGCCATGATATGACATTAGCTGATGAAACGGCATTTAACCCCAAATACAAATAAAACCTACAAATAATTTGCATAATGCCCTATATCTTTCTCTATATACCTGAACATATCGGGAATATTATTGCTGATCTATTACTAGGCTACATTTGTGTTGACAGCACTGCACATAAAAATGTCTGCAGAAAAACATGAAAAAAGCTACAAGAAACAAAACATGTTTGGATAAACAAATACAAACACAATCAAGAAGATTGTTAATACAGACAAAGCATGGTTAAACAGGTATATACAAGAACTTACTCAAATGTTCAAGACAAGTACATAAATGACATACAGCAATTGTAAAACATAAGAAAACTATGACAAGAAAAACTAACTGTACTTTTTACGAGAAATACCTACGAGAAATAAAAACAAATTCAAACCAGGGTTAAACAAATATAAACAAAAACTTATCGGTAATGAAATTTTCAAGAAAAATACAGACACAAGATATAGCCATTTCAATGCATGGTTGAAGAGACATGAACATAAACCTAATAAATCTGGATTAGAAAAAGGGGAAAAAGCTAATAAAATGCATGGTCAGACAAATGAAAGCAAAATCTAATTATAATATGGATGGGAAACACACACTAGGATAAAACAAATTCAAAGTATGGTTATTGAAACCACTAAAGTATGGTTCGTGAAACTTACTAAAGTTTGAAACGAAATTACCCAAGACCAAAACCATATTCAAAGCATGGTTAGAGAAATATAGACAAAAACTCTGATTTTTTTTCATGAGAAATACACACATGAGACAAAACAAAACCAAAGCACCGTTAGACAAATCGATTTAAATGAAAATTACATAAATTTTCACCACAAATATTTACCCGCGTCAAGGCAATTTCAATGTATGGTTAGAAAAAAATTTGCGCAAGTTTACTGAAATTTTCATTAGAAATACATTCACGAGATAAAGTAAATTCAAATCATGGTTAGTGACTTATAAACAGAATCTAACTACAATATAATTATACACTACAATATATTCATGAGAAATACACACATACATACATACATCAAAGCAAATTCAAGATATGGTTAGAAAGACAATAACAAAATACAAACTGAAACTTTGATGAGAAAATAAACATTACATAAAGCAAATTCACAGGATGGTTACATGAATATAAACAAAAACTAACGATTATATGGATGAGAAATAAAATCTCCACATAAAGCAAACTCGAACCAAACTAAAGAAATACCTGTGAGGACAAAACTTTGCTTAAGTGTCGATTAGAAATACATACTTAAGATAAAGCTAATTCAAAACAGATATATCTATAGACAAAACCTTATTGCAAGTTTAAAGAGAAATGCATACACAAGAAAGAAAACAAGGCTGACAAATATAAACAAAAGCTTACTATTATTTTCCATAAGAAATAAGTAAGATAATGTCAATTCAAAGCATGGTTAGTGATTTATTAACATAGACTAATTGAAGTTTTGGTGAGAAATAAATGCAAAAGATTAATTAAATCCGAACTATGGTTAGACAAATATGAACAAGAACTTTCTGAAGAAATACCTGCAGGAGAAAAAACGAATTTATAGCATTGTTAGAGCACCATAAACGAAAACTAGACAAAGCAAACTCATAGCATGGATAGAGAAATTTATAAAAACAAACTGCAATTTTCATGATAAATACTTACACAACATTAAGCAAATTCAAATCATGGTTAGAGAAATAAGAACAAAAACTTACTCGAATTTTCATGAGAAATGAATTCATGACACAAAACAAATTCCAAACATGGCAAGACAAATACGGACTGCAACTCAATCATTTTTTTTTTTTTTTTTTTTTTTCTTTTTTGTGAGCCATACATACTCTAGACAACGCAATTCTAAAGCATGGCTAGAATGTAAAACAAAAACTAATTGCAATTTCGATGACAAATAAATACAAGCGATAAAGCAAATTCAAAGCATGCATTTACACATAAAAACATGAAACCTTCCTTGTCAAAATTCCTTCCTGGTCTAAGGAGTTGTGATAAGAATGGTTTCATCCTAACAAACAAAACCTGAATGATAAATTCAACCCACCTTTATCCTCAAGCTGTTGCTACATGCCATCCTCCATGTTGCCATCTGAGAAATAAAAGCAGATAAACATTTCTGTTTGAATTCTGTTTTCATTGCATGTAATGATGTTCCAGTCATTTATCAACAATACCTCACTTGTGGCTTTCTTAGGTTTAACCAGTAGAAGGCTGGATCTTTGTAGTGCCCTGCACAAGGCTACTCCCAGGTGACCCGATATTCAAACAAGTGTCAACCTCAGGCTTTTACATTTATCTTTAAATCAACTGTAGCAGACAAACCAGTGTTTAAACGATCCTTACAGGAGTGCCTTCGAAAAAAGATGTTGAAACAGGAGAAAAAACATGATAATCTGCATTTATAGACCTGTCTCAAATTTTGATGTCTTGTAAAGAGGTAAACACCGAGTAAATATGAAATCCTCAATTTAAAAGGCTAGGCACACTCTTACGTTTTATCAAAATTTGCAGACGAAAATTAAAACGTGACTCAAAATTTGATTTGATTTTCGAAGGGTAGGAAACATGTGGCAAAAGGAGAAAATGCTGTCAGCTGGTTATCAGCATTTTCTCCTTTTCCCCCATGTTTTCTGCCCTTCCAAAATCAAATTTTAATTATCATTAACACACAGTTTTTGTTTTAAAAAAGGAGAATATTCGTTCATTACAGATCCTTGACTTTTCTTGACAAATGTTTCATAGTTATAATAAACGGCCTTATACCTATGAGCCATTCAGCCTTCAGTCCTTAATCCTTGGTCCTAGGTATTGAAATTTTAACAAGCTAGTCTATCGAAAGATGAACGTGTTGCATATTTTTCTGCTTTGTATTTCATCTTTCTGTTTACTCTGAAATTAGAAGAAAAAAATAGGGTAAGGAGCAAACCACATCTCCCTGTGGGTCAAATTTACCAGCAGCTGCTTACATCTACTTAATCAACACACATTATTAATTTCAATTAAATTACCATTTCCACATGCCGTTATATTAAGTATACACTTCACACACCAGACAAGACTGTCCATTTAGCAGAGTGTGGCCGATCAGTGGAATGACTATTTCTGGGCATGTCAATGATCTTCAGTCTGTTGAAGGAATAGGCAAGTTTATCGTCATTCTCATGGCATGGTGGGGTCACAAATTTCTTCAGACATTCCCTAACCTGACAATCTTAAAAAAAAAAAGATGTATGTGCAAGTTTTATGATAATGAGTCTGAGATTTTAAAAGGTCGATAAGATGCAAACACACTCTGCAAGATTGCTGCTTTTACCTACAAATTAGACCCGTGTAGCTCATTGGTTAGCGTATCTGACTCGTGACCTAGCAGTTGCCGGGTCGATAATCAGTCGAGGCAAACTGTCTTCCCAGTACTTTTTTCCCCTCTTAGTCGTGTGAAAAAGCAGTCAGTGACTTGGAAAGAAAGTTGTGTCAGTACTGGTGTGAGAAAGCCAGGAAACACATGCGTAGGTGCACTGACAGCCATGATATGACATAAGCCGTTGAAACGACGTTAAACGCCAATACATACAAAACCTGTTGAAACTTAGAAAGAAAGTTGTGTCAGTACTGATTTGAGAAATCCAAGAACCGCATGTGTAAGTGCACTGACCGCCATGATATGACATAAGCTGTTGAAACGGCGTTTAACCCTAATACGTATAAATCCTACTGAAAGTTAAAAAGAAAGCTGTGTCAGTACTGGTTTGAGACATCCAGGAAACACGTAGGTGCACTGACCGGGCCTATATGACATTAGCTTTTGAAACGGCGTTTCACCCACAATACATACATAAACTTTGAAACTTGGAAAGAAAGTTGTGTCAGTACTGGTATGAGAAATCCAGGAACCACAAGCGTAGGTGCACTGACCGCCATGATATGACATTTACTGTTGAAACAGCGTTTAACCCAAAAACATACAAAACCTATTGAAACTTTGAAAGAAATTTGTGTTAGTACTGGTGTGAGAAATCCAGGACTGGCATGCAAAGGTCTACCGACCACCCCAATATGACATTAGCTGTTGAAACTGCGTTTAACTCCAGTACGAACAAAACCTATTGAAACTTGGAAAGAAAGTTGTATCAGTGCTGGTGTGAGAAATCCAGGAAACACATGCGTAGGTGCACTGACCGCCATGATATGACATTAGCTGTTGAAACAGCGTTTAACCCCAAAACATAGAAAACCTTTTGAAACTTGGAAAGAAAACTGAGTAGGTACTGGTGTGAGAAATCCACGAAACACATGCGTAGGTGCACCGACCGCCATGATATGACATTAGCTTTTGAAACGGCGTTTAACCCCAATACGTACAAATCCTATTGAAACTTAGAAAGGAAACAGAGTCAGTACTGGTGCGAGAAATCAAAGAATCACATGCGTACGTGCGCTGTCCGCAATGATATGACATTAGCTGGTAAAACGGCGTTTAACCCCAATACGTACAAGCTGTCTCAGTACTGGTGTGAAAAGTCCAGGAATCAGATGCTTATGTGCAATGACCAGCCCGATATGATATTAATGTTGAAACTGCGTTTCACCCCAACAAGTACATAACCTTCTGAATCTTGGAAAGAAAGTTGTGTCAGTACTGGTATCAGAAATCCAGGAAACACATGCGTAGGTGCACTGACCGCCATGATATGACATTACCTGTTGAAACATTAGCTGATGAAACGGCATTTAACCCCAAATACAAATAAAACCTACAAATAATTTGCATAATGCCCTATATCTTTCTCTATATACCTGAACATATCGGGAATATTATTGCTGATCTATTACTAGGCTACATTTGTGTTGACAGCACTGCACATAAAAATGTCAGCAGAAAAACATGAAAAAAGCTACAAGAAACAAAACATGTTTGGATAAACAAATACAAACACAATCAAGAAGATTGTTAATACAGACAAAGCATGGTTAGACAGGTATATACAAGAACTTACTCAAATGTTCAAGACAAGTACATAAATGACATACAGCAATTGTAAAACATAAGAAAACTATGACAAGAAAAACTAACTGTACTTTTTACGAGAAATACCTACGAGAAATAAAAGCAAATTCAAACCAGCGTTAGACAAATATAAACAAAAACTTATCGGTAATGAAATTTTCAAGAGAAATACATGTACAAGATATAGCCATTTCAATGCATGGTTGAAGAGACATGAACATAAACCTAATGAATCTGGATTAGAAAAAGGGGAAAAAGCTAATAAAATGCATGGTCAGACAAATGAAAGCAAAATCTAATTATAATATGGATGGGAAACACACACATGAGATGAAGCAAATTCAAAGTATGGTTATTGAAAATTCTAAAGTATGGTTAGTGAAACTTAATAAAGTTTTGAAACGAAATTACCCAAGACCATAACCATATTCAAAGCATGGTTAGAGAAATATAGACAAAAACTCTGATTTTTTTTTCATGAGAAATACATACATGAGACAAAACAAAACCAAAGCATCGTTAGACAAATAGATTTAAAAGAAAATTACTTAAATTTTCATCATAAATATTTACCCGCGTCAAGGCAAATTCAATGCATGGTTAGAGAAAAATATGCACAAGTTTACTGAAATTTTCATTAGAAATACATTCACGAGATAAAGTAAATTCAAATCATGGTTAGTGACTTATAAACAGAAACTTACTACAATATAATTATACACTACAATATATTCATGAGAAATACATACAAACATACATCAAAGCAAATTCAAGATATGGTTAGAAAGACAATAACAAAATATATACTGAAACTTTGATGAGAAAATAAACATAATATAAAGCAAATTCACAGGATGGTGAATGAATATCAACTAACGATAATATGGATGAGAAATAAAAACTCCACATAAAGCAAACTCGAAACACACTAAAGAAATACCTGTAAGGTCAAAACTTTGCTTAACTGTCGATTAGAAATACATATGTACAGTCAAATCATATAAAAGTTTATACATTTAAAGCAGGTAAAGGAATTATGTGCAGCAATACCAGGTAAAAAAATTATATACAAATGAGTTATATACAGTAAAAGCAGATAAAGGATATACAGTAAAAACTTGTAAAAGAATTATGTACAGTAAAAGTATGTAAAGCAAATTATATACAGAAAAACAGATACAGGAATTTCGTTCAGTAAAACCGGGTAAAAGAATTCTATACAGTAGAAAAAGGTAAAAGGGACTTTTTTTATGCAGTAAAAGCAGGTAAAAAGAATTATACACAGTAAAACTATGTAAAAATAACTCTATACAGTAAAACAATATAATTATGTACAGTAAAACTATCTAAAAGGCATTATATAGGTAAAAGATTTATTTATATACAAAAGAATTATGTACAGTAAAAGCAGGAAAATAATTATATACAGTAAAAAGCATGTAAAAGAATTATTTACAGTAAAACCATATAAAAAAAACTATAGACATTAAACCAGGTAAAAGAATAACATACAGTAAAAAACATGTAAAAGAATTATATATAGTAAAAGCATGTTAAAAAAAATTATATACAGTAAAACTATCTAAAAAGCATTATATACAGGAAAACTAGGGACAAGAATTATGTACAGTAAAATCATGTAAAAGTTTATACAGTTAAAGCAGGTAAAGGAATTATGTGCAGTAATACCAGGTAAAAGAATTATATACAAGAATTATATACAGTAAAAGCAGGTAAAGGAATTATATACAGTAAAAACTTGTAAAAGAATTATATACAGTAAAAGTATGTAAAACAAATTATATACAGAAAAACAGATACAAGAATTTTGTTCAGTAAAACCGGGTAAAAAAATTATATACAGTAGAAGTTAAAAGGGACTTTTTATACAGTAAAAGCAGGTAAAAAGAATTATACACAGTAAAACTATGTAAAAGAACTATATACAGTAAAAGAATATAATTATGTACAGTAAAACTATCTAAAAAGCATTATATAGGTAAAATACTTATTTATATACCAAAGAATTATGTACAGTAAAAGTAGGTAAAATAATTATATACAGTAAAAAGCATGTAAAAGAATTATTTACAGTAAAACCATATAAAAAATACTATAGACATTAAACCAAGTAAAAGAATTACATACAGTAAAAAACATGTAAAAGAATTATATACAGTAAGAGCACGTAAAAAATTATGTACAGTAAAACTATCTGAAAAGCATTATATACAGGAAAACTAGGGACATGAATTATGTACAGTAAAATCATGTAAAAGTTTATACAGTTAAAGCAGGTAAAGGAATTATGTGCAGCAATACCAGGTAAAAGAATTATATACAAAAGTGTTATTTACAGTAAAAGCAGGTAAAGGAATTATATACAGTAAAATCTTGTAAAAGAATTATATACAGTAAAAGTATGTAAATCAAATTATATACAGAAAAACAGATACAAGAATTTCGTCAGTAAAACCGGGTAAAAGAATTATATACAGTAGAAGAAGGTAAAAGGGACTTTTTTATACAGTAAAAGCAGGTAAAAATAATTATACACAGTAAAACTATGTAAAAGAACTATATACAGTAAAAGAATATAATTATGTACAGTAAAACTATCTAAAAAGCATTATATAGGTAAAAGATTTATTTACATATAAAAGAATTATGTACAGTAAAAGCAGGTAAAATTATTATATACAGTAAAAAGCATGTAAAAGAATTATTTACAGTAAAACCTTATCAAAAAGAACTATAGACATTAAACCAGGTAAAAGAATTACATACAGTAAAAAAATGTAAAAGAATTATATACAGTAAAAGCATGTAAAAAAATTAGGTACACTAAAACTATCTAAAAAGCATTATATACAGGAAGACTAGGGACAAGACTTATGTACAGTAAAATCATGTAACGGTTTATACAGTTAAAGCAGGTAAAGGAATTATGTGCAGTAATACCAGGTAAAAGAATTATATACAGTAAAAGCATGTAAAAAAATTATGTACACTAAAACTATCTAAAAAGCATTATATACAGGAAAATTAGGGACGAGGATTATGTACAGTAAAATCATGTAAAAGTTTATACAGTTAAAGCAGGTAAAGGAATTATGTGCAGTAATACCAGGTAAAAGAATTATATACAAAAGAGTTATATACAGTAAAAGCAGGTAAAGGAATTATATACAGTAAAAGCTTGTAAAAGAATTATATACAGTAAAAGTATGTAAAACAAATTATATACAGAAAAAACAGGTAGAAGAATTTCGTTTAGTTAAACCGGGTCAAAGTAGAAGAAGGTAAAAGGGACTTTTTTATACAGTAAAAGCTGGTAAAAAGAATTATACAAAGTAAAACTATGTAAAAGAACCATATACAGTAAAAGAATGTAAAAAAATTATGTACAGTAAAACTATCTAAAAAGCATTATATACAGGAAAACTAGGGACAAGAATTATGTACAGTAAAATCATGTAAAAGTTTATACAGTTAAAGCAGGTAAAGGAATTATGTGCAGTAATACCAGGTAAAAGAATTATATACAAGAGGTATATACAGTAAAAGCAGGTAAAGGAATTATATACAGTAAAAGCTTGTAAAAGAATTATGTACAGTAAAATTATGTAAAACAAATTATATACAGAAAAACAGATACAAGAATTTTGTTCAGTAAAACCGGGTTAAAGAATTATATACAGTAGAAGAAGGTAAAAGGGACTTTTTTATACAGTAAAAGCAGGTAAAAAGAATTATACACAGTAAGACTATGTAAAAGCACTATATACAGTAAAAGAATATAATTATGTACAGTAAAACTATCTAAAAAGCATTATATAGGTAAAAGATTTATTTATATACCAAAGATTTATGTACATTAAAAGCAGGTAAAATAATTATATACAGTAAAAAGCATGTAAAACAGTTATTTACAGTAAAACCGGGTAGAAAAAACTATAGACATTCAACCAGGTAAAAGAATTACATACAGTAAAAAAAATGTAAAAGAATTATAAACAGTAAAAGCCTGTAAAAAAAATTATGTCCAGTAAAACTATCTAAAAGCCATTATATACAGGAAAATTAGGGACAAGAATTATGTACAGTAAAATCATGTAACGGTTTAAACAGTTAAAGCAGGTAAAGGAATTATGTGCAGTAATACCAGGTAAAATAATTATATACAAAAGAGTTATATACAGTAAAAGCAGGTAAAGAAACTATATATACAGCAAACACTTGTAAAAGAATTATATACAGTAAAAGTATGTAAAACAAAATTATATACAGAAAAACAGATACAAGAATTTTGCTCCGTAAAACCGGGTAAAAGAATTATATACAGTAGAAGAAGGTAAAAGGGACTTTTTTATACAGTAAAAGCAGGTAAAAAGAATTATGCACAGTAAAACTATGTAAAAGGACTATATACAGTAAAAGAATATAATTATGTACTGTAAAACTATCTAAAAAGCATTATATAGGTAAAAGATTTATGTATATACTAAAAAATTATGTACAGTAAAATCAGATAAAATAATTATATACAGTAAAGAGCATGTAAAAAGATTATTTACAGTAAAACCAGATAAAAAAAAACTATAGACATTAAACCAGGTAAAAGAATTATAAACAGTAAAAAAAAATGTAAAAGAATTTTATACAGTAAAAGCAGGTAAAGGAATTATGTACAGTAAAACTATTTAAAAAGCATTATATACAACAAAACTAGGGACAAGGATTATGTACAGTAAAATTATGTAAAAGTTTATACAGTTAAAGCAGGTAAAGGAATTATGTGCAGCAATACCAGGTAAAAGAATTATATACAAGAGTTATATATAGTAAAAGCAGGTAAAGGAATTATATACAGTAAAATCTTGTAAAAGAATTATATACAGTAAAAGTATGTAAATCAAATTATATACAGAAAAACAGATACAAGAATTTTGTTCAGTAAAACCGGGTAAAAGAATTATATACAGTAGAAGAAGGTAAAAGGGACTTTTTTATACATTAAAAGCAGGTAAAAAGAATTATACACAGTAAAACTATGTAAAAGAACTATATACAGTAAATGAATATAATTATGTACAGTAAAACTATCTAAAAAGCATTATATAGGTAAAAGATTTATTTATATATAAAAGAATTATGTACAGTAAAAGCAGGGAAAATAATTATATACAGTAAAAAGCATGTAAAAGAATTATTTACAGTAAAACCAGATAAAATAAAACTATAGACATTAAACCAGGTAAAAGAATTACATACAGTAAAAAACATGTAAAAGAATTATATACAGTAAAAGCATGTAAAAAAAATTATGTACACTAAAACTATCTAAAAAGCATTATATACAGGAAAACTAGGGACAAGAATTATGTACAGTAAAATCATGTAAAAGTTTATACAGTTAAAGCAGGTAAAGGAATTATGTGCAGTAATACCAGGTAAAAGAATTATATATACGAGTTATATACAGTAAAAGCACGTAAAGGAATTATATACAGTAAAAACTTGTAAAAGAATTATATAGAGTAAAAGTATGTAAAACAAATTATATACAGAAAAACAGATACAAGACTTTTGTTCAGTAAAACCGGGTAAAAGAATTTTATACAGTAGAAGAAGGTAAAGGGGACTTTTTTATACAGTAAAAGCAGGTAAAAAGAATTATGTACAGTAAAACTATCTAAAAAACATTATATACAGGAAAACTTGGGACAAGAATTATGTCCCGTAAAATCATGTAACAGTTTATACAGCAGGTAAAGGAATTATGTGCAGTAATACCAGGTAAAAGAATTATATACAAGAGTTATATACAGTAAAAGCAGGTAAAGGAATTATAAGATAAAGCTAATTCAAAACAGATATATCCATAGACAAAACCTTATTGCAAGTTTCAAGAGAAATGCATACACAAACAAAACATGGCTGACAAATATAAACAAAAGCTTACTATTATTTTCCATAAGAAATATGTAAGATAATGTCAATTCAAAGCATGGTTAGTGATTTATAAACATAGACTAATTGAAGTTTTGGTGAGAAATAACTGCAAAAGATTAATTAAATCCGAACTATGATTAGACAAATATGAACAAGAACTTTCTGAAGAAATACCTGCAGGAGAAAAAACGAATTTATAGCATTGTTAGAGCACCATAAACGAAAACTAGACAAAGCAAACTCATAGCATGGATAGAGAAATTTATAAAACAAACTGCAATTTTCATGATAAATACTTACACAACATTATGCAAATTCAAAGCATGGTTAGAGAAATAAGAACAAAAACTTACTCGAATTTTCATGAGAAATAAATTCATGACACAAAACAAATTCCAAACATGGCAAGACAAATACGGACTACAACTCAATCATTTTTTTTTTTTTTTTTTTTTTTCTTTTATTTTATTTTTTGTGAGACATACACACTCTAGACAACGCAATTCTAAAGCATGGCTAGAATGTAAAACAAAAACTAATTGCAATTTTGATGACAAATAAATACAAGAGATAAAGCAAATTCAAAGCATGCATTTACACATAAAAACATGAAACCTTCCTTGTCAAAATTCCTTCCTGGTCTAAGGAGTTGTGATAAGAATGGTTTCATCCTAACAAACAAAACCTGAATGATAAATTCAACCCACCTTTATCCTCAAGCTGTTGCTACATGCCATCCTCCATGTTGCCATCTGAGAAAAAAAAGCAGATAAACATTTCTGTTTGAATTCTGTTTTCATTGCATGTAGTGATGTTTCAGTAATTTATCAGCAATACCTCACTTGTGGCTTTCTTAGGTTTAACCAGTAGAAGGCTGGATCTTTGTAGTGCCTTGCAAAAGGCTACTCCCAGATGACCCGATATTCAAACAAGTGTCAACCTCAGGCTTTTACATTTATCTTTAAATCAACTATAGCAGACAAACCAGTGTTTAAACGGCCCTTACAGGAGTGCCTTCGAAAAAAAATGTTGAAACAGGAGAAAAAACATGATAATCTGCATTTATAGACCTGTCTCAAATTTTAATGTCTTGTAAAGAGGTAAACACCGAGTAAATATGGAATCCTCAATTTAAAAGGCTAGGCACACTCTTACGTTTTATCAAAATCTGCAGACGATAATTAAAATGTGACTCCAAATTTGATTTGATTTTCGAAGGGTAGGAAACATGTGGCAAAAGGAGAAAATGCTATCTGGTTATTAGCATTTTCTCCTTTTCCCACATGTTTTCTGCCCTTCCAAAATCAAATTTGAATTATCATTAACACACAGTTTTTGTTTAAAAAAAGGAGAATATTCGTTCATTACAGATCCTTGACTTTTCTTGACAAATGTTTCATAGTTATAATAAACGGCCTTATACCTATGAGCCATTCAGCCTTCAGTCCTCAATCCTTGGTCCTAGGTATTGAAATTTTAATAAGCTAGTCTATCGAAAAATGAATGTGTTCCATATTTTTCTGCTTTGTATTTCATCTTTCTGTTTACTCTGAAATTAGAAGAAAAAAATAGGGTAAGGAGCAAACCACATCTCCCTGTGGGTCAAATTTACCAGCAGCTGCTTACATCTACTTAATCAACACACATTATTAATTTCAATTAAATTACCATTTCCACATGCTGATATATTAAGCATACACTTCACACACCAGACAAGACTGTCCATTTAGCAGAGTGTGGCCGATCAGTGGAATGACTATTTCTGGGCATGTCAATGATCTTCAATCTGTTGAAGGAATAAGCAAGTTTATCGTCATTCTCGTGACATGGTGGGGTCACAAATTTCTTCAGACATTCCCTAACCTGACAATATTAAAAAAAAAAGATGTATGAGCAAGTTTTATGATAATGAGGCTGAGATTTTAAAAGGTCGATATGATGCAAACACACTCTGCAACATTGCTGCTTTTACCTACAAATTAGACCCGTGTAGCTCATTGGTTAGCGTATCTGACTCGTGACCTAGTGGTTGCCGGGTCGATAATCAGTTGAGGCAAACTGTCTTCCCAGCACTTTTTTCCCCTCTTAGTCGTGTGAAAAAGCAGTCAGTGACTTGGAGAGAAAGTTGTGTCAGTACTGGTGTGAGAAAGCCAGGAAACACATGCGTAAGTGCACTGACAGCCATGATATGACATTAGCTGTTAAACGGCGTTTAAACCCAATACGTACTAAACCTATTGAAACTTGGAAAGAAAGTTGTGTCACTACTGGTGTGAGAAAGCCAGGAAACACATGCTTAGGTGCAATAACAGCCATGATATGACATAAGCCGTTGAAACGGCGTTAAACGCCAATACATACAAAACCAGTTAAAACTTGGAAAGTAAGTTGTGTCAGTACTGATTTGAGAAATCCAAGAAACACATGCGTGGGTGCACTGGCCGCCATGATATGACATTAGCTGCTGAAACTGCATTTAACCCCAATACGTACAAAACCAGTTGAAACTTAGAAAGTTGTGTCAGTACTGGTTTGAGACATCCAAGAAACACATGCGTAGGTGCACTGACCGGGCCAATATGACATTAGCTTTTGAAACGGCGTTTCACCCACAATACGTACATAAACTTTGAAACTTGGAAAGAAAGTTGTGTCAGTACTGGTATGAGAAATCCAGGAACCACAAGCATAGGTGTACTGACCGCCATGATATGACATTAGCTGCTGAAACTGCATTTAACCCCAATACGTACAAAACCAGTTGAAACTTAGAAAGAAAGTTGTGTCAGTACTGGTTTGAGACATCCAAGAAACACATGCGTAGGTGCACTGACATTAGCTTTTGAAACGGCGTTTCACCCACAATACGTACATAAACTTTGAAACTTGGAAAGAAAGTTGTGTCAGTACTGGTATGAGAAATCCAGGAACCACATGCCTAGGTGCACTGACCGCCATGATATGACATTAGCTGTTGAAACAGCGTTTAACCCCAAAACATACAAAACCTCGTGAAACTTGGAAAGAAAACTGAGTCAGTACTGGTGTGAGAAATCCACGAAACACATGCGTAGGTGCACCGACCGCCATGATATGACATTAGCTTTTGAAACGGCGTTTAACCCAAATACGTACAAATCCTATTGAAACTTGGAAGGAAAACAGAGTCAGTACTGGTGCGAGAAATCAAAGAATCACATTCGTACGTGCACTGTCCGCCATGATATGACATTAGCTGGTAAAACGGCGTTTAACCCCAATACGTACAAGCTGTGTCAGTACTGGTGTGAAAAGTCCAGGAATCAGATGCTCATGTGCAATGACCGGCCCGATATGATATTAGCTGTTGAAACTGCGTTTCACCCCAATAAATACATAACCTTCTGAATCTTGGAAAGAAAGTTGTGTCAGTACTGGTATCAGAAATCCAGGAAACACATGCGTAGGTGCACTGACCGCCATGATATGACATTACCTGTTGAAACGGCGTTTAACCCCAAATACATACAACACCTATCGAAACTTTGGAAGAAATATGTGTCAGTACTGGTGTGAGAAATCCAGGAAACACGAGAGTAGGTGCACTTGCGACCCCGATATAACATTAGCTGTTGGAACTGCGTTTAACCCGAATACGTAAGAAATACTATTGGAAGTTTGAAAGAAAGTTGTGTGAGTACTGGTGTGAGAAATCCACGAAACACATGCGTAGGTGCACTGACCGCCATGATACGACATTAGCTGTTGAAACAACGTTTAGCCCCAATACGTACAAATCCTATTGAAACTTGGAAAGAAAACTGTCAGTACTGGTGTGAGAAATGCATGAAACACATGATCATGACATTATCTGTTAAAACGGTGACCGCCATGGTATGACATTATCTGTTAAAAGGGTGTTTAACCCAAATATGTATAAATCGTTTTGAAACTTGGGAAGAAAGTTGTGTCAGTACTGGTGTAAGAAATCCACGAAACACATGCGTAGGTGCACTGACCGCCCCGTTATCACATTAGCTGTTGGAACTGCATTTAACCCCGATATGTACATAAACTATTGAAACTTGGAAAGAAAGTTGTATCAGTACTGGTGTGAGAAATCCACGAAACACATGCGTAGGTGCACTGACCGCCATGACATGACATTACCTGTTGAAACGGCGTTCAACCCCTATTGAAACTTGCGAAGAAAGTTGTATCAGTACTGGTGTGAGAAAGCCAGGGAACACATGCGTAGGTGACCGCCATGATATGACATTAGCTGATGAAACGGCATTTAACCCCAAATACAAATAAAACCTACAAATAATTTGCATAATGCCCTATATCTTTCTCTATATACCTGAACATATCGGGAATATTATTGCTGATCTATTACTAGGCTACATTTTTGTTGACAGCACTGCACATAAAAATGTCTGCAGAAAAACATGAAAAAAGCTACAAGAAACAAAACATGTTTGGATAAACAAATACAAACACAATCAAGAAGATTGTTAATACAGACAAAGCAATCTGTTGAAGGAATAAGCAAGTTTATCGTCATTCTCATGACATGGTGGGGTCACAAATTTCTTCAGACATTCCCTAACCTGACAATATTAAAAAAAAAAAAATTTGAGCAAGTTTTATGATAATGAGGCTGAGATTTTAAAAGGTCGATATGATGCAAACACACTCTGCAACATTGCTGCTTTTACCTACAAATTAGACCCGTGTAGCTTATTGGTTAGCGTATCTGACTCGTGACCTAGCAGTTGCTGGGTCGATAATCAGTCGAGGCAAACTGTCTTCCCAGCACTTTTTTCCCCTCTTAGTCGTGTGAAAAAGCAGTCAGTGACTTGGAAAGAAAGTTGTGTCAGTACTGGTGTGAGAAAGCCAGGAAACACATGCGTAGGTGCACTGACAGCCATGATATGACATAAGCCGTTGAAACGACGTTAAACGCCAATACATACAAAACCTGTTGAAACTTAGAAAGAAAGTTGTGTCAGTACTGATTTGAGAAATCCAAGAACCGCATGTGTAAGTGCACTGACCGCCATGATATGACATAAGCTGTTGAAACGGCGTTTAACCCTAATACGTATAAGTCCTACTGAAAGTTAAAAAGAAAGCTGTGTCAGTACTGGTTTGAGACATCCAGGAAACACGTAGGTGCACTGACCGGGCCTATATGACATTAGCTTTTGAAACGGCGTTTCACCCCCAATACATACATAAACTTTGAAACTTGGAAAGAAAGTTGTGTCAGTACTGGTATCAGAAATCCAGGAACCACAAGCGTAGGTGCACTGACCGCCATGATATGACATTTACTGTTGAAACAGCGTTTAACCCAAAAACATACAAAACCTATTGAAACTTTGAAAGAAATTTGTGTTAGTACTGGTGTGAGAAATCCAGGACTGGCATGCAAAGGTCTACCGACCACCCCAGTATGACATTAGCTGTTGAAACTGCGTTTAACTCCAGTACGAACAAAACCTATTGAAACTTGGAAAGAAAGTTGTATCAGTGCTGGTGTGAGAAATCCAGGAAACACATGCGTAGGTGCACTGACCGCCATGATATGACATTAGCTGTTGAAACAGCGTTTAACCCCAAAACATAGAAAACCTTTTGAAACTTGGAAAGAAAACTGAGTAGGTACTGGTGTGAGAAATCCACGAAACACATGCGTAGGTGCACCGACCGCCATGATATGACATTAGCTTTTGAAACGGCGTTTAACCCCAATATGTACAAATCCTATTGAAACTTAGAAAGGAAACAGAGTCAGTACTGGTGCGAGAAATCAAAGAATCACATGCGTACGTGCGCTGTCCGCAATGATATGACATTAGCTGGTAAAACGGCGTTTAACCCCAATACGTACAAGCTGTGTCAGTACTGGTGAGAAAAGTCCAGGAATCAGATGCTTATGTGCAATGACCAGCCCGATATGATATTAATGTTGAAACTGCGTTTCACCCCAACAAGTACATAACCTTCTGAATCTTGGAAAGAAAGTTGTGTCAGTACTGGTATCAGAAATCCAGGAAACACATGCGTAGGTGCACTGACCGCCATGATATGACATTACCTGTTGAAACATTAGCTGATGAAACGGCATTTAACCCCAAATACAAATAAAACCTACAAATAATTTGCATAATGCCCTATATCTTTCTCTATATACCTGAACATATCGGGAATATTATTGCTGATCTATTACTAGGCTACATTTGTGTAGACAGCACTGCACATAAAAATGTCAGCAGAAAAACATGAAAAAAGCTACAAGAAACAAAACATGTTTGGATAAACAAATACAAACACAATCAAGAAGATTGTTATTACAGACAAAGCATGGTTAGACAGGTATATACAAGAACTTACTCAAATGTTCAAGACAAGTACATAAATGACATACAGCAATTGTAAAACATAAGAAAACTATGACAAGGAAAACTAACTGTAGTTTTTACGAGAAATACCTACGAGAAATAAAAGCAAATTCAAACCAGCGTTAGACAAATATAAACAAAAACTTATCGGTAATGAAATTTTCAAGAGAAATACATGTACAAGATATAGCCATTTCAATGCATGGTTGAAGAGACATGAACATAAACCTAATGAATCTGGATTAGAAAAAGGGGAAAAAGCTAATAAAATGCATGGTCAGACAAATGAAAGCAAAATCTAATTATAATATGGATGGGAAACACACACATGAGATGAAGCAAATTCAAAGTATGGTTATTGAAAATTCTAAAGTATGGTTAGTGAAACTTAATAAAGTTTTGAAACGAAATTACCCAAGACCATAACCATATTCAAAGCATGGTTAGAGAAATATAGACAAAAACTCTGATTTTTTTTTTTTTCATGAGAAATACATACACGAGACAAAACAAAACCAAAGCATCGTTAGACAAATAGATTTAAAAGAAAATTACTTAAATTTTCATCAGAAATATTTACCCGCGTCAAGGCAAATTCAATGCATGGTTAGAGAAAAATATGCACAAGTTTACTGAAATTTTCATTAGAAATACATTCACGAGATAAAGTAAATTCAAATCATGGTTAGTGACTTATAAACAGAAACTTACTACAATATAATTATACACTACAATATATTGATGAGAAATACATACAAACATACATCAAAGCAAATTCAAGATATGGTTAGAAAGACAATAACAAAATATATACTGAAACTTTGATGAGAAAATAAACATAATATAAAGCAAATTCACAGGATGGTTACATGAATATCAACTAACGATAATATGGATGAGAAATAAAAACTCCACATAAAGCAAACTCGAAACACACTAAAGAAATACCTGTAAGGACAAAACTTTGCTTAACTGTCGATTAGAAATACATATGTACAGTCAAATCATATAAAAGTTTATACATTTAAAGCAGGTAAAGGAATTATGTGCAGCAATACCAGGTAAAAAAATTATATACAAATGAGTTATATACAGTAAAAGCAGATAAAGGATATACAGTAAAAACTTGTAAAAGAATTACGTACAGTAAAAGTATGTAAAGCAAATTATATACAGAAAAACAGATACAGGAATTTCGTTCAGTAAAACCGGGTAAAAGAATTCTATACAGTAGAAAAAGGTAAAAGGGACTTTTTTATGCAGTAAAAGCAGGTAAAAAGAATTATACACAGTAAAACTATGTAAAAATAACTCTATACAGTAAAACAATATAATTATGTACAGTAAAACTATCTAAAAGGCATTATATAGGTAAAAGATTTATTTATATACAAAAGAATTATGTACAGTAAAAGCAGGAAAATAATTATATACAGTAAAAAGCATGTAAAAGAATTATTTACAGTAAAACCAGATAAAAAAAACTATAGACATTAAACCAGGTAAAAGAATAACATACAGTAAAAAACATGTAAAAGAATTATATATAGTAAAAGCATGTTAAAAAAAATTATGTACAGTAAAACTAACTAAAAAGCATTATATACAGGAAAACTAGGGACAAGAATTATGTACAGTAAAATCATGTAAAAGTTTATACAGTTAAAGCAGGTAAAGGAATTATGTGCAGTAATACCAGGTAAAAGAATTATATACAAGAATTATATACAGTAAAAGCAGGTAAAGGAATTATATACAGTAAAATCTTGTAAAAGAATTATATACAGTAAAAGTATGTAAAACAAATTATATACAGAAAAACAGATACAAGAATTTTGTTCAGTAAAACCGGGTAAAATAATTATATACAGTAGAAGTTAAAAGGGACTTTTTATACAGTAAAAGCAGGTAAAAAGAATTATACACAGTAAAACTATGTAAAAGAACTATATACAGTAAAAGAATATAATTATGTACAGTAAAACTATCTAAAAAGCATTATATAGGTAAAAGACTTATTTATATACCAAAGAATTATGTACAGTAAAAGTAGGTAAAATAATTATATACAGTAAAAAGCATGTAAAAGAATTATTTACAGTAAAACCATATAAAAAATACTATAGACATTAAACCAAGTAAAAGAATTACATACAGTAAAAACCATGTAAAAGAATTATATACAGTAAGAGCACGTAAAAAATTATGTACAGTAAAACTATCTGAAAAGCATTATATACAGGAAAACTAGGGACATCAATTATGTACAGTAAAATCATGTAAAAGTTTATACAGTTAAAGCAGGTAAAGGAATTATGTGCAGCAATACCAGGTAAAAGAATTATATACAAAAGTGTTATTTACAGTAAAAGCAGGTAAAGGAATTATATACAGTAAAATCTTGTAAAAGAATTATATACAGTAAAAGTATGTAAATCAAATTATATACAGAAAAACAGATACAAGAATTTTGTTCAGTAAAACCGGGTAAAAGAATTATATACAGTAGAAGAAGGTAAAAGGGACTTTTTTATACATTAAAAGCAGGTAAAAAGAATTATACACAGTAAAACTATGTAAAAGAACTATATACAGTAAATGAATATAATTATGTACAGTAAAACTATCTAAAAAGCATTATATAGGTAAAAGATTTATTTATATATAAAAGAATTATGTACAGTAAAAGCAGGTAAAATAATTATATACAGTAAAAAGCATGTAAAAGAATTATTTACAGTAAAACCAGATAAAAAAAACTATAGACATTAAACCAGGTAAAAGAATTACATACAGTAAAAAACATGTAAAAGAATTATATACAGTAAAAGCATGTAAAAAAATTATGTACACTAAAACTATCTAAAAAGCATTATATACAGGAAAACTAGGGACAAGAATTATGTACAGTAAAATCATGTAAAAGTTTATACAGTTAAAGCAGGTAAAGGAATTATGTGCAGTAATACCAGGTAAAAGAATTATATATACGAGTTATATACAGTAAAAGCACGTAAAGGAATTATATACAGTAAAAACTTGTAAAAGAATAATATAGAGTAAAAGTATGTAAAACAAATTATATACAGAAAAACAGATACAAGACTTTTGTTCAGTAAAACCGGGTAAAAGAATTTTATACAGTAGAAGAAGGTAAAGGGGACTTTTTTATACAGTAAAAGCAGGTAAAAAGAATTATGTACAGTAAAACTATCTAAAAAACATTATATACAGGAAAACTTGGGACAAGAATTATGTCCCGTAAAATCATGTAACAGTTTATACAGCAGGGTAAAGGAATTATGTGCAGTAATACCAGGTAAAAGAATTATATACAAGAGTTATATACAGTAAAAGCAGGTAAAGGAATTATAAGATAAAGCTAATTCAAAACAGATATATCCATAGACAAAACCTTATTGCAAGTTTCAAGAGAAATGCATACACAAACAAAACATGGCTGACAAATATAAACAAAAGCTTACTATTATTTTCCATAAGAAATATGTAAGATAATGTCAATTCAAAGCATGGTTAGTGATTTATAAACATAGACTAATTGAAGTTTTGGTGAGAAATAACTGCAAAAGATTAATTAAATCCGAACTATGATTAGACAAATATGAACAAGAACTTTCTGAAGAAATACCTGCAGGAGAAAAAACGAATTTATAGCATTGTTAGAGCACCATAAACGAAAACTAGACAAAGCAAACTCATAGCATGGATAGAGAAATTTATAAAACAAACTGCAATTTTCATGATAAATACTTACACAACATTATGCAAATTCAAAGCATGGTTAGAGAAATAAGAACAAAAACTTACTCGAATTTTCATGAGAAATAAATTCATGACACAAAACAAATTCCAAACATGGCAAGACAAATACGGACTACAACTCAATCATTTTTTTTTTTTTTTTTCTTTTATTTTATTTTTTGTGAGACATACACACTCTAGACAACGCAATTCTAAAGCATGGCTAGAATGTAAAACAAAAACTAATTGCAATTTTGATGACAAATAAATACAAGAGATAAAGCAAATTCAAAGCATGCATTTACACATAAAAACATGAAACCTTCCTTGTCAAAATTCCTTCCTGGTCTAAGGAGTTGTGATAAGAATGGTTTCATCCTAACAAACAAAACCTGAATGATAAATTCAACCCACCTTTATCCTCAAGCTGTTGCTACATGCCATCCTCCATGTTGCCATCTGAGAAAAAAAAGCAGATAAACATTTCTGTTTGAATTCTGTTTTCATTGCATGTAGTGATGTTTCAGTAATTTATCAGCAATACCTCACTTGTGGCTTTCTTAGGTTTAACCAGTAGAAGGCTGGATCTTTGTAGTGCCTTGCAAAAGGCTACTCCCAGGTGACCCGATATTCAAACAAGTGTCAACCTCAGGCTTTTACATTTATCTTTAAATCAACTATAGCAGACAAACCAGTGTTTAAACGGCCCTTACAGGAGTGCCTTCGAAAAAAAATGTTGAAACAGGAGAAAAAACATGATAATCTGCATTTATAGACCTGTCTCAAATTTTAATGTCTTGTAAAGAGGTAAACACTGAGTAAATATGGAATCCTCAATTTAAAAGGCTAGGCACACTCTTACGTTTTATCAAAATCTGCAGACGATAATTAAAATGTGACTCCAAATTTGATTTGATTTTCGAAGGGTAGGAAACATGTGGCAAAAGGAGAAAATGCTATCTGGTTATTAGCATTTTCTCCTTTTCCCACATGTTTTCTGCCCTTCCAAAATCAAATTTGAATTATCATTAACATACAGTTTTTGTTTAAAAAAAGGAGAATATTCGTTCATTACAGATCCTTGACTTTTCTTGACAAATGTTTCATAGTTATAATAAACGGCCTTATACCTATGAGCCATTCAGCCTTCAGTCCTCAATCCTTGGTCCTAGGTATCGAAATTTTAATAAGCTAGTCTATCGAAAAATGAATGTGTTCCATATTTTTCTGCTTTGTATTTCATCTTTCTGTTTACTCTGAAATTAGAAGAAAAAAATAGGGTAAGGAGCAAACCACATCTCCCTGTGGGTCAAATTTACCAGCGGCTGCTTACATCTACTTAATCAACACACATTATTAATTACAATTAAATTACCATTTCCACATGCTGATATATTAAGTATACACTTCACACACCAGACAAGACTGTCCATTTAGCAGAGTGTGGCCGATCAGTGGAATGACTATTTCTGGGCATGTCAATGATCTTCAATCTGTTGAAGGAATAAGCAAGTTTATCGTCATTCTCATGACATGGTGGGGTCACAAATTTCTTCAGACATTCCCTAACCTGACAATCTTAAAAAAAAAGATGTATGAGCAAGTTTTATGATAATGAGGCTGAGATTTTAAAAGGTCGATATGATGCAAACACACTCTGCAACATTGCTGCTTTTACCTACAAATTAGACCCGTGTAGCTCATTGGTTAGCGTATCTGACTCGTGACCTAGTGGTTGCCGGGTCGATAATCAGTTGAGGCAAACTGTCTTCCCAGCACTTTTTTCCCCTCTTAGTCGTGTGAAAAAGCAGTCAGTGACTTGGAGAGAAAGTTGTGTCAGTACTGGTGTGAGAAAGCCAGGAAACACATGCGTAAGTGCACTGACAGCCATGATATGACATTAGCTGTTAAACGGCGTTTAAACCCAATACGTACTAAACCTATTGAAACTTGGAAAGAAAGTTGTGTCACTACTGGTGTGAGAAAGCCAGGAAACACATGCTTAGGTGCAATAACAGCCATGATATGACATAAGCCGTTGAAACGGCGTTAAACGCCAATACATACAAAACCAGTTAAAACTTGGAAAGTAAGTTGTGTCAGTACTGATTTGAGAAATCCAAGAAACACATGCGTGGGTGCACTGGCCGCCATGATATGACATTAGCTGCTGAAACTGCATTTAACCCCAATACGTACAAAACCAGTTGAAACTTAGAAAGAAAGTTGTGTCAGTACTGGTTTGAGACATCCAAGAAACACATGCGTAGGTGCACTGACCGGGCCAATATGACATTAGCTTTTGAAACGGCGTTTCACCCACAATACGTACATAAACTTTGAAACTTGGAAAGAAAGTTGTGTCAGTACTGGTATGAGAAATCCAGGAATCACAAGCATAGGTGTACTGACCGCCATGATATGACATTAGCTGCTGAAACTGCATTTAACCCCAATACGTACAAAACCAGTTGAAACTTAGAAAGAAAGTTGTGTCAGTACTGGTTTGAGACATCCAAGAAACACATGCGTAGGTGCACTGACATTAGCTTTTGAAACGGCGTTTCACCCACAATATGTACATAAACTTTGAAACTTGGAAAGAAAGTTGTGTCAGTACTGGTATGAGAAATCCAGGAACCACATGCCTAGGTGCACTGACCGCCATGATATGACATTAGCTGTTGAAACAGCGTTTAACCCATAAACATACAAAACCTCGTGAAACTTGGAAAGAAAACTGAGTCAGTACTGGTGTGAGAAATCCACGAAACACATGCGTAGGTGCACCGACCGCCATGATATGACATTAGCTTTTGAAACGGCGTTTAACCCAAATACGTACAAATCCTATTGAAACTTGGAAGGAAAACAGAGTCAGTACTGGTGCGAGAAATCAAAGAATCACATTCGTACGTGCACTGTCCGCCATGATATGACATTAGCTGGTAAAACGGCGTTTAACCCCAATACGTACAAGCTGTGTCAGTACTGGTGTGAAAAGTCCAGGAATCAGATGCTCATGTGCAATGACCGGCCCGATATGATATTAGCTGTTGAAACTGCGTTTCACCCCAATAAATACATAACCTTCTGAATCTTGGAAAGAAAGTTGTGTCAGTACTGGTATCAGAAATCCAGGAAACACATGCGTAGGTGCACTGACCGCCATGATATGACATTACCTGTTGAAACGGCGTTTAACCCCAAATACATACAACACCTATCGAAACTTTGGAAGAAATATGTGTCAGTACTGGTGTGAGAAATCCAGGAAACACGAGAGTAGGTGCACTTGCGACCCCGATATAACATTAGCTGTTGGAACTGCGTTTAACCCGAATACGTAAGAAATACTATTGGAAGTTTGAAAGAAAGTTGTGTGAGTACTGGTGTGAGAAATCCACGAAACACATGCGTAGGTGCACTGACCGCCATGATACGACATTAGCTGTTGAAACAACGTTTAGCCCCAATACGTACAAATCCTATTGAAACTTGGAAAGAAAACTGTCAGTACTGGTGTGAGAAATGCATGAAACACATGATCATGACATTATCTGTTAAAACGGTGACCGCCATGGTATGACATTATCTGTTAAAAGGGTGTTTAACCCAAATATGTATAAATCGTTTTGAAACTTGGGAAGAAAGTTGTGTCAGTACTGGTGTAAGAAATCCACGAAACACATGCGTAGGTGCACTGACCGCCCCGTTATCACATTAGCTGTTGGAACTGCATTTAACCCCGATATGTACATAAACTATTGAAACTTGGAAAGAAAGTTGTATCAGTACTGGTGTGAGAAATCCACGAAACACATGCGTAGGTGCACTGACCGCCATGACATGACATTACCTGTTGAAACGGCGTTCAACCCCTATTGAAACTTGCGAAGAAAGTTGTATCAGTACTGGTGTGAGAAAGCCAGGGAACACATGCGTAGGTGACCGCCATGATATGACATTAGCTGATGAAACGGCATTTAACCCCAAATACAAATAAAACCTACAAATAATTTGCATAATGCCCTATATCTTTCTCTATATACCTGAACATATCGGGAATATTATTGCTGATCTATTACTAGGCTACATTTGTGTAGACAGCACTGCACATAAAAATGTCTGCAGAAAAACATGAAAAAAGCTACAAGAAACAAAACATGTTTGGATAAACAAATACAAACACAATCAAGAAGATTGTTAATACAGACAAAGCATGGTTAAACAGGTATATACAAGAACTTACTCAAATGTTCAAGACAAGTACATAAATGACATACAGCAATTGTAAAACATAAGAAAACTATGACAAGAAAAACTAACTGTACTTTTTACGAGAAATACCTACGAGAAATAAAAACAAATTCAAACCAGGGTTAAACAAATATAAACAAAAACTTATCGGTAATGAAATTTTCAAGAAAAATACAGACACAAGATATAGCCATTTCAATGCATGGTTGAAGAGACATGAACATAAACCTAATAAATCTGGATTAGAAAAAGGGGAAAAAGCTAATAAAATGCATGGTCAGACAAATGAAAGCAAAATCTAATTATAATATGGATGGGAAACACACACTAGGATAAAACAAATTCAAAGTATGGTTATTGAAACCACTAAAGTATGGTTCGTGAAACTTACTAAAGTTTTGAAACGAAATTACCCAAGACCAAAACCATATTCAAAGCATGGTTAGAGAAATATAGACAAAAACTCTGATTTTTTTTCATGAGAAATACACACATGAGACAAAACAAAACCAAAGCATCGTTAGACAAATAGATTTAAATGAAAATTACATAAATTTTCACCACAAATATTTACCCGCGTCAAGGCAATTTCAATGTATGGTTAGAAAAAAATTTGCGCAAGTTTACTGAAATTTTCATTAGAAATACATTCACGAGATAAAGTAAATTCAAATCATGGTTAGTGACTTATAAACAGAATCTAACTACAATATAATTATACACTACAATATATTCATGAGAAATACACACATACATACATACATCAAAGCAAATTCAAGATATGGTTAGAAAGACAATAACAAAATACAAACTGAAACTTTGATGAGAAAATAAACATTACATAAAGCAAATTCACAGGATGGTTACATGAATATAAACAAAAACTAACGATTATATGGATGAGAAATAAAATCTCCACATAAAGCAAACTCGAACCAAAAACTTTTATTTTATTTTTTGTGAGACATACACACTCTAGACAACGCAATTCTAAAGCATGGCTAGAATGTAAAACAAAAACAAATTGCAATTTCGATGACAAATAAATACAAGCGATAAAGCAAATTCAAAGCATGCATTTACACATAAAAACATGAAACCTTCCTTGTCAAAATTCCTTCCTGGTCTAAGGAGTTGTGATAAGAATGGTTTCATCCTAACAAACAAAACCTGAATGATAAATTCAACCCACCTTTATCCTCAAGCTGTTGCTACATGCCATCCTCCATGTTGCCATCTGAGAAATAAAAGCAGATAAACATTTCTGTTTGAATTCTGTTTTCATTGCATGTAATGATGTTCCAGTCATTTATCAACAATACCTCACTTGTGGCTTTCTTAGGTTTAACCAGTAGAAGGCTGGATCTTTGTAGTGCCCTGCACAAGGCTACTCCCAGGTGACCCGATATTCAAACAAGTGTCAACCTCAGGCTTTTACATTTATCTTTAAATCAACTGTAGCAGACAAACCAGTGTTTAAACGATCCTTACAGGAGTGCCTTCGAAAAAAGATGTTGAAACAGGAGAAAAAACATGATAATCTGCATTTATAGACATGTCTCAAATTTTGATGTCTTGTAAAGAGGTAAACACCGAGTAAATATGAAATCCTCAATTTAAAAGGCTAGGCACACTCTTACGTTTTATCAAAATTTGCAGACGAAAATTAAAACGTGACTCCAAATTTGATTTGATTTTCGAAGGGTAGGAAACATGTGGCAAAAGGAGAAAATGCTGTCAGCTGGTTATCAGCATTTTCTCCTTTTCCCCCATGTTTTCTGCCCTTCCAAAATCAAATTTTAATTATCATTAACACACAGTTTTTGTTTTAAAAAAGGAGAATATTCGTTCATTACAGATCCTTGACTTTTCTTGACAAATGTTTCATAGTTATAATAAACGGCCTTATACCTATGAGCCATTCAGCCTTCAGTCCTTAATCCTTGGTCCTAGGTATTGAAATTTTAACAAGCTAGTCTATCGAAAGATGAACGTGTTGCATATTTTTCTGCTTTGTATTTCATCTTTCTGTTTGCTCTGAAATTAGAAGAAAAAAATAGGGTAAGGAGCAAACCACATCTCCCTGTGGGTCAAATTTACCAGCAGCTGCTTACATCTACTTAATCAACACACATTATTAATTTCAATTAAATTACCATTTCCACATGCCGTTATATTAAGTATACACCTCACACACCAGACAAGACTGTCCATTTAGCAGTGTGTGGCCGATCAGTGGAATGACTATTTCTGGGCATGTCAATGATCTTCAGTCTGTTGAAGGAATAGGCAAGTTTATCGTCATTCTTATGGCATGGTGGGGTCACAAATTTCTTCAGACATTCCCTAACCTGACAATCTTAAAAAAAAAAAGATGTATGTGCAAGTTTTATGATAATGAGGCTGAGATTTTAAAAGGTCGATAAGATGCAAACACACTCTGCAACATTGCTGCTTTTACCTACAAATTAGACCCGTGTAGCTCATTGGTTAGCGTATCTGACTCGTGACCTAGCAGTTGCCGGGTCGATAATCAGTCGAGGCAAACTGTCTTCCCAGCACTTTTTTCCCCTCTTAGTCGTGTGAAAAAGCAGTCAGTGACTTGGAAAGAAAGTTGTGTCAGTACTGGTGTGAGAAAGCCAGGAAACACATGCGTAGGTGCACTGACAGCCATGATATGACATAAGCCGTTGAAACGACGTTAAACGCCAATACATACAAAACCTGTTGAAACTTAGAAAGAAAGTTGTGTCAGTACTGATTTGAGAAATCCAAGAACCGCATGTGTAAGTGCACTGACCGCCATGATATGACATAAGCTGTTGAAACGGCGTTTAACCCTAATACGTATAAATCCTACTGAAAGTTAAAAAGAAAGCTGTGTCAGTACTGGTTTGAGACATCCAGGAAACACGTAGGTGCACTGACCGGGCCTATATGACATTAGCTTTTGAAACGGCGTTTCACCCCCAATACATACATAAACTTTGAAACTTGGAAAGAAAGTTGTGTCAGTACTGGTATGAGAAATCCAGGAACCACAAGCGTAGGTGCACTGACCGCCATGATATGACATTTACTGTTGAAACAGCGTTTAACCCAAAAACATACAAAACCTATTGAAACTTTGAAAGAAATTTGTGTTAGTACTGGTGTGAGAAATCCAGGATTGGCATGCAAAGGTCTACCGACCACCCCAATATGACATTAGCTGTTGAAACTGCGTTTAACTCCAGTACGAACAAAACCTATTGAAACTTGGAAAGAAAGTTGTATCAGTGCTGGTGTGAGAAATCCAGGAAACACATGCGTAGGTGCACTGACCGCCATGATATGACATTAGCTGTTGAAACAGCGTTTAACCCCAAAACATAGAAAACCTTTTGAAACTTGGAAAGAAAACTGAGTAGGTACTGGTGTGAGAAATCCACGAAACACATGCGTAGGTGCACCGACCGCCATGATATGACATTAGCTTTTGAAACGGCGTTTAACCCCAATACGTACAAATCCTATTGAAACTTAGAAAGGAAACAGAGTCAGTACTGGTGCGAGAAATCAAAGAATCACATGCGTACGTGCGCTGTCCGCAATGATATGACATTAGCTGGTAAAACGGCGTTTAACCCCAATACGTACAAGCTGTGTCAGTACTGGTGTGAAAAGTCCAGGAATCAGATGCTTATGTGCAATGACCAGCCCGATATGATATTAATGTTGAAACTGCGTTTCACCCCAACAAGTACATAACCTTCTGAATCTTGGAAAGAAAGTTGTGTCAGTACTGGTATCAGAAATCCAGGAAACACATGCGTAGGTGCACTGACCGCCATGATATGACATTACCTGTTGAAACATTAGCTGATGAAACGGCATTTAACCCCAAATACAAATAAAACCTACAAATAATTTGCATAATGCCCTATATCTTTCTCTATATACCTGAACATATCGGGAATATTATTGCTGATCTATTACTAGGCTACATTTGTGTAGACAGCACTGCACATAAAAATGTCAGCAGAAAAACATGAAAAAAGCTACAAGAAACAAAACATGTTTGGATAAACAAATACAAACACAATCAAGAAGATTGTTAATACAGACAAAGCATGGTTAGACAGGTATATACAAGAACTTACTCAAACGTTCAAGACAAGTACATAAATGACATACAGCAATTGTAAAACATAAGAAAACTATGACAAGAAAAACTAACTGTACTTTTTACGAGAAATACCTACGAGAAATAAAAGCAAATTCAAACCAGCGTTAGACAAATATAAACAAAAACTTATCGGTAATGAAATTTTCAAGAGAAATACATGTACAAGATATAGCCATTTCAATGCATGGTTGAAGAGACATGAACATAAACCTAATGAATCTGGATTAGAAAAAGGGGAAAAAGCTAATAAAATGCATGGTCAGACAAATGAAAGCAAAATCTAATTATAATATGGATGGAAAACACACACATGAGATGAAGCAAATTCAAAGTATGGTTATTGAAAATTCTAAAGTATGGTTAGTGAAACTTAATAAAGTTTTGAAACGAAATTACCCAAGACCATAACCATATTCAAAGCATGGTTAGAGAAATATAGACAAAAACTCTGTTTTTTTTTTTCATGAGAAATACATACATGAGACAAAACAAAACCAAAGCATCGTTAGACAAATAGATTTAAAAGAAAATTACTTAAATTTTCATCAGAAATATTTACCCGCGTCAAGGCAAATTCAATGCATGGTTAGAGAAAAATATGCACAAGTTTACTGAATTTTTCATTAGAAATACATTCACCAGATAAAGTAAATTCAAATCATGGTTAGTGACTTATAAACAGAAACTTATTACAATATAATTATACACTACAATATAATCATGAGAAATACATACAAACATACATCAAAGCAAATTCAAGATATGGTTAGAAAGACAATAACAAAATATATACTGAAACTTTGATGAGAAAATAAACATAATATAAAGCAAATTCACAGGATGGTTACATGAATATCAACTAACGATAATATGGATGAGAAATAAAAACTCCACATAAAGCAAACTCGAAACACACTAAAGAAATACCTGTAAGGACAAAACTTTGCTTAACTGTCGATTAGAAATACATATGTACAGTCAAATCATATAAAAGTTTATACATTTAAAGCAGGTAAAGGAATTATGTGCAGCAATACCAGGTAAAAAAATTATATACAAATGAGTTATATACAGTAAAAGCAGATAAAGGATATACAGTAAAAACTTGTAAAAGAATTACGTACAGTAAAAGTATGTAAAGCAAATTATATACAGAAAAACAGATACAGGAATTTCGTTCAGTAAAACCGGGTAAAAGAATTCTATACAGTAGAAAAAGGTAAAAGGGACTTTTTTATGCAGTAAAAGCAGGTAAAAAGAATTATACACAGTAAAACTATGTAAAAATAACTCTATACAGTAAAACAATATAATTATGTACAGTAAAACTATCTAAAAGGCATTATATAGGTAAAAGATTTATTTATATACAAAAGAATTATGTACAGTAAAAGCAGGAAAATAATTATATACAGTAAAAAGCATGTAAAAGAATTATTTACAGTAAAACCAGATGAAAAAAAACTATAGACATTAAACCAGGTAAAAGAATAACATACAGTAAAAAACATGTAAAAGAATTATATATAGTAAAAGCATGTTAAAAAAAATTATGTACAGTAAAACTATTTAAAAAGCATTATATACAGGAAAACTAGGGACAAGAATTATGTACAGTAAAATCATGTAAAAGTTTATACAGTTAAAGCAGGTAAAGGAATTATGTGCAGTAATACCAGGTAAAAGAATTATATACAAGAATTATATACAGTAAAAGCAGGTAAAGGAATTATATACAGTAAAAACTTGTAAAAGAATTATATACAGTAAAAGTATGTAAAACAAATTATATACAGAAAAACAGATACAAGAATTTTGTTCAGTAAAACCGGGTAAAAAAATTATATACAGTAGAAGTTAAAAGGGACTTTTTATACAGTAAAAGCAGGTAAAAAGAATTATACACAGTAAAACTATGTAAAAGAACTATATACAGTAAAAGAATATAATTATGTACAGTAAAACTATCTAAAAAGCATTATATAGGTAAAAGACTTATTTATATACCAAAGAATTATGTACAGTAAAAGTAGGTAAAATAATTATATACAGTAAAAAGCATGTAAAAGAATTATTTACAGTAAAACCATATAAAAAATACTATAGACATTAAACCAAGTAAAAGAATTACATACAGTAAAAACCATGTAAAAGAATTATATACAGTAAGAGCACGTAAAAAATTATGTACAGTAAAACTATCTGAAAAGCATTATATACAGGAAAACTAGGGACATGAATTATGTACAGTAAAATCATGTAAAAGTTTATACAGTTAAAGCAGGTAAAGGAATTATGTGCAGCAATACCAGGTAAAAGAATTATATACAAAAGTGTTATTTACAGTAAAAGCAGGTAAAGGAATTATATACAGTAAAATCTTGTAAAAGAATTATATACAGTAAAAGTATGTAAATCAAATTATATACAGAAAAACAGATACAAGAATTTCGTCAGTAAAACCGGGTAAAAGAATTATATACAGTAGAAGAAGGTAAAAGGGACTTTTTTATACAGTAAAAGCAGGTAAAAATAATTATACACAGTAAAACTATGTAAAAGAACTATATACAGTAAAAGAATATAATTATGTACAGTAAAACTATCTAAAAAGCATTATATAGGTAAAAGATTTATTTACATATAAAAGAATTATGTACAGTAAAAGCAGGTAAAATTATTATATACAGTAAAAAGCATGTAAAAGAATTATTTACAGTAAAACCATATCAAAAAGAACTATAGACATTAAACCAGGTAAAAGAATTACATACAGTAAAAAAATGTAAAAGAATTATATACAGTAAAAGCATGTAAAAAAATTAGGTACACTAAAACTATCTAAAAAGCATTATATACAGGAAAACTAGGGACAAGACTTATGTACAGTAAAATCATGTAACGGTTTATACAGTTAAAGCAGGTAAAGGAATTATGTGCAGTAATACCAGGTAAAAGAATTATATACAGTAAAAGCATGTAAAAAAATTATGTACACTAAAACTATCTAAAAAGCATTATATACAGGAAAATTAGGGACGAGGATTATGTACAGTAAAATCATGTAAAAGTTTATACAGTTAAAGCAGGTAAAGGAATTATGTGCAGTAATACCAGGTAAAAGAATTATATACAAAAGAGTTATATACAGTAAAAGCAGGTAAAGGAATTATATACAGTAAAAGCTTGTAAAAGAATTATATACAGTAAAAGTATGTAAAACAAATTATATACATAAAAAACAGGTAGAAGAATTTCGTTTAGTTAAACCGGGTCAAAGTAGAAGAAGGTAAAAGGGACTTTTTTATACAGTAGAAGCTGGTAAAAAGAATTATACAAAGTAAAACTATGTAAAAGAACCATATACAGCAAAAGAATGTAAAAAAATTATGTACAGTAAAACTATCTAAAAAGCATTATATACAGGAAAACTAGGGACAAGAATTATGTACAGTAAAATCATGTAAAAGTTTATACAGTTAAAGCAGGTAAAGGAATTATGTGCAGTAATACCAGGTAAAAGAATTATATACAAGAGGTATATACAGTAAAAGCAGGTAAAGGAATTATATACAGTAAAAGCTTGTAAAAGAATTATGTACAGTAAAATTATGTAAAACAAATTATATACAGAAAAACAGATACAAGGATTTTGTTCAGTAAAACCGGGTAAAAGAATTATATACAGTAGAAGAAGGTAAAAGGGACTTTTTTATACATTAAAAGCAGGTAAAAAGAATTATACACAGTAAGACTATGTAAAAGCACTATATACAGTAAAAGAATATAATTATGTACAGTAAAACTATCTAAAAAGCATTATAAAGGTAAAAGATATATTTATATACCAAAGATTTATGTACATTAAAAGCAGGTAAAATAATTATATACAGTAAAAAGCATGTAAAACAGTTATTTACAGTAAAACCGGGTAGAAAAAACTATAGACATTCAATCAGGTAAAAGAATTACATACAGTAAAAAAAATGTAAAAGAATTCTAAACAGTAAAAGCCTGTAAAAAAAATTATGTCCAGTAAAACTATCTAAAAACCATTACATACAGGAAAATTAGGGACAAGAATTATGTACAGTAAAATCATGTAACGGTTTAAACAGTTAAAGCAGGTAAAGGAATTATGTGCAGCAATACCAGGTAAAATAATTATATACAAAAGAGTTATATACAGTAAAAGCAGGTAAAGGAACTATATATACAGCAAACACTTGTAAAAGAATTATATACAGTAAAAGTATGTAAAACAAAATTATATACAGAAAAACAGATACAAGAATTTTGCTCAGTAAAACCGGGTAAAAGAATTATATACAGTAGAAGAAGGTAAAGGGGACTTTTTTATACAGTAAAAGCAGGTAAAAAGAATTATACACAGTAAAACTATGTAAAAGGACTATATACAGTAAAAGAATATAATTATGTACAGTAAAACTATCTAAAAAGCATTATATAGGTAAAAGATTTATGTATATACTAAAAAATTATGTACAGTAAAAGCAGGTAAAATAATTATATACAGTAAAGAGCATGTAAAAAGATTATTTACAGTAAAACCAGATAAAAAAAAACTATAGACATTAAACCAGGTAAAAGAATTATAAACAGTAAAAAAAAATGTAAAAGAATTATATACAGTAAAAGCAGGTAAAGGAATTATGTACAGTAAAACTATTTAAAAAGCATTATATACAACAAAACTAGGGACAAGGATTATGTACAGTAAAATTATGTAAAAGTTTATACAGTTAAAGCAGGTAAAGGAATTATGTGCAGCAATACCAGGTAAAAGAATTATATACAAGAGTTATATACAGTAAAAGCAGGTAAAGGAATTATATACAGTAAAATCTTGTAAAAGAATTATATACAGTAAAAGTATGTAAATCAAATTATATACAGAAAAACAGATACAAGAATTTTGTTCAGTAAAACCGGGTAAAAGAATTATATACAGTAGAAGAAGGTAAAAGGGACTTTTTTATACATTAAAAGCAGGTAAAAAGAATTATACACAGTAAAACTATGTAAAAGAACTATATACAGTAAATGAATATAATTATGTACAGTAAAACTATCTAAAAAGCATTATATAGGTAAAAGATTTATTTATATATAAAAGAATTATGTACAGTAAAAGCAGGTAAAATAATTATATACAGTAAAAAGCATGTAAAAGAATTATTTACAGTAAAACCAGATAAAAAAAAACTATAGACATTAAACCAGGTAAAAGAATTACATACAGTAAAAAACATGTAAAAGAATTATATACAGTAAAAGCATGTAAAAAAATCATGTACACTAAAACTATCTAAAAAGCATTATATACAGGAAAACTAGGGACAAGAATTATGTACAGTAAAATCATGTAAAAGTTTATACAGTTAAAGCAGGTAAAGGAATTATGTGCAGTAATACCAGGTAAAAGAATTATATATACGAGTTATATACAGTAAAAGCACGTAAAGGAATTATATACAGTAAAAACTTGTAAAAGAATAATATAGAGTAAAAGTATGTAAAACAAATTATATACAGAAAAACAGATACAAGACTTTTGTTCAGTAAAACCGGGTAAAAGAATTTTATACAGTAGAAGAAGGTAAAGGGGACTTTTTTTATACAGTAAAAGCAGGTAAAAAGAATTATGTACAGTAAAACTATCTAAAAAACATTATATACAGGAAAACTTGGGACAAGAATTATGTCCCGTAAAATCATGTAACAGTTTATACAGCAGGTAAAGGAATTATGTGCAGTAATACCAGGTAAAAGAATTATATACAAGAGTTATATACAGTAAAAGCAGGTAAAGGAATTATAAGATAAAGCTAATTCAAAACAGATATATCCATAGACAAAACCTTATTGCAAGTTTCAAGAGAAATGCATACACAAACAAAACATGGCTGAAAAATATAAACAAAAGCTTACTATTATTTTCCATAAGAAATATGTAAGATAATGTCAATTCAAAGCATGGTTAGTGATTTATAAACATAGACTAATTGAAGTTTTGGTGAGAAATAACTGCAAAAGATTAATTAAATCCAAACTATGATTAGACAAATATGAACAAGAACTTTCTGAAGAAATACCTGCAGGAGAAAAAACGAATTTACAGCATTGTTAGAGCACCATAAACGAAAACTAGACAAAGCAAACTCATAGCATGGATAGAGAAATTTATAAAACAAACTGCAATTTTCATGATAAATACTTACACAACATTATGCAAATTCAAAGCATGGTTAGAGAAATAAGAACAAAAACTTACTCGAATTTTCATGAGAAATAAATTCATGACACAAAACAAATTCCAAACATGGCAAGACAAATACGGACTACAACTCAATCATTTTTTTTTTTTTTTTTTTTTTTTTTATTTTATTTTTTGTGAGACATACACACTCTAGACAACGCAATTCTAAAGCATGGCTAGAATGTAAAACAAAAACTAATTGCAATTTTGATGACAAATAAATACAAGAGATAAAGCAAATTCAAAGCATGCATTTACACATAAAAACATGAAACCTTCCTTGTCAAAATTCCTTCCTGGTCTAAGGAGTTGTGATAAGAATGGTTTCATCCTAACAAACAAAACCTGAATGATAAATTCAACCCACCTTTATCCTCAAGCTGTTGCTACATGCCATCCTCCATGTTGCCATCTGAGAAAAAAAAGCAGATAAACATTTCTGTTTGAATTCTGTTTTCATTGCATGTAGTGATGTTTCAGTAATTTATCAGCAATACCTCACTTGTGGCTTTCTTAGGTTTAACCAGTAGAAGGCTGGATCTTTGTAGTGCCTTGCAAAAGGCTACTCCCAGATGACCCGATATTCAAACAAGTGTCAACCTCAGGCTTTTACATTTATCTTTAAATCAACTATAGCAGACAAACCAGTGTTTAAACGGCCCTTACAGGAGTGCCTTCGAAAAAAAATGTTGAAACAGGAGAAAAAACATGATAATCTGCATTTATAGACCTGTCTCAAATTTTAATGTCTTGTAAAGAGGTAAACACTGAGTAAATAAGGAATCCTCAATTTAAAAGGCTAGGCACACTCTTACGTTTTATCAAAATCTGCAGACGATAATTAAAATGTGACTCCAAATTTGATTTGATTTTCGAAGGGTAGGAAACATGTGGCAAAAGGAGAAAATGCTATCTGGTTATTAGCATTTTCTCCTTTTCCCACATGTTTTCTGCCCTTCCAAAATCAAATTTGAATTATCATTAACACACAGTTTTTGTTTAAAAAAAGGAGAATATTCGTTCATTACAGATCCTTGACTTTTCTTGACAAATGTTTCATAGTTATAATAAACGGCCTTATACCTATGAGCCATTCAGCCTTCAGTCCTCAATCCTTGGTCCTAGGTATTGAAATTTTAATAAGCTAGTCTATCGAAAAATGAATGTGTTCCATATTTTTCTGCTTTGTATTTCATCTTTCTGTTTACTCTGAAATTAGAAGAAAAAAATAGGGTAAGGAGCAAACCACATCTCCCTGTGGGTCAAATTTACCAGCGGCTGCTTACATCTACTTAATCAACACACATTATTAATTACAATTAAATTACCATTTCCACATGCTGATATATTAAGTATACACTTCACACACCAGACAAGACTGTCCATTTAGCAGAGTGTGGCCGATCAGTGGAATGACTATTTCTGGGCATGTCAATGATCTTCAATCTGTTGAAGGAATAAGCAAGTTTATCGTCATTCTCATGACATGGTGGGGTCACAAATTTCTTCAGACATTCCCTAACCTGACAATATTAAAAAAAAAGATGTATGAGCAAGTTTTATGATAATGAGGCTGAGATTTTAAAAGGTCGATATGATGCAAACACACTCTGCAACATTGCTGCTTTTACCTACAAATTAGACCCGTGTAGCTCATTGGTTAGCGTATCTGACTCGTGACCTAGTGGTTGCCGGGTCGATAATCAGTTGAGGCAAACTGTCTTCCCAGCACTTTTTTCCCCTCTTAGTCGTGTGAAAAAGCAGTCAGTGACTTGGAGAGAAAGTTGTGTCAGTACTGGTGTGAGAAAGCCAGGAAACACATGCGTAAGTGCACTGACAGCCATGATATGACATTAGCTGTTAAACGGCGTTTAAACCCAATACGTACTAAACCTATTGAAACTTGGAAAGAAAGTTGTGTCACTACTGGTGTGAGAAAGCCAGGAAACACATGCTTAGGTGCAATAACAGCCATGATATGACATAAGCCGTTGAAACGGCGTTAAACGCCAATACATACAAAACCAGTTAAAACTTGGAAAGTAAGTTGTGTCAGTACTGATTTGAGAAATCCAAGAAACACATGCGTGGGTGCACTGGCCGCCATGATATGACATTAGCTGCTGAAACTGCATTTAACCCCAATACGTACAAAACCAGTTGAAACTTAGAAAGTTGTGTCAGTACTGGTTTGAGACATCCAAGAAACACATGCGTAGGTGCACTGACCGGGCCAATATGACATTAGCTTTTGAAACGGCGTTTCACCCACAATACGTACATAAACTTTGAAACTTGGAAAGAAAGTTGTGTCAGTACTGGTATGAGAAATCCAGGAACCACAAGCATAGGTGTACTGACCGCCATGATATGACATTAGCTGCTGAAACTGCATTTAACCCCAATACGTACAAAACCAGTTGAAACTTAGAAAGAAAGTTGTGTCAGTACTGGTTTGAGACATCCAAGAAACACATGCGTAGGTGCACTGACATTAGCTTTTGAAACGGCGTTTCACCCACAATACGTACATAAACTTTGAAACTTGGAAAGAAAGTTGTGTCAGTACTGGTATGAGAAATCCAGGAACCACATGCCTAGGTGCACTGACCGCCATGATATGACATTAGCTGTTGAAACAGCGTTTAACCCCAAAACATACAAAACCTCGTGAAACTTGGAAAGAAAACTGAGTCAGTACTGGTGTGAGAAATCCACGAAACACATGCGTAGGTGCACCGACCGCCATGATATGACATTAGCTTTTGAAACGGCGTTTAACCCCAATACGTACAAATCCTATTGAAACTTGGAAGGAAAACAGAGTCAGTACTGGTGCGAGAAATCAAAGAATCACATTCGTACGTGCACTGTCCGCCATGATATGACATTAGCTGGTAAAACGGCGTTTAACCCCAATACGTACAAGCTGTGTCAGTACTGGTGTGAAAAGTCCAGGAATCAGATGCTCATGTGCAATGACCGGCCCGATATGATATTAGCTGTTGAAACTGCGTTTCACCCCAATAAATACATAACCTTCTGAATCTTGGAAAGAAAGTTGTGTCAGTACTGGTATCAGAAATCCAGGAAACACATGCGTAGGTGCACTGACCGCCATGATATGACATTACCTGTTGAAACGGCGTTTAACCCCAAATACATACAACACCTATCGAAACTTTGGAAGAAATATGTGTCAGTACTGGTGTGAGAAATCCAGGAAACACGAGAGTAGGTGCACTTGCGACCCCGATATAACATTAGCTGTTGGAACTGCGTTTAACCCGAATACGTAAGAAATACTATTGGAAGTTTGAAAGAAAGTTGTGTGAGTACTGGTGTGAGAAATCCACGAAACACATGCGTAGGTGCACTGACCGCCATGATACGACATTAGCTGTTGAAACAACGTTTAGCCCCAATACGTACAAATCCTATTGAAACTTGGAAAGAAAACTGTCAGTACTGGTGTGAGAAATGCATGAAACACATGATCATGACATTATCTGTTAAAACGGTGACCGCCATGGTATGACATTATCTGTTAAAAGGGTGTTTAACCCAAATATGTATAAATCGTTTTGAAACTTGGGAAGAAAGTTGTGTCAGTACTGGTGTAAGAAATCCACGAAACACATGCGTAGGTGCACTGACCGCCCCGTTATCACATTAGCTGTTGGAACTGCATTTAACCCCGATATGTACATAAACTATTGAAACTTGGAAAGAAAGTTGTATCAGTACTGGTGTGAGAAATCCACGAAACACATGCGTAGGTGCACTGACCGCCATGACATGACATTACCTGTTGAAACGGCGTTCAACCCCTATTGAAACTTGCGAAGAAAGTTGTATCAGTACTGGTGTGAGAAAGCCAGGGAACACATGCGTAGGTGACCGCCATGATATGACATTAGCTGATGAAACGGCATTTAACCCCAAATACAAATAAAACCTACAAATAATTTGCATAATGCCCTATATCTTTCTCTATATACCTGAACATATCGGGAATATTATTGCTGATCTATTACTAGGCTACATTTGTGTTGACAGCACTGCACATAAAAATGTCTGCAGAAAAACATGAAAAAAGCTACAAGAAACAAAACATGTTTGGATAAACAAATACAAACACAATCAAGAAGATTGTTATTACAGACAAAGCATGGTTAGACAGGTATATACAAGAACTTACTCAAATGTTCAAGACAAGTACATAAATGACATACAGCAATTGTAAAACATAAGAAAACTATGACAAGAAAAACTAACTGTAGTTTTTACGAGAAATACCTACGAGAAATAAAAGCAAATTCAAACCAGCGTTAGACAAATATAAACAAAAACTTATCGGTAATGAAATTTTCAAGAGAAATACATGTACAAGATATAGCCATTTCAATGCATGGTTGAAGAGACATGAACATAAACCTAATGAATCTGGATTAGAAAAAGGGGAAAAAGCTAATAAAATGCATGGTCAGACAAATGAAAGCAAAATCTAATTATAATATGGATGGGAAACACACACATGAGATGAAGCAAATTCAAAGTATGGTTATTGAAAATTCTAAAGTATGGTTAGTGAAACTTAATAAAGTTTTGAAACGAAATTACCCAAGACCATAACCATATTCAAAGCATGGTTAGAGAAATATAGACAAAAACTCTGATTTTTTTTTTTCATGAGAAATACATACATGAGGCAAAACAAAACCAAAGCATCGTTAGACAAATAGATTTAAAAGAAAATTACTTAAATTTTCATCAGAAATATTTACCCGCGTCAAGGCAAATTCAATGCATGGTTAGAGAAAAATATGCACAAGTTTACTGAAATTTTCATTAGAAATACATTCACGAGATAAAGTAAATTCAAATCATGGTTAGTGACTTATAAACAGAAACTTACTACAATATAATTATACACTACAACATATTCATGAGAAATACATACAAACATACATCAAAGCAAATTCAAGATATGGTTAGAAAGACAATAACAAAATATATACTGAAACTTTGATGAGAAAATAAACATAATATAAAGCAAATTCACAGGATGGTTACATGAATATCAACTAACGATAATATGGATGAGAAATAAAAACTCCACATAAAGCAAACTCGAAACACACTAAAGAAATACCTGTAAGGACAAAACTTTGCTTAACTGTCGATTAGAAATACATATGTACAGTCAAATCATATAAAAGTTTATACATTTAAAGCAGGTAAAGGAATTATGTGCAGCAATACCAGGTAAAAAAATTATATACAAATGAGTTATATACAGTAAAAGCAGATAAAGGATATACAGTAAAAACTTGTAAAAGAATTATGTACAGTAAAAGTATGTAAAGCAAATTATATACAGAAAAACAGATACAGGAATTTCGTTCAGTAAAACCGGGTAAAAGAATTCTATACAGTAGAAAAAGGTAAAAGGGACTTTTTTATGCAGTAAAAGCAGGTAAAAAGAATTATACACAGTAAAACTATGTAAAAATAACTCTATACAGTAAAACAATATAATTATGTACAGTAAAACTATCTAAAAGGCATTATATAGGTAAAAGATTTATTTATATACAAAAGAATTATGTACAGTAAAAGCAGGAAAATAATTATATACAGTAAAAAGCATGTAAAAGAATTATTTACAGTAAAACCAGATAAAAAAAACTATAGACATTAAACCAGGTAAAAGAATAACATACAGTAAAAAACATGTAAAAGAATTATATATAGTAAAAGCATGTTAAAAAAAATTATGTACAGTAAAACTAACTAAAAAGCATTATATACAGGAAAACTAGGGACACGAATTATGTACAGGAAAATCATGTAAAAGTTTATACAGTTAAAGCAGGTAAAGGAATTATGTGCAGTAATACCAGGTAAAAGAATTATATACAAGAATTATATACAGTAAAAGCAGGTAAAGGAATTATATACAGTAAAATCTTGTAAAAGAATTATATACAGTAAAAGTATGTAAAACAAATTATATACAGAAAAACAGATACAAGAATTTTGTTCAGTAAAACCGGGTAAAAAAATTATATACAGTAGAAGTTAAAAGGGACTTTTTATACATTAAAAGCAGGTAAAAAGAATTATACACAGTAAACCTATGTAAAAGAACTATATACAGTAAAAGAATATAATTATGTACAGTAAAACTATCTAAAAAGCATTATATAGGTAAAAGACTTATTTTTATACCAAAGAATTATGTACAGTAAAAGTAGGTAAAATAATTATATACAGTAAAAAGCATGTAAAAGAATTATTTACAGTAAAACCATATAAAAAATACTATAGACATTAAACCAAGTAAAAGAATTACATACAGTAAAAACCATGTAAAAGAATTATATACAGTAAGAGCACGTAAAAAATTATGTACAGTAAAACTATCTGAAAAGCATTATATACAGGAAAACTAGGGACATCAATTATGTACAGTAAAATCATGTAAAAGTTTATACAGTTAAAGCAGGTAAAGGAATTATGTGCAGCAATACCAGGTAAAAGAATTATATACAAAAGTGTTATTTACAGTCAAAGCAGGTAAAGGAATTATATACAGTAAAATCTTGTAAAAGAATTATATACAGTAAAAGTATGTAAATCAAATTATATACAGAAAAACAGATACAAGAATTTCGTCAGTAAAACCGGGTAAAAGAATTATATACAGTAGAAGAAGGTAAAAGGGACTTTTTTATACATTAAAAGCAGGTAAAAAGAATTATACACAGTAAAACTATGTAAAAGAACTATATACAGTAAAAGAATATAATTATGTACAGTAAAACTATCTAAAAAGCATTATATAGGTAAAAGATTTATTTACATATAAAAGAATTATGTACAGTAAAAGCAGGTAAAATTATTATATACAGTAAAAATCATGTAAAAGAATTATTTACAGTAAAACCATATCAAAAAGAACTATAGACATTAAACCAGGTAAAAGAATTACATACAGTAAAAAAATGTAAAAGAATTATATACAGTAAAAGTATGTAAAAAAATTAGGTACACTAAAACTATCTAAAAAGCATTATATACAGGAAAACTAGGGACAAGACTTATGTACAGTAAAATCATGTAACGGTTTATACAGTTAAAGCTGGTAAAGGAATTATGTGCAGTAATACCAGGTAAAAGAATGATATACAGTAAAAGCATGTAAAAAAATTATGTACACTAAAACTATCTAAAAAGCATTATATACAGGAAAATTAGGGACGAGGATTATGTGCAGTAAAATCATGTAAAAGTTTATACAGTTAAAGCAGGTAAAGGAATTATGTGCAGTAATACCAGGTAAAAGAATTATATACAAAAGAGTTATATACAGTAAAAGCAGGTAAAGGAATTATATACAGTAAAAGCTTGTAAAAGAATTATATACAGTAAAAGTATGTAAAACAAATTATATACAGAAAAAACAGGTAGAAGAATTTCGTTTAGTTAAACCGGGTCAAAGAATTATATAAAGTAGAAGAAGGTAAAAGGGACTTTTTTATACAGTAAAAGCTGGTAAAAAGAATTATACAAAGTAAAACTATGTAAAAGAACCATATACAGTAAAAGAATGTAAAAAAATTATGTACAGTAAAACTATCTAAAAAGCATTATATGCAGGAAAACTAGGGACAAGAATTATGTACAGTAAAATCATGTAAAAGTTTATACAGTTAAAGCAGGTAAAGGAATTATGTGCAGTAATACCAGGTAAAAGAATTATATACAAGAGGTATATACAGTAAAAGCAGGTAAAGGAATTATATACAGTAAAAGCTTGTAAAAGAATTATGTACAGTAAAATTATGTAAAACAAATTATATACAGAAAAACAGATACAAGAATTTTGTTCAGTAAAACCGGGTAAAAGAATTATATACAGTAGAAGAAGGTAAAAGGGACTTTTTTATACATTAAAAGCAGGTAAAAAGAATTATACACAGTAAGACTATGTAAAAGCACTATATACAGTAAAAGAATATAATTATGTACAGTAAAACTATCTAAAAAGCATTATATAGGTAAAAGATTTATTTATATACCAAAGATTTATGTACATTAAAAGCAGGTAAAATAATTATATACAGTAAAAAGCATGTAAAACAGTTATTTACAGTAAAACCGGGTAGAAAAAACTACAGACATTCAACCAGGTAAAAGAATTACATACAGTAAAAAAAAATGTAAAAGAATTCTAAACAGTAAAAGCCTGTAAAAAAAATTATGTCCAGTAAAACTATCTAAAAACCATTACATACAGGAAAATTAGGGACAAGAATTATGTACAGTAAAATCATGTAACGGTTTAAACAGTTAAAGCAGGTAAAGGAATTATGTCCAGCATAACCAGGTAAAATAATTATATACAAAAGAGTTATATACAGTAAAAGCAGTTAAAGGAACTATATATACAGCAAACACTTGTAAAAGAATTATATACAGTAAAAGTATGTAAAACAAAATTATATACAGAAAAACAGATACAAGAATTTTGCTCAGTAAAACCGGGTAAAAGAATTATATACAGTAGAAGAAGGTAAAGGGGACTTTTTTATACAGTAAAAGCAGGTAAAAATAATTATACACAGTAAAACTATGTAAAAGGACTATATACAGTAAAAGAATATAATTATGTACAGTAAAACTATCTAAAAAGCATTATATAGGTAAAAGATTTATGTATATACTAAAAAATTATGTACAGTAAAAGCAGGTAAAATAATTATATACAGTAAAGAGCATGTAAAAAGATTATTTACAGTAAAACCAGATAAAAAAAAACTATAGACATTAAACCAGGTAAAAGAATTATAAACAGTAAAAAAAAATGTAAAAGAATTATATACAGTAAAAGCAGGTAAAAAAATTATGTACAGTAAAACTATTTAAAAAGCATTATATACAACAAAACTAGGGACAAGGATTATGTACAGTAAAATTATGTAAAAGTTTATACAGTTAAAGCAGGTAAAGGAATTATGTGCAGCAATACCAGGTAAAAGAATTATATACAAGAGTTATATACAGTAAAAGCAGGTAAAGGAATTATATACAGTAAAATCTTGTAAAAGAATTATATACAGTAAAAGTATGTAAATCAAATTATATACAGAAAAACAGATACAAGAATTTTGTTCAGTAAAACCGGGTAAAAGAATTATATACAGTAGAAGAAGGTAAAAGGGACTTTTTTATACATTAAAAGCAGGTAAAAAGAATTATACACAGTAAAACTATGTAAAAGAACTATATACAGTAAATGAATATAATTATGTACAGTAAAACTATCTAAAAAGCATTATATAGGTAAAAGATTTATTTATATATAAAAGAATTATGTACAGTAAAAGCAGGTAAAATAATTATATACAGTAAAAAGCATGTAAAAGAATTATTTACAGTAAAACCAGATAAAAAAAACTATAGACATTAAACCAGGTAAAAGAATTACATACAGTAAAAAACATGTAAAAGAATTATATACAGTCAAAGCATGTAAAAAAATTATGTACACTAAAACTATCTAAAAAGCATTATATACAGGAAAACTAGGGACAAGAATTATGTACAGTAAAATCATGTAAAAGTTTATACAGTTAAAGCAGGTAAAGGAATTATGTGCAGTAATACCAGGTAAAAGAATTATATATACGAGTTATATACAGTAAAAGCACGTAAAGGAATTATATACAGTAAAAACTTGTAAAAGAATAATATAGAGTAAAAGTATGTAAAACAAATTATATACAGAAAAACAGATACAAGACTTTTGTTCAGTAAAACCGGGTAAAAGAATTTTATACAGTAGAAGAAGGTAAAGGGGACTTTTTTATACAGTAAAAGCAGGTAAAAAGAATTATGTACAGTAAAACTATCTAAAAAACATTATATACAGGAAAACTTGGGACAAGAATTATGTCCCGTAAAATCATGTAACAGTTTATACAGCAGGTAAAGGAATTATGTGCAGTAATACCAGGTAAAAGAATTATATACAAGAGTTATATACAGTAAAAGCAGGTAAAGGAATTATAAGATAAAGCTAATTCAAAACAGATATATCCATAGACAAAACCTTATTGCAAGTTTCAAGAGAAATGCATACACAAACAAAACATGGCTGACAAATATAGACAAAAGCTTACTATTATTTTCCATAAGAAATATGTAAGATAATGTCAATTCAAAGCATGGTTAGTGATTTATAAACATAGAATAATTGAAGTTTTGGTGAGAAATAACTGCAAAAGATTAATTAAATCCGAACTATGATTAGACAAATATGAACAAGAACTTTCTGAAGAAATACCTGCAGGAGAAAAAACGAATTTATAGCATTGTTAGAGCACCATAAACGAAAACTAGACAAAGCAAACTCATAGCATGGATAGAGAAATTTATAAAACAAACTGCAATTTTCATGATAAATACTTACACAACATTATGCAAATTCAAAGCATGGTTAGAGAAATAAGAACAAAAACTTACTCGAATTTTCATGAGAAATAAATTCATGACACAAAACAAATTCCAAACTTGGCAAGACAAATACGGACTACAACTCAATCATTTTTTTTTTTTTCTTTTTTTTTTCTTTTATTTTATTTTTTGTGAGACATACACACTCTAGACAACGCAATTCTAAAGCATGGCTAGAATGTAAAACAAAAACTAATTGCAATTTTGATGACAAATAAATACAAGAGATAAAGCAAATTCAAAGCATGCATTTACACATAAAAACATGAAACCTTCCTTGTCAAAATTCCTTCCTGGTCTAAGGAGTTGTGATAAGAATGGTTTCATCCTAACAAACAAAACCTGAATGATAAATTCAACCCACCTTTATCCTCAAGCTGTTGCTACATGCCATCCTCCATGTTGCCATCTGAGAAAAAAAAGCAGATAAACATTTCTGTTTGAATTCTGTTTTCATTGCATGTAGTGATGTTTCAGTAATTTATCAGCAATACCTCACTTGTGGCTTTCTTAGGTTTAACCAGTAGAAGGCTGGATCTTTGTAGTGCCTTGCAAAAGGCTACTCCCAGATGACCCGATATTCAAACAAGTGTCAACCTCAGGCTTTTACATTTATCTTTAAATCAACTATAGCAGACAAACCAGTGTTTAAACGGCCCTTACAGGAGTGCCTTCGAAAAAAAATGTTGAAACAGGAGAAAAAACATGATAATCTGCATTTATAGACCTGTCTCAAATTTTAATGTCTTGTAAAGAGGTAAACACTGAGTAAATATGGAATCCTCAATTTAAAAGGCTAGGCACACTCTTACGTTTTATCAAAATCTGCAGACGATAATTAAAATGTGACTCCAAATTTGATTTGATTTTCGAAGGGTAGGAAACATGTGGCAAAAGGAGAAAATGCTATCTGGTTATTAGCATTTTCTCCTTTTCCCACATGTTTTCTGCCCTTCCAAAATCAAATTTGAATTATCATTAACATACAGTTTTTGTTTAAAAAAAGGAGAATATTCGTTCATTACAGATCCTTGACTTTTCTTGACAAATGTTTCATAGTTATAATAAACGGCCTTATACCTATGAGCCATTCAGCCTTCAGTCCTCAATCCTTGGTCCTAGGTATTGAAATTTTAATAAGCTAGTCTATCGAAAAATGAATGTGTTCCATATTTTTCTGCTTTGTATTTCATCTTTCTGTTTACTCTGAAATTAGAAGAAAAAAATAGGGTAAGGAGCAAACCACATCTCCCTGTGGTTCAAATTTACCAGCGGCTGCTTACATCTACTTAATCAACACACATTATTAATTACAATTAAATTACCATTTCCACATGCTGATATATTAAGTATACACTTCACACACCAGACAAGACTGTCCATTTAGCAGAGTGTGGCCGATCAGTGGAATGACTATTTCTGGGCATGTCAATGATCTTCAATCTGTTGAAGGAATAAGCAAGTTTATCGTCATTCTCATGACATGGTGGGGTCACAAATTTCTTCAGACATTCCCTAACCTGACAATATTAAAAAAAAAGATGTATGAGCAAGTTTTATGATAATGAGGCTGAGATTTTAAAAGGTCGATATGATGCAAACACACTCTGCAACATTGCTGCTTTTACCTACAAATTAGACCCGTGTAGCTCATTGGTTAGCGTATCTGACTCGTGACCTAGTGGTTGCCGGGTCGATAATCAGTTGAGGCAAACTGTCTTCCCAGCACTTTTTTCCCCTCTTAGTCGTGTGAAAAAGCAGTCAGTGACTTGGAGAGAAAGTTGTGTCAGTACTGGTGTGAGAAAGCCAGGAAACACATGCGTAAGTGCACTGACAGCCATGATATGACATTAGCTGTTAAACGGCGTTTAAACCCAATACGTACTAAACCTATTGAAACTTGGAAAGAAAGTTGTGTCACTACTGGTGTGAGAAAGCCAGGAAACACATGCTTAGGTGCAATAACAGCCATGATATGACATAAGCCGTTGAAACGGCGTTAAACGCCAATACATACAAAACCAGTTAAAACTTGGAAAGTAAGTTGTGTCAGTACTGATTTGAGAAATCCAAGAAACACATGCGTGGGTGCACTGGCCGCCATGATATGACATTAGCTGCTGAAACTGCATTTAACCCCAATACGTACAAAACCAGTTGAAACTTAGAAAGTTGTGTCAGTACTGGTTTGAGACATCCAAGAAACACATGCGTAGGTGCACTGACCGGGCCAATATGACATTAGCTTTTGAAACGGCGTTTCACCCACAATACGTACATAAACTTTGAAACTTGGAAAGAAAGTTGTGTCAGTACTGGTATGAGAAATCCAGGAACCACAAGCATAGGTGTACTGACCGCCATGATATGACATTAGCTGCTGAAACTGCATTTAACCCCAATACGTACAAAACCAGTTGAAACTTAGAAAGAAAGTTGTGTCAGTACTGGTTTGAGACATCCAAGAAACACATGCGTAGGTGCACTGACATTAGCTTTTGAAACGGCGTTTCACCCACAATACGTACATAAACTTTGAAACTTGGAAAGAAAGTTGTGTCAGTACTGGTATGAGAAATCCAGGAACCACATGCCTAGGTGCACTGACCGCCATGATATGACATTAGCTGTTGAAACAGCGTTTAACCCATAAACATACAAAACCTCGTGAAACTTGGAAAGAAAACTGAGTCAGTACTGGTGTGAGAAATCCACGAAACACATGCGTAGGTGCACCGACCGCCATGATATGACATTAGCTTTTGAAACGGCGTTTAACCCAAATACGTACAAATCCTATTGAAACTTGGAAGGAAAACAGAGTCAGTACTGGTGCGAGAAATCAAAGAATCACATTCGTACGTGCACTGTCCGCCATGATATGACATTAGCTGGTAAAACGGCGTTTAACCCCAATACGTACAAGCTGTGTCAGTACTGGTGTGAAAAGTCCAGGAATCAGATGCTCATGTGCAATGACCGGCCCGATATGATATTAGCTGTTGAAACTGCGTTTCACCCCAATAAATACATAACCTTCTGAATCTTGGAAAGAAAGTTGTGTCAGTACTGGTATCAGAAATCCAGGAAACACATGCGTAGGTGCACTGACCGCCATGATATGACATTACCTGTTGAAACGGCGTTTAACCCCAAATACATACAACACCTATCGAAACTTTGGAAGAAATATGTGTCAGTACTGGTGTGAGAAATCCAGGAAACACGAGAGTAGGTGCACTTGCGACCCCGATATAACATTAGCTGTTGGAACTGCGTTTAACCCGAATACGTAAGAAATACTATTGGAAGTTTGAAAGAAAGTTGTGTGAGTACTGGTGTGAGAAATCCACGAAACACATGCGTAGGTGCACTGACCGCCATGATACGACATTAGCTGTTGAAACAACGTTTAGCCCCAATACGTACAAATCCTATTGAAACTTGGAAAGAAAACTGTCAGTACTGGTGTGAGAAATGCATGAAACACATGATCATGACATTATCTGTTAAAACGGTGACCGCCATGGTATGACATTATCTGTTAAAAGGGTGTTTAACCCAAATATGTATAAATCGTTTTGAAACTTGGGAAGAAAGTTGTGTCAGTACTGGTGTAAGAAATCCACGAAACACATGCGTAGGTGCACTGACCGCCCCGTTATCACATTAGCTGTTGGAACTGCATTTAACCCCGATATGTACATAAACTATTGAAACTTGGAAAGAAAGTTGTATCAGTACTGGTGTGAGAAATCCACGAAACACATGCGTAGGTGCACTGACCGCCATGACATGACATTACCTGTTGAAACGGCGTTCAACCCCTATTGAAACTTGCGAAGAAAGTTGTATCAGTACTGGTGTGAGAAAGCCAGGGAACACATGCGTAGGTGACCGCCATGATATGACATTAGCTGATGAAACGGCATTTAACCCCAAATACAAATAAAACCTACAAATAATTTGCATAATGCCCTATATCTTTCTCTATATACCTGAACATATCGGGAATATTATTGCTGATCTATTACTAGGCTACATTTGTGTTGACAGCACTGCACATAAAAATGTCTGCAGAAAAACATGAAAAAAGCTACAAGAAACAAAACATGTTTGGATAAACAAATACAAACACAATCAAGAAGATTGTTAATACAGACAAAGCATGGTTAAACAGGTAATATACAAGAACTTACTCAAATGTTCAAGACAAGTACATAAATGACATACAGCAATTCTAAAACATAAGAAAACTATGACAAGAAAAACTAACTGTACTTTTTACGAGAAATACCTACGAGAAATAAAAACAAATTCAAACCAGGGTTAAACAAATATAAACAAAAACTTATCGGTAATGAAATTTTCAAGAAAAATACAGACACAAGATATAGCCATTTCAATGCATGGTTGAAGAGACATGAACATAAACCTAATAAATCTGGATTAGAAAAAGGGGAAAAAGCTAATAAAATGCATGGTCAGACAAATGAAAGCAAAATCTAATTATAATATGGATGGGAAACACACACATGAGATGAAGCAAATTCAAAGTATGGTTATTGAAACCTCTAAAGTATGGTTAGTGAAACTTAATAAAGTTTTGAAACGAAATTACCCAAGACCATAACCATATTCAAAGCATGGTTAGAGAAATATAGACAAAAACTCTGATTTTTTTTTTCATGAGAAATACATACATGAGACAAAACAAAACCAAAGCATCGTTAGACAAATAGATTTAAAAGAAAATTACTTAAATTTTCATCAGAAATATTTACCCGCGTCAAGGCAAATTCAATGCATGGTTAGAGAAAAATATGCACAAGTTTACTGAAATTTTCATTAGAAATACATTCACGAGATAAAGTAAATTCAAATCATGGTTAGTGACTTATAAACAGAAACTTACTACAATATAATTATACACTACAATATATTCATGAGAAATACATACAAACATACATCAAAGCAAATTCAAGATATGGTTAGAAAGACAATAACAAAATATATACTGAAACTTTGATGAGAAAATAAACATAATATAAAGCAAATTCACAGGATGGTTACATGAATATCAACTAACGATAATATGGATGAGAAATAAAAACTCCACATAAAGCAAACTCGAAACACACTAAAGAAATACCTGTAAGGACAAAACTCTGCTTAACTGTCGATTAGAAATACATATGTACAGTCAAATCATATAAAAGTTTATACATTTAAAGCAGGTAAAGGAATTATGTGCAGCAATACCAGGTAAAAAAATTATATACAAATGAGTTATATACAGTAAAAGCAGATAAAGGATATACAGTAAAAACTTGTAAAAGAATTATGTACAGTAAAAGTATGTAAAGCAAATTATATACAGAAAAACAGATACAGGAATTTCGTTCAGTAAAACCGGGTAAAAGAATTCTATACAGTAGAAAAAGGTAAAATGGACTTTTTTATGCAGTAAAAGCAGGTAAAAAGAATTATACAACGTAAAAGTATGTAAAAATAACTCTATACAGTAAAACAATATAATTATGTACAGTAAAACTATCTAAAAGACATTATATAGGTAAAAGATTTATTTATATACAAAAGAATTATGTACAGTAAAAGCAGGAAAATAATTATATACAGTAAAAAGCATGTAAAAGAATTATTTACAGTAAAACCAGATAAAAAAAACTATAGACATTAAACCAGGTAAAAGAATAACATACAGTAAAAAACATGTAAAAGAATTATATATAGTAAAAGCATGTTAAAAAAAATTATGTACAGTAAAACTATCTAAAAAGCATTATATACAGGAAAACTAGGGACAAGAATTTTGTACAGTAAAATCATGTAAAAGTTTATACAGTTAAAGCAGGTAAAGGAATTATGTGCAGTAATACCAGGTAAAAGAATTATATACAAGAATTATATACAGTAAAAGCAGGTAAAGGAATTATATACAGTAAAAACTTGTAAAAGAATTATATACAGTAAAAGTATGTAAAACAAATTATATACTGAAAAACAGATACAAGAATTTTGTTCAGTAAAACCGGGTAAAAAAATTATATACAGTAGAAGTTAAAATGGACTTTTTATACAGTAAAAGCAGGTAAAAAGAATTATACACAGTAAAACTATGTAAAAGCACTATATAATAAAAGAATATAATTATGTACAGTAAAACTATCTAAAAAGCATTATATAGGTAAAAGACTGATTTATATACCAAAGAATTATGTACAGTAAAAGTAGGTAAAATAATTATATACAGTAAAAAGCATGTAAAAGAATTATATACAGTAAAAGCACGTAAAAAATTATGTAGAGTAAAACTATCTGAAAAGCATTATATACAGGAAAACTAGGGACATGAATTATGTACAGTAAAATCATGTAAAAGTTTATACAGTTAAAGCAGGTAAAGGAATTATGTGCAGTAATACCAGGTAAAAGAATTATATACAAAAGTGTTATTTACAGTAAAAGCAGGTAAAGGAATCATATACAGTAAAATTTTGTAAAAGAATTATATACAGTAAAAGTATGTAAATCAAATTATATACAGAAAAACAGATACAAGAATTTCGTCAGTAAAGCCGGGTAAAAGAATTATATACAGTAGAAAAAGGTAAAAGGGACTTTTTTATACAGTAAAAGCAGGTAAAAAGAATTATACACAGTAAAACTATGTAAAAGAACTATATACAGTAAAAGAATATAATTATGTACAGTAAAACTATCTAAAAAGCATTATATAGGTAAAAGAATTATTTACATATAAAAGAATTATGTACAGTAAAAGCAGGTAAAATTATTATATACAGTAAAAAGCATGTAAAAGAATTATTTACAGTAAAACCATATCAAAAATAACTATAGACATTAAACCAGGTAAAAGAATTACATACAGTAAGAAAAATGTAAAAGAATTATATACAGCAAAAGCATGTAAAAAAATTAGGTACACTAAAACTATCTAAAAAGCATTATATACAGGAGAATTAGGGACGAGGATTATGTACAGTAAAATCATGTAAAAGTTTATACAGTTAAAGCAGGTAAAGGAATTATGTGCAGTAATACCAGGTAAAAGAATTATATACAAAAGAGTTATATACAGTAAAAGCAGGTAAAGGAATTATATACAGTAAAAGCTTGTAAAAGAATTATATACAGTAAAAGTATGTAAAACAAATTATATACAGAAAAAACAGGTAGAAGAATTTCGTTTAGTTAAACCGGGTCAAAGAATTATATAAAGTAGAAGAAGGTAAAAGGGACTTTTTTATACAGTAAAAGCTGGTAAAAAGAATTATACAAAGTAAAACTATGTAAAAGAACCATATACAGTAAAAGAATGTAAAAAAATTATGTACAGTAAAACTATCTAAAAAGCATTATATGCAGGAAAACTAGGGACAAGAATTATGTACAGTAAAATCATGTAAAAGTTTATACAGTTAAAGCAGGTAAAGGAATTATGTGCAGTAATACCAGGTAAAAGAATTATATACAAGAGGTATATACAGTAAAAGCAGGTAAAGGAATTATATACAGTAAAAGCTTGTAAAAGAATTATGTACAGTAAAATTATGTAAAACAAATTATATACAGAAAAACAGATACAAGAATTTTGTTCAGTAAAACCGGGTAAAAGAATTATATACAGTAGAAGAAGGTAAAAGGGACTTTTTTATACATTAAAAGCAGGTAAAAAGAATTATACACAGTAAGACTATGTAAAAGCACTATATACAGTAAAAGAATATAATTATGTACAGTAAAACTATCTAAAAAGCATTATATAGGTAAAAGATTTATTTATATACCAAAGATTTATGTACATTAAAAGCAGGTAAAATAATTATATACAGTAAAAAGCATGTAAAACAGTTATTTACAGTAAAACCGGGTAGAAAAAACTACAGACATTCAACCAGGTAAAAGAATTACATACAGTAAAAAAAAATGTAAAAGAATTCTAAACAGTAAAAGCCTGTAAAAAAAATTATGTCCAGTAAAACTATCTAAAAACCATTACATACAGGAAAATTAGGGACAAGAATTATGTACAGTAAAATCATGTAACGGTTTAAACAGTTAAAGCAGGTAAAGGAATTATGTCCAGCATAACCAGGTAAAATAATTATATACAAAAGAGTTATATACAGTAAAAGCAGGTAAAGGAACTATATATACAGCAAACACTTGTAAAAGAATTATATACAGTAAAAGTATGTAAAACAAAATTATATACAGAAAAACAGATACAAGAATTTTGCTCAGTAAAACCGGGTAAAAGAATTATATACAGTAGAAGAAGGTAAAGGGGACTTTTTTATACAGTAAAAGCAGGTAAAAATAATTATACACAGTAAAACTATGTAAAAGGACTATATACAGTAAAAGAATATAATTATGTACAGTAAAACTATCTAAAAAGCATTATATAGGTAAAAGATTTATGTATATACTAAAAAATTATGTACAGTAAAAGCAGGTAAAATAATTATATACAGTAAAGAGCATGTAAAAAGATTATTTACAGTAAAACCAGATAAAAAAAAACTATAGACATTAAACCAGGTAAAAGAATTATAAACAGTAAAAAAAAATGTAAAAGAATTATATACAGTAAAAGCAGGTAAAAAAATTATGTACAGTAAAACTATTTAAAAAGCATTATATACAACAAAACTAGGGACAAGGATTATGTACAGTAAAATTATGTAAAAGTTTATACAGTTAAAGCAGGTAAAGGAATTATGTGCAGCAATACCAGGTAAAAGAATTATATACAAGAGTTATATACAGTAAAAGCAGGTAAAGGAATTATATACAGTAAAATCTTGTAAAAGAATTATATACAGTAAAAGTATGTAAATCAAATTATATACAGAAAAACAGATACAAGAATTTTGTTCAGTAAAACCGGGTAAAAGAATTATATACAGTAGAAGAAGGTAAAAGGGACTTTTTTATACATTAAAAGCAGGTAAAAAGAATTATACACAGTAAAACTATGTCAAAGAACTATATACAGTAAATGAATATAATTATGTACAGTAAAACTATCTAAAAAGCATTATATAGGTAAAAGATTTATTTATATATAAAAGAATTATGTACAGTAAAAGCAGGTAAAATAATTATATACAGTAAAAAGCATGTAAAAGAATTATTTACAGTAAAACCAGATAAAAAAAACTATAGACATTAAACCAGGTAAAAGAATTACATACAGTAAAAAACATGTAAAAGAATTATATACAGTCAAAGCATGTAAAAAAATTATGTACACTAAAACTATCTAAAAAGCATTATATACAGGAAAACTAGGGACAAGAATTATGTACAGTAAAATCATGTAAAAGTTTATACAGTTAAAGCAGGTAAAGGAATTATGTGCAGTAATACCAGGTAAAAGAATTATATATACGAGTTATATACAGTAAAAGCACGTAAAGGAATTATATACAGTAAAAACTTGTAAAAGAATAATATAGAGTAAAAGTATGTAAAACAAATTATATACAGAAAAACAGATACAAGACTTTTGTTCAGTAAAACCGGGTAAAAGAATTTTATACAGTAGAAGAAGGTAAAGGGGACTTTTTTATACAGTAAAAGCAGGTAAAAAGAATTATGTACAGTAAAACTATCTAAAAAACATTATATACAGGAAAACTTGGGACAAGAATTATGTCCCGTAAAATCATGTAACAGTTTATACAGCAGGTAAAGGAATTATGTGCAGTAATACCAGGTAAAAGAATTATATACAAGAGTTATATACAGTAAAAGCAGGTAAAGGAATTATAAGATAAAGCTAATTCAAAACAGATATATCCATAGACAAAACCTTATTGCAAGTTTCAAGAGAAATGCATACACAAACAAAACATGGCTGACAAATATAAACAAAAGCTTACTATTATTTTCCATAAGAAATATGTAAGATAATGTCAATTCAAAGCATGGTTAGTGATTTATAAACATAGACTAATTGAAGTTTTGGTGAGAAATAACTGCAAAAGATTAATTAAATCCGAACTATGATTAGACAAATATGAACAAGAACTTTCTGAAGAAATACCTGCAGGAGAAAAAACGAATTTATAGCATTGTTAGAGCACCATAAACGAAAACTAGACAAAGCAAACTCATAGCATGGATAGAGAAATTTATAAAACAAACTGCAATTTTCATGATAAATACTTACACAACATTATGCAAATTCAAAGCATGGTTAGAGAAATAAGAACAAAAACTTACTCGAATTTTCATGAGAAATAAATTCATGACACAAAACAAATTCCAAACTTGGCAAGACAAATACGGACTACAACTCAATCATTTTTTTTTTTTTTCTTTTTTTTTTCTTTTATTTTATTTTTTGTGAGACATACACACTCTAGACAACGCAATTCTAAAGCATGGCTAGAATGTAAAACAAAAACTAATTGCAATTTTGATGACAAATAAATACAAGAGATAAAGCAAATTCAAAGCATGCATTTACACATAAAAACATGAAACCTTCCTTGTCAAAATTCCTTCCTGGTCTAAGGAGTTGTGATAAGAATGGTTTCATCCTAACAAACAAAACCTGAATGATAAATTCAACCCACCTTTATCCTCAAGCTGTTGCTACATGCCATCCTCCATGTTGCCATCTGAGAAAAAAAAGCAGATAAACATTTCTGTTTGAATTCTGTTTTCATTGCATGTAGTGATGTTTCAGTAATTTATCAGCAATACCTCACTTGTGGCTTTCTTAGGTTTAACCAGTAGAAGGCTGGATCTTTGTAGTGCCTTGCAAAAGGCTACTCCCAGATGACCCGATATTCAAACAAGTGTCAACCTCAGGCTTTTACATTTATCTTTAAATCAACTATAGCAGACAAACCAGTGTTTAAACGGCCCTTACAGGAGTGCCTTCGAAAAAAAATGTTGAAACAGGAGAAAAAACATGATAATCTGCATTTATAGACCTGTCTCAAATTTTAATGTCTTGTAAAGAGGTAAACACTGAGTAAATATGGAATCCTCAATTTAAAAGGCTAGGCACACTCTTACGTTTTATCAAAATCTGCAGACGATAATTAAAATGTGACTCCAAATTTGATTTGATTTTCGAAGGGTAGGAAACATGTGGCAAAAGGAGAAAATGCTATCTGGTTATTAGCATTTTCTCCTTTTCCCACATGTTTTCTGCCCTTCCAAAATCAAATTTGAATTATCATTAACATACAGTTTTTGTTTAAAAAAAGGAGAATATTCGTTCATTACAGATCCTTGACTTTTCTTGACAAATGTTTCATAGTTATAATAAACGGCCTTATACCTATGAGCCATTCAGCCTTCAGTCCTCAATCCTTGGTCCTAGGTATTGAAATTTTAATAAGCTAGTCTATCGAAAAATGAATGTGTTCCATATTTTTCTGCTTTGTATTTCATCTTTCTGTTTACTCTGAAATTAGAAGAAAAAAATAGGGTAAGGAGCAAACCACATCTCCCTGTGGTTCAAATTTACCAGCGGCTGCTTACATCTACTTAATCAACACACATTATTAATTACAATTAAATTACCATTTCCACATGCTGATATATTAAGTATACACTTCACACACCAGACAAGACTGTCCATTTAGCAGAGTGTGGCCGATCAGTGGAATGACTATTTCTGGGCATGTCAATGATCTTCAATCTGTTGAAGGAATAAGCAAGTTTATCGTCATTCTCATGACATGGTGGGGTCACAAATTTCTTCAGACATTCCCTAACCTGACAATCTTAAAAAAAAAGATGTATGAGCAAGTTTTATGATAATGAGGCTGAGATTTTAAAAGGTCGATATGATGCAAACACACTCTGCAACATTGCTGCTTTTACCTACAAATTAGACCCGTGTAGCTCATTGGTTAGCGTATCTGACTCGTGACCTAGTGGTTGCCGGGTCGATAATCAGTTGAGGCAAACTGTCTTCCCAGCACTTTTTTCCCCTCTTAGTCGTGTGAAAAAGCAGTCAGTGACTTGGAGAGAAAGTTGTGTCAGTACTGGTGTGAGAAAGCCAGGAAACACATGCGTAAGTGCACTGACAGCCATGATATGACATTAGCTGTTAAACGGCGTTTAAACCCAATACGTACTAAACCTATTGAAACTTGGAAAGAAAGTTGTGTCACTACTGGTGTGAGAAAGCCAGGAAACACATGCTTAGGTGCAATAACAGCCATGATATGACATAAGCCGTTGAAACGGCGTTAAACGCCAATACATACAAAACCAGTTAAAACTTGGAAAGTAAGTTGTGTCAGTACTGATTTGAGAAATCCAAGAAACACATGCGTGGGTGCACTGGCCGCCATGATATGACATTAGCTGCTGAAACTGCATTTAACCCCAATACGTACAAAACCAGTTGAAACTTAGAAAGTTGTGTCAGTACTGGTTTGAGACATCCAAGAAACACATGCGTAGGTGCACTGACCGGGCCAATATGACATTAGCTTTTGAAACGGCGTTTCACCCACAATACGTACATAAACTTTGAAACTTGGAAAGAAAGTTGTGTCAGTACTGGTATGAGAAATCCAGGAACCACAAGCATAGGTGTACTGACCGCCATGATATGACATTAGCTGCTGAAACTGCATTTAACCCCAATACGTACAAAACCAGTTGAAACTTAGAAAGAAAGTTGTGTCAGTACTGGTTTGAGACATCCAAGAAACACATGCGTAGGTGCACTGACATTAGCTTTTGAAACGGCGTTTCACCCACAATACGTACATAAACTTTGAAACTTGGAAAGAAAGTTGTGTCAGTACTGGTATGAGAAATCCAGGAACCACATGCCTAGGTGCACTGACCGCCATGATATGACATTAGCTGTTGAAACAGCGTTTAACCCCAAAACATACAAAACCTCGTGAAACTTGGAAAGAAAACTGAGTCAGTACTGGTGTGAGAAATCCACGAAACACATGCGTAGGTGCACCGACCGCCATGATATGACATTAGCTTTTGAAACGGCGTTTAACCCAAATACGTACAAATCCTATTGAAACTTGGAAGGAAAACAGAGTCAGTACTGGTGCGAGAAATCAAAGAATCACATTCGTACGTGCACTGTCCGCCATGATATGACATTAGCTGGTAAAACGGCGTTTAACCCCAATACGTACAAGCTGTGTCAGTACTGGTGTGAAAAGTCCAGGAATCAGATGCTCATGTGCAATGACCGGCCCGATATGATATTAGCTGTTGAAACTGCGTTTCACCCCAATAAATACATAACCTTCTGAATCTTGGAAAGAAAGTTGTGTCAGAAATCCAGGAAACACATGCGTAGGTGCACTGACCGCCATGATATGACATTACCTGTTGAAACGGCGTTTAACCCCAAATACATACAACACCTATCGAAACTTTGGAAGAAATATGTGTCAGTACTGGTGTGAGAAATCCAGGAAACACGAGAGTAGGTGCACTTGCGACCCCGATATAACATTAGCTGTTGGAACTGCGTTTAACCCGAATACGTAAGAAATACTATTGGAAGTTTGAAAGAAAGTTGTGTGAGTACTGGTGTGAGAAATCCACGAAACACATGCGTAGGTGCACTGACCGCCATGATACGACATTAGCTGTTGAAACAACGTTTAGCCCCAATACGTACAAATCCTATTGAAACTTGGAAAGAAAACTGTCAGTACTGGTGTGAGAAATGCATGAAACACATGATCATGACATTATCTGTTAAAACGGTGACCGCCATGGTATGACATTATCTGTTAAAAGGGTGTTTAACCCAAATATGTATAAATCGTTTTGAAACTTGGGAAGAAAGTTGTGTCAGTACTGGTGTAAGAAATCCACGAAACACATGCGTAGGTGCACTGACCGCCCCGTTATCACATTAGCTGTTGGAACTGCATTTAACCCCGATATGTACATAAACTATTGAAACTTGGAAAGAAAGTTGTATCAGTACTGGTGTGAGAAATCCACGAAACACATGCGTAGGTGCACTGACCGCCATGACATGACATTACCTGTTGAAACGGCGTTCAACCCCTATTGAAACTTGCGAAGAAAGTTGTATCAGTACTGGTGTGAGAAAGCCAGGGAACACATGCGTAGGTGACCGCCATGATATGACATTAGCTGATGAAACGGCATTTAACCCCAAATACAAATAAAACCTACAAATAATTTGCATAATGCCCTATATCTTTCTCTATATACCTGAACATATCGGGAATATTATTGCTGATCTATTACTAGGCTACATTTGTGTTGACAGCACTGCACATAAAAATGTCTGCAGAAAAACATGAAAAAAGCTACAAGAAACAAAACATGTTTGGATAAACAAATACAAACACAATCAAGAAGATTGTTAATACAGACAAAGCATGGTTAAACAGGTAATATACAAGAACTTACTCAAATGTTCAAGACAAGTACATAAATGACATACAGCAATTCTAAAACATAAGAAAACTATGACAAGAAAAACTAACTGTACTTTTTACGAGAAATACCTACGAGAAATAAAAACAAATTCAAACCAGGGTTAAACAAATATAAACAAAAACTTATCGGTAATGAAATTTTCAAGAAAAATACAGACACAAGATATAGCCATTTCAATGCATGGTTGAAGAGACATGAACATAAACCTAATAAATCTGGATTAGAAAAAGGGGAAAAAGCTAATAAAATGCATGGTCAGACAAATGAAAGCAAAATCTAATTATAATATGGATGGGAAACACACACATGAGATGAAGCAAATTCAAAGTATGGTTATTGAAACCTCTAAAGTATGGTTAGTGAAACTTAATAAAGTTTTGAAACGAAATTACCCAAGACCATAACCATATTCAAAGCATGGTTAGAGAAATATAGACAAAAACTCTGATTTTTTTTTTCATGAGAAATACATACATGAGACAAAACAAAACCAAAGCATCGTTAGACAAATAGATTTAAAAGAAAATTACTTAAATTTTCATCAGAAATATTTACCCGCGTCAAGGCAAATTCAATGCATGGTTAGAGAAAAATATGCACAAGTTTACTGAAATTTTCATTAGAAATACATTCACGAGATAAAGTAAATTCAAATCATGGTTAGTGACTTATAAACAGAAACTTACTACAATATAATTATACACTACAATATATTCATGAGAAATACATACAAACATACATCAAAGCAAATTCAAGATATGGTTAGAAAGACAATAACAAAATATATACTGAAACTTTGATGAGAAAATAAACATAATATAAAGCAAATTCACAGGATGGTTACATGAATATCAACTAACGATAATATGGATGAGAAATAAAAACTCCACATAAAGCAAACTCGAAACACACTAAAGAAATACCTGTAAGGACAAAACTCTGCTTAACTGTCGATTAGAAATACATATGTACAGTCAAATCATATAAAAGTTTATACATTTAAAGCAGGTAAAGGAATTATGTGCAGCAATACCAGGTAAAAAAATTATATACAAATGAGTTATATACGGTAAAAGCAGATAAAGGATATACAGTAAAAACTTGTAAAAGAATTATGTACAGTAAAAGTATGTAAAGCAAATTATATACAGAAAAACAGATACAGGAATTTCGTTCAGTAAAACCGGGTAAAAGAATTCTATACAGTAGAAAAAGGTAAAATGGACTTTTTTATGCAGTAAAAGCAGGTAAAAAGAATTATACAACGTAAAAGTATGTAAAAATAACTCTATACAGTAAAACAATATAATTATGTACAGTAAAACTATCTAAAAGACATTATATAGGTAAAAGATTTATTTATATACAAAAGAATTATGTACAGTAAAAGCAGGAAAATAATTATATACAGTAAAAAGCATGTAAAAGAATTATTTACAGTAAAACCAGATAAAAAAAACTATAGACATTAAACCAGGTAAAAGAATAACATACAGTAAAAAACATGTAAAAGAATTATATATAGTAAAAGCATGTTAAAAAAAATTATGTACAGTAAAACTATCTAAAAAGCATTATATACAGGAAAACTAGGGACAAGAATTTTGTACAGTAAAATCATGTAAAAGTTTATACAGTTAAAGCAGGTAAAGGAATTATGTGCAGTAATACCAGGTAAAAGAATTATATACAAGAATTATATACAGTAAAAGCAGGTAAAGGAATTATATACAGTAAAAACTTGTAAAAGAATTATATACAGTAAAAGTATGTAAAACAAATTATATACTGAAAAACAGATACAAGAATTTTGTTCAGTAAAACCGGGTAAAAAAATTATATACAGTAGAAGTTAAAATGGACTTTTTATACAGTAAAAGCAGGTAAAAAGAATTATACACAGTAAAACTATGTAAAAGCACTATATAATAAAAGAATATAATTATGTACAGTAAAACTATCTAAAAAGCATTATATAGGTAAAAGACTGATTTATATACCAAAGAATTATGTACAGTAAAAGTAGGTAAAATAATTATATACAGTAAAAAGCATGTAAAAGAATTATATACAGTAAAAGCACGTAAAAAATTATGTAGAGTAAAACTATCTGAAAAGCATTATATACAGGAAAACTAGGGACATGAATTATGTACAGTAAAATCATGTAAAAGTTTATACAGTTAAAGCAGGTAAAGGAATTATGTGCAGTAATACCAGGTAAAAGAATTATATACAAAAGTGTTATTTACAGTAAAAGCAGGTAAAGGAATCATATACAGTAAAATTTTGTAAAAGAATTATATACAGTAAAAGTATGTAAATCAAATTATATACAGAAAAACAGATACAAGAATTTCGTCAGTAAAGCCGGGTAAAAGAATTATATACAGTAGAAAAAGGTAAAAGGGACTTTTTTATACAGTAAAAGCAGGTAAAAAGAATTATACACAGTAAAACTATGTAAAAGAACTATATACAGTAAAAGAATATAATTATGTACAGTAAAACTATCTAAAAAGCATTATATAGGTAAAAGAATTATTTACATATAAAAGAATTATGTACAGTAAAAGCAGGTAAAATTATTATATACAGTAAAAAGCATGTAAAAGAATTATTTACAGTAAAACCATATCAAAAATAACTATAGACATTAAACCAGGTAAAAGAATTACATACAGTAAGAAAAATGTAAAAGAATTATATACAGCAAAAGCATGTAAAAAAATTAGGTACACTAAAACTATCTAAAAAGCATTATATACAGGAGAATTAGGGACGAGGATTATGTACAGTAAAATCATGTAAAAGTTTATACAGTTAAAGCAGGTAAAGGAATTATGTGCAGTAATACCAGGTAAAAGAATTATATACAAAAGAGTTATATACAGTAAAAGCAGGTAAAGGAATTATATACAGTAAAAGCTTGTAAAAGAATTATATAGAGTAAAAGTATGTAAAACAAATTATATACAGAAAAAACAGGTAGAAGAATTTCGTTCAGTTAAACCGGGTCAAAGAATTATATAAAGTAGAAGAAGGTAAAAGGGACTTTTTTATACAATAAAAGCAGGTAAAAAGAATTATGCAAAGTAAAACTATGTAAAAGAACCATATACAGTAAAAGAATGTAAAAAAATTATGTACAGTAACACTATCTAAAAAGCATTATATACAGGAAAACTAGGGACAATAATTATGTACAGTAAAATCATGTAAAAGTTTATACAGTTAAAGCAGGAAAAGGAATTATGTGCAGTAATACCAGGTAAAAGAATTATATACAAGAGGTATATACAGTAAAAGCAGGTAAAGGAATTATATACAGTAAAAGCTTGTAAAAGAATTATGTACAGTAAAAGTATGTAAAACAAATTATATACAGAAAAACAGATACAAGAATTTTGTTCAGTAAAACCGGGTAAAAGAATTATATACAGTAGAAGAAGGTAAAAGGGACTTTTTTATACAGTAAAAGCAGGTAAAAAGAATTATACACAGTAAGACTATGTAAAAGCACTATATACAGTAAAAGAATATAATTATGTACAGTAAAACTATCTAAAAAGCATTATATAGGTAAAAGATTTATTTATATACCAAAAATCTATGTACATTAAAAGCAGGTAAAATAATTATATACAGTCAAAAGCATGTAAAACAGTTATTTGCAGTAAAACCGGGTAGAAAAAACTATAGACATTAAACCAGGTAAAAGAATTACATACAGTAAAAAACATGTAAAAGAATTATAAACAGTAAAAGCCTGTAAAAAGAATTATGTCCAGTAAAACTATCTAAAAACCATTATATACAGGAAAATTAGGGACAAGAATTATGTACAGTAAAATCATGTAACGGTTTATACAGTTAAAGCAGGTAAAGGAATTATGTGCAGTAATACCAGGTAAAATAATTATATACAAAAGAGTTATATACAGTAAAAGCAGGTAAAGGAACTATATATACAGCAAACACTTGTAAAAGAATTATATACAGTAAAAGTATGTAAAACAAATTATATACAGAAAAACAGATACAAGAATTTTGCTCAGTAAAACCGGGTAAAAGAATTATATACAGTAGAAGAAGGTAAAAGGGACTTTTTTATACAGTAAAAGCAGGTAAAAAGAATTATACCCAGTAAAACTATGTAAAAGGACTATATACAGTAAAAGAATATAATTATGTACAGTAAAACTATCTAAAAAGCATTATATAGGTAAAAGATTTATGTATATACTAAAAAATTATGTACAGTAAAAGCAAGTAAAATAATTATATACAGTAAAGAGCATGTAAAAAGATTATTTACAGTAAAACCAGATAAAAAAAAAACTATAGACATTAAACCAGGTAAAAGAATTATAAACAGTAAAAAAAAATGTAAAAGAATTATATACAGTAAAAGCATGTAAAAAAATTATGTACAGTAAAACTATTTAAAAAGCATTATATACAACAAATCTAGGGACAAGGATTATGTACAGTAAAATTATGTAAAAGTTTATACAGTTAAAGCAGGTAAAGGAATTATGTGCAGCAATACCAGGTAAAAGAATTATATACAAGAGTTATATACAGTAAAAGCAGGTAAAGGAATTATATACAGTAAAATCTTGTAAAAGAATTATATACAGTAAAAGTATGTAAACCAAATTATATACAGAAAAACAGATACAAGAATTTTGTTCAGTAAAACCGGGTAAAAGAATTATATACAGTAGAAGAAGGTAAAAGGGACTTTTTTATACAGTAAAAGCAGGTAAAAAGAATTATACACAGCAAAACTATGTAAAAGAACTATATACAGTAAAGGAATATAATTATGTACAGTAAAACTATCTAAAAAGCATTATATAGGTAAAAGATTTATTTATATATAAAAGAATTATGTACAGTAAAAGCAGGGAAAATAATTATATACAGTAAAAAGCATGTAAAAGAATTATTTACAGTAAAACCAGATAAAAAACAACTATAGACATTAAACCAGGTAAAAGAATTACATACAGTAAAAAACATGTAAAAGAATTATATAAGTACAAGCATGTAAAAAAAATATGTACACTAAAACTATCTAAAAAGCATTATATACAGGAAAACTAGGGACGAGGATTATGTACAGTAAAATCAAGTAAAAGTTTATACAGTTAAAGCAGGTAAAGGAATTATGTGCAGTAATACCAGGTAAAAGAATTATATACAAAAGAGTTATATACAATAAAAGCAGGTAAAGGAATTATATACAGTAAAAGCTTGTAAAAGAATTATATACAGTAAAAGTATGTAAGACAAATTATATACAGAAAAAAGAGGTAGAAGAATTTCGTTCAGTTAAACCGGGTCAAAGAATTGTATAAAGTAGAAGAAGGTAAAAGGGACTTTTTTATACAGTAAAAGCATGTAAAAAGAATTATGCACATTAAAACTATGTAAAAGAACTATATACAGTAAAAGAATGTAAAATAATTATGTACAGTAAAACTATCTAAAAAGCATTATATACAGGAAAACTAGGGACAAGAATTATGTACAGTAAAATCATGTAAAAGTTTATACAGTTAAAGCAGGTAAAGGAATTATGTGCAGTAATACCAGGTAAAAGAATTATATATACGAGTTATATACAGTAAAAGCACGTAAAGGAATTATATACAGTAAAAACTTGTAAAAGAATTATATAGAGTAAAAGTATGTAAAACAAATTATATACAGAAAAACAGATACAAGACTTTTGTTCAGTAAAACCGGGTAAAAGAATTTTATACAGTAGAAGAAGGTAAAGGGGACTTTTTTATACAGTAAAAGCAGGTAAAAAGAATTATGTACAGTAAAACTATCTAAAAAATATTATATACAGGAAAACTTGGGACAAGAATTATGTCCCGTAAAATCATGTAACAGTTTATACAGCAGGTAAAGGAATTATGTGCAGTAATACCAGGTAAAAGAATTATATACAAGAGTTATATACAGTAAAAGCAGGTAAAGGAATTATAAGATAAAGCTAATTCAAAACAGATATATCCATAGACAAAACCTTATTGCAAGTTTCAAGAGAAATGCATACACAAACAAAACATGGCTGACAAATATAAACAAAAGCTTACTATTATTTTCCATAAGAAATATGTAAGATAATGTCAATTCAAAGCATGGTTAGTGATTTATAAACATAGACTAATTGAAGTTTTGGTGAGAAATAACTGCAAAAGATTAATTAAATCCGAACTATGATTAGACAAATATGAACAAGAACTTTCTGAAGAAATACCTGCAGGAGAAAAAACGAATTTACAGCATTGTTAGAGCACCATAAACGAAAACTAGACAAAGCAAACTCATAGCATGGATAGAGAAATTTATAAAACAAACTGCAATTTTCATGATAAATACTTACACAACATTATGCAAATTCAAAGCATGGTTAGAGAAATAAGAACAAAAACTTACTCGAATTTTCATGAGAAATAAATTCATGACACAAAACAAATTCCAAACATGGCAAGACAAATACGGACTACAACTCAATCATTTTTTTTTTTTTTTTTTTTTATTTTATTTTATTTTTTGTGAGACATACACACTCTAGACAACGCAATTCTAAAGCATGGCTAGAATGTAAAACAAAAACTAATTGCAATTTTGATGACAAATAAATACAAGAGATAAAGCAAATTCAAAGCATGCATTTACACATAAAAACATGAAACCTTCCTTGTCAAAATTCCTTCCTGGTCTAAGGAGTTGTGATAAGAATGGTTTCATCCTAACAAACAAAACCTGAATGATAAATTCAACCCACCTTTATCCTCAAGCTGTTGCTACATGCCATCCTCCATGTTGCCATCTGAGAAAAAAAAGCAGATAAACATTTCTGTTTGAATTCTGTTTTCATTGCATGTAGTGATGTTTCAGTAATTTATCAGCAATACCTCACTTGTGGCTTTCTTAGGTTTAACCAGTAGAAGGCTGGATCTTTATAGTGCCTTGCAAAAGGCTACTCCCAGATGACCCGATATTCAAACAAGTGTCAACCTCAGGCTTTTACATTTATCTTTAAATCAACTATAGCAGACAAACCAGTGTTTAAACGGCCCTTACAGGAGTGCCTTCGAAAAAAGATGTTGAAACAGGAGAAAAAACATGATAATCTGCATTTATAGACCTGTCTCAAATTTTAATGTCTTGTAAAGAGGTAAACACTGAGTAAATATGGAATCCTCAATTTAAAAGGCTAGGCACACTCTTACGTTTTATCAAAATCTGCAGACGATAATTAAAATGTGACTCCAAATTTGATTTGATTTTCGAAGGGTAGGAAACATGTGGCAAAAGGAGAAAATGCTATCTGGTTATTAGCATTTTCTCCTTTTCCCACATGTTTTCTGTCCTTCCAAAATCAAATTTGAATTATCATTAACACACAGTTTTTGTTTAAAAAAAGGAGAATATTCGTTCATTACAGATCCTTGACTTTTCTTGACAAATGTTTCATAGTTATAATAAACGGCCTTATACCTATGAGCCATTCAGCCTTCAGTCCTCAATCCTTGGTCCTAGGTATTGAAATTTTAATAAGCTAGTCTATCGAAAAATGAATGTGTTCCATATTTTTCTGCTTTGTATTTCATCTTTCTGTTTACTCTGAAATTAGAAGAAAAAAATAGGGTAAGGAGAAAACCACATCTCCCTGTGGGTCAAATTTACCAGCAGCTGCTTACATCTACTTAATCAACACACATTATTAATTACAATTAAATTACCATTTCCACATGCTGATATATTAAGTATATACTTCACACACCAGACAAGACTGTCCATTTAGCAGAGTGTGGCCGATCAGTGGAATGACTATTTCTGGGCATGTCAATGATCTTCAATCTGTTGAAGGAATAAGCAAGTTTATCGTCATTCTCATGACATGGTGAGGTCACAAATTTCTTCAGACATTCCCTAACCTGACAATCTTAAAAAAAAAGATGTATGTGCAAGTTTTATGATAATGAGGCTGAGATTTTAAAAGGTCGATATGATGCAAACACACTCTGCAACATTGCTGCTTTTACCTACAAATTAGACCCGTGTAGCTCATTGGTTAGCGTATCTGACTCGTGACCTAGTGGTTGCCGGGTCGATAATCAGTTGAGGCAAACTGTCTTCCCAGCACTTTTTTCCCCTCTTAGTCGTGTGAAAAAGCAGTCAGTGACTTGGAGAGAAAGTTGTGTCAGTACTGGTGTGAGAAAGCCAGGAAACACATGCGTAAGTGCACTGACAGCCATGATATGACATTAGCTGTTAAACGGCGTTTAAACCCAATACGTACTAAACCTATTGAAACTTGGAAAGAAAGTTGTGTCACTACTGGTGTGAGAAAGCCAGGAAACACATGCTTAGGTGCAATAACAGCCATGATATGACATAAGCCGTTGAAACGGCGTTAAACGCCAATACATACAAAACCAGTTAAAACTTGGAAAGTAAGTTGTGTCAGTACTGATTTGAGAAATCCAAGAAACACATGCGTGGGTGCACTGGCCGCCATGATATGACATTAGCTGCTGAAACTGCATTTAACCCCAATACGTACAAAACCTGTTGAAACTTAGAAAGTTGTGTCAGTACTGGTTTGAGACATCCAAGAAACACATGCGTAGGTGCACTGACCGGGCCAATATGACATTAGCTTTTGAAACGGCGTTTCACCCACAATACGTACATAAACTTTGAAACTTGGAAAGAAAGTTGTGTCAGTACTGGTATGAGAAATCCAGGAACCACAAGCGTAGGTGCACTGACCGCCATGATATGACATTAGCTGCTGAAACTGCATTTAACCCCAATACGTACAAAACCAGTTGAAACTTAGAAAGAAAGTTGTGTCAGTACTGGTTTGAGACATCCAAGAAACACATGCGTAGGTGCACTGACATTAGCTTTTGAAACGGCGTTTCACCCACAATACGTACATAAACTTTGAAACTTGGAAAGAAAGTTGTGTCAGTACTGGTATGAGAAATCCAGGAACCACATGCCTAGGTGCACTGACCGCCATGATATGACATTAGCTGTTGAAACAGCATTTAACCCCAAAACATACAAAACCTCGTGAAACTTGGAAAGAAAACTGAGTCAGTACTGGTGTGAGAAATCCACGAAACACATGCGTAGGTGCACCGACCGCCATGATATGACATTAGCTTTTGAAACGGCGTTTAACCCAAATACGTACAAATCCTATTGAAACTTGGAAGGAAAACAGAGTCAGTACTGGTGCGAGAAATCAAAGAATCACATTCGTACGTGCACTGTCCGCCATGATATGACATTAGCTGGTAAAACGGCGTTTAACCCCAATACGTACAAGCTGTGTCAGTACTGGTGTGAAAAGTCCAGGAATCAGATGCTCATGTGCAATGACCGGCCCGATATGATATTAGCTGTTGAAACTGCGTTTCACCCCAATAAATACATAACCTTCTGAATCTTGGAAAGAAAGTTGTGTCAGTACTGGTATCAGAAATCCAGGAAACACATGCGTAGGTGCACTGACCGCCATGATATGACATTACCTGTTGAAACGGCGTTTAACCCCAAATACATACAACACCTATCGAAACTTTGGAAGAAATATGTGTCAGTACTGGTGTGAGAAATCCAGGAAACACGAGAGTAGGTGCACTTGCGACCCCGATATAACATTAGCTGTTGGAACTGCGTTTAACCCGAATACGTAAAAAATACTATTGAAAGTTTGAAAGAAAGTTGTGTGAGTACTGGTGTGAGAAATCCACGAAACACATGCGTAGGTGCACTGACCGCCATGATACGACATTAGCTGTTGAAACAACGTTTAGCCCCAATACGTACAAATCCTATTGAAACTTAGAAAGAAAACTGTCAGTACTGGTGTGAGAAATGCATGAAACACATGATCATGACATTATCTGTTAAAACGGTGACCGCCATGGTATGACATTATCTGTTAAAAGGGTGTTTAACCCAAATATGTATAAATCGTTTTGAAACTTGGGAAGAAAGTTGTGTCAGTACTGGTGTAAGAAATCCACGAAACACATGCGTAGGTGCACTGACCGCCCCGTTATCACATTAGCTGTTGGAACTGCATTTAACCCCGATATGTACATAAACTATTGAAACTTGGAAAGAAAGTTGTATCAGTACTGGTGTGAGAAATCCACGAAACACATGCGTAGGTGCACTGACCGCCATGACATGACATTACCTGTTGAAACGGCGTTCAACCCCTATTGAAACTTGCGAAGAAAGTTGTATCAGTACTGGTGTGAGAAAGCCAGGGAACACATGCGTAGGTGACCGCCATGATATGACATTAGCTGATAAAAAAGGCATTTAACCCCAAATACAAATAAAACCTACAAATAATTTGCATAATGCCCTATATCTTTCTCTATATACCTGAACATATCGGGAATATTATTGCTGATCTATTACTAGGCTACATTTGTGTTGACAGCACTGCACATAAAAATGTCAGCAGAAAAACATGAAAAAAGCTACAAGAAACAAAACATGCTTGGATAAACAAATACAAACACAATCAAGAAGATTGTTAATACAGACAAAGCATGGTTAAACAGGTATATACAAGAACTTACTCAAATGGTCAAGACAAGTACATAAATGACATACAGCAATTGTAAAACGTAAGAAAACTATGACAAGAAAAACTAACTGTACTTTTTACGAGAAATACCTACGAGAAATAAAAAAAAATTCAAACCAGGGTTAAACAAATATAAACAAAAACTTATCGGTAATGAAATTTTCAAGAAAAATACAGACACAAAATATAGCCATTTCAATGCATGGTTGAAGAGACATGAACATAAACCTAATAAATCTGGATTAGAAAAAGGGGAAAAAGCTAATAAAATGCATGGTCAGACAAATGAAAGCAAAATCTAATTATAATATGGATGGGAAACACACACTAGGATAAAACAAATTCAAAGTATGGTTATTGAAACCACTAAAGTATGGTTCGTGAAACTTACTTAAGTTTTGAAACGAAATTACCCAAGACCAAAACCATATTCAAAGCATGGTTAGAGAAATATAGACAAAAACTCTGATTTTTTTTCATGAGAAATACATACATGAGACAAAACAAAACCAAAGCATCGTTAGACAAATATATTTAAATGAAAATTACATAAATTTTCACCACAAATATTTACCCGCGTCAAGGCAATTTCAATGTATGGTTAGAAAAAAATTTGCACAAGTTTACTGAAATTTTCATTAGAAATACATTCACGAGATAAAGTAAATTCAAATCATGGTTAGTGACTTATAAACAGAATCTAACTACAATATAATTATACACTACAATATATTCATGAGAAATACACACATACATACATACATCAAAGCAAATTCAAGATATGGTTAGAAAGACAATAACAAAATACAAACTGAAACTTTGATGAGAAAATAAACATTACATAAAGCAAATTCACAGGATGGTTACATGAATATAAACAAAAACTAACGATTATATGGATGAGAAATAAAATCTCCACATAAAGCAAACTCGAACCAAACTAAAGAAATACCTGTGAGGACAAAACTTTGCTTAAGTGTCGATTAGAAATACATACTTAAGATAAAGCTAATTCAAAACAGATATATCTATAGACAAAACCTTATTGCAAGTTTAAAGAGAAATGCATACACAAGAAGGAAAACAAGGCTGACAAATATAAACAAAAGCTTACTATTATTTTCCATAAGAAATATGTAAGATAATGTCAATTCAAAGCATGGTTAGTGATTTATTAACATAGACTAATTGAAGTTTTGGTGAGAAATAAATGCAAAAGATTAATTAAATCCGAACTATGGTTAGACAAATATGAACAAGAACTTTCTGAAGAAATACCTGCAGGAGAAAAAACGAATTTATAGCATTGTTAGAGCACCATAAACGAAAACTAGACAAAGCAAACTCATAGCATGGATAGAGAAATTTATAAAAACAAACTGCAATTTTCATGATAAATACTTACACAACATGAAGCAAATTCAAATCATGGTTAGAGAAATAAGAACAAAAACTTACTCGAATTTTCATGAGAAATAAATTCATGACACAAAACAAATTCCAAACATGGCAAGACAAATACGGACTACAACTCAATCATTTTTTTTTTTTTTTTTTTTTCTTTTTTGTGAGCCATACATATTCTAGACAACGCAATTCTAAAGCATGGCTAGAATGTAAAACAAAAACTAATTGCAATTTCGATGACAAATAAATACAAGCGATAAAGCAAATTCAAAGCATGCATTTACACATAAAAACATGAAACCTTCCTTGTCAAAATTCCTTCCTGGTCTAAGGAGTTGTGATAAGAATGGTTTCATCCTAACAAACAAAACCTGAATGATAAATTCAACCCACCTTTATCCTCAAGCTGTTGCTACATGCCATCCTCCATGTTGCCATCTGAGAAATAAAAGCAGATAAACATTTCTGTTTGAATTCTGTTTTCATTGCATGTAATGATGTTCCAGTCATTTATCAACAATACCTCACTTGTGGCTTTCTTAGGTTTAACCAGTAGAAGGCTGGATCTTTGTAGTGCCCTGCACAAGGCTACTCCTAGGTGACCCGATATTCAAACAAGTGTCAACCTCAGGCTTTTACATTTATCTTTAAATCAACTGTAGCAGACAAACCAGTGTTTAAACGATCCTTACAGGAGTGCCTTCGAAAAAAGATGTTGAAACAGGAGAAAAAACATGATAATCTGCATTTATAGACCTGTCTCAAATTTTAATGTCTTGTAAAGAGGTAAACACCGAGTAAATATGGAATCCTCAATTTAAAAGGCTAGGCACACTCTTACGTTTTATCAAAATTTGCAGACGAAAATTAAAACGTGACTCAAAATTTGATTTGATTTTCGAAGGGTAGGAAACATGTGGCAAAAGGAGAAAATGCTGTCAGCTGGTTATCAGCATTTTCTCCTTTTCCCACATGTTTTCTGTCCTTCCAAAATCAAATTTGAATTATCATTAATACACAGTTTTTGTTTTAAAAAAGGAGAATATTCATTCATTACAGATCCTTGACTTTTCTTGACAAATGTTTCATAGTTATAAATAACGACCTTATACCTATGAGCCATTCAGCCTTCAGTCCTCAATCCTTGGTCCTAGGTATTGAAATTTTAACAAGCTAGTCTATCGAAAGATGAACGTGTTGCATATTTTTCTGCTTTGTATTTCATCTTTCTGTTTGCTCTGAAATTAGAAGAAAAAAATAGGGTAAGGAGCAAACCACATCTCCCTGTGGGTCAAATTTACCAGCAGCTGCTTACATCTACTTAATCAACATATATTATTAATTTCAATTAAATTACCATTTCCACATGCCGTTATATTAAGTATACACTTCACACACCAGACAAGACTGTCCATTTAGCAGTGTGTGGCCGATCAGTGGAATGACTATTTCTGGGCATGTCAATGATCTTCAGTCTGTTGAAGGAATAGGCAAGTTTATCGTCATTCTCATGGCATGGTGGGGTCACAAATTTCTTCAGACATTCCCTAACCTGACAATCTTAAAAAAAAAAAAGATGTATGTGCAAGTTTTATGATAATGAGGCTGAGATTTTAAAAGGTCGATAAGATGCAAACACACTCTGCAACATTGCTGCTTTTACCTACAAATTAGACCCGTGTAGCTCATTGATTAGCGTATCTGACTCGTGACCTAGCGGTTGCCGGGTCGATAATCAGTCGAGGCAAACTGTCTTCCCAGCTTTTTTTTCCCCTCTTAGTCGTGTGAAAAAGCAGTCAGTGACTTGGAAAGAAAGTTGTGTCAGTACTGGTGTGAGAAAGCCAGGAAACACATGCGTAGGTGCACTGACAGCCATGATATGACATAAGCCGTTGAAACGACGTTAAACGCCGATACATACAAAACCTGTTGAAACTTAGAAAGAAAGTTGTGTCAGTACTGATTTGAGAAATCCAAGAACCGCATGTGTAAGTGCACTGACCGCCATGATATGACATAAGCTGTTGAAAAGGCGTTTAACCCTAATGCGTATAAATCCTACTGAAAGTTAAAAAGAAAGCTGTGTCAGTACTGGTTTGAGACATCTAGGAAACACATACGTAGGTGCACTGACCGGGCCTATATGACATTAGCTTTTGAAACGGCGTTTCACCCACAATACGTACATAAACTTTTAAACTTGGAAAGAAACTTGTGTCAGTACTGGTATGAGAAATCCAGGAACCACAAGCGTAGGTGCACTGACCGCCATGATATGACATTTACTGTTGAAACAGCGTTTAACCCAAAAACATACAAAACTATTGAAACTTTGAAAGAAATTCGTGTTAGTACTGGTGTGAGAAATCCAGGACAGGCATGCAAAGGTCTACCGACCACCCCAATATGACATTACCTGTTGAAACTGCGTTTAACTCCAGTACGAACAAAACCTATTGAAACTTGGAAAGAAAGTTGTATCAGTGCTGGTGTGAGAAATCCAGGAAACACATGCCTAGGTGCACTGACCGCCATGATATGACATTAGCTGTTGAAACAGCGTTTAACCCCAAAACATAGAAAACCTTTTGAAACTTGGAAAGAAAACTGAGTAGGTACTGGTGTGAGAAATCCACGAAACACATGCGTAGGTGCACCGACCGCCATGATATGACATTAGCTTTTGAAACGGCGTTTAACCCCAATACGTACAAATCCTATTGAAACTTAGAAAGGAAACAGAGTCAGTACTGGTGCGAGAAATCAAAGAATCACATTCGTACGTGCGCTGTCCGCAATGATATGACATTAGCTGGTAAAACGGCGTTTAACCCCAATACGTACAAGCTGTGTCAGTACTGGTGTGAAAAGTCCAGGAATCAGATGCTTATGTGCAATGACCAGCCCGATATGATATTAATGTTGAAACTGCGTTTCACCCCAACAAGTACATAACCTTCTGAATCTTGGAAAGAAAGTTGTATCAGTACTGGTATCAGAAATCCAGGAAACACATGCGTAGATGCACTGACCGCCATGATATGACATTACCTGTTGAAACATTAGCTGATGAAACGGCATTTAACCCCAAATACAAATAAAACCTACAAATAATTTGCATAATGCCCTATATCTTTCTCTATATACCTGAACATATCGGGAATATTATTGCTGATCTATTACTAGGCTACATTTGTGTAGACAGCACTGCACATAAAAATGTCTGCAGAAAAACATGAAAAAAGCTACAAGAAACAAAACATGTTTGGATAAACAAATACAAACACAATCAAGAAGATTGTTAATACAGACAAAGCATGGTTAGACAGGTATATACAAGAACTTACTCAAATGTTCAAGACAAGTACATAAATGACATACTGCAATTGTAAAACATAAGAAAACTATGACAAGAAAAACTAACTGTAGTTTTTACGAGAAATACCTACGAGAAATAAAAGCAAATTCAAACCAGCGTTAGACAAATATAAACAAAAACTTATCGGTAATGAAATTTTCAAGAGAAATACATGTACAAGATATAGCCATTTCAATGCATGGTTGAAGAGACATGAACATAAACCTAATAAATCTGGATTAGAAAAAGGGGAAAAAGCTAATAAAATGCATGGTCAGACAAATGAAAGCAAAATCTAATTATAATATGGATGGGAAACACACACATGAGATGAAGCAAATTCAAAGTATGGTTATTGAAACCTCTAAAGTATGGTTAGTGAAACTTAATAAAGTTTTGAAACGAAATTACCCAAGACCATAACCATATTCAAAGCATGGTTAGAGAAATATAGACAAAAACTCTGATTTTTTTTTTTTTTTTTTTTTTTTCATGAGAAATACATACATGAGACAAAACAAAACCAAAGCATCGTTAGACAAATAGATTTAAAAGAAAATTACTTAAATTTTCATCAGAAATATTTACCCGCGTCAAGGCAAATTCAATGCATGGTTAGAGAAAAATATGCACAAGTTTACTGAAATTTTCATTAGAAATACATTCACGAGATAAAGTAAATTCAAATCATGGTTAGTGACTTATAAACAGAAACTTACTACAATATAATTATACACTACAATATATTCATGAGAAATACATACAAACATACATCAAAGCAAATTCAAGATATGGTTAGAAAGACAATAACAAAATATATACTGAAACTTTGATGAGAAAATAAACATAATATAAAGCAAATTCACAGGATGGTTACATGAATATCAACTAACGATAATATGGATGAGAAATAAAAACTCCACATAAAGCAAACTCGAAACACACTAAAGAAATACCTGTAAGGACAAAACTTTGCTTAACTGTCGATTAGAAATACATATGTACAGTCAAATCATATAAAAGTTTATACATTTAAATCAGGTAAAGGAATTATGTGCAGCAATACCAGGTAAAAAAATTATATACAAATGAGTTATATACAGTAAAAGCAGATAAAGGATATACAGCAAAAACTTGTAAAAGAATTATGTACAGTAAAAGTATGTAAAGCAAATTATATACAGAAAAACAGATACAGGAATTTCGTTCAGTAAAACCGGGTAAAAGAATTCTATACAGTAGAAAAAGGTAAAATGGACTTTTTTATGCAGTAAAAGCAGGTAAAAAGAATTATGCACAGTAAAACTATGTAAAAATAACTCTATACAGTAAAACAATATAATTATGTACAGTAAAACTATCTAAAAGGCATTATATAGGTAAAAGATTTATTCATATACAAAAGAATTATGTACAGTAAAAGCAGGAAAATAATTATATACAGTAAAAAGCATGTAAAAGAATTATTTACAGTAAAACCAGATAAAAAAAAACTATAGACATTAAACCAGGTAAAAGAATAACATACAGTAAAAAACATGTAAAACAATTATATATAGTAAAAGCATGTTAAAGAAAATTTTGTACAGTAAAACTATCTAAAAAGCATTATATACAGGAAAACTAGGGACAAGAATTTTGTACAGTAAAATCATGTAAAAGTTTATACAGTTAAAGCAGGTAAAGGAATTATGTGCAGTAATACCAGGTAAAAGAATTATATACAAGAATTATATACAGTAAAAGCAGGTAAAGGAATTATATACAGTAAAAACTTGTAAAAGAATTATATACAGTAAAAGTATGTAAAACATATTATATAAGAAAAACAGATACAAGAATTTTGTTCAGTAAAACCGGGTAAAAAAATTATATACAGTAGAAGTTAAAAGGGACTTTTTATACAGTAAAAGCAGGTAAAAAGAATTATACACAGTAAAACTATGTAAAAGAACTATATACAGTAAAAGAATATAATTATGTACAGTAAAACTATCTAAAAAGCATTATATAGGTAAAAGACTTATTTATATACCAAAGAATTATGTACAGTAAAAGTAGGTAAAATAATTATATACAGTAAAAAGCATGGAAAAGAATTATTTACAGTAAAACCATATAAAAAAAACTATAGACATTAAACCAATTAAAAGAATTACATACAGTAAAAACCATGTAAAAGAATTATATACAGTAAAAGCACGTAAAAAATTATGTAGAGTAAAACTATCTGAAAAGCATTATATACAGGAAAACTAGGGACATGAACTATGTACAGTAAAATCATGTAAAAGTTTATACAGTTAAAGCAGGTAAAGGAATTATGTGCATTAATACCAGGTAAAAGAATTATATACAAAAGTGTTATTTACAGTAAAAGCAGGTAAAGGAATTATATACAGTAAAATCTTGTAAAAGAATTATATACAATAAAAGTATGTAAATCAAATTATATACAGAAAAACAGATACAAGAATTTCGTCAGTAAAACCGGGTAAAAGAATTATATACAGTAGAAGAAGGTAAAAGGGACTTTTTTATACAGTAAAAGCAGGTAAAAATAATTATACACAGAAAAACTATGTAAAAGAACTATATACAGTAAAAGAATATAATTATGTACAGTAAAACTATCTAAAAAGCATTATATAGGTAAAAGATTTATTTACATATAAAAGAATTATGTACAGTAAAAGCAGGTAAAATTATTATATACAGTAAAAAGCATGTAAAAGAATTATTTAAAGTAAAACCATATCAAAAAGACCTATAGACATTAAACCAGGTAAAAGAATTACATACAGTAAAAAAAATGTAAAAGAATTATATACAGTAAAAGCATGTAAAAAAATTAGGTACACTAAAACTATCTAAAAAGCATTATATACAGGAAAATTAGGGACGAGGATTATGTACAGTAAAATCATGTAAAAGTTTATACAGTTAAAGCAGGTAAAGGAATTATGTGCAGTAATACCAGGTAAAAGAATTATATACAAAAGAGTTATATACAGTAAAAGCAGGTAAAGGAATTATATACAGTAAAAGCTTGTAAAAGAATTATATACAGTAAAAGTATGTAAAACAAATCATATACAGAAAAAACAGGTAGAAGAATTTCGTTCAGTTAAACCGGTTCAAAGAATTATATAAAGTAGAAGAAGGTAAAAGGGACTTTTTTATACAGTAAAAGCTGGTAAAAAGAATTATACAAAGTAAAACTATGTAAAAGAACCATATACAGTAAAAGAATGTAAAAAAATTATGTACAGTAAAACTATCTAAAAAGCATTATATACAGGAAAACTATGGACAAGAATTATGTACAGTAAAACCATGTAAAAGTTTATACAGTTAAAGCAGGTAAAGGAATTATGTGCAGTAATACCAGGTAAAAGAATTATATACAAGAGGTATATAGAGTAAAATCAGGTAAAGGAATTATATGCAGTAAAAGCTTGTAAAAGAATTATGTACAATAAAAGTATGTAAAACAAATTATATACAGAAAAACAGATACAAGAATTTTGTTCAGTAAAACCGGGTAAAAGAATTATATACAGTAGAAGAAGGTAAAAGGGACTTTTTTATACAGTAAAAGCAGGTAAAAAGAATTATACACAGTAAGACTATGTAAAAGCACTATATACAGTAAAAGAATATAATTATGTACAGTAAAACTATCTAAAAAGCATTATATAGGTAAAAGATTTATTTATATACCAAAGATTTATGTACATTAAAAGCAGGTAAAATAATTATATACAGTAAAAAGCATGTAAAACAATTATTCACAGTAAAACCGGGTAGAAAAAACTATAGACATTAAACCTGGTAAAAGAATTACATACAGTAAAAAAAATGTAAAAGAATTATAAACAGTAAAAGCCTGTAAAAAAAATTATGTCCAGTAAAACTATCTAAAAACAATTATATACAGGAAAATTAGGGACAAGAATTATGTACAGTAAAATCATGTAACGGTTTATACAGTTAAAGCAGGTAAAGGAATTATGTGCAGTAATACCAGGTAAAATAATTATGTACAAAAGATTTATATACAGTAAAAGCAGGTAAAGGAACTATATATACAGCAAACACTTGTAAAAGAATTATATATAGTAAAAGTATGTAAAACAAATTATATACAGAAAAACAGATACAAGAATTTTGCTCAGTAAAACCGGGTAAAAGAATTATATACAGCAGAAGAAGGTAAAAGCGACATTTTTATACAGTAAAAGAAGGTAAAAAGAATTATACACAGTAAAACTATGTAAAAGGACTATATACAGTAAAAGAATATAATTATGTACAGTAAAACTATCTAAAAAGCATTATATAGGTAAAAGATTTATGTATATACTAAAAAATTATGTACAGTAAAAGCAGGTAAAATAATTATATACAGTAAAGAGCATGTAAAAAGATTATTTACAGTAAAACCAGATAAAAAAAAACTATAGACATTAAACCAGGTAAAAGAATTATAAACAGTAAAAAAAAATGTAAAAGAATTATATACAGTAAAAGCATGTAAAAAAATTATGAACAGTAAAACTATTTAAAAAGCATTATATACAACAAAACTAGGGACAAGGATTATGTACAGTAAAATTATGTAAAAGTTTATACAGTTAAAGCAGGTAAAGGAATTATGTGCAGCAATACCAGGTAAAAGAATTATATACAAGAGTTATATACAGTAAAATCAGGTAAAAGAATTATATACAGTAAAATCTTGTAAAAGAATTATATACAGTAAAGGTATGTAAACCAAATTATATGCAAAAAAACAGATACAAGAATTTTGTTCAGTAAAATCGGGTAAAAGAATTATATACAGTAGGAGAAGGTAAAAGGGACTTTTTTATACATTAAAAGCAGGAAAAAAGAATTATACACAGTAAAACTATGTAAAAGAACTATATACAGTAAATGAATATAATTATGTACAGTAAAACTATCTAAAAAGCATTATATAGGTAAAAGATTTATTTATATATAAAAGAATTATGTACAGTAAAAGCAGGGAAAATTATTATATACAGTAAAAAGCATGTAAAAGAATTATTTACAGTAAAACCAGATAAAAAAAAACTATAGACATTAAACCATGTAAAAGAATTACATACAGTAAAAAACATGTAAAAGAATTATATACAGTAAAAGCATGTAAAAAAATATGTACACTAAAACTATCTAAAAAGCATTATATACAGGAAAACTAGGGACGAGGATTATGTACAGTAAAATCAAATAAAAGTTTATACAGTTAAAGCAGGTAAAGGAATTATGTGCAGTAATACCAGGTAAAAGTATTATATACAAAAGAGTTATATACAATAAAAGCAGGTAAAGGAATTATATACAGTAAAAGCTTGTAAAAGAATTATATACAGTAAAAGTATGTAAGACAAATTATATACAGAAAAAACAGGTAGAAGAATTTCGTTCAGTTAAACCGGGTCAAAGAATTATATAAAGTAGAAGAAGGTAAAAGGGACTTTTTTATACTGTAAAAGCATGTAAAAAGAATTATGCACATTAAAACTATGTAAAAGAACTATATACAGTAAAAGAATGTAAAATAATTATGTACAGTAAAACTATCTAAAAAGCATTATATACAGGAAAACTAGGGACAAGAATTATGTACAGTAAAATCATGTAAAAGTTTATACAGTTAAAGCAGGTAAAGGAATTATGTGCAGTAATACCAGGTAAAAGAATTATATATACGAGTTATATACAGTAAAAGCACGTAAAGGAATTATATACAGTAAAAACTTGTAAAAGAATTATATAGAGTAAAAGTATGTAAAACAAATTATATACAGAAAAACAGATACAAGACTTTTGTTCAGTAAAACCGGGTAAAAGAATTTTATACAGTAGAAGAAGGTAAAGGGGACTTTTTTATACAGTAAAAGCAGGTAAAAAGAATTATGTACAGTAAAACTATCTAAAAAACATTATATACAGGAAAACTTGGGACAAGAATTATGTCCCGTAAAATCATGTAACAGTTTATACAGCAGGTAAAGGAATTATGTGCAGTAATACCAGGTAAAAGAATTATATACAAGAGTTATATACAGTAAAAGCAGGTAAAGGAATTATAAGATAAAGCTAATTCAAAACAGATATATCCATAGACAAAACCTTATTGCAAGTTTCAAGAGAAATGCATACACAAACAAAACATGGCTGACAAATATAAACAAAAGCTTACTATTATTTTCCATAAGAAATATGTAAGATAATGTCAATTCAAAGCATGGTTAGTGATTTATAAACATAGACTAATTGAAGTTTTGGTGAGAAATAACTGCAAAAGATTAATTAAATCCGAACTATGATTAGACAAATATGAACAAGAACTTTCTGAAGAAATACCTGCAGGAGAAAAAACGAATTTATAGCATTGTTAGAGCACCATAAACGAAAACTAGACAAGGCAAACTCATAGCATGGATAGAGAAATTTATAAAACAAACTGCAATTTTCATGATAAATACTTACACAACATTATGCAAATTCAAAGCATGGTTAGAGAAATAAGAACAAAAACTTACTCGAATTTTCATGAGAAATAAATTCATGACACAAAACAAATTCCAAACATGGCAAGACAAATACGGACTACAACTCAATCATTTTTTTTTTTTTTTTTTTCTTTTATTTTATTTTTTGTGAGACATACACACTCTAGACAACGCAATTCTAAAGCATGGCTAGAATGTAAAACAAAAACTAATTGCAATTTTGATGACAAATAAATACAAGAGATAAAGCAAATACAAAGCATGCATTTACACATAAAAACATGAAACCTTCCTTGTCAAAATTCCTTCCTGGTCTAAGGAGTTGTGATAAGAATGGTTTCATCCTAACAAACAAAACCTGAATGATAAATTCAACCCACCTTTATCCTCAAGCTGTTGCTACATGCCATCCTCCATGTTGCCATCTGAGAAAAAAAAGCAGATAAACATTTCTGTTTGAATTCTGTTTTCATTGCATGTAGTGATGTTTCAGTAATTTATCAGCAATACCTCACTTGTGGCTTTCTTAGGTTTAACCAGTAGAAGGCTGGATCTTTGTAGTGCCTTGCAAAAGGCTACTCCCAGGTGACCCGATATTCAAACAAGTGTCAACCTCAGGCTTTTACATTTATCTTTAAATCAACTATAGCAGACAAACCAGTGTTTAAACGGCCCTTACAGGAGTGCCTTCGAAAAAAGATGTTGAAACAGGAGAAAAAACATGATAATCTGCATTTATAGACCTGTCTCAAATTTTAATGTCTTGTAAAGAGGTAAACACTGAGTAAATATGGAATCCTCAATTTAAAAGGCTAGGCACACTCTTACGTTTTATCAAAATCTGCAGACGATAATTAAAATGTGACTCCAAATTTGATTTGATTTTCGAAGGGTAGGAAACATGTGGCAAAAGGAGAAAATGCTATCTGGTTATTAGCATTTTCTCCTTTTCCCACATGTTTTCTGCCCTTCCAAAATCAAATTTGAATTATCATTAACACACAGTTTTTGTTTAAAAAAAGGAGAATATTCGTTCATTACAGATCCTTGACTTTTCTTGACAAATGTTTCATAGTTATAATAAACGGCCTTATACCTATGAGCCATTCAGCCTTCAGTCCTCAATCCTTGGTCCTAGGTATTGAAATTTTAATAAGCTAGTCTATCGAAAAATGAATGTGTTCCATATTTTTCTGCTTTGTATTTCATCTTTCTGTTTACTCTGAAATTAGAAGAAAAAAATAGGGTAAGGAGCAAACCACATCTCCCTGTGGGTCAAATTTACCAGCAGCTGCTTACATCTACTTAATCAACACACATTATTAATTACAATTAAATTACCATTTCCACATGCTGATATATTAAGTATATACTTCACACACCAGACAAGACTGTCCATTTAGCAGAGTGTGGCCGATCAGTGGAATGACCATTTCTGGGCATGTCAATGATCTTCAATCTGTTGAAGGAATAAGCAAGTTTATCGTCATTCTCATGACATGGTGAGGTCACAAATTTCTTCAGACATTCCCTAACCTGACAATCTTAAAAAAAAAGATGTATGTGCAAGTTTTATGATAATGAGGCTGAGATTTTAAAAGGTCGATATGATGCAAACACACTCTGCAACATTGCTGCTTTTACCTACAAATTAGACCCGTGTAGCTCATTGGTTAGCGTATCTGACTCGTGACCTAGTGGTTGCCGGGTCGATAATCAGTTGAGGCAAACTGTCTTCCCAGCACTTTTTTCCCCTCTTAGTCGTGTGAAAAAGCAGCCAGTGACTTGGAGAGAAAGTTGTGTCAGTACTGGTGTGAGAAAGCCAGGAAACACATGCGTAAGTGCACTGACAGCCATGATATGACATTAGCTGTTAAACGGCGTTTAAACCCAATACGTACTAAACCTATTGAAACTTGGAAAGAAAGTTGTGTCACTACTGGTGTGAGAAAGCCAGGAAACACATGCTTAGGTGCAATAACAGCCATGATATGACATAAGCCGTTGAAACGGCGTTAAACGCCAATACATACAAAACCAGTTAAAACTTGGAAAGTAAGTTGTGTCAGTACTGATTTGAGAAATCCAAGAAACACATGCGTGGGTGCACTGGCCGCCATGATATGACATTAGCTGCTGAAACTGCATTTAACCCCAATACGTACAAAACCTGTTGAAACTTAGAAAGTTGTGTCAGTACTGGTTTGAGACATCCAAGAAACACATGCGTAGGTGCACTGACCGGGCTAATATGACATTAGCTTTTGAAACGGCGTTTCACCCACAATACGTACATAAACTTTGAAACTTGGAAAGAAAGTTGTGTCAGTACTGGTATGAGAAATCCAGGAACCACAAGCGTAGGTGCACTGACCGCCATGATATGACATTAGCTGCTGAAACTGCATTTAACCCCAATACGTACAAAACCAGTTGAAACTTAGAAAGAAAGTTGTGTCAGTACTGGTTTGAGACATCCAAGAAACACATGCGTAGGTGCACTGACATTAGCTTTTGAAACGGTGTTTCACCCACAATACGTACATAAACTTTGAAACTTGGAAAGAAAGTTGTGTCAGTACTGGTATGAGAAATCCAGGAACCACATGCCTAGGTGCACTGACCGCCATGATATGACATTAGCTGTTGAAACAGCGTTTAACCCCAAAACATACAAAACCTCGTGAAACTTGGAAAGAAAACTGAGTCAGTACTGGTGTGAGAAATCCACGAAACACATGCGTAGGTGCACCGACCGCCATGATATGACATTAGCTTTTGAAACGGCGTTTAACCCAAATACGTACAAATCCTATTGAAACTTGGAAGGAAGACAGAGTCAGTACTGGTGCGAGAAATCAAAGAATCACATTCGTACGTGCACTGTCCGCCATGATATGACATTAGCTGGTAAAACGGCGTTTAACCCCAATACGTACAACCTGTGTCAGTACTGGTGTGAAAAGTCCAGGAATCAGATGCTCATGTGCAATGACCGGCCCGATATGATATTAGCTGTTGAAACTGCGTTTCACCCCAATAAATACATAACCTTCTGAATCTTGGAAAGAAAGTTGTGTCAGTACTGGTATCAGAAATCCAGGAAACACATGCGTAGGTGCACTGACCGCCATGATATGACATTACCTGTTGAAACGGCGTTTAACCCCAAATACATACAACACCTATCGAAACTTTGGAAGAAATATGTGTCAGTACTGGTGTGAGAAATCCAGGAAACACGAGAGTAGGTGCACTTGTGACCCCGATATAACATTAGCTGTTGGAACTGCGTTTAACCCGAATACGTAAGAAATACTATTGGAAGTTTGAAAGAAAGTTGTGTGAGTACTGGTGTGAGAAATCCACGAAACACATGCGTAGGTGCACTGACCGCCATGATACGACATTAGCTGTTGAAACAACGTTTAGCCCCAATACGTACAAATCCTATTGAAACTTGGAAAGAAAACTGTCAGTACTGGTGTGAGAAATGCATGAAACACATGATCATGACATTATCTGTTAAAACGGTGACCGCCATGGTATGACATTATCTGTTAAAAGGGTGTTTAACCCAAATATGTATAAATCGTTTTGAAACTTGGGAAGAAAGTTGTGTCAGTACTGGTGTAAGAAATCCACGAAACACATGCGTAGGTGCACTGACCGCCCCGTTATCACATTAGCTGTTGGAACTGCATTTAACCCCGATATGTACATAAACTATTGAAACTTGGAAAGAGTTGTATCAGTACTGGTGTGAGAAATCCACGAAACACATGCGTAGGTGCACTGACCGCCATGACATGACATTACCTGTTGAAACGGCGTTCAACCCCTATTGAAACTTGCGAAGAAAGTTGTATCAGTACTGGTGTGAGAAAGCCAGGGAACACATGCGTAGGTGACCGCCATGATATGACATTAGCTGATAAAAAAGGCATTTAACCCCAAATACAAATAAAACCTACAAATAATTTGCATAATGCCCTATATCTTTCTCTATATACCTGAACATATCGGGAATATTATTGCTGATCTATTACTAGGCTACATTTGTGTTGACAGCACTGCACATAAAAATGTCTGCAGAAAAACATGAAAAAAGCTACAAGAAACAAAACATGTTTGGATAAACAAATACAAACACAATCAAGAAGATTGTTAATACAGACAAAGCATGGTTAAACAGGTATATACAAGAACTTACTCAAATGTTCAAGACAAGTACATAAATGACATACAGCAATTGTAAAACATAAGAAAACTATGACAAGAAAAACTAACTGTACTTTTTACGACAAATACCTACGAGAAATAAAAAAAAATTCAAACCAGGGTCAAACAAATATAAACAAAAACTTATCGGTAATGAAATTTTCAAGAAAAATACAGACACAAAATATAGCCATTTCAATGCATGGTTGAAGAGACATGAACATAAACCTAATAAATCTGGATTAGAAAAAGGGGAAAAAGCTAATAAAATGCATGGTCAGACAAATGAAAGCAAAATCTAATTATAATATGGATGGGAAACACACACTAGGATAAAACAAATTCAAAGTATGGTTATTGAAACCACTAAAGTATGGTTCGTGAAACTTACTTAAGTTTTGAAACGAAATTACCCAAGACCATAACCATATTCAAAGCATGGTTAGAGAAATATAGACAAAAACTCTGATTTTTTTTCATGAGAAATACATACATGAGACAAAACAAAACCAAAGCATCGTTAGACAAATAGATTTAAATGAAAATTACATAAATTTTCACCACAAATATTTACCCGCGTCAAGGCAATTTCAATGTATGGTTAGAAAAAAATTTGCACAAGTTTACTGAAATTTTCATTAGAAATACATTCACGAGATAAAGTAAATTCAAATCATGGTTAGTGACTTATAAACAGAATCTAACTACAATATAATTATACACTACAATATATTCATGAGAAATACACACATACATACATACATCAAAGCAAATTCAAGATATGGTTAGAAAGACAATAACAAAATACAAACTGAAACTTTGATGAGAAAATAAACATTACATAAAGCAAATTCACAGGATGGTTACATGAATATAAACAAAAACTAACGATTATATGGATGAGAAATAAAATCTCCACATAAAGCAAACTCGAACCAAACTAAAGAAATACCTGTGAGGACAAAACTTTGCTTAAGTGTCGATTAGAAATACATACTTAAGATAAAGCTAATTCAAAACAGATATATCTATAGACAAAACCTTATTGCAACTTTAAAGAGAAATGCATACACAAGAAAGAAAACAAGGCTGACAAATATAAACAAAAGCTTACTATTATTTTCCATGAGAAATAAGTAAGATAATGTCAATTCAAAGCATGGTTAGTGATTTATTAACATAGACTAATTGAAGTTTTGGTGAGAAATAAATGCAAAAGATTAATTAAATCCGAACTATGGTTAGACAAATATGAACAAGAACTTTCTGAAGAAATACCTGCAGGAGAAAAAACGAATTTATAGCATTGTTAGAGCACCATAAACGAAAACTAGACAAAGCAAACTCATAGCATGGATAGAGAAATTTATAAAAACAAACTGCAATTTTCATGATAAATACTTACACAACATGAAGCAAATTCAAATCATGGTTAGAGAAATAAGAACAAAAACTTACTCGAATTTTCATGAGAAATAAATTCATGACACAAAACAAATTCCAAACATGGCAAGACAAATACGGACTACAACTCAATCATTTTTTTTTTTTTTTTTTTTTTTTCTTTTTTGTGAGCCATACATATTCTAGACAACGCAATTCTAAAGCATGGCTAGAATGTAAAGCAAAAACTAATTGCAATTTCGATGACAAATAAATACAAGCGATAAAGCAAATTCAAAGCATGCATTTACACATAAAAACATGAAACCTTCCTTGTCAAAATTCCTTCCTGGTCTAAGGAGTTGTGATAAGAATGGTTTCATCCTAACAAACAAAACCTGAATGATAAATTCAACCCACCTTTATCCTCAAGCTGTTGCTACATGCCATCCTCCATGTTGCCATCTGAGAAATAAAAGCAGATAAACATTTCTGTTTGAATTCTGTTTTCATTGCATGTAATGATGTTCCAGTCATTTATCAACAATACCTCACTTGTGGCTTTCTTAGGTTTAACCAGTAGAAGGCTGGATCTTTGTAGTGCCCTGCACAAGGCTACTCCTAGGTGACCCGATATTCAAACAAGTGTCAACCTCAGGCTTTTACATTTATCTTTAAATCAACTGTAGCAGACAAACCAGTGTTTAAACGATCCTTACAGGAGTGCCTTCGAAAAAAGATGTTGAAACAGGAGAAAAAACATGATAATCTGCATTTATAGACCTGTCTCAAATTTTAATGTCTTGTAAAGAGGTAAACACCGAGTAAATATGGAATCCTCAATTTAAAAGGCTAGGCACACTCTTACGTTTTATCAAAATTTGCAGACGAAAATTAAAACGTGACTCAAAATTTGATTTGATTTTCGAAGGGTAGGAAACATGTGGCAAAAGGAGAAAATGCTGTCAGCTGGTTATCAGCATTTTCTCCTTTTCCCACATGTTTTCTGCCCTTCCAAAATCAAATTTGAATTATCATTAATACACAGTTTTTGTTTTAAAAAAGGAGAATATTCATTCATTACAGATCCTTGACTTTTCTTGACAAATGTTTCATAGTTATAATAAACGGCCTTATACCTATGAGCCATTCAGCCTTCAGTCCTCAATCCTTGGTCCTAGGTATTGAAATTTTAACAAGCTAGTCTATCGAAAGATGAACGTGTTGCATATTTTTCTGCTTTGTATTTCATCTTTCTGTTTGCTTTGAAATTAGAAGAAAAAAATAGGGTAAGGAGCAAACCACATCTCCCTGTGGGTCAAATTTACCAGCAGCTGCTTACATCTACTTAATCAACATACATTATTAATTTCAATTAAATTACCATTTCCACATGCCGTTATATTAAGTATACACTTCACACACCAGACAAGACTGTCCATTTAGCAGTGTGTGGCCGATCAGTGGAATGACTATTTCTGGGCATGTCAATGATCTTCAGTCTGTTGAAGGAATAGGCAAGTTTATCGTCATTCTCATGGCATGGTGGGGTCACAAATTTCTTCAGACATTCCCTAACCTGACAATCTTAAAAAAAAAAAAGATGTATGTGCAAGTTTTATGATAATGAGGCTGAGATTTTAAAAGGTCGATAAGATGCAAACACACTCTGCAACATTGCTGCTTTTACCTACAAATTAGACCCGTGTAGCTCATTGGTTAGCGTATCTGACTCGTGACCTAGCGGTTGCCGGGTCGATAATCAGTCGAGGCAAACTGTCTTCCCAGCTTTTTTTTTCCCCTCTTAGTCGTGTGAAAAAGCAGTCAGTGACTTGGAAAGAAAGTTGTGTCAGTACTGGTGTGAGAAAGCCAGGAAACACATGCGTAGGTGCACTGACAGCCATGATATGACATAAGCCGTTGAAACGACGTTAAACGCCGATACATACAAAACCTGTTGAAACTTAGAAAGAAAGTTGTGTCAGTACTGATTTGAGAAATCCAAGAACCGCATGTGTAAGTGCACTGACCGCCATGATATGACATAAGCTGTTGAAACGGTGTTTAACCCTAATGCGTATAAATCCTACTGAAAGTTAAAAAGAAAGCTGTGTCAGTACTGGTTTGAGACATCTAGGAAACACATACGTAGGTGCACTGACCGGGCCTATATGACATTAGCTTTTGAAACGGCGTTTCACCCACAATACGTACATAAACTTTGAAACTTGGAAAGAAAGTTGTGTCAGTACTGGTATGAGAAATCCAGGAACCACAAGCGTAGGTGCACTGACCGCCATGATATGACATTTACTGTTGAAACAGCGTTTAACCCAAAAACATACAAAACCTATTGAAACTTTGAAAGAAATTTGTGTTAGTACTGGTGTGAGAAATCCAGGACTGGCATGCAAAGGTCTACCGACCACCCCAATATGACATTAGCTGTTGAAACTGCGTTTAACTCCAGTACGAACAAAACCTATTGAAACTTGGAAAGAAAGTTGTATCAGTGCTGGTGTGAGAAATCCAGGAAACACATGCCTAGGTGCACTGACCGCCATGATATGACATTAGCTGTTGAAACAGCGTTTAACCCCAAAACATAGAAAACCTTTTGAAACTTGGAAAGAAAACTGAGTAGGTACTGGTGTGAGAAATCCACGAAACACATGCGTAGGTGCACCGACCGCCATGATATGACATTAGCTTTTGAAACGGCGTTTAACCCAAATACGTACAAATCCTATTGAAACTTAGAAAGGAAACAGAGTCAGTACTGGTGCGAGAAATCAAAGAATCACATTCGTACGTGCGCTGTCCGCAATGATATGACATTAGCTGGTAAAACGGCGTTTAACCCCAATACGTACAAGCTGTGTCAGTACTGGTGTGAAAAGTCCAGGAATCAGATGCTTATGTGCAATGACCAGCCCGATATGATATTAATGTTGAAACTGCGTTTCACCCCAACAAGTACATAACCTTCTGAATCTTGGAAAGAAAGTTGTATCAGTACTGGTATCAGAAATCCAGGAAACACATGCGTAGGTGCACTGACCGCCATGATATGACATTACCTGTTGAAACATTAGCTGATGAAACGGCATTTAACCCCAAATACAAATAAAACCTACAAATAATTTGCATAATGCCCTATATCTTTCTCTATATACCTGAACATATCGGGAATATTATTGCTGATCTATTACTAGGCTACATTTGTGTAGACAGCACTGCACATAAAAATGTCAGCAGAAAAACATGAAAAAAGCTACAAGAAACAAAACATGTTTGGATAAACAAATACAAACACAATCAAGAAGATTGTTAATACAGACAAAGCATGGTTAGACAGGTATATACAAGAACTTACTCAAATGTTCAAGACAAGTACATAAATGACATACTGCAATTGTAAAACATAAGAAAACTATGACAAGAAAAACTAACTGTAGTCTTTACGAGAAATACCTACGAGAAATAAAAGCAAATTCAAACCAGCGTTAGACAAATATAAACAAAAACTTATCGGTAATGAAATTTTCAAGAGAAATACATGTACAAGATATAGCCATTTCAATGCATGGTTGAAGAGACATGAACATAAACCTAATAAATCTGGATTAGAAAAAGGGGAAAAAGCTAATAAAATGCATGGTCAGACAAATGAAAGCAAAATCTAATTATAATATGGATGGGAAACACACACATGAGATGAAGCAAATTCAAAGTATGGTTATTGAAACCTCTAAAGTATGGTTAGTGAAACTTAATAAAGTTTTGAAACGAAATTACCCAAGACCATAACCATATTCAAAGCATGGTTAGAGAAATATAGACAAAAACTCTGATTTTTTTTTTTTTCATGAGAAATACATACATGAGACAAAACAAAACCAAAGCATCGTTAGACAAATAGATTTAAAAGAAAATTACTTAAATTTTCATCAGAAATATTTACCCGCGTCAAGGCAAATTCAATGCATGGTTAGAGAAAAATATGCACAAGTTTACTGAAATTTTCATTAGAAATACATTCACGAGATAGAGTAAATTCAAATCATGGTTAGTGACTTATAAACAGAAACTTACTACAATATAATTATACACTACAATATATTCATGAGAAATACATACAAACATACATCAAAGCAAATTCAAGATATGGTTAGAAAGACAATAACAAAATATATACTGAAACTTTGATGAGAAAATAAACATAATATAAAGCAAATTCACAGGATGGTTACATGAATATCAACTAACGATAATATGGATGAGAAATAAAAACTCCACATAAAGCAAACTCGAAACACACTAAAGAAATACCTGTAAGGACAAAACTTTGCTTAACTGTCGATTAGAAATACATATGTACAGTCAAATCATATAAAAGTTTATACATTTAAATCAGGTAAAGGAATTATGTGCAGCAATACCAGGTAAAAAAATTATATACAAATGAGTTATATACAGTAAAAGCAGATAAAGGATATACAGTAAAAACTTGTAAAAGAATTATGTACAGTAAAAGTATGTAAAGCAAATTATATACAGAAAAACAGATACAGGAATTTCGTTCAGTAAAACCGGGTAAAAGAATTCTATACAGTAGAAAAAGGTAAAATGGACTTTTTTATGCAGTAAAAGCAGGTAAAAAGAATTATACACAGTAAAACTATGTAAAAATAACTCTATACAGTAAAACAATATAATTATGTACAGTAAAACTATCTAAAAGGCATTATATAGGTAAAAGATTTATTTATATACAAAAGAATTATGTACAGTAAAAGCAGGAAAATAATTATATACAGTAAAAAGCATGTAAAAGAATTATTTACAGTAAAACCAGATAAAAAAAACTATAGACATTAAACCAGGTAAAAGAATAACATACAGTAAAAAACATGTAAAACAATTATATATAGTAAAAGCATGTTAAAGAAAATTATGTACAGTAAAACTATCTAAAAAGCATTATATACAGGAAAACTAGGGACAAGAATTTTGTACAGTAAAATCATGTAAAAGTTTATACAGTTAAAGCAGGTAAAGGAATTATGTGCAGTAATACCAGGTAAAAGAATTATATACAAGAATTATATACAGTAAAAGCAGGTAAAGGAATTATATACAGTAAAAACTTGTAAAAGAATTATATACAGTAAAAGTATGTAAAACATATTATATAAGAAAAACAGATACAAGAATTTTGTTCAGTAAAACCGGGTAAAAAAATTATATACAGTAGAAGTTAAAAGGGACTTTTTATACAGTAAAAGCAGGTAAAAAGAATTATACACAGTAAAACTATGTAAAAGAACTATATACAGTAAAAGAATATAATTATGTACAGTAAAACTATCTAAAAAGCATTATATAGGTAAAAGACTTATTTATATACCAAAGAATTATGTACAGTAAAAGTAGGTAAAATAATTATATACAGTAAAAAGCATGGAAAAGAATTATTTACAGTAAAACCATATAAAAAAAACTATAGACATTAAACCAATTAAAAGAATTACATACAGTAAAAACCATGTAAAAGAATTATATACAGTAAAAGCACGTAAAAAGTTATGTAGAGTAAAACTATCTGAAAAGCATTATATACAGGAAAACTAGGGACATGAACTATGTACAGTAAAATCATGTAAAAGTTTACACAGTTAAAGCAGGTAAAGGAATTATGTGCAGTAATACCAGGTAAAAGAATTATATACAAAAGTGTTATTTACAGTAAAAGCAGGTAAAGGAATTATATACAGTAAAATCTTGTAAAAGAATTATATACAGTAAAAGTATGTAAATCAAATTATATACAGAAAAACAGATACAAGAATTTCGTCAGTAAAACCGGGTAAAAGAATTATATACAGTAGAAGAAGGTAAAAGGGACTTTTTTATACAGTAAAAGCAGGTAAAAATAATTATACACAGAAAAACTATGTAAAAGAACTATATACAGTAAAAGAATATAATTATGTACAGTAAAGCTATCTAAAAAGCATTATATAGGTAAAAGATTTATTTACATATAAAAGAATTATGTACAGTAAAAGCAGGTAAAATTATTATATACAGTAAAAAGCATGTAAAAGAATTATTTACAGTAAAACCATGTCAAAAAGAACTATAGACATTAAACCAGGTAAAAGAATTACATACAGTAAAAAAAATGTAAAAGAATTATATACAGTAAAAGCATGTAAAAAAATTAGGTACACTAAAACTATCTAAAAAGCATTATATACAGGAAAATTAGGGACGAGGATTATGTACAGTAAAATCATGTAAAAGTTTATACAGTTAAAGCAGGTAAAGGAATTATGTGCAGTAATACCAGGTAAAAGAATTATATACAAAAGAGTTATATACAGTAAAAGCAGGTAAAGGAATTATATACAGTAAAAGCTTGTAAAAGAATTATATACAGTAAAAGTATGTAAAACAAATTATATACAGAAAAAACAGGTAGAAGAATTTCGTTCAGTTAAACCGGGTCAAAGAATTATATAAAGTAGAAGAAGGTAAAAGGGACTTTTTTATACAGTAAAAGCTGGTAAAAAGAATTATACAAAGTAAAACTATGTAAAAGAACCATATACAGTAAAAGAATGTCAAAAAATTATGTACAGTAAAACTATCTAAAAAGCATTATATACAGGAAAACTAGGGACAAGAATTATGTACAGTAAAACCATGTAAAAGTTTATACAGTTAAAGCATGTAAAGGAATTATGTGCAGTAATACCAGGTAAAAGAATTATATACAAGAGGTATATAGAGTAAAAGCAGGTAAAGGAATTATATACAGTAAAAGCTTGTAAAAGAATTATGTACAATAAAAGTATGTAAAACAAATTATATACAGAAAAACAGATACAAGAATTTTGTTCAGTAAAACCGGGTAAAAGAATTATATACAGTAGAAGAAGGTAAAAGGGACTTTTTTATACAGTAAAAGCAGGTAAAAAGAATTATACACAGTAAGACTATGTAAAAGCACTATATACAGTAAAAGAATATAATTATGTACAGTAAAACTATCTAAAAAGCATTATATAGGTAAAAGATTTATTTATATACCAAAGATTTATGTACATTAAAAGCAGGTAAAATAATTATATACAGTAAAAAGCATGTAAAACAATTATTCACAGTAAAACCGGGTAGAAAAAACTATAGACATTAAACCAGGTAAAAGAATTACATACAGTAAAAAAAATGTAAAAGAATTATAAACAGTAAAAGCCTGTAAAAAAAATTATGTCCAGTAAAACTATCTAAAAACCATTATATACAGGAAAATTAGGGACAAGAATTATTTACAGTAAAATCATGTAACGGTTTATACAGTTAAAGCAGGTAAAGGAATTATGTGCAGTAATACCAGGTAAAATAATTATATACAAAAGAGTTATATACAGTAAAAGCAGGTAAAGGAACTATATATACAGCAAACACTTGTAAAAGAATTATATACAGTAAAAGTATGTAAAACAAATTATATACAGAAAAACAGATACAAGAATTTTGCTCAGTAAAACCGGGTAAAAGAATTATATACAGCAGAAGAAGGTAAAAGCGACATTTTTATACAGTAAAAGCAGGTAAAAAGAATTATACACAGTAAAACTATGTAAAAGGACTATATACAGTAAAAGAATATAATTATGTACAGTAAAACTATCTAAAAAGCATTATATAGGTAAAAGATTTATGTATATACTAAAAAATTATGTACAGTAAAAGCAGGTAAAATAATTATATACAGTAAAGAGCATGTAAAAAGATTATTTACAGTAAAACCAGATAAAAAAAAACTATAGACATTAAACCAGGTAAAAGAATTATAAACAGTAAAAAAAAATGTAAAAGAATTATATACAGTAAAAGCATGTAAAAAAATTATGTACAGTAAAACTATTTAAAAAGCATTATATACAACAAAACTAGGGACAAGGATTATGTACAGTAAAATTATGTAAAAGTTTATACAGTTAAAGCAGGTAAAGGAATTATGTGCAGCAATACCAGGTAAAAGAATTATATACAAGAGTTATATACAGTAAAAGCAGGTAAAGGAATTATAAGATAAAGCTAATTCAAAACAGATATATCCATAGACAAAACCTTATTGCAAGTTTAAAGAGAAATGCATACACAAACAAAACATGGCTGACAAATATAAACAAAAGCTTACTATTATTTTCCATAAGAAATATGTAAGATAATGTCAATTCAAAGCATGGTTAGTGATTTATAAACATAGACTAATTGAAGTTTTGGTGAGAAATAAATGCAAAAGATTAATTAAATCCGAACTATGGTTAGACAAATATGAACAAGAACTTTCTGAAGAAATACCTGCAGGAGAAAAAACGAATTTATAGCATTGTTAGAGCACCATAAACGAAAACTAGACAAAGCAAACTCATAGCATGGATAGAGAAATTTATAAAAACAAACTGCAATTTTCATGATAAATACTTACACAACATTAAGCAAATTCAAATCATGGTTAGAGAAATAAGAACAAAAACTTACTCGAATTTTCATGAGAAATAAATTCATGACACAAAACAAATTCCAAACATGGCAAGACAAATACGGACTACAACTCAATCATTTTTTTTTTTTTTTTTTTTTTTTTTTCTTTTATTTTAATCTTTTGTGAGACATACACACTCTAGACAACGCAATTCTAAAGCATGGCTAGAATGTAAAACAAAAACTAATTGCAATTTTGATGACAAATAAATACAAGAGATAAAGCAAATTCAAAGCATGCATTTACACATAAAAACATGAAACCTTCCTTGTCAAAATTCCTTCCTGGTCTAAGGAGTTGTGATAAGAATGGTTTCATCCTAACAAACAAAACCTGAATGATAAATTCAACCCACCTTTATCCTCAAGCTGTTGCTACATGCCATCCTCCATGTTGCCATCTGAGAAAAAAAAGCAGATAAACATTTCTGTTTGAATTCTGTTTTCATTGCATGTAGTGATGTTTCAGTAATTTATCAGCAATACCTCACTTGTGGCTTTCTTAGGTTTAACCAGTAGAAGGCTGGATCTTTGTAGTGCCTTGCAAAAGGCTACTCCCAGGTGACCCGATATTCAAACAAGTGTCAACCTCAGGCTTTTACATTTATCTTTAAAACAACTATAGCAGACAAACCAGTGTTTAAACGGCCCTTACAGGAGTGCCTTCGAAAAAAGATGTTGAAACAGGAGAAAAAACATGATAATCTGCATTTATAGACCTGTCTCAAATTTTAATGTCTTGTAAAGAGGTAAACACTGAGTAAATATGGAATCCTCAATTTAAAAGGCTAGGCACACTCTTACGTTTTATCAAAATCTGCAGACGATAATTTTAATGTGACTCAAAATTTGATTTGATTTTCGAAGGGTAGGAAACATGTGGCAAAAGGAGAAAATGCTATCTGGTTATTAGCATTTTCTCCTTTTCCCACATGTTTTCTGTCCTTCCAAAATCAAATTTGAATTATCATTAACACACAGTTTTTGTTTAAAAAAAGGAGAATATTCGTTCATTACAGATCCTTGACTTTTCTTGACAAATGTTTCATAGTTATAATAAACGGCCTTATACCTATGAGCCATTCAGCCTTCAGTCCTCAATCCTTGGTCCTAGGTATTGAAATTTTAATAAGCTAGTCTATCGAAAAATGAATGTGTTCCGTATTTTTCTGCTTTGTATTTCATCTTTCTGTTTACTCTGAAATTAGAAGAAAAAAATAGGGTAAGGAGCAAACCACATCTCCCTGTGGGTCAAATTTACCAGCAGCTGCTTACATCTACTTAATCAACACACATTATTAATTACAATTAAATTACCATTTCCACATGCTGATATATTAAGTATACACTTCACACACCAGACAAGACTGTCCATTTAGCAGAGTGTGGCCGATCAGTGGAATGACTATTTCTGGGCATGTCAATGATCTTCAATCTGTTGAAGGAATAAGCAAGTTTATCGTCATTCTCATGACATGGTTGGGTCACAAATTTCTTCAGACATTCCCTAACCTGACAATCTTAAAAAAAAAGATGTATGTGCAAGTTTTATGATAATGAGGCTGAGATTTTAAAAGGTCGATATGATGCAAACACACTCTGCAACATTGCTGCTTTTACCTACAAATTAGACCCGTGTAGCTCATTGGTTAGCGTATCTGACTCGTGACTTAGTGGTTGCCGGGTCGATAATCAGTTGAGGCAAACTGTCTTCCCAGCACTTTTTTCCCCTCTTAGTCGTGTGAAAAAGCAGTCAGTGACTTGGAGAGAAAGTTGTGTCAGTACTGGTGTGAGAAAGCCAGGAAACACATGCGTAAGTGCACTGACAGCCATGATATGACATTAGCTGTTAAACGGCGTTTAAACCCAATACGTACTAAACCTATTGAAACTTGGAAAGAAAGTTGTGTCACTACTGGTGTGAGAAAGCCAGGAAACACATGCTTAGGTGCAATAACAGCCATGATATGACATAAGCCGTTGAAACGGCGTTAAACGCCAATACATACAAAACCAGTTAAAACTTGGAAAGTAAGTTGTGTCAGTACTGATTTGAGAAATCCAAGAAACACATGCGTGGGTGCACTGGCCGCCATGATATGACATTAGCTGCTGAAACTGCATTTAACCCCAATCCGTACAAAACCAGTTGAAACTTAGAAAGTTGTGTCAGTACTGGTTTGAGACATCCAAGAAACACATGCGTAGGTGCACTGACCGGGCCAATATGACATTAGCTTTTGAAACGGCGTTTCACCGACAATACGTACATAAACTTTGAAACTTGGAAAGAAAGTTGTGTCAGTACTGGTATGAGAAATCCAGGAACCACAAGCGTAGGTGTACTGACCGCCATGATATGACATTAGCTGCTGAAACTGCATTTAACCCCAATACGTACAAAACCAGTTGAAACTTAGAAAGAAAGTTGTGTCAGTACTGGTTTGAGACATCCAAGAAACACATGCGTAGGTGCACTGACCGGGCCAATATGACATTAGCTTTTGAAACGGCGTTTCACCCACAATACGTACATAAACTTTGAAACTTGGAAAGAAAGTTGTGTCAGTACTGGTATGAGAAATCCAGGAACCACAAGCGTAGGTGCACTGACCGCCATGATATGACATTTGCTGTTGAAACGCCGTTTAACCCCAAAACATACAAAACCTATTGAAACTTTGAAAGAAATTTGTGTTAGTACTGGTGTGAGAAATCCAGGACTCGCATGCAAAGGTCTACTGACCACCCCGATATGACATTAGCTGTTGAAACTGCGTTTAACTCCAGTACGAACAAAACCTATTGAAACTTGGAAAGAAAGTTGTATCAGGGCCGGTGTGAGAAATCCAGGAAACACATGCCTAGGTGCACTGACCGCCATGATATGACATTAGCTGTTGAAACAGCGTTTAACCCCAAAACATACAAAACCTCGTGAAACTTGGAAAGAAAACTGAGTCAGTACTGGTGTGAGAAATCCACGAAACACATGCGTAGGTGCACCGACCGCCATGATATGACATTAGCTTTTGAAACGGCGTTTAACCCAAATACGTACAAATCCTATTGAAACTTGGAAGGAAAACAGAGTCAGTACTGGTGCGAGAAATCAAAGAATCACATTCGTACGTGCACTGTCCGCCATGATATGACATTAGCTGGTAAAACGGCGTTTAACCCCAATACGTACAACCTGTGTCAGTACTGGTGTGAAAAGTCCAGGAATCAGATGCTCATGTGCAATGACCGGCCCGATATGATATTAGCTGTTGAAACTGCGTTTCACCCCAATAAATACATAACCTTCTGAATCTTGGAAAGAAAGTTGTGTCAGTACTGGTATCAGAAATCCAGGAAACACATGCGTAGGTGCACTGACCGCCATGATATGACATTACCTGTTGAAACGGCGTTTAACCCCAAATACATACAACACCTATCGAAACTTTGGAAGAAATATGTGTCAGTACTGGTGTGAGAAATCCAGGAAACACGAGAGTAGGTGCACTTGCGACCCCGATATAACATTAGCTGTTGGAACTGCGTTTAACCCGAATACGTAAGAAATACTATTGGAAGTTTGAAAGAAAGTTGTGTGAGTACTGGTGTGAGAAATCCACGAAACACATGCGTAGGTGCACTGACCGCCATGATACGACATTAGCTGTTGAAACAACGTTTAGCCCCAATACGTACAAATCCTATTGAAACTTGGAAAGAAAACTGTCAGTACTGGTGTGAGAAATGCATGAAACACATGATCATGACATTATCTGTTAAAACGGTGACCGCCATGGTATGACATTATCTGTTAAAAGGGTGTTTAACCCAAATCTGTATAAATCGTTTTGAAACTTGGGAAGAAAGTTGTGTCAGTACTGGTGTAAGAAATCCACGAAACACATGCGTAGGTGCACTGACCGCCCCGTTATCACATTAGCTGTTGGAACTGCATTTAACCCCGATATGTACATAAACTATTGAAACTTGGAAAGAAAGTTGTATCAGTACTGGTGTGAGAAATCCACGAAACACATGCGTAGGTGCACTGACCGCCATGACATGGCATTACCTGTTGAAACGGCGTTCAACCCCTATTGAAACTTGCGAAGAAAGTTGTATCAGTACTGGTGTGAGAAAGCCAGGGAACACATGCGTAGGTGACCGCCATGATATGACATTAGCTGATGAAACGGCATTTAACCCCAAATACAAATAAAACCTACAAATAATTTGCATAATGCCCTATATCTTTCTCTATATACCTGAACATATCGGGAATATTATTGCTGATCTATTACTAGGCTACATTTGTGTTGACAGCACTGCACATAAAAATGTCTGCAGAAAAACATGAAAAAAGCTACAAGAAACAAAACATGTTTGGATAAACAAATACAAACACAATCAAGAAGATTGTTAATACAGACAAAGCATGGTTAAACAGGTATATACAAGAACTTACTCAAATGTTCAAGACAAGTACATAAATGACATACAGCAATTGTAAAACATAAGAAAACTATGACAAGAAAAACTAACTGTACTTTTTACGACAAATACCTACGAGAAATAAAAAAAAATTCAAACCAGGGTTAAACAAATATAAACAAAAACTTATCGGTAATGAAATTTTCAAGAGAAATACATGTACAAGATATAGCCATTTCAATGCATGGTTGAAGAGACATGAACATAAACCTAATAAATCTGGATTAGAAAAAGGGGAAAAAGCTAATAAAATGCATGGTCAGACAAATGAAAGCAAAATCTAATTATAATATGGATGGGAAACACACACTAGGATAAAACAAATTCAAAGTATGGTTATTGAAACCACTAAAGTATGGTTCGTGAAACTTACTTAAGTTTTGAAACGAAATTACCCAAGACCAAAACCATATTCAAAGCATGGTTAGAGAAATATAGACAAAAACTCTGATTTTTTTTCATGAGAAATACATACATGAGACAAAACAAAACCAAAGCATCGTTAGACAAATATATTTAAATGAAAATTACATAAATTTTCACCACAAATATTTACCCGCGTCAAGGCAATTTCAATGTATGGTTAGAAAAAAATTTGCACAAGTTTACTGAAATTTTCATTAGAAATACATTCACGAGATAAAGTAAATTCAAATCATGGTTAGTGACTTATAAACAGAATCTAACTACAATATAATTATACACTACAATATATTCATGAGAAATACACACATACATACATACATCAAAGCAAATTCAAGATATGGTTAGAAAGACAATAACAAAATACAAACTGAAACTTTGATGAGAAAATAAACATTACATAAAGCAAATTCACAGGATGGTTACATGAATATAAACAAAAACTAACGATTATATGGATGAGAAATAAAATCTCCACATAAAGCAAACTCGAACCAAACTAAAGAAATACCTGTGAGGACAAAACTTTGCTTAAGTGTCGATTAGAAATACATACTTAAGATAAAGCTAATTCAAAACAGATATATCTATAGACAAAACCTTATTGCAAGTTTAAAGAGAAATGCATACACAAGAAAGAAAACAAGGCCGACAAATATAAACAAAAGCTTACTATTATTTTCCATAAGAAATAAGTAAGATAATGTCAATTCAAAGCATGGTTAGTGATTTATTAACATAGACTAATTGAAGTTTTGGTGAGAAATAAATGCAAAAGATTAATTAAATCCGAACTATGGTTAGACAAATATGAACAAGAACTTTCTGAAGAAATACCTGCAGGAGAAAAAACGAATTTATAGCATTGTTAGAGCACCATAAACGAAAACTAGACAAAGCAAACTCATAGCATGGATAGAGAAATTTATAAAAACAAACTGCAATTTTCATGATAAATACTTACACAACATTAAGCAAATTCAAATCATGGTTAGAGAAATAAGAACAAAAACTTACTCGAATTTTCATGAGAAATAAATTCATGACACAAAACAAATTCCAAACATGGCAAGACAAATACGGACTACAACTCAATCATTTTTTTTTTTTTTTTTTTTTTTTTTTTTTTGTGAGCCATACATACTCTAGACAACGCAATTCTAAAGCATGGCTAGAATGTAAAACAAAAACTAATTGCAATTTCGATGACAAATAAATACAAGCGATAAAGCAAATTCAAAGCATGCATTCACACATAAAAACATGAAACCTTCCTTGTCAAAATTCCTTCCTGGTCTAAGGAGTTGTGATAAGAATGGTTTCATCCTAACAAACAAAACCTGAATGATAAATTCAACCCACCTTTATCCTCAAGCTGTTGCTACATGCCATCCTCCATGTTGCCATCTGAGAAATAAAAGCAGATAAACATTTCTGTTTGAATTCTGTTTTCATTGCATGTAATGATGTTCCAGTCATTTATCAACAATACCTCACTTGTGGCTTTGTTAGGTTTAACCAGTAGAAGGCTGGATCTTTGTAGTGCCCTGCACAAGGCTACTCCTAGGTGACCCGATATTCAAACAAGTGTCAACCTCAGGCTTTTACATTTATCTTTAAATCAACTGTAGCAGACAAACCAGTGTTTAAACGATCCTTACAGGAGTGCCTTCGAAAAAAGATGTTGAAACAGGAGAAAAAACATGATAATCTGCATTTATAGACCTGTCTCAAATTTTAATGTCTTGTAAAGAGGTAAACACCGAGTAAATATGGAATCCTCAATTTAAAAGGCTAGGCACACTCTTACGTTTTATCAAAATTTGCAGACGAAAATTAAAACGTGACTCAAAATTTGATTTGATTTTCGAAGGGTAGGAAACATGTGGCAAAAGGAGAAAATGCTGTCAGCTGGTTATCAGCATTTTCTCCTTTTCCCACATGTTTTCTGCCCTTCCAAAATCAAATTTGAATTATCATTAACACACAGTTTTTGTTTTAAAAAAGGAGAATATTCGTTCATTACAGATCCTTGACTTTTCTTGACAAATGTTTCATAGTTATAATAAACGGCCTTATACCTATGAGCCATTCAGCCTTCAGTCCTCAATCCTTGGTCCTAGGTATTGAAATTTTAACAAGCTAGTCTATCGAAAGATGAACGTGTTGCATATTTTTCTGCTTTGTATTTCATCTTTCTGTTTACTCTGAAATTAGAAGAAAAAAATAGGGTAAGGAGCAAACCACATCTCCCTGTGGGTCAAATTTACCAGCAGCTGCTTACATCTACTTAATCAACACACATTATTAATTTCAATTAAATTACCATTTCCACATGCCGTTATATTAAGTATACACTTCACACACCAGACAAGACTGTCCATTTAGCAGTGTGTGGCCGATCAGTGGAATGACTATTTCTGGGCATGTCAATGATCTTCAGTCTGTTGAAGGAATAAGCAAGTTTATCGTCATTCTCATGGCATGGTGGGGTCACAAATTTCTTCAGACATTCCCTAACCTGACAATCTTTAAAAAAAAATGTATGTGCAAGTTTTATGATAATGAGGCTGAGATTTTAAAAGGTCGTTAAGATGCAAACACACTCTGCAACATTGCTGCTTTTACCTACAAATTAGACCCGTGTAGCTCATTGGTTAGCGTATCTGACTCGTGACCTAGCGGTTGCCGGGTCGATAATCAGTCGAGGCAAACTGTCTTCCCAGCACTTTTTTCCCCTCTTAGTCGTGTGAAAAAGCAGTCAGTGACTTGGAAAGAAAGTTGTGTCAGTACTGGTGTGAGAAAGCCAGGAAACACATGCGTAGGTGCACTGACAGCCATGATATGACATAAGCCGTTGAAACGACGTTAAACGCCAATACATACAAAACCTGTTGAAACTTAGAAAGAAAGTTGTGTCAGTACTGATTTGAGAAATCCAAGAACCGCATGTGTAAGTGCACTGACCGCCATGATATGACATAAGCTGTTGAAACGGCGTTTAACCCTAATACGTATAAATCCTACTGAAAGTTAAAAAGAAAGCTGTGTCAGTACTGGTTTGAGACATCTAGGAAACACATACGTAGGTGCACTGACCGGGCCTATATGACATTAGCTTTTGAAACGGCGTTTCACCCACAATACGTACATAAACTTTGAAACTTGGAAAGAAAGTTGTGTCAGTACTGGTATGAGAAATCCAGGAACCACAAGCGTAGGTGCACTGACCGCCATGATATGACATTTACTGTTGAAACAGCGTTTAACCCAAAAACATACAAAACCTATTGAAACTTTGAAAGAAATTTGTGTTAGTACTGGTGTGAGAAATCCAGGACTGGCATGCAAAGGTCTACCGACCACCCCAATATGACATTAGCTGTTGAAACTGCGTTTAACTCCAGTACGAACAAAACCTATTGAAACTTGGAAAGAAAGTTGTATCAGTGCTGGTGTGAGAAATCCAGGAAACACATGCCTAGGTGCACTGACCGCCATGATATGACATTAGCTGTTGAAACAGCGTTTAACCCCAAAACATACAAAACCTTTTGAAACTTGGAAAGAAAACTGAGTAGGTACTGGTGTGAGAAATCCACGAAACACATGCGTAGGTGCACCGACCGCCATGATATGACATTAGCTTTTGAAACGGCGTTTAACCCCAATACGTACAAATCCTATTGAAACTTAGAAAGGAAACAGAGTCAGTACTGGTGCGAGAAATCAAAGAATCACATGCGTACGTGCGCTGTCCGCAATGATATGACATTAGCTGGTAAAACGGCGTTTAACCCCAATACGTACAAGCTGTGTCAGTACTGGTGTGAAAAGTCCAGGAATCAGATGCTTATGTGCAATGACCAGCCCGATATGATATTAATGTTGAAACTGCGTTTCACCCCAACAAGTACATAACCTTCTGAATCTTGCAAAGAAAGTTGTGTCAGTACTGGTATCAGAAATCCAGGAAACACATGCGTAGGTGCACTGACCGCCATGATATGACATTACCTGTTGAAACATTAGCTGATGAAACGGCATTTAACCCCAAATACAAATAAAACCTACAAATAATTTGCATAATGCCCTATATCTTTCTCTATATACCTGAACATATCGGGAATATTATTGCTGATCTATTACTAGGCTACATTTGTGTAGACAGCACTGCACATAAAAATGTCAGCAGAAAAACATGAAAAAAGCTACAAGAAACAAAACATGTTTGGATAAACAAATACAAACACAATCAAGAAGATTGTTAATACAGACAAAGCATGGTTAAACAGGTATATACAAGAACTTACTCAAATGTTCAAGACAAGTACATAAATGACATACAGCAATTGTAAAAGATAAGAAAACTATGACAAGAAAAACTAACTGTAGTTTTTACGAGAAATACCTACGAGAAATAAAAAAAAATTCAAACCAGCGTTAGACAAATATACACAAAAACTTATCGGTAATGAAATTTTCAAGAGAAATACATGTACAAGATATAGCCATTTCAATGCATGGTTGAAGAGACATGAACATAAACCTAATAAATCTGAATTAGAAAAAGGGGAAAAAGCTAATAAAATGCATGGTCAGACAAATGAAAGCAAAATCTAATTATAATATGGATGGGAAACACACACATGAGATGAAGCAAATTCAAAGTATGGTTATTGAAACCTCTAAAGTATGGTTAGTGAAACTTAATAAAGTTTTGAAACGAAATTACCCAAGACCATAACCATATTCAAAGCATGGTTAGAGAAATATAGACAAAAACTCTGATTTTTTTTTCATGAGAAATACATACATGAGACAAAACAAAACCAAAGCATCGTTAGACAAATAGATTTAAAAGAAAATTACTTAAATTTTCATCAGAAATATTTACCCGCGTCAAGGCAAATTCCATGCATGGTTAGAGAAAAATATGCACAAGTTTACTGAAATTTTCATTAGAAATACATTCACAAGATAAAGTAAATTCAAATCATGGTTAGTGACTTATAAACAGAAACTTACTACAATATAATTATACACTACAATATATTCATGAGAAATACATACAAACATACATCAAAGCAAATTCAAGATATGGTTAGAAAGACAATAACAAAATATATACTGAAACTTTGATGAGAAAATAAACATAATATAAAGCAAATTCACAGGATGGTTACATGAATATCAACTAACGATAATATGGATGAGAAATAAAAACTCCACATAGAGCAAACTCGAAACACACTAAAGAAATACCTGTAAGGACAAAACTTTGCTTAACTGTCGATTAGAAATACATATGTACAGTCAAATCATATAAAAGTTTATACATTTAAAGCAGGTAAAGGAATTATGTGCAGCAATACCAGGTAAAAAAATTATATACAAATGAGTTATATACAGTAAAAGCAGATAAAGGATATACAGTAAAAACTTGTAAAAGAATTATGTACAGTAAAAGTATGTAAAGCAAATTATATACAGAAAAACAGATACAGGAATTTCGTTCAGTAAAACCGGGTAAAAGAATTCTATACAGTAGAAAAAGGTAAAATGGACTTTTTTATGCAGTAAAAGCAGGTAAAAAGAATTATACACAGTAAAACTATGTAAAAATAACTCTATACAGTAAAACAATATAATTATGTACAGTAAAACTATCTAAAAGGCATTATATAGGTAAAAGATTTATTTATATACAAAAGAATTATGTACAGTAAAAGCAGGAAAATAATTATATACAGTAAAAAGCATGTAAAAGAATTATTTACAGTAAAACCAGATAAAAAAAGCTATAGACATTAAACCAGGTAAAAGAATAACATACAGTAAAAAAACATGTAAAAGAATTATATATAGTAAAAGCATGTTAAAAAAAATTATGTACAGTAAAACTATCTAAAAAGCATTATATACAGGAAAACTAGGGACAAGAATTTTGTACAGTAAAATCATGTAAAAGTTTATACAGTTAAAGCAGGTAAAGGAATTATGTGCAGTAGTACCAGGTAAAAGAATTATATACAAGAATTATATACAGTAAAAGCAGGTAAAGGAATTATATACAGTAAAAACTTGTAAAAGAATTATATACAGTAAAAGTATGTAAAACAAATTATATACAGAAAAACAGATACAAGAATTTTGTTCTGTAAAACCGGGTAAAAAAATTATATACAGTAGAAGTTAAAAGGGACTTTTTATACAGTAAAAGCAGGTAAAAAGAATTATACACAGTAAAACTATGTAAAAGAACTATATACAGTAAAAGAATATAATTATGTACAGTAAAACTATCTAAAAAGCATTATATAGGTAAAAGACTTATTTATATACCAAAGAATTATGTACAGTAAAAGTAGGTAAAATAATTATATATAGTAAAAAGCATGGAAAAGAATTATTTACAGTAAAACCATATAAAAAAACTATAGACATTAAACCAATTAAAAGAATTACATACAGTAAAAACCATGTAAAAGAATTATATACAGTAAAAGCACGTAAAAAATTATGTAGAGTAAAACTATCTGAAAAGCATTATATACAGGAAAACTCGGGACATGAATTATGTACAGTAAAATCATGTAAAAGTTTATACAGTTAAAGCAGGTAAAGGAATTATGTGCAGTAATACCAGGTAAAAGAATTATATACAAAAGTGTTATTTACAGTAAAAGCAGGTAAAGGAATTATATACAGTAAAATCTTGTAAAAGAATTATATACAGTAAAAGTATGTAAAACAAATTATATACAGAAAAACAGATACAAGAATTTCGTCAGTAAAACCGGGTAAAAGAATTATATACAGTAGAAGAAGGTAAAAGGGACTTATTTATACAGTAAAAGCAGGTAAAAATAATTATACACAGTAAAACTATGTAAAAGAACTATACACAGTAAAAGAATATAATTATGTACAGTAAAACTATCTAAAAAGCATTATATAGGTAAAAGATTTATTTACATATAAAAGAATTATGTACAGTAAAGGCAGGTAAAATTATTATATACAGTAAAAAGCATGTAAAAGAATTATTTACAGTAAAGCCATATCAAAAAGAACTATAGACATTAAATCAGGTAAAAGAATTACATACAGTAAAAAAAATGTAAAAGAATTATATACAGTAAAAGCATGTAAAAAAATTATGTACACTAAAACTATCTAAAAAGCATTATATACAGGAAAATTAGGGACGACGATTATGTACAGTAAAATCATGTAAAAGTTTATACAGTTAAAGCAGGTAAAGGAATTATGTGCAGTAATACCAGGTAAAAGAATTATATACAAAAGAGTTATATACAGTAAAAGCAGGTAAAGGAATTATATACAGTAAAAGCTTGTAAAAGAATTATATACAGTAAAAGTATGTAAAACAAATTATATACAGATAAAACAAGTAGAAGAATTTCGTTCAGTTAAAACGGGTCAAAGAATTATATAAAGTAGAAGAAGGTAAAAGGGACTTTTTTATACAGTAAAAGCAGGTAAAAAGAATTATGCAAAGTAAAACTATGTAAAAGAACCATATACAGTAAAAGAATGTAAAAAAATTATGTACAGTAAAACTATCTAAAAAGCATTATATACAGGAAAACTAGGGACAATAATTATGTACAGTAAAATCATGTAAAAGTTTATACAGTTAAAGCAGGTAAAGGAATTATGTGCAGTAATACCAGGTAAAAGAATTATATACAAGAGGTATATACAGTAAAAGCAGGTAAAGGAATTATATACAGTAAAAGCTTGTAAAAGAATTATGTACAGTAAAAGTATGTAAAACAAATTATATACAGAAAAACAGATACAAGAATTTTGTTCAGTAAAACCGGGTAAAAGAATTATATACAGTAGAAGAAGGTAAAAGGGACTTTTTTATACAGTAAAAGCAGGTAAAAAGAATTATACACAGTAAGAATATGTAAAAGCACTATATACAGTAAAAGAATATAATTATGTACAGTAAATCTATCTGAAAAGCATTATATAGGTAAAAGATTTATTTATATACCAAAGATTTATGTACATTAAAAGCAGGTAAAATAATTATATACAGTAAAAAGCATGTAAAACAGTTATTTACAGTAAAACCGGGTAGAAAAAACTATAGACATTAAACCAGGTAAAAGAATTACATACAGTAAAAAACATGTAAAAGAATTATAAAGAGTAAAAGCCTGTAAAAAAAATTATGTCCAGTAAAACTATCTAAAAACCATTATATACAGGAAAATTAGGGACAAGAATTATGTACAGTAAAATTATGTAACGGTTTATACAGTTAAAGCAGGTAAAGGAATTATGTGCAGTAATACCAGGTAAAATAATTATATACAAAAGAGTTATATACAGTAAAAGCAGGTAAAGGAACTATATATACAGCAAACACTTGTAAAAGAATTATATACAGTAAAAGTATGTAAAACAAATTATATACAGAAAAACAGATACAAGAATTTTGCTCAGTAAAACCGGGTAAAAGAATTATATACAGTACAAGCAGGTAAAAGGGACTTTTTTATACAGTAAAAGCAGGTAAAAAGAATTATACACAGTAAAACTATGTAAATGGACTATATACAGTAAAAGAATATAATTATGTACAGTAAAACTATCTAAAAAGCATTATATAGGTAAAAGATTTATGTATATACTAAAAAATTATGTACAGTAAAAGCAGGTAAAATAATTATATACAGTAAAGAGTATGTAAAAAGATTATTTATAGTAAAACCAGATAAAAAAAAACTATAGACATTAAACCAGGTAAAAGAATTATAAACAGTAAAAAAAAATGTAAAAGAATTATATACAGTAAAAGCATGTAAAAAAATTATGTACAGTAAAACTATTTAAAAAGCATTATATACAACAAAACTAGGGACAAGGATTATCTACAGTAAAATTATGTAAAAGTTTATACAGTTAAAGCAGGTAAAGGAATTATGTGCAGCAATACCAGGTAAAAGAATTATATACAAGAGTTATATACAGTAAAAGCAGGTAAAGGAATTATATACAGTAAAATCTTGTAAAAGAATTATATACAGTAAAAGTATGTAAACCAAATTATATACAGAAAAACAGATACAAGAATTTTGTTCAGTAAAACCGGGTAAAAGAATTATATACAGTAGAAGAAGGTAAAAGGGACTTTTTTATACAGTAAAAGCAGGTAAAAAGAATTATACACAGTAAAACTATGTAAAGGAACTATATATAGTAAATGAATATAATTATGTACAGTAAAACTATCTAAAAAGCATTATATAGGTAAAAGATTTATTTATATATAAAAGAATTATGTACAGTAAAAGCAGGTAAAATAATTATATACAGTAAAAAGCATGTAAAAGAATTATTTACAGTAAAACCAGATAAAAAAAAACTATAGACATTAAACCAGGTAAAAGAATTACATACAGTAAAAAACATGCAAAAGAATTATATACAGTAAAAGCATGTAAAAAAATTATGTACACTAAAACTATCTAAAAAGCATTATATACAGGAAAATTAGGGACGAGGATTATGTACAGTAAAATCAAGTAAAAGTTTATACAGTTAAAGCAGGTAAAGGAATTATGTGCAGTAATACCAGGTAAAAGAATTATATACAAAAGAGTTATATACAATAAAAGCAGGTAAAGGAATTATATACAGTAAAAGCTTGTAAAAGAATTATATACAGTAAAAGTATGTAAGACAAATTATATACAGAAAAAACAGGTAGAAGAATTTCGTTCAGTTAAACCGGGTCAAAGAATTATATAAAGTAGAAGAAGGTAAAAGGGACTTTTTTATACAGTAAAAGCAGGTAAAAAGAATTATACACATTAAAACTATGTAAAAGAACTATATACAGTAAAAGAATGTAAAATAATTATGTACAGTAAAACTATCTAAAAAGCATTATATACAGGAAAACTAGGGACAAGAATTATGTACAGTAAAATCATGTAAAAGTTTATACAGTTAAAGCAGGTAAAGGAATTATGTGCAGTAATACCAGGTAAAAGAATTATATATACGAGTTATATACAGTAAAAGCACGTAAAGGAATTATATACAGTAAAAACTTGTAAAAGAATTATATAGAGTAAAAGTATGTAAAACAAATTATATACAGAAAAACAGATATAAGACTTTTGTTCAGTAAAACCGGGTAAAAGAATTTTATACAGTAGAAGAAGGTAAAGGGGACTTTTTTATACAGTAAAAGCAGGTAAAAAGAATTATGTACAGTAAAACTATCTAAAAAACATTATATACAGGAAAACTTGGGACAAGAATTATGTCCCGTAAAATCATGTAACAGTTTATACAGCAGGTAAAGGAATTATGTGCAGTAATACCAGGTAAAAGAATTATATACAAGAGTTATATACAGTAAAAGCAGGTAAAAGAATTATAAGATAAAGCTAATTCAAAACAGATATATCCATAGACAAAACCTTATTGCAAGTTTCAAGAGAAATGCATACACAAACAAAACATGGCTGACAAATATAAACAAAAGCTTACCATTATTTTCCATAAGAAATATGTAAGATAATGTCAATTCAAAGCATGGTTAGTGATTTATAAACATAGACTAATTGAAGTTTTGGTGAGAAATAACTGCAAAAGATTAATTAAATCCGAACTATGATTAGACAAATATGAACAAGAACTTTCTGAAGAAATACCTGCAGGAGAAAAAACGAATTTATAGCATTGTTAGAGCACCATAAACGAAAACTAGACAAAGCAAACTCATAGCATGGATAGAGAAATTTATAAAACAAACTGCAATTTTCATGATAAATACTTACACAACATTATGCAAATTCAAATCATGGTTAGAGAAATAAGAACAAAAACTTACTCGAATTTTCATGAGAAATAAATTCATGACACAAAACAAATTCCAAACATGGCAAGACAAATACGGACTACAACTCAATCATTTTTTTTTTTTTTTTTTTTTTTCTTTTATTTTATTTTTTGTGAGACATACACACTCTAGACAACGCAATTCTAAAGCATGGCTAGAATGTAAAACAAAAACTAATTGCAATTTTGATGACAAATAAATACAAGAGATAAAGCAAATTCAAAGCATGCATTTACACATAAAAACATGAAACCTTCCTTGTCAAAATTCCTTCCTGGTCTAAGGAGTTGTGATAAGAATGGTTTCATCCTAACAAACAAAACCTGAATGATAAATTCAACCCACCTTTATCCTCAAGCTGTTACTACATGCCATCCTCCATGTTGCCATCTGAGGAAAAAAAGCAGATAAACATTTCTGTTTGAATTCTGTTTTCGTTGCATGTAGTGATGTTTCAGTAATTTATCAGCAATACCTCACTTGTGGCTTTCTTAGGTTTAACCAGTAGAAGGCTTGATCTTTGTAGTGCATTGCAAAAGGCTACTCCCAGGTGACCCGATATTCAAACAAGTGTCAACCTCAGGCTTTTACATTTATCTTTAAATCAACTATAGCAGACAAACCAGTGTTTAAACGGCCCTTACAGGAGTGCCTTCGAAAAAAGATGTTGAAACAGGAGAAAAAACATGATAATCTGCATTTATAGACCTGTCTCAACTTTTAATGTCTTGTAAAGAGGTAAACACTGAGTAAATATGGAATCCTCAATTTAAAAGGCTAGGCACACTCTTACGTTTTATCAAAATCTGCAGACGATAATTAAAATGTGACTCCAAATTTGATTTGATTTTCGAAGGGTAGGAAACATGTGGCAAAAGGAGAAAATGCTATCTGGTTATTAGCATTTTCTCCTTTTCCCACATGTTTTCTGCCCTTCCAAAATCAAATTTGAATTATCATTATCACACAGTTTTTGTTTAAAAAAAGGAGAATATTCGTTCATTACAGATCCTTGACTTTTCTTGACAAATGTTTCGTAGTTATAATAAACGACCTTATACCTATGAGCCATTCAGCCTTCAGTCCTCAATCCTTGGTCCTAGGTATTGAAATTTTAATAAGCTAGTCTATCGAAAAATGAATGTGTTCCATATTTTTCTGCTTTGTATTTCATCTTTCTGTTTACTCTGAAATTAGAAGAAAAAAATAGGGTAAGGAGCAAACCACATCTCCCTGTGGGTCAAATTTACCAGCAGCTGCTTACATCTACTTAATCAACACACATTATTAATTACAATTAAATTACCATTTCCACATGCTGATATATTAAGTATACACTTCACACACCAGACAAGACTGTCCATTTAGCAGAGTGTGGCCGATCAGTGGAATGACTATTTCTGGGCATGTCAATGATCTTCAATCTGTTGAAGGAATAAGCAAGTTTATCGTCATTCTCATGACATGGTTGGGTCACAAATTTCTTCAGACATTCCCTAACATGACAATCTTAAAAAAAAAGATGTATGTGCAAGTTTTATGATAATGAGGCTGAGATTTTAAAAGGTCGATATGATGCAAACACACTCTGCAACATTGCTGCTTTTACCTACAAATTAGACCCGTGTAGCTCATTGGTTAGCGTATCTGACTCGTGACCTAGTGGTTGCCGGGTCGATAATCAGTTGAGGCAAACTGTCTTCCAGCACTTTTTTCCCCTCTTAGTCGTGTGAAAAAGCAGCCAGTGACTTGGAGAGAAAGTTGTGTCAGTACTGGTGTGAGAAAGCCAGGAAACACATGCGTAAGTGCACTGACAGCCATGATATGACATTAGCTGTTAAACGGCGTTTAAACCCAATACGTACCAAACCTATTGAAACTTGGAAAGAAAGTTGTGTCACTACTGGTGTGAGAAAGCCAGGAAACACATGCTTAGGTGCAATAACAGCCATGATATGACATAAGCCGTTGAAACGGCGTTAAACGCCAATACATACAAAACCAGTTAAAACTTGGAAAGTAAGTTGTGTCAGTACTGATTTGAGAAATCCAAGAAACACATGCGTGGGTGCACTGGTCGCCATGATATGACATTAGCTGCTGAAACTGCATTTAACCCCAATACGTACAAAACCTGTTGAAACTTAGAAAGTTGTGTCAGTACTGGTTTGAGACATCCAAGAAACACATGCGTAGGTGCACTGACCGGGCCAATATGACATTAGCTTTTGAAACGGCGTTTCACCCACAATACGTACATAAACTTTGAAACTTGGAAAGAAAGTTGTGTCAGTACTGGTATGAGAAATCCAGGAACCACAAGCGTAGGTGCACTGACCGCCATGATATGACATTAGCTGCTGAAACTGCATTTAACCCCAATACGTACAAAACCAGTTGAAACTTAGAAAGAAAGTTGTGTCAGTACTGGTTTGAGACATCCAAGAAACACATGCGTAGGTGCACTGACCGGGCCAATATGACATTAGCTTTTGAAACGGCGTTTCACCCACAATACGTACATAAACTTTGAAACTTGGAAAGAAAGTTGTGTCAGTACTGGTATGAGAAATCCAGGAACCACAAGCGTAGGTGCACTGACCGCCATGATATGACATTTCCTGTTGAAACGCCGTTTAACCCCAAAACATACAAAACCTATTGAAACTTTGAAAGAAATTTGTGTTAGTACTGGTGTGAGAAATCCAGGACTCGCATGCAAAGGTCTACTGACCACCCCGATATGACATTAGCTGTTGAAACTGCGTTTAACTCCAGTACGAACAAAACCTATTGAAACTTGGAAAGTTGTATCAGTGCTGGTGTGAGAAATCCAGGAAACACATGCCTAGGTGCACTGACCGCCATGGTATGACATTAGCTGTTGGAACAGCGTTTAACCCCAAAACATACAAAACCTCGTGAAACTTGGAAAGAAAACTGAGTAGGTACTGGTGTGAGAAATCCACGAAACACATGCGTAGGTGCACCGACCGCCATGATATGACATTAGCTTTTGAAACGGCGTTTAACCCCAATACGTACAAATCCTATTGAAACTTGGAAGGAAAACAGAGTCAGTACTGGTGCGAGAAATCAAAGAATCACATTCGTACGTGCACTGTCCGCCATGATATGACATTAGCTGGTAAAACGGCGTTTAACCCCAATACGTACAACCTGTGTCAGTACTGGTGTGAAAAGTCCAGGAATCAGATGCTCATGTGCAATGACCGGCCCGATATGATATTAGCTGTTGAAACTGCGTTTCACCCCAATAAATACATAACCTTCTGAATCTTGGAAAGAAAGTTGTGTCAGTACTGGTATCAGAAATCCAGGAAACACATGCGTAGGTGCACTGACCGCCATGATATGACATTACCTGTTGAAACGGCGTTTAACCCCAAATACATACAACACCTATCGAAACTTTGGAAGAAATATGTGTCAGTACTGGTGTGAGAAATCCAGGAAACACGAGAGTAGGTGCACTTGCGACCCCGATATAACATTAGCTGTTGGAACTGCGTTTAACCCGAATACGTAAGAAATACTATTGGAAGTTTGAAAGAAAGTTGTGTGAGTACTGGTGTGAGAAATCCACGAAACACATGCGTAGGTGCACTGACCGCCATGATACGACATTAGCTGTTGAAACAACGTTTAGCCCCAATACGTACAAATCCTATTGAAACTTGGAAAGAAAACTGTCAGTACTGGTGTGAGAAATGCATGAAACACATGATCATGACATTATCTGTTAAAACGGTGACCGCCATGGTATGACATTATCTGTTAAAAGGGTGTTTAACCCAAATATGTATAAATCATTTTGAAACTTGGGAAGAAAGTTGTGTCAGTACTGGTGTAAGAAATCCACGAAACACATGCGTAGGTGCACTGACCGCCCCGTTATCACATTAGCTGTTGGAACTGCATTTAACCCCGATATGTACATAAACTATTGAAACTTGGAAAGAAAGTTGCATCAGTACTGGTGTGAGAAATCCACGAAACACATGCGTAGGTGCACTGACCGCCATGACATGACATTACCTGTTGAAACGGCGTTCAACCCCTATTGAAACTTGCGAAGAAAGTTGTATCAGTACTGGTGTGAGAAAGCCAGGGAACACATGCGTAGGTGACCGCCATGATATGACATTAGCTGATGAAACGGCATTTAACCCCAAATACAAATAAAACCTACAAATAATTTGCATAATGCCCTATATCTTTCTCTATATACCTGAACATATCGGGAATATTATTGCTGATCTATTACTAGGCTACATTTGTGTTGACAGCACTGCACATAAAAATGTCTGCAGAAAAACATGAAAAAAGCTACAAGAAACAAAACATGTTTGGATAAACAAATACAAACACAATCAAGAAGATTGTTAATACAGACAAAGCATGGTTAAACAGGTATATACAAGAACTTACTCAAATGTTCAAGACAAGTACATAAATGACATACAGCAATTGTAAAACATAAGAAAACTATGACAAGAAAAACTAACTGTACTTTTTACGAGAAATACCTACGAGAAATAAAAACAAATTCAAACCAGGGTTAAACAAATATAAACAAAAACTTATCGGTAATGAAATTTTCAAGAAAAATACAGACACAAGATATAGCCATTTCAATGCATGGTTGAAGAGACATGAACATAAACCTAATAAATCTGGATTAGAAAAAGGGGAAAAAGCTAATAAAATGCATGGTCAGACAAATGAAAGCAAAATCTAATTATAATATGGATGGGAAACACACACTAGGATAAAACAAATTCAAAGTATGGTTATTGAAACCACTAAAGTATGGTTCGTGAAACTTACTAAAGTTTTGAAACGAAATTACCCAAGACCAAAACCATATTCAAAGCATGGTTAGAGAAATATAGACAAAAACTCTGATTTTTTTTCATGAGAAATACATACATGAGACAAAACAAAACCAAAGCATCGTTAGACAAATAGATTTAAATGAAAATTACATAAATTTTCACCACAAATATTTACCCGCGTCAAGGCAATTTCAATGTATGGTTAGAAAAAAATTTGCACAAGTTTACTGAAATTTTCATTAGAAATACATTCACGAGATAAAGTAAATTCAAATCATGGTTAGTGACTTATAAACAGAATCTAACTACAATATAATTATACACTACAATATATTCATGAGGAATACACATACATACATACATCAAAGCAAATTCAAGATATGGTTAGAAAGACAATAACAAAATACAAACTGAAACTTTGATGAGAAAATAAACATTACATAAAGCAAATTCACAGGATGGTTACATTAATATAAACAAAAACTAACGATTATATGGATGAGAAATAAAATCTCCACATAAAGCAAACTCGAACCAAACTAAAGAAATACCTGTGAGGACAAAACTTTGCTTAAGTGTCGATTAGAAATACATACTTAAGATAAAGCTAATTCAAAACAGATATATCTATAGACAAAACCTTATTGCAAGTTTAAAGAGAAATGCATACACAAGAAAGAAAACAAGGCCGACAAATATAAACAAAAGCTTACTATTATTTTCCATAAGAAATAAGTAAGATAATGTCAATTCAAAGCATGGTTAGTGATTTATTAACATAGACTAATTGAAGTTTTGGTGAGAAATAAATGCAAAAGATTAATTAAATCCGAACTATGGTTAGACAAGTATGAACAAGAACTTTCTGAAGAAATACCTGCAGGAGAAAAAACGAATTTATAGCATTGTTAGAGCACCATAAACGAAAACTAGACAAAGCAAACTCATAGCATGTATAGAGAAATTTATAAAAACAAACTGCAATTTTCATGATAAATACTTACACAACATTAAGCAAATTCAAATCATGGTTAGAGAAATAAGAACAAAAACTTACTCGAATTTTCATGAGAAATGAATTCATGACACAAAATAAATTCCAAACATGGCAAGACAAATACGGACTACAACTCAATCATTTTTTTTTTTTTTTTTTTTTTTTTTTTTCTTTCTTGTGAGCCATACATACTCTAGACAACGCAATTCTAAAGCATGGCTAGAATGTAAAACAAAAACTAATTGCAATTTTGATGACAAATAAATACAAGCGATAAAGCAAATTCAAAGCATGCATTTACATATAAAAACATGAAACCTTCCTTGTCAAAATTCCTTCCTGGTCTAAGGAGTTGTGATAAGAATGGTTTCATCCTAACAAACAAAACCTGAATGATAAATTCAACCCACCTTTATCCTCAAGCTGTTGCTACATGGCATCCTCCATGTTGCCATCTGAGAAATAAAAGCAGATAAACATTTCTGTTTGAATTCTGTTTTCATTGCATGTAATGATGTTCCAGTCATTTATCAACAATACCTCACTTGTGGCTTTGTTAGGTTTAACCAGTAGAAGGCTGGATCTTTGTAGTGCCCTGCACAAGGCTACTCCTAGGTGACCCGATATTCAAACAAGTGTCAACCTCAGGCTTTTACATTTATCTTTAAATCAACTGTAGCAGACAAACCAGTGTTTAAACGATCCTTACAGGAGTGCCTTCGAAAAAAGATGTTGAAACAGGAGAAAAAACATGATAATCTGCATTTATAGACCTGTCTCAAATTTTAATGTCTTGTAAAGAGGTAAACACCGTGTAAATATGGAATCCTCAATTTAAAAGGCTAGGCACACTCTTACGTTTTATCAAAATTTGCAGACGAAAATTTAAACGTGACTCAAAATTTGATTTGATTTTCGAAGGGTAGGAAACATGTGGCAAAAGGAGAAAATGCTGTCAGCTGGTTATCAGCATTTTCTCCTTTTCCCACATGTTTTCTGCCCTTCCAAAATCAAATTTGAATTATCATTAACACACAGTTTTTGTTTTAAAAAAGGAGAATATTCGTTCATTACAGATCCTTGACTTTTCTTGAAAAATGTTTCATAGTTATAATAAACGGCCTTATACCTATGAGCCATTCAGCCTTCAGTCCTCAATCCTTGGTCCTAGGTATTGAAATTTTAACAAGCTAGTCTATCGAAAGATGAATGTGTTGCATATTTTTCTGCTTTGTATTTCATCTTTCTGTTTGCTCTGAAATTAGAAGAAAAAAATAGGGTAAGGAGCAAACCACATCTCCCTGTGGGTCAAATTTACCAGCAGCTGCTTACATCTACTTAATCAACACACATTATTAATTTCAATTAAATTACCATTTCCACATGCCGTTATATTAAGTATACACTTCACACACCAGACAAGACTGTCCATTTAGCAGAGTGTGGCCGATCAGTGGAATGACTATTTCTGGGCATGTCAATGATCTTCAGTCTGTTGAAGGAATAGGCAAGTTTATCGTCATTCTCATGGCATGGTGGGGTCACAAATTTCTTCAGACATTCCCTAACCTGACAATCTTTAAAAAAAAAAAGATGTATGTGCACGTTTTATGATAATGAGGCTGAGATTTTAAAAGGTCGATAAGATGCAAACACACTCTGCAACATTGCTGCTTTTACCTACAAATTAGACCCGTGTAGCTCATTGGTTAGCGTATCTGACTCGTGACCTAGTGGTTGCCGGGTCGATAATCAGTCGATGCAAACTGTCTTCCCAGCACTTTTTCCCCTCTTAGTCGTGTGAAAAAGCAGTCAGTGACTTGGAAAGAAAGTTGTGTCAGTACTGGTGTGAGAAAGCCAGGAAACACATGCGTAGGTGCACTGACAGCCATGATATGACATAAGCCGTTGAAACGACGTTAAACGCCAATACATACAAAACCTGTTGAAACTCAGAAAGAAAGTTGTGTCAGTACTGATTTGAGAAATCCAAGAACCGCATGTGTAAGTGCACTGACCGCCATGATATGACATAACCTGTTGAAACGGCGTTTAACCCTAATACGTATAAATCCTACTGAAAGTTAAAAAGAAAGCTGTGTCAGTACTGGTTTGAGACATCCAGGAAACACATACGTAGGTGCACTGACCGGGCCTATATGACATTAGCTTTTGAAACGGCGTTTCACCCACAATACGTACATAAACTTTGAAACTTGGAAAGAAAGTTGTGTCAGTACTGGTATGAGAAATCCAGGAACCACAAGCGTAGGTGCACTGACCGCCATGATATGACATTTACTGTTGAAACAGCGTTTAACCCAAAAACATACAAAACCTATTGAAACTTTGAAAGAAATTTGTGTTAGTACTGGTGTGAGAAATCCAGGACTGGCATGCAAAGGTCTACCGACCACCCCAATATGACATTAGCTGTTGAAACTGCGTTTAACTCCAGTACGAACAAAACCTATTGAAACTTGGAAAGAAAGTTGTATCAGTGCTGGTGTGAGAAATCCAGGAAACACATGCCTAGGTGCACTGACCGCCATGATATGACATTAGCTGTTGAAACAGCGTTTAACCCCAAAACATAGAAAACCTTTTGAAACTTGGAAAGAAAACTGAGTAGGTACTGGTGTGAGAAATCCACGAAACACATGCGTAGGTGCACCGACCGCCATGATATGACATTAGCTTTTGAAACGGCGTTTAACCCCAATACGTACAAATCCTATTGAAACTTAGAAAGGAAACAGAGTCAGTACTGGTGCGAGAAATCAAAGAATCACATGCGTACGTGCGCTGTCCGCAATGATATGACATTAGCTGGTAAAACGGCGTTTAACCCCAATACGTACAAGCTGTGTCAGTACTGGTGTGAAAAGTCCAGGAATCAGATGCTTATGTGCAATGACCAGCCCGATATGATATTAATGTTGAAACTGCGTTTCACCCCAACAAGTACATAACCTTCTGAATCTTGGAAAGAAAGTTGTGTCAGTACTGGTGTGAGAAATCCAGGAAACACATGCGTAGGTGCACTGACCGCCATGATATGACATTACCTGTTGAAACATTAGCTGATGAAACGGCATTTAACCCCAAATACAAATAAAACCTACAAATAATTTGCATAATGCCCTATATCTTTCTCTATATACCTGAACATATCGGGAATATTATTGCTGATCTATTACTAGGCTACATTTGTGTAGACAGCACTGCACATAAAAATGTCAGCAGAAAAACATGAAAAAAGCTACAAGAAACAAAACATGTTTGGATAAACAAATACAAACACAATCAAGAAGATTGTTAATACAGACAAAGCATGGTTAGACAGGTATATACAAGAACTTACTGAAATGATCAAGACAAGTACATAAATGACATACAGCAATTGTAAAACATAAGAAAACTATGACAAGAAAAACTAACTGTACTTTTTACGAGAAATACCTACGAGAAATAAAAGCAAATTCAAACCAGCGTTAGACAAATATAAACAAAAACTTATCGGTAATGAAATTTTCAAGAGAAATACATGTACAAGATATAGCCATTTCAATGCATGGTTGAAGAGACATGAACATAAACCTAATAAATCTGGATTAGAAAAAGGGGAAAAAGCTAATAAAATGCATGGTCAGACAAATGAAAGCAAAATCTAATTATAATATGGATGGGAAACACACACATGAGATGAAGCAAATTCAAAGTATGGTTATTGAAACCTCTAAAGTATGGTTAGTGAAACTTACTAAAGTTTTGAAACGAAATTACCCAAGACCATAACCATATTCAAAGCATGGTTAGAGAAATATAGACAAAAACTCTGATTTTCTTTTTCATGAGAAATACATACATGAGACAAAACAAAACCAAAGCATCGTTAGACAAATAGATTTAAAAGAAAATTACTTAAATTTTCATCAGAAATATTTACCCGCGTCAAGGCAAATTCAATGCATGGTTAGAGAAAAATATGCACAAGTTTACTGAAATTTTCATTAGAAATACATTCACGAGATAAAGTAAATTCCAATCATGGTTAGTGACTTATAAACAGAAACTTACTACAATATAATTATACACTACAATATATTCATGAGAAATACATACAAACATACATCAAAGCAAATTCAAGATATGGTTAGAAAGACAATAACAAAATATATACTGAAACTTTGATGAGAAAATAAACATAATATAAAGCAAATTCACAGGATGGTTACATGAATATCAACTAACGATAATATGGATGAGAAATAAAAACTCCACATAAAGCAAACTCGAAACACACTAAAGAAATACCTGTAAGGACAAAACTTTGCTTAACTGTCGATTAGAAATACATATGTACAGTCAAATCATATAAAAGTTTATACATTTAAAGCAGGTAAAGGAATTATGTGCAGCAATACCAGGTGAAAAAATTATATACAAATGAGTTATATACAGTAAAAGCAGATAAAGGATATACAGTAAAAACTTGTAAAAGAATTATGTACAGTAAAAGTATGTAAAGCAAATTATATACAGAAAAACAGATACAGGAATTTCGTTCAGTAAAACCGGGTAAAAGAATTCTATACAGTAGAAAAAGGTAAAATGGACTTTTTTATGCAGTAAAAGCAGGTAAAAAGAATTATACAACGTAAAACTATGTAAAAATAACTCTATACAGTAAAACAATATAATTATGTACAGTAAAACTATCTAAAAGGCATTATATAGGTAAAAGATTTATTTACATACAAAAGAATTATGTACAGTAAAAGCAGGAAAATAATTATATACAGTAAAAAGCATGTAAAAGAATTATTTACAGTAAAACCAGATAAAAAAACTATAGACATTAAACCAGGTAAAAGAATAACATACAGTAAAAAACATGTAAAAGAATTATATATTGTAAAAGCATGTTAAAAAAAATTATGTACAGTAAAACTATCTAAAAAGCATTATATACAGGAAAACTAGGGACAAGAATTTTGTACAGTAAAATCATGTAAAAGTTTATACAGTTAAAGCAGGTAAAGGAATTATGTGCAGTAATACCAGATAAAAGAATTATATACAAGAATTATATACAGAAAAAGCAGGTAAAGGAATTATATACAGTAAAAACTTGTAAAAGAATTATATACAGTAAAAGTATGTAAAACAAATTATATACAGAAAAACAGATACAAGAATTTTGTTCAGTAAAACCGGGTAAAAAAATTATATACAGTAGAAGTTAAAAGGGACTTTTTATACAGTAAAAGCAGGTAAAAAGAATTATACACAGTAAAACTATGTAAAAGAACTATATACAGTAAAAGAATATAATTATGTACAGTAAAACTATCTAAAAAGCATTATATAGGTAAAAGACTTATTTATATACCAAAGAATTATGTACAGTAAAAGTAGGTAAAATAATTATATACAGTAAAAAGCATGGAAAAGAATTATTTACAGTAAAACCATATAAAAAAAACTATAGACATTAAACCAATTAAAAGAATTACATATAGTAAAAACTATGTAAAAGAATTATATACAGTAAAAGCACGTAAAAAATTATGTAGAGTAAAACTATCTGAAAAGCATTATATACAGGAAAACTAGGGACATGAATTATGTACAGTAAAATCATGTAAAAGTTTATACAGTTAAAGCAGGTAAAGGAATTATGTGCAGTAATACCAGATAAAAGAATTATATACAAAAGTGTTATTTACAGTAAAAGCAGGTAAAGGAATTATATAAAGTAAAATCTTGAAAAAGAATTATATACAGTAAAAGTATGTAAATCAGTTTATATACAGAAAAACAGATACAAGAATTTCGTCAGTAAAACCGGGTAAAAGAATTATATACAGTAAAAGAAGGTAAAAGGGACTTTTTCATACAGTAAAAGCAGGTAAAAATAATTATACACAGTAAAACTATGTAAATGAACTATATACAGTAAAAGAATATAATTATGTACAGTAAAACTATCTAAAAAGCATCATATAGGTAATAGATTTATTTACATATAAAAGAATTATGTACAGTAAAAGCAGGTAAAATTATTATATACAGTAAAAAGCATGTAAAAGAATTATTTACAGTAAAACCATATCAAAAAGAACTATAGACATTAAACCAGCTAAAAGAATTACATACAGTAAAAAAAATGTAAAAGAATTATATACAGTAAAAGCATGTAAAAAAATTAGGTACACTAAAACTATCTAAAAAGCATTATATACAGGAAAATTAGGGACGAGGATTATGTACAGTAAAATCATGTAAAAGTTTATACAGTTAAAGCAGGTAAAGGAATTATGTGCAGTAATACCAGGTAAAATAATTATGTACAAAAGAGTTATATACAGTAAAAGCAGGTAAAGGATTTATATACAGTAAAAGCTTGTAAAAGAACTATATAGAGTAAAAGTATGTAAAACAAATTATGTACAGAAAAAACAGGTACAAGAATCTCGTTCAGTTAAACCGGGTCAAAGAATTATATAAAGTAGAAGAAGGTAAAAGGGACTTTTTTATCCAGTAAAAGCAGGTAAAAAGTATTATGCAAAGTAAAACTATGTAAAAGAACCATATACAGTAAAAGTATTCAAAAAAATTATGTACAGTAAAATCATGTAAAAGTTTATACAGTTAAAGCAGGTAAAGGAATTATGTGCAGTAATACCAGGTAAAAGAATTATATACAAGCGGTATATACAGTAAAAGCAGGTAAAGGAATTATATACAGTAAAAGCTTGTAAAAGAATTATGTACAGTAAAAGTGTGTAAAACAAATTATATACAGAAAAACAGATACAAGAATTTTGTTCAGTAAAACCGGGTAAAAAAATTATATACAGTAGAAGAAGGTAAAAGGGACTTTTTTATACAGTAAAAGCAGGTAAAAAGAATTATACACAGTAAGACTATGTAAAAGAACTATATACAGTAAAAGAATATAATTATGTACAGCAAAACTATCTAAAAAGCATTATATAGGTAAAAGATTTATTTATATACCAAAGATTTATGTACATTAAAAGCAGGTAAAATAATTATATACAGTCAAAAGCATGTAAAACAGTTATTTACAGTAAAACCGGGTAGAAAAAACTATAGACATTAAACCAGGTAAAAGAATTACATACAGTAAAAAACATGTAAAAGAATTATAAACAGTAAAAGCCTGTAAAAAAAATTATGTCCAGTAAACCTATCTAAAAACCATTATATACAGGAAAATTAGGGACAAGAATTATGTACAGTAAAATCATGTAACGGTTTATACAGTTAAAGCAGGTAAAGGAATTATGTGCAGTAATACCAGGTAAAATAATTATATACAAAAGAGTTATATACAGTAAAAGCAGGTAAAGGAACTATATATACAGCAAACACTTGTAAAAGAATTATATACAGTAAAAGTATGTAAAACAAATTATATACAGAAAAACAGATACAAGAATTTTGCTCAGTAAAACCGGGTAAAAGAATTATATACAGTAGAAGAAGGTAAAAGGGACTTTTTTATACAGTAAAAGCAGGTAAAAAGAATTATACACAGTAAAACTATTTAAAAGGACTATATACAGTAAAAGAATATAATTATGTACAGTAAAACTATCTAAAAAGCATTATATAGGTAAAAGATTTTTGTATATACCAAAAAATTATGTACAGTAAAAGCAGGTAAAATAATTATATACAGTAAAGAGCATGTAAAAAGATTATTTACAGTAAAACCAGATAAAAAAAAAACTATAGACATTAAACCAGGTAAAAGAATTATAAACAGTAAAAAAAAATGTAAAAGAATTATATACAGTAAAAGCATGTAAAAAAATTGTGTACAGTAAAACTATTTAAAAAGCATTATATACAACAAAACTAGGGACAAGGATTATGTACAGTAAAATTATGTAAAAGTTTATACAGTTAAAGCAGGTAAAGGAATTATGTGCAGCAATACCAGGTAAAAGAATTATATACAAGAGTTATATACAGTAAAAGCAGGTAAAGGAATTATATACAGTAAAATCTTGTAAAAGAATTATATACAGTAAAAGTATGTAAACCAAATTATATACAGAAAAACAGATACAAGAATTTTGTTCAGTAAAACCGGGTAAAAGAATTATATACAGTACAAGAAGGTAAAAGGGACTTTTTTATACATTAAAAGCAGGAAAAAAGAATTATACACAGTAAAACTATGTAAAAGAACTATATACAGTAAATGAATATAATTATGTACAGTAAAACTATCTAAAAAGCATTATATAGGTAAAAGCTCTATTTATATATAAAAGAATTATGTACAGTAAAAGCAGGTAAAATAATTATATACAGTAAAAAGCATGTAAAAGAATTATTTACAGTAAAACCAGATAAAAAAAAACTATAGACATTAAACCAGGTAAAAGAATTACATACAGTAAAAAACATGCAAAAGAATTATATACAGTAAAAGCATGTAAAAAAATTATGTACACTAAAACTATCTAAAAAGCATTATATACAGGAAAACTAGGGACAAGAATTATGTACAGTAAAATCAAGTAAAAGTTTATACAGTTAAAGCAGGTAAAGGAATTATGTGCAGTAATACCAGGTAAAAGAATTAGATACAAAAGAGTTATATACAATAAAAGCAGGTAAAGGAATTATATACAGTAAAAGCTTGTAAAAGAATTATATACAGTAAAAGTATGTAAGACAAATTATATACAGAAAAAACAGGTAAAAGAATTTCGTTCAGTTAAACCGGGTCAAAGAATTATATAAAGTAGAAGAAGGTAAAAGGGACTTTTTTATACAGTAAAAGCAGGTAAAAAGAATTATACACATTAAAACTATGTAAAAGAACTATATACAGTAAAAGAATGTAAAATAATTATGTACAGTAAAACTATCTAAAAAGCATTATATACAGGAAAACTAGGGACAAGAATTATGTACAGTAAAATCATGTAAAAGTTTATACAGTTAAAGCAGGTAAAGGAATTATGTGCAGTAATACCAGGTAAAAGAATTATATATACGAGTTATATACAGTAAAAGCACGTAAAGGAATTATATACAGTAAAAACTTGTAAAAGAATTATATAGAGTAAAAGTATGTAAAACAAATTATATACAGAAAAACAGATACAAGACTTTTGTTCAGTAAAACCGGGTAAAAGAATTTTATACAGTAGAAGAAGGTAAAGGGGACTTTTTTATACAGTAAAAGCAAGTAAAAAAAATTATGTACAGTAAAACTATCTAAAAAACATTATATACAGGAAAACTTGGGACAAGAATTATGTCCCGTAAAATCATGTAACAGTTTATACAGCAGGTAAAGGAATTATGTGCAGTAATACCAGGTAAAAGAATTATATACAAGAGTTACATACAGTAAAAGCAGGTAAAGGAATTATAAGATAAAGCTAATTCAAAACAGATATATCCATAGACAAAACCTTATTGCAAGTTTCAAGAGAAATGCATACACAAACAAAACATGGCTGACAAATATAAACAAAAGCTTACTATTATTTTCCATAAGAAATATGTAAGATAATGTCAATTCAAAGCATGGTTAGTGATTTATAAACATAGACTAATTGAAGTTTTGGTGAGAAATAACTGCAAAAGATTAATTAAATCCGAACTATGATTAGACAAATATGAACAAGAACTTTCTGAAGAAATACCTGCAGGAGAAAAAACGAATTTATAGCATTGTTAGAGCACCATAAACGAAAACTAGACAAAGCAAACTCATAGCATGGATAGAGAAATTTATAAAACAAACTGCAATTTTCATGATAAATACTTACACAACATTATGCAAATTCAAAGCATGGTTAGAGAAATAAGAACAAAAACTTACTCGAATTTTCATGAGAAATAAATTCATGACACAAAACAAATTCCAAACATGGCAAGACAAATACGGACTACAACTCAATCATTTTTTTTTTTTTTTTTTTTTCTTTTATTTTTTGTGAGACATACATACTCTAGACAACGCAATTCTAAAGCATGGCTAGAATGTAAAACAAAAACTAATTGCAATTTTGATGACAAATAAATACAAGTGATAAAGCAAATTCAAAGCATGCATTTACACATAAAAACATGAAACCTTCCTTGTCAAAATTCCTTCCTGGTCTAAGGAGTTGTGATAAGAATGGTTTCATCCTAACAAACAAAACCTGAATGATAAATTCAACCCACCTTTATCCTCAAGCTGTTGCTACATGCCATCCTCCATGTTGCCATCTGAGAAAAAAAAGCAGATAAACATTTCTGTTTGAATTCTGTTTTCATTGCATGTAGTGATGTTTCAGTAATTTATCAGCAATACCTCACTTGTGGCTTTCTTAGGTTTAACCAGTAGAAGGCTGGATCTTTGTAGTGCCTTGCAAACGGCTACTCCCAGGTGACCCTATATTCAAACAAGTGTCAACCTCAGGCTTTTACATTTATCTTTAAAACAACTATAGCAGACAAACCAGTGTTTAAACGGCCCTTACAGGAGTGCCTTCGAAAAAAGATGTTGAAACAGGAGAAAAAACATGATAATCTGCATTTATAGACCTGTCTCAAATTTTAATGTCTTGTAAAGAGGTAAACACTGAGTAAATATGGAATCCTCAATTTAAAAGGCTAGGCACACTCTTACGTTTTATCAAAATCTGCAGACGATAATTAAAATGTGACTCCAAATTTGATTTGATTTTCGAAGGGTAGGAAACATGTGGCAAAAGGAGAAAATGCTATCTGGTTATTAGCATTTTCTCCTTTTCCCACATGTTTTCTGCCCTTCCAAAATCAAATTTGAATTATCATTAACACACAGTTTTTGTTTAAAAAAAGGAGAATATTCGTTCATTACAGATCCTTGACTTTTCTTGACAAATGTTTCATAGTTATAATAAACGGCCTTATACCTATGAGCCATTCAGCCTTCAGTCCTCAATCCTTGGTCCTAGGTATTGAAATTTTAATAAGCTAGTCTATCGAAAAATGAATGTGTTCCGTATTTTTCTGCTTTGTATTTCATCTTTCTGTTTACTCTGAAATTAGAAGAAAAAAATAGGGTAAGGAGCAAACCACATCTCCCTGTGGGTCAAATTTACCAGCAGCTGCTTACATCTACTTAATCAACACACATTATTAATTACAATTAAATTACCATTTCCACATGCTGATATATTAAGTATACACTTCACACACCAGACAAGACTGTCCATTTAGCAGAGTGTGGCCGATCAGTGGAATGACTATTTCTGGGCATGTCAATGATCTTCAATCTGTTGAAGGAATAAGCAAGTTTATCGTCATTCTCATGACATGGTGGGGTCACAAATTTCTTCAGACATTCCCTAACCTGACAATCTTAAAAAAAAAAGATGTATGTGCAAGTTTTATGATAATGAGGCTGAGATTTTAAAAGGTCGATATGATGCAAACACACTCTGCAACATTGCTGCTTTTACCTACAAATTAGACCCGTGTAGCTCATTGGTTAGCGTATCTGACTCGTGACCTAGTGGTTGCCGGGTCGATAATCAGTTGAGGCAAACTGTCTTCCCAGCACTTTTTTCCCCTCTTAGTCGTGTGAAAAAGCAGTCAGTGACTTGGAGAGAAAGTTGTGTCAGTACTGGTGTGAGAAAGCCAGGAAACACATGCGTAAGTGCACTGACAGCCATGATATGACATTAGCTGTTAAACGTCGTTTAAACCCAATACGTACTAAACCTATTGAAACTTGGAAAGAAAGTTGTGTCACTACTGGTGTGAGAAAGCCAGGAAACACATGCTTAGGTGCAATAACAGCCATGATATGACATAAGCCGTTGGAACGGCGTTAAACGCCAATACATACAAAACCAGTTAAAACTTGGAAAGTAAGTTGTGTCAGTACTGATTTGAGAAATCCAAGAAACACATGCGTGGGTGCACTGGCCGCCATGATATGACATTAGCTGCTGAAACTGCATTTAACCCCAATACGTACAAAACCAGTTGAAACTTAGAAAGTTGTGTCAGTACTGGTTTGAGACATCCAAGAAACACATGCGTAGGTGCACTGACCGGGCCAATATGACATTAGCTTTTGAAACGGCGTTTCACCCACAATACGTACATAAACTTTGAAACTTGGAAAGAAAGTTGTGTCAGTACTGGTATGAGAAATCCAGGAACCACAAGCGTAGGTGCACTGACCGCCATGATATGACATTTACTGTTGAAACAGCGTTTAACCCAAAAACATACAAAACCTATTGAAACTTTGAAAGAAATTCGTGTTAGTACTGGTGTGAGAAATCCAGGACTGGCATGCAAAGGTCTACCGACCACCCCAATATGACATTAGCTGTTGAAACTGCGTTTAACTCCAGTACGAACAAAACCTATTGAAACTTGGAAAGAAAGTTGTATCAGTGCTGGTGTGAGAAATCCAGGAAACACATGCCTAGGTGCACTGACCGCCATGATATGACATTAGCTGTTGAAACAGCGTTTAACCCCAAAACATACAAAACCTTTTGAAACTTGGAAAGAAAACTGAGTAGGTACTGGTGTGAGAAATCCATGAAACACATGCGTAGGTGCACCGACCGCCATGATATGACATTAGCTTTTGAAACGGCGTTTAACCCCAATACGTACAAATCCTATTGAAACTTAGAAAGGAAACAGAGTCAGTACTGGTGCGAGAAATCAAAGAATCACATGCGTACGTGCGCTGTCCGCAATGATATGACATTAGCTGGTAAAACGGCGTTTAACCCCAATACGTACAAGCTGTGTCAGTACTGGTGTGAAAAGTCCAGGAATCAGATGCTTATGTGCAATGACCAGCCCGATATGATATTAATGTTGAAACTGCGTTTCACCCCAACAAGTACATAACCTTCTGAATCTTGGAAAGAAAGTTGTGTCAGTACTGGTATCAGAAATCCAGGAAACACATGCGTAGGTGCACTGACCGCCATGATATGACATTACCTGTTGAAACATTAGCTGATGAAACGGCATTTAACCCCAAATACAAATAAAACCTACAAATAATTTGCATAATGCCCTATATCTTTCTCTATATACCTGAACATATCGGGAATATTATTGCTGATCTATTACTAGGCTACATTTGTGTAGACAGCACTGCACATAAAAATGTCAGCAGAAAAACATGAAAAAAGCTACAAGAAACAAAACATGTTTGGATAAACAAATACAAACACAATCAAGAAGATTGTTAATACAGACAAAGCATGGTTAGACAGGTATATACAAGAACTTACTCAAATGTTCAAGACAAGTACATAAATGACATACAGCAATTGTAAAACATAAGAAAACTATGACAAGAAAAACTAACTGTAGTTTTTACGAAAAATACCTACGAGAAATAAAAACAAATTCAAACCAGCGTTAGACAAATATAAACAAAAACTTATCGGTAATGAAATTTTCAAGAGAAATACATGTACAAGATATAGCCATTTCAATGCATGGTTGAAGAGACATGAACATAAACCTAATAAATCTGGATTAGAAAAAGGGGAAAAAGCTAATAAAATGCATGGTCAGACAAATGAAAGCAAAATCTAATTATAATATGGATGGGAAACACACACATGAGATGAAGCAAATTCAAAGTATGGTTATTGAAACCTCTAAAGTATGGTTAGTGAAACTTAATAAAGTTTTGAAACGAAATTACCCAAGACCATAACCATATTCAAAGCATGGTTAGAGAAATATAGACAAAAAAATTTTTTTTCATGAGAAATACATACATGAGACAAAACAAAACCAAAGCATCGTTAGACAAATAGAATTAAAAGAAAATTACTTAAATTTTCATCAGAAATATTTACCCGCGTCAAGGCAAATTCAATGCATGGTTAGAGAAAAATATGCACAAATTTACTGAAATTTTCATTAGAAATACATTCACGAGATAAAGTAAATTCAAATCATGGTTAGTGACTTATAAACAGAAACTTACTACAATACAATTATACACTACAATATATTCATGAGAAATACATACAAACATACATCAAAGCAAATTCAAGATATGGTTAGAAAGACAATAACAAAATATATACTGAAACTTTGATGAGAAAATAAACATAATATAAAGCAAATTCATAGGATGGTTACATGAATATCAACTAACGATAATATGGATGAGAAATAAAAACTCCACATAAAGCAAACTCGAAACACACTAAAGAAATACCTGTAAGGACAAAACTTTGCTTAACTGTCGATTAGAAATACATATGTACAGTCAAATCATATAAAAGTTTATACATTTAAAGCAGGTAAAGGAATTATGTGCAGCAATAGCAGGTAAAAGAATTATATACAAAAGAGTTATATACAGTAAAAGCAGATAAAGGATATACAGTAAAAACTTGTAAAAGAATTATGTACAGTAAAAGTATGTAAAGCAAATTATATACAGAAAACAGATACAGGAATTTCGTTCAGTAAAACCGGGTAAAAGAATTCCATACAGTAGAAAAAGGTAAAATGGACTTTTTTATGCAGTAAAAGCAGGTAAAAAGAATTATACACAGTAAAACTATGTAAAAATAACTCTATACAGTAAAACATGTTAGAAAAATTATGTACAGTAAAACTATCTAAAAAGCATTATATACAGGAAAACTAGGGACACGAATTATGTACAGTAAAATCATGTAAAACTTTATACAGTTAAAGCAGGTAAAGGAATTATGTGCAGTAATACCAGGTAAAAGAATTATATACAAGAATTATATACAGTAAAAGCAGGTAAAGGAATTATATACAGTAAAAACTTGTAAAAGAATTATATACAGTAAAAGTATGTAAAACAAATTATATACAGAAAAACAGATACAAGAATTTTGTTTAGTAAAACCGGGTAAAAAAATTATATACAGTAGAAGTTAAAAGGGACTTTTTATACAGTAAAAGCAGGTAAAAAGAATTATACACAGTAAAACTATGTAAAAGAACTATATACAGTAAAAGAATATAATTATGTACAGTAAAACTATCTAAAAAGCATTATATAGGTAAAAGATTTATTTATATACCAAAGAATTATGTACAGTAAAAGCAGGTAAAATAATTATATACAGTAAAAAGCATGTAAAAGAATTATTTACAGTAAAACCATATTAAAAAAACTATAGACATTAAACCAGGTAAAAAAATTACATACAGTAAAAACCATATAAAAGAATTATATACAGTAAAACCACGTAAAAATTTATGTAGAGTAAAACGATCTAAAAAGCATTATATACAGGAAAACTAGGGACAAGAATTATGTACAGTAAAATCATGTAAAAGTTTATACAGTTAAAGCAGGTAAAGGAATTATGTGCAGTAATACCAGGTAAAAGAATTATATACAAAAGTGTTATTTACAGTAAAATCTTGTAAAAGAATTTTATACAGTAAAAGTATGTAAACCAAATTATATACAGAAAAACAGATACAAGAATTTCGTCAGTAAAACCGGAAAAAAGAATTATATAAAGTAGAAGAAGGTAAAAGGGACTTTTTTATACAGTAAAAGCAGGTAAAAAGAATTATACACAGTAAAACTATGTAAAAGAACTACATACAGTAAAAGAATATAATTATGTACAGTAAAACTATCAAAAAAGTATTATATAGGTAAAAGACATATTTATATGCCAAACAATTATGTACAGTAAAAGCAGGTAAAATAATTATATACAGTAAAAAGCATGTAAAAGAATTATTTACAGTAAAACCATATAAAAAAACTATAGACATTAAACCAGGTAAAAGAATTACATACAGTAAAAACCTTGTAAATGAATTATATACAGTAAAAGCACGTAAAAAATTATGTAGAGTAAAACTATCTAAAAAGCATTATATACAGGAAAACTCGGGACAAGAATTATGTACAGTAAAATCATGTAAAAGTTCATACAGTTAAAGCAGGTAAAGGAATAATGTGCAGTAATGCTAGGTAAAAGAATTATATACAAAAGTGTTATTTACAGTAAAAGCAGGTAAAGGAATTATATACAGTAAAATCTTGTAAAAGAATTATATACAGTAAAAGTATGTAAAACAAATTATATACAGAAAAACAGATACAGGAATTTCGTCAGTAAAAACGGGTAAAAGAATTATATACAGTAGAAGAAGGTAAAAGGGACTTTTTTATACAGTAAAAGCAGGTAAAAAGAATTATACACAGTAAAACTATGTAAAAGAACTATATACAGTAAAGGAATATAATTATGTACAGTAAAACTATCGAAAAAGCATTATATAGGTAAAAGACTTATTTATATACCAAAGAATTATGTACAGTAAAAGCAGGTAAAATAATTATATACAGTAAAAAGCATGTAAAAGAATTATTTACAGTAAAACCATATAAAAAAACTATAGACATTAAACCAGGTAAAAGAATTACATACAGTAAAAACCTTGTAAAAGAATTATATACAGTAAAAGCACGTAAAAAAAAATGTAGAGTAAAACTATCTAAAAAGCATTATATACAGGAAAACTAGGGACAAGAATTATATACAGTAAAATCATGTAAAAGTTTATACAGTTAAAGCAGGTAAAGGAATTATGTGCAGTAATACTAGGTAAAAGAATTATATCCAAAAGTGTTATTTACAGTAAAACCAGGTAAAGGAATTATATACAGTAAAATCTTGTAAAAGAATTATATACAGTAAAAGTATGTAAAACAAATTATATACAGAAAAACAGATACAAGAATTTCGTCAGTAAAACCGGGTAAAAGAATTATATACAGTAGCAGAAGGTAAAAGGGACTTTTTTATACAGTAAAAGCAGGTAAAAAGAATTATACACAGTAAAACTATGTAAAAGAACTATATACAGTAAAAGAATATAATTATGTACAGTGAAAGTATCTAAAAAGCATTATATAGGTAAAAGACTTATTTATATACCAAAGAATTATGTACAGTAAAAGCAGGTAAAATAATTATATACAGTAAAAAGCATGTAAAAGAATTATTTACAGCAAAACCAGATAAAAAAAAAACTATAGACATTAAACCAGGTAAAAGAATTACATACAGTAAAAAAAATGTAAAAGAATTATATACAGTAAAAGCATGTAAAAAAATTATGTACACTGAAACTATCTAAAAAGCATTATATACAGGAAAACTAGGGACAAGAATTATGTACAGTAAAATCATGTAAAAGTTTTTACAGTTAAAGCAGGTAAAGGAATTATGTGCAGTAATACCAGGTAAAAGAATTATATACAAGAGTTACATACAATAAAAGCAGGAAAAGTAATTATATACAGTAAAAACTTATAAAAGAATTATATACAGTAAAAGTATGTAAAACAAATTATATATAGAAAAACAGATACAAGAAGTTTGTTGAGTAAAACCGTGTAAAAGAATTATATACAATAGAAGAATGTAAAACGGAATTTTTTATACAGTAAAAGCAGGTAAAAAGAATTATACACAGTAAAACTATGTAAAAGAACTATATACAGTAAAAGAATATAATTATGTACAGTAAAACTATCTAAAAAGCATTATGTAGCTAAAAGATTTATTTATATACAAAAGAATTATGTACAGTAAAAGAAGGTAAAATTATTATATACAGTAAAAAGCATGTAAAAGAATTATTTACAGTAAAACCAGATTAAAAAAACGATAGACATTAAACCACGTAAAAGAATTATATACAGTACAAAACAGGTAAAAAAAATTATATACAATAAAAGCATGTAAAAAAATTATGTACACTAAAACTATCTAAAAAGCATTAAATACAGGGAAATTAGGGGCGAGGATTATGTACAGTAAAATAATGTAAAAGTTTATACAGTTAAAGCAGGTAAAGGAATTATGTGCAGTAATACCAGGTAAAAGAATTATATACAAAAGAGTTATATACAGTAAAAGCAGGTATAGGAATTATATACAGTAAAATCTTGTAAAAGAATTATATACAGTAAAAGTATGTAAAACGAATTATATACAGAAAAAACAGGTAGAAGAATTTCGTTCAGTTAAACCGGGTCAAAGAATTATATGAAGTAGAAGAAGGTAAAAGGGACTTTTTTATACAGTAAAAGCAGGTAAAAAGAATTATACACAGTAAAACTATGTAAAAGAACTATATACAGTAAAAGAATGTAAAACAATTATGTACAGTAAAACTATCTAAAAAGCATTATATACAGGAAAACTAGGGACAAGAATTATGTACAGTAAAATCATGTAAAAGTTTATACAGTTAAAGCAGGTAAAGGAATTATGTGCAGTAATACCAGGTAACAGAATTATATACAAGAATTATATACAGTAAAAGCAGGTAAAGGAATTATCTACAGTAAAAGCTTGTAAAAGAATTATGTACAGTAAAAGTATGTAAAACTAATTATATACAGAAAAACAGATACAAGAATTTTGTTCAGTAAAACCGGGTAAAAGAATTATATACAGTAGAAGAAGGTAAAAGGGACTTTTTTATACAGTAAAAGCAGGTAAAAATAATTATACACAGTAAAACTATGTAAAAGAACTATATACAGTAAAAGAATATAATTATGTACAGTAAAACTATCTAAAAAGCATTATATAGGTAAAAGATTTATTTATATACCAAAGATTTATGTACATTAAAAGCAGGTAAAATAATTATATAGAGTAAAAGGCATGTAAAACAGTTTTTTACAGTAAAACTTGATAAAAAAAACTACAGACATTAAACCAGGTAAAAGAATTACATACAGTAAAAAACATGTAAAAGAATTATAAACAGTAAAACCCTGTAAAAAAATTATGTCCAGTAAAACTGTCTAATAACCATTATATACAGGAAAACTAGGGACAAGAATTATGTACAGTAAAATCATGTAACGGTTTATACAGTTAAAGCAGGTAAAGGAATTATGTGCAGTAATACCAGGTAAAAGAATTATATACAAAAGAGTTATATACAGTAAAAGCAGGTAAAGGAATTATATACAGTAAAAGCTTGTAAAAGAATTATATACAGTAAAAGTATGTAAAACGAATTATATACAGAAAAAACAAGTAGAAGAATTTCGTTCAGTTAAACCGGGTCAAAGAATTATATAAAGTAGTAAAAGGTAAAAGGGACTTTTTTATACAGTAAAAGCAGGTAAAAAGAATTATACACATTAAAACTATGTAAAAGAACTATATACAGTAAAAGAATGTAAAATAATTATGTACAGTAAAACTATCTAAAAAGCATTATATACAGGAAAACTAGGGACAAGAATTATGTACAGTAAAATCATGTAAAAGTTTATACAGTTAAAGCAGGTAAAGGAATTATGTGCAATAATACCAGGTCAAAGAATTATATACAAGAGTTATATACAGTAAAAGCAGGTAAAGGAATTATATACAGTAAAATCTTGTAAAAGAATTATATACAGTAAAAGTATGTAAAACAAATTATATACAGAAAAACAGATACAAGAATTTCGTCAGTAAAACCGGGTAAAAGAATTATATACAGTAGAAGAAGGTAAAAGGGACTTTTTTATACATTAAAAGCAGGTAAAAAGAATTATACACAGTAAAACTATGTAAAAGATCTATATACAGTAAATGAATATAATTATGTACAGTAAAACTATCTAAAAAGCATTATATAGGTAAAAGATTTATTTATATATAAAAGAATTATGTACAGTAAAAGCAGGTAAAATAATTATATACAGTAAAAAGCATGTAAAAGAATTATTTACAGTAAAACCAGATAAAAAAAACTATAGAGATTAAACCAGGTAAAAGAATTACATACAGTAAAAAACATGTAAAAGAATTATATACAGTAAAAGCATGTAAAAAAATTATGTACACTAAAACTATCTAAAAAGCATTATATACAGGAAAACTAGGGACAAGATTTATGTACAGTAAAATCAAGTAAAACTTTATACAGTTAAAGCAGGTAAAGGAATTATGTGCAGTAATACCAGGTAAAAGAATTATATACAAAAGAGTTATATACAGTAAAAGCAGGTAAAGGAATTATATACAGTAAAATCTTGTAAAAGAATTATATACAGTAAAAGTATGTAAAACAAATTATATACAGAAAAAACAGGTAGAAGAATTTCGTTCAGTTAAACCGGGTCAAAGAATTATATAACGTAGAAGAAGGTAAAAGGGACTTTTTTATACAGTAAAAGCAGGTAAAAAGAATTATACACATTAAAACTATGTAAAAGAACTATATACAGTAAAAGAATGTAAAATAATTATGTACAGTAAAACTATCTAAAAAGCATTATATACAGGAAAACTAGGGACAAGAATTATGTACAGTAAAATCATGTAAAAGTTTATACAGTTAAAGCAGGTAAAGGAATTATGTGCAGTAATACCAGGTAAAAGAATTAGATACAAGAGTTATATACAGCAAAAGCAGGTGAAGGAATTATATACAGTAAAAGCTTGTAAAAGAATTATGTACAGTAAAAGTTGTTAAAACAACTTATATACAGAAAAACAGATACAAGAATTTCATTCAGTAAAACCGGGTAAAAGAATTATATACAGTAGAAGAAGGTAAGGTAAAACGGACTTTTTTATACAGTAAAAGCAGGTAAAAAGAATTATACACAGTAAAACTATGTAAAAGAACTATATACCGTAAAAGAATATAATTATGTACAGTAAAACTATCTAAAAAGCATTATATAGGTAAAAGATTTATTTATATACCAAAGAATTATGTACAGTAAAAGCAGGTAAAATAATTATATACAGTAAAAAGCATGTAAAAGAATTATTTAAAGTAAAACGAGATAAAAAAAACTATAGATATTAAACCAGGTAACAGAATTATATACAGTAAAAAAACATGTAAAAGAACTATATACAGTAAAAGAATGTACAAAAAATTATGTACAGTAAAACTATCTAAAAAGCATTATATACAGGAAAACTAGGGACAAGAATTATGTACAGTAAAATCATGTAACAGTTTATACAGTTAAAGCAGGTAAAGGAATTATGTGCAGTAATACCAGGTAAAACAATTATATATACGAGTTATATACAGTAAAAGCACGTAAAGGAATTATATACAGTAAAAACTTGTAAAAGAATTATATAGAGTAAAAGTATGTAAAACAAATTATATACAGAAAAACCGGATACAAGACTTTTGTTCAGTAAAACCGGGTAAAAGAATTTTATACAGTAGAAGGTAAAGGTTACTTTTTTATACAGTAAAAGCAGGTAATAAGAATTATACACGGTAAAACTATGTAAAAGACCTATATACAGTAAACGAATATAATTATGTACAGTAAAATTATCTAAAAAGCATTATATAGGTAAAAGATTTATTTATATGCAAAAGAAATATGCACAGTAAAAGCAGGTAAAATAATTATATACAGTAAAAAGCATGTAAAAGAATTATTTCCAGTAAAACCAGATAAAAAAACTATAGACATTAAACCAGGTAAAAGAATTACATACAGTAAAAAACATGCAACAGAATTATATACAGTAAAAGCATGTAAAAAAAATTATGTACAGTAAAACTATCTAAAAAACATTATATATAGGAAAACTTGGGACAAGAATTATGTCCCGTAAAATCATGTAACAGTTTATACAGCAGGTAAAGGAATTATGTGCAGTAATACCAGGTAAAAGAATTATATACAAGAGTTATATACAGTAAAAGCAGGTAAAAGAATTATAAGATAAAGCTAATTCAAAACAGATATATCCATAGACAAAACCTTATTGCAAGTTTCAAGAGAAATGCATACACAAACAAAACATGGCTGACAAATATAAACAAAAGCTTACTATTATTTTCCATAAGAAATATGTAAGATAATGTCAATTCAAAGCATGGTTAGTGATTTATAAACATAGACTAATTGAAGTTTTGGTGAGAAATAACTGCAAAAGATTAATTAAATCCGAACTATGATCAGACAAATATGAACAAGAACTTTCTGAAGAAATACCTGCAGCAGAAAAAACGAATTTATAGCATTGTTAGAGCACCATAAACGAAAACTAGACAAAGCAAACTCATAGCATGGATAGAGAAATTTATAAAACAAACTGCAATTTTCATGATAAATACTTACACAACATTATGCAAATTCAAAGCATTGTTAGAGAAATAAGAACAAAAACTTACTCGAATTTTCATGAGAAATAAATTCATGACACAAAACAAATTCCAAACATGGCAAGACAAATACGGACTACAACTCAATCATTCTTTTTTTTTTTTTTTTTTTTGTGAGACATACACACTCTAGACAACGCAATTCTAAAGCATGGCTAGAATGTAAAACAAAAACTAATTGCAATTTTGATGACAAATAAATACAAGAGATAAAGCAAATTCAAAGCATGCATTTACACATAAAAACATGAAACCTTCCTTGTCAAAATTCCTTCCTGGTCTAAGGAGTTGTGATAAGAATGGTTTCATCCTAACAAACAAAACCTGAATGATAAATTCAACCCACCTTTCTCCTCAAGCTGTTGCTACATGGCACCCTCTATGTTGCCATCTGAGAAATAAAAGCAGATAAACATTTCTGTTTGAATTCTGTTTTCATTGCATGTAATGATGTTTCAGTCATTTATCAGCAATACCTCACTTGTGGCTTTCTTAGGTTTAACCAGTAGAAGGCTGGATCTTTGTAGTGCCTTGCACAAGGCTACTCCCAGGTGACCCGATATTCAAACAAGTGTCAACCTCAGGCTTTTACATTTATCTTTAAATCAACTATAGCAGACAAACCAGTGTTTAAACGGCCGTTACAGGAGTGCCTTCGAAAAAAGATGTTGAAACAGGAGAAAAAACATGCATTTATAGACCTGTCTCAAATTTTAATGTCTTGTAAAGAGGTAAACACTGAGTAAATATGAAATCCTCAATTTGAAAGGCTAGGCACACTCTTACGTTTTATCAAAATCTGCAGACGATAATTAAAATGTGACTCATAATTTGATTTGATTTTCGAAGGGTATGAAACATGTGGCAAAAGGAGAAAATGCTATCTGGTTATTAGCATTTTCTCCTTTTCCCACATGTTTTCTGCCCTTCCAAAATCAAATTTGAATTATCATTAACACACAGTTTTTGTTTAAAAAAAGGAGAATATTCGTTCATTACAGATCCTTGACTTTTCTTGACAAATGTTTCATAGTTATAATAAACGGCCTTATACCTATGAGCCATTCAGCCTTCAGTCCTCAATCCTTGGTCCTAGGTATTGAAATTTTAATAAGCTAGTCTATCGAAAAATGAATGTGTTCCATATTTTTCTGCTTTGTATTTCATCTTTCTGTTTACTCTGAAATTAGAAGAAAAAAATAGGGTAAGGAACAAACCACATCTCCCTGTGGGTCAAATTTACCAGCAGCTGCTTACATCTACTTAATCAACACACATTATTAATTACAATTAAATTACCATTTCCACATGCTGATATATTAAGTATACACTTCACACACCAGACAAGACTGTCCATTTCGCAGAGTGTGGCCGATCAGTGGAATGACTATTTCTGGGCATGTCAATGATCTTCAATCTGTTGAAGGAATAAGCAAGTTTATCGTCATTCTCATGACATGGTGGGGTCACAAATTTCTTCAGACATTCCCTAACCTGACAATCTTAAAAAAAAAGATGTATGTGCAAGTTTTATGATAATGAGGCTGAGATTTTAAAAGGTCGATATGATGCAAACACACTCTGCAACATTGCTGCTTTTACCTACAAATTAGACCCGTGTAGCTCATTGGTTAGCGTATCTGACTCGTGACCTAGTGGTTGCCGGGTCGATAATCAGTTGAGGCAAACTGTCTTCCCAGCACTTTTTTCCCCTCTTAGTCGTGTGAAAAAGCAGTCAGTGACTTGGAGAGAAAGTTGTGTCAGTACTGGTGTGAGAAAGCCAGGAAACACATGCGTAAGTGCACTGACAGCCATGATATGACATTAGCTGTTAAACGGCGTTTAAACCCAATACGTACTAAACCTATTGAAACTTGGAAAGAAAGTTGTGTCACTACTGGTGTGAGAAAGCCAGGAAACACATGCTTAGGTGCAATAACAGCCATGATATGACATAAGCCGTTGAAACGGCGTTAAACGCCAATACATACAAAACCAGTTAAAATTTGGAAAGTAAGTTGTGTCAGTACTGATTTGAGAAATCCAAGAAACACATGCGTGGGTGCACTGGCCGCCATGATATGACATTAGCTGCTGAAACTGCATTTAACCCCAATACGTACAAAAACAGTTGAAACTTAGAAAGAAAGTTGTGTCAGTACTGGTTTGAGACATCCAAGAAACACATGCGTAGGTGCACTGACCGGGCCAATATGACATTAGCTTTTGAAACGGCGTTTCACCCACAATACGTACATAAACTTTGAAACTTGGAAAGAAAGTTGTGTCAGTACTGGTATGAGAAATCCAGGAACCACAAGCGTAGGTGCACTGACCGCCATGATATGACATTTGCTGTTGAAACGCCGTTTAACTCCAAAACATACAAAACCTATTGAAACTTTGAAAGAAATTTGTGTTAGTACTGGTGTGAGAAATCCAGGACTGGCATGCAAAGGTCTACTGACCACCCCGATATGACATTATCTGTTGAAACTGCGTTTAACTCCAGTACGAACAAAACCTATTGAAACTTGGAAAGAAAGTTGTATCAGTGCTGGTGTGAGAAATCCAGGAAACACATGCGTAGGTGCACTGACCGCCATGATATGACATTAGCTGTTGAAACAGCGTTTAACCCCAAAACATACAAAACCTAGTGAAACTTGGAAAGAAAAAGCTGAGTCAGTACTGGTGTAAGAAATCCATGAAACACATGCGTAGGTGCACCGACCGCCATGATATGACATTGGCTTTTGAAACGGCGTTTAACCCCAATACGTACAAATCCTATTGAAACTTGGAAGGAAAACAGAGTCAGTACTGGTGCGAGAAATCAAAGAATCACATGCGTACGTGCACTGTCCGCCATGATATGACATTAGCTGGTAAAACGGCGTTTAACCCCAATACGTACAAGCTGTGTCAGTACTGGTGTGAAAAGTCCAGGAATCAGATGCTTATGTGCAATGATCGGCCCGATATGATATTAGATGTTGAAACTGCGTTTCACCAAAATAAATACATAACCTTCTGAATCTTGGAAAGAAAGTTGTGTCAGTACTGGTATCAGAAATCCAGGAAACACATGCGTAGGTGCACTGCCCGCCATGATATGACATTACTTGTTGAAACGGCGTTTAACCCCAAATACATACAACACCTATCGAAACTTTGAAAGAAATATGTGTCAGTACTGGTGTGAGAAATCCAGGAAACACGAGAGTAGGTGCACTGGCGACCCCGATATAACATTAGCTGTTGGAACTGCGTTTAACCCGAATACGTAAGAAATACTATTGGAAGTTTGAAAGAAAGTTGTGTGAATACTGGTGTGAGAAATCCACGAAACACATGCGTAGGTGCACTGACCGCCATGATACGACATTAGCTGTTGAAACAACGTTTAGCCCCAATACGTACAAATCCTATTGAAACTTGGAAAGAAAACTGTCAGTTCTGGTGTGAGAAATGCATGAAACACATGCGTATGACATTATCTGTTAAAACGGTGACCGCCATGGTATGACATTATCTGTTAAAAGGGTGTTTAACCCAAATATGTACAAATCGTTTTGAAACTTGGGAAGAAAGTTGTGTCAGTACTGGTGTGAGAAATCCACGAAACACATGCGTAGGTGCACTGACCGCCCCGATATCACATTAGCTGTTGGAACTGCATTTAACCCCAATATGTACATAAACTATTGAAACTTGGAAAGAAAGTTGTGTCAATACTGGTGTGAGAAATCCACCAAACACATGCGTAGGTGCACTGACCGCCATGATATGACATTAGCTGTTGAAACGGCGTTCAACCCCTATTGAAACTTGCAAAGAAAGTTGTATCAGTACTGGTGTGAGAAAGCCAGGGAACACATGCGTAGGTGACCGCCATGATATGACATTAGCTGATGAAACGACATTTAACCCCAAATACAAATAAAACCTACAAATAATTTGCATAATGCCCTATATCTTTCTCTATATACCTGAACATATCGGGAATATTATTGCTGATCTATTACTAGGCTACATTTGTGTTGACAGCACTGCACATAAAAATGTCTGCAGAAAAACATGAAAAAAACTACAAGAAACAAAACATGTTTGGATAAACAAATACAAACACAATCAAGAAGATTGTTAATACAGACAAAGCATGGTTAAACAGTTATATACAAGAATTTACTCAAATTTTCAAGACAAGTAAATAAATGACATACAGCAATTGTAAAACATAAGAAATATATGACGAGAAAAACTAACTGTACTTTTTACGAGAAATATCTACGAGAAATAAAAGCAAATTCAAACCAGAGTTAGACAAATATAAACAAAAACTTATCGGTAATGAAATTTTCAAGAGAAACACAAGATATAGCCATTTCAATGCATGGTTGAAGAGACATGAACATAAACCTAATAAATCTGGATTAGAAAAAGGAGAAAAAGCTAATAAAATGCATGGTCAGACAAATGAAAGCAAAATCTAAATATAATATGGATGGGAAACACACACATGAGATAAAGCAAATTCAAAGTATGGTTATTGAAACCACTAAAGTATGGTTAGTGAAACTTAATAAAGTTTTGAAACGAAATTACCCAAGACCATAACCATATTCAAAGCATGGTTAGAGAAATATAGACAAAAACTCTGATTTTTTTTTCATGAGAAATACATACATGAGACAAAACAAAACCAAAGCATCGTTAGACAAATAGATTTAAAAGCAAATTACTTAAATTTTCACCAGAAATATTTACCCGCGTCAAGGCAAATACAATGCATGGTTAGAGAAAAATATGCACAAATTTACTGAAATTTTCATTAGAAATACATTCACGAGATAAAGTAAATTCAAATCATGTTTAGTGACTTATAAACAGAAACTTACTACAATATAATTATACACTACAATATATTCATGAGAAATACATACAAGCATACATACATCAAAGCAAATTCAAGATATGGTTAGAAAGACAATAACAAAATACAAACTGAAACTTTGATGAGAAAATAAACATTACATAAAGCAAATTCAAGATATGGTTAGAAAGACAATAACAAAATATATACTGAAATTTTGATGAGAAAATAAGCATAATATAAAGCAAATTCACAGGATGGTTACATGAATATAAACTAACGATAATATGGATGAGAAATAAAAACTCCACATAAAGCAAACTCGAAACAAACTAAAGAAATACCTGTAAGGACAAAACTTTGCTTAAGTGTCGATTAGAAATACATACTTAAAGCTAATTCAAAACAGATATATCCATAAACAAAACCTTATTGCAAGTTTGAAGAGAAATGCATACACAAACAAAACATGGCTGACAAATATAAACAAAAGCTTACTATTATTTTCCATAAGAAATATGTAAGATAAAGCCAATTCGAAGCATTGTTAGTGATTTATAAACATAGACTAATTGAAGTTTTGGTGAGAAATAATTGCAAAAGATTAATTAAATCCGAACTATGGTTAGACAAATATGAACAAAAACTTTCTGAAGAAATACCTGCAGCAGAAAAAACGAATTTATAGCATTGTTAGAGCACCATAAACGAAAACTAGACAAAGCAAACTCATAGCATGGATAGAGAAATTTATAAAACAAACTGCAATTTTCATGATAAATACTTTCACAACATCAAGCAAATTCAAAGCATGGTTAGAGAAATAAGAACAAAAACTTACTCGAATTTTCATGAGAAATAAATTCATGACACAAAACAAATTCCAAACATGGCAAGACAAATACGGACTACAACTCAATCATTTTTTTTTTTTTTTCTTTTTTGTGAGACATACATACTCTAGACAACGCAATTCTAAAGCATGGCTAGAATGTAAAAATCTAGTTGCAATTTTGATGACAAATAAATACAAGAGATAAAGCAAATTCAAAGCATGGATTTACGCATAAAAACATGAAACCTTCCTTGTCAAAATTCCGTCCTGGTCTAAGGAGTTGTGTTAAGGATGGTTTCATCCTAACAAAGAAAGTCTGACTGATAAATTCAACCCACCTTTATCCTCAAACTGTTGCTACATTGCATCCTCCATGTTGCCATCTGAGAAATAAAAGCAGATAAACATTTCTGTTTGAATTCTGTTTTCATTGCATGTAATGATGTTTCAGTCATTTATCAGCAATACCTCACTTGTGGCTTTCTTACGTTTAACCAGTAGAAGACTGGATATTTGTAGTGCCTTGCACAAGGCTACTCCCAGGTGACCCGATATTCAGACAAGTGTCAACCTCAGGCTTTTACATTTATCTTTAAATCAACTGTAGCAGACAAACCAGTGTTTAAACGGCCCTTACAGGAGTGCCTTCGAAAAAAGATGTTGAAACAGGAGAAAAAACCTGATAATCTGCATTTATAGACCTGTCTCAAATTTTAACGTCTTGTAAAGAGGTAAACACTGAGTAAATATGAAATCCTCAATTTAAAAGGCTTGGCACACTCTTACGTTTTTTCAAAATTTGCAGACGAAAATTAAAATGTGACTCAAAATTTGATTTGATTTTCGAAGGGTAGGAAACATGTGGCAAAAGGAGAAAATGCTGTCAGCTGGTTATCAGCATTTTCTCCTTTTCCCACATGTTTTCTGCCCTTCCAAAATCAATAACACACAGCTTTTGTTTAAAAAAAGGAGAATATTTGCACATTACAGATCCTTGACTTTTCTTGACAAATGTTTCATAGTTATCAGCATTTTCTCCTTTTCCCACATGTTTTCTGCCCTTCCAAAATCAAATTTAAATCATCAATAACACACAGCTTTTGTTTAAAAAAAGGAGAATATTTGCACATTACAGATCCTTGACTTTTCTTGACAAATGTTTCATAGTTATAATAAACGGCCTTATACCTATGAGCCATTCAGCCTTCAGTCCTCAATCCTTGGTCCTAGGTATTGAAATTTTAATCAGCTAGTCTATCGAAAAATGAACGTGTTCCATATTTTTCTGCTTTGTATTTCATCTTTCTGTTTGCTCTGAAAAAAGAAGAAAAAAAATAGGGTAAGAAGCAAACCACATCTACCTGTGGGTCAAATTTACCAGCAGCTGCCTACATCTACTTAATCAACACGCATTATTAATTACAATTAAATTACCATTTCCACATGCTGATATATTAAGTATACACTTCACACACCAGACAAAACTGTCCATTTACCAGAGTGTGGCCGATCAGTGGAATGACTATTGCTGAGCATGTCAATGATCTCCAATCTGTTGAAGGAGTAGGCATGTTTATCGTCATTCTCATGGCATGGTGGAGTCACAAATTTCTTCAGACATTCCCTGACCTGACAATCTTTAAAAAAAATGTGCAAGTTTGATGATAATGAGGCTGAGATTTTAAAAGGTCGATAAGATGCAAACACACTCTGCAACATTGCTGCTTTTACCTACAAATTAAACCCGTGTAGCTCAGTGGTACATGTAAGTGTATCTGACTCGTGACCTAATGGTTGCCGGGTCGATAATCAGTTGAGGCAAACTTTCTTCCCAGCACCTTTTTCCCCTCTTAGTCGTGTGAAAAAGCAGTCAATGACTTGGAGAGAAAGTTGTGTCAGTACTGGTGTGAGAAAGCCAGGAAAAACGTGAGTAAGTGCACTGACAGCCATGATATGACATTAGCTGTTAAACGGCGTTTAAACCCAATACGTACTAAACCTATTGAAACTTGGAAAGTAAGTTCTGTCAGTACTGTTGTGAGAAATCCACGAAACACATGCGTAGGTGCACTGACCGCCATGATATGACATTAGCTGTTGAAACCGGGTTAAACGCCAATACGTACAAGACGTATTGACACTTGGAAAGAAGGTTGTATCAGTACTGATGTGAGAAATCCAGGAATCACATGCGTAGGTGCACTGACCGCCATGATATGACATGAACTGGTGAAACAGCGTTTAACCCCAATACGTACAAATCCTCCTGAAATTTAAAAAGAAAGCTGTGTCAGTACTGGTTTCAGACATACAGGAAACACATGCGTAGGTGCACTGACCGGGCCTATACGACATTAGCTGTTGAAACGTCGTTTCACCCCTAATACGTACATAAACTTTGAAAGTTGGAAAGAAAGTTGTGTCAGTACTGGTGTGAGAAATCCAGGAAACACAAGCGTAGGTGCACTGACCGCCATGATATGACATTTGCTGTTGAAACGGCGTTTAACTCCAAAACATACAAAACCTATTGAAACTTTGAAAGAAATTTGTATCAGTATTGGTGTGAGAAATCCAGGATTGGCATGCAAAGGTCTACTGACCATCCCAATATGACATTACCTGTTGAAACTGCGTTTAACTCCAGTACGAACAAAACCTATTGAAACTTGGAAAGAAAGTTATATCGGTGCTGGTGTGAGAAATCCAGGAAACACATGCGTAGGTGCACTGACCGCCATGATATGACATTAGCTGTTGAAACAGCGTTTAACCCCAAAACATACAAAACGTTTTGAAACTTGGAAAGAAAACTGAGTCAGTACTGGTGTGAGAAATCAACGAAACACATGCGTAGGTGCACCGACCGCCATGATATAACATTAGATTTTGAAACGGCGTTTAACCTCAATACGTACACATCCTATTGAAACTTGGTAAGAAAGTTGTGTCAGTACTGGTATCAGAAATCCAAGGAACACATGGGTAGGTGCACTGACCGTCATAATATGACATTACCTGTTGAAACGGCGTTTAACCCCAATACATACAACACCTATCGAAACTTTGAAAGAAATATGTGTCAGTACTGGTGTGAGAAATCCAGGAAACAACAGCGTAGGTGCACTGGCGACCCCGATATAAAATTAGCTGTTGGCACTGAGTTTAACCCGAATACTTAAAAAAAACTATTGAAACTTGGACAGAAAGTTGTGTCAGTACTGGTGTGAGAAATCCACGAAACACATGCGTAGGTGCACTGACCGCCATGATATGACATTAGCTGTTGAAACAGCGTTTAACCCCAATACGTACAAATCCTATTGAAACTTGGAAATTAAACTGGGTCAATACTGGTTTGAGAAATGCAGGAAACACATGCGTATGTGCACTGATCGACATGATATGACATTATCTGTTGAAACGGTGTTCAACCCAAATACGTACAAATCGTATTGAAACTTGGAAAGAAAGTTGTGTCAGTACTGGTGAGAGAAATCCACGAAATACTTGCGTAAGTGCACTGACCGCCCCGGTATCACATTAGCTGTTGGAAATGCGTTTAACCCCAATATGTACATAACCTATTGAAACTTGGAAAGAAAGTTGTGTCAGTACTGGTGTGAGAAATCCAGGAAACACAAGCGTACGTGCACTGACCGCCATGATATGACATTAGCTGTTGAAACGGCGTCCAACCCCTGTTGAAACTTGCAAAGAAAGTTGTATCAGTACTAGTGTGAGAAAGCCAGGAAACACATGCTTATGTGACCGCCATGATATGACATTAGCTGATGAAACGGCGTTTAACCCCAAATACAAATAAAACCTACAAATAATTTGCATAATGCCCTATATCTTTCTCTATATACCTGAACATATCGGGAATATTATTGCTGATCTATTACTAGGCTACATTTGTGTTGACAGCACTGCCCATAAAAATGTCTGCAGAAGAACATGAAAAAAGCTACAAGAAACAAAACATGTTTGGATAAACAAATACAAACACAATTAAGAAGATTATTAATACAGACAAAGCATGGTTAGACAGGTATATACAAGAATTTACTCAAATTTTCAAGACAAGTAAATAAATGACATACAGCAATTGTAAAACATAAGAAATATATGACGAGAAAAACTAACTGTACTTTTTACGAGAAATATCTACGAGAAATATCTACGAGAAATAAAAGCAAATTCAAACCAGAGTTAGACAAATATAAACAAAAACTTATCGGTAATGAAATTTTCAAGAGAAACACAAGATATAGCCATTTCAATGCATGGTTGAAGAGACATGAACATAAACCTAATAAATCTGGATTAGAAAAAGGAGAAAAAGCTAATAAAATGCATGGTCAGACAAATGAAAGCAAAATCTAAATATAATATGGATGGGAAACACACACATGAGATAAAGCAAATTCAAAGTATGGTTATTGAAACCAATAAAGTATGGTTAGTGAAACTTAATAAAGTTTTGAAACGAAATTACCCAAGACCATAACCATATTCAAAGCATGGTTAGAGAAATATAGACAAAAACTCTGACTTTTTTTTCATGAGAAATACATACATGAGACAAAACAAAACCAAAGCATCGTTAGACAAATAGATTTAAAAGCAAATTACTTAAATTTTCACCAGAAATATTTACCCGCGTCAAGGCAAATACAATGCATGGTTAGAGAAAAATATGCACAAATTTACTGAAATTTTCATTAGAAATACATTCACGAGATAAAGTAAATTCAAATCATGTTTAGTGACTTATAAACAGAAACTTACTACAATATAATTATACACTACAATATATTCATGAGAAATACATACAAGCATACATACATCAAAGCAAATTCAAGATATGGTTAGAAAGACAATAACAAAATACAAACTGAAACTTTGATGAGAAAATAAACATTACATAAAGCAAATTCAAGATATGGTTAGAAAGACAATAACAAAATATATACTGAAATTTTGATGAGAAAATAAGCATAATATAAAGCAAATTCACAGGATGGTTACATGAATATAAACTAACGATAATATGGATGAGAAATAAAAACTCCACATAAAGCAAACTCGAAACAAACTAAAGAAATACCTGTAAGGACAAAACTTTGCTTAAGTGTCGATTAGAAATACATACTTAAAGCTAATTCAAAACAGATATATCCATAAACAAAACCTTATTGCAAGTTTGAAGAGAAATGCATACACAAACAAAACATGGCTGACAAATATAAACAAAAGCTTACTATTATTTTCCATAAGAAATATGTAAGATAAAGCCAATTCGAAGCATTGTTAGTGATTTATAAACATAGACTAATTGAAGTTTTGGTGAGAAATAACTGCAAAAGATTAATTAAATCCGAACTATGGTTAGACAAATATGAACAAAAACTTTCTGAAGAAATACCTGCAGCAGAAAAAACGAATTTATAGCATTGTTAGAGCACCATAAACGAAAACTAGACAAAGCAAACTCATAGCATGGATAGAGAAATTTATAAAACAAACTGCAATTTTCATGATAAATACTTACACAACATCAAGCAAATTCAAAGCATGGTTAGAGAAATAAGAACAAAAACTTACTCGAATTTTCATGAGAAATAAATTCATGACACAAAACAAATTCCAAACATGGCAAGACAAATACGGACTACAACTCAATCATTTTTTTTTTTTTTTTTTTTTTTTCTTTTTTGTGAGACATACATACTCTAGACAACGCAATTCTAAAGCATGGCTAGAATGTAAAAATCTAATTGCAATTTTGATGACAAATAAATACAAGAGATAAAGCAAATTCAAAGCATGGATTTACGCATAAAAACATGAAACCTTCCTTGTCAAAATTCCGTCCTGGTCTAAAGAGTTGTGATAAGAATGGTTTCATCCTAACAAACAAAACCTGAATGATAAATTCAACCCTCCTTTATCCTCAAGCTGTTGCTGCATGGCATCCTCCATGTTGCCATCTGAGAAATAAAAGCAGATAAACATTTCTGTTTGAATTCTGTTTTCACTGCATGTAATGATGTTTCAGTCATTTATCAGCAATACCTCACTTGTGGCTTTCTTAGGTTTAACCAGTAGAAGGCTGGACCTTTGTAGAGCCTTGCACAAGGCTACTCCCAGGTGACCCGATATTCAAACAAGTGTCAACCTCAGGCTTTTACATTTAACTTTAAATGAACTTTAGCAGACGAACCAGTGTTTAGACGGCCCTAAGATTAGGTACTTTGGAAAAAAAACTGTTGAAAAGGGAGAAAAAAAAAACCCTGATAATCTGCATAAATAGACCTGTCTCAAATTTCAATGTCTTGTAAAGAGGTAAACACTGGGTAAATATGGAATCCTCAATTTAAAAGGCTAGGCACACTCTTAGGTTTTATGAAAATTAGACCACAAAATGTGTAGTTTGATCTTCTAGCTTTACCTCCCGTATGTCTGACATTTCTAATATAATTCATTTCCTGCGGAACATTGCACGGGCATTTTTTGTGTATGTGTGGGAAAGCAGCCATCAGCATGGAACTGGTGAAAGAAATTTCGTGTAATCATGTTATTAGGTGCACTTGCCATCGCCATATAGCTGAAATCATCTTAAAATGGCAATAAGCACCGTGTATTAAACAAATGTCTGTTACTTCGTAGATAGATCATCAAAAAAAAAATTGAACGTGTAACATTTTTATCCATCATTCTGATTGATAAAGTCAAATCCAATAATTTGTTTCTACAAATGTTAGAATACGATCTTTACTACCTTTCTACCACATGATATATTTTTTTTACCTGTCTAAATTGAATGCTTTTACAGATGACGAATTCAGCATGACTTAAGTGATGTGATTAGTCTTTAAAAGGTTAGAACACAGTGTGGAAAAAGGAGAAAAAAATGCTGGTTTCCAGCATTTTCTCCTTTTCTCACGAAGTTTTTCAAACGCCTTGTTTTCTCAGGACATTTAGAACTTAGGATTCTTTGGCAAGGGGTTAATTGTAAGGGTATAAACCAAGTAGGTAGGTTGATCAACTGTAGACGACTTGAATTCGAGACGTCTAAGCTTGATTTCCAGCTTGCTCAAACCCTATCCAAAGATATGTCATTGCAAAAGGATTTATTCCTTTCTCTTGTAACCACAGAACATTATTTTGATATAAGAAAACAGTCAGTAGTTTGAAGGGGTGTTGTGCAAGAAACTGGTAAAAGAAACTTAGGAAAGCATGAATATGTGCACTAGCCGTCGAGATAAAACTGAAGAAATGTTGGAAAACAGCATAAAGCAACTTTCTTACAAATTAATCTTAAGAGTGCTGACTTAATGAAATGGACCTTTCAACCCTTTACCAAACAATTCCACGTTTTCACAGCCCTGAGGAAAAATGCTTTTGAAAACAATGTGGAAACAGGAGAGAAATACTGGTAACCCGCATATTGCCCTTTTTACACAATGTTTTCTTCTCTTCCAGAAACAAATTTCAGTTTTGAGTCACATCGATTTTGTCGTCTGCAAATGCTTTCAAGTTTGACAAGTCTAAAATTCGGTCATTTGGTAAAGAGATAAATAGGGCAGAGCCAAATATTGCAATATTTCAAGATTAGAATATGTTACAAAATATTTGGCTGTGTATGCCTAAAATCTAATAGGATCTTCTGCGCAGTCTGATCTTAAACTAGATGACCACGACAACAACATAAGTTTTGCTGAGAGCTGAAATGCAAACTACTCTCCTACCACAGACAAAATTTAGCCGTGATATGACTGAAATAATGTTGAAAGCGGCGTAAAACACCAATCAATCAATCAGTCAAAAAACAAATTTATTCATCTTGCAGCTGACAACTCTAATAAACATAGTGGTAAAAGAAGAATTTGCTCATATAACAGAGCACTTCTGATTGATGAATTTCTTTACAAGCACTACACATGTTATATCGGCCTACTCTTTAAAGCTTTACCAAAAGACAAAATTTTAGACATGTCCAAATTGAAAGCATTTGCAGACGACAAACTAGATGTGACTCAAAATTTGAATTTGATTTTCGAAGGGTACAAAACATGTGGGAAAAGGAGAAAATGGAGTCAGCTGGTTATCAGCATTTTCTCCTTTTCCCACTATGTTTCCAGCAGCATTTTCTCCTTTTCCCACAATGTTTTCAAAAGGCTTTGTGAACAGTCGCGAGTGTGTGGTGAAGGGCTAAAAGACACTAGCTTATTGCCAAAATATACAAAGTCAAAGCCACTGGGATGTTCAGTGGTAGGAGAGTAATAAAAATTCTGTCGCCAAGATTTTCATCATCCCTCAACCTTTAAGGTGTCAAATGAACCCAAAATACATTTTTAATCTGGAAATAAGACCCAAATAAATGAAATATCAGAACAGAAGAGAACAGAACATAATATTTCACGACAAGTACACGGTTGTGCAAAAAAGATAATAAACATGAAAATCACTAGATCTTGGGCGAGCATGACGGCGAGACTGACATAAATATACTTGTAGTACTCCCCAGCAAAGTCATAAAACACGTCTCATATAGTTTGACTTTACTTGACAGTACCAAACATACTTGCATACTAGACAGAAAAAAAAGATAAAAGAAGAGAACATAATGAATTAGAAGACCTTTTGTAACGTGCTGAATATATAAGGTTGACTCTTTCAATCTAGAATACCGTCGTAGCCCATAGAGCTCCCCAAGAGTGAAGGGAGTGAAAACAAGGAAAACATTGAAACAAAAGGAAAACAAATTTCAAAAAAAAATAATACAAACATGTACATATATAGATCTTCACCTTTGTAGCGCCAAACTTAGCTTAAGCTGTTCCTGCAGGGAATTTAAGGATCAAAAAACGTTTAGCAGGCAAAGAAGATTGAGATCAGACAGCACAGATATGCAGTCAGATCCCGGATTCACCCTGTCGAAAACGTAAAACATTCCGATAAAAGGTGTCCACAAGCAAAAGCGATGTAGAGATCTCTCTTCCTAACTGAAAGTGTTCATAATTAATAATCATAAATATTTAACGCCCGAAACGGTTAGATGGAGAATCAAGATCGCCTGAGTAACAATTTCCTTTCAGCCGATGCTTCTTGTATATACTTAGCAAGATTACGTAGCCTACTGCTGTCTCTTTTAGATAATGAATTTAATAAATCAAAGTCTACACTGGCCTCAAAGGCAATTAAAGTTGTTAAAGGGGCCTAAACCCTTTGTCACACAATGTCGTGTTTTAACGACCTTGAGAAGGAAGGCTATTGAAAACATTGTGGGAAAATGAGGAAATTCTGGTGACTAGCATTTTCTCCAGTTCCCACGGTGTTTTCTGCCCTTCCCAAACTGAATGTCAATGTTTGATGGTTTGAATTTGGACTGCTGAATTTTGTCGTTTGGTAAAGAGTTAAAGGTTAAAAAGAGTTTATTGTAGAACTAGGATTCAAACTTAACTCTTTACTTATCAGCATCTCCATTTAGTTTCCAGCGCTCAAAGATGTTTTTCGGCGCAGCTGAATGTGCTGGCTTTTGGCCTACTTTTTAATAGTATAAAAATGGTTAAATAGAAATTTTTGATTGATCAAATATATGTAGACGTGTTTATTCTAAGAGTCCCTGCCTATTTGTGGGCAAATTTACGCCGTCTATCTTTTTCACAGATATTTCTTGTTTTTTATAAGAAACACAATTTTGGAAAGAATGGGGGAAAGAGAAATGCTACAAAGTTTTGTTAACTTTTCACCAAACATTATGGTTTCACCATTTATCCCATGGCAAAATTCTAGACTTTCCCAAACCAAAAGCATTTCCAAAAGACAAATTACATGTGGATGAAATAATTGGATTTGTCTCTAAAAGGATCGGAAACATTGTGGGAAAGGAGAAAATGCTGTTTTCCAGCATTTTCTCCTTTTTCTACAATGTTCTCAGAAAACTTCTTCGACAGGGTCGTTGAAACGTGTAATTGTGTGGTGAAGGGTTCAGACCTGTCCATATTAAGAGCATTGTCAGACATCAAATTGAATGTGACTAAATGGATGGGATTTGTTCATGGCTAGAAAACATTGTGGGATAAGGAGTAATTTAGTTTACCAGCTTTTTCAACTTTATCCTCAAATCTTTCGCCAACAATGTCGCGTTTTTAGGATCCTGAAGAAAGAAGGCTTTTCAAAACATTTTAAGACAAGGAAAAATGCTGGTAACCAACATTTTTTTTCCTTTTTCCACAATGTTTTCTACCCCTATCAAAGACAGAAATCATTATTTTATCTGCATTTATTATGTCATATTTACCTGCTTTCAATACAGTTGAGTCCAAAAGTTTGTTGTTTGGTAACGAGTTAAATGCTCAAGGTTCAAGTTTATTAATAGCATTGGGTAAAAGTGAATGTGGAAAAACATGGTATGACCCAGCAGATCTATAACATGGGAGTCAGCATAACGCTTTACCGCACAATCCCACACAATCCCAGCTGTTAACAACCCCGAGGAAGAGGCCCTTTGAAAACATTGTGGGAAAATGAGAAAATGCTGGTAACCGGCGTTTTCTCCTTCCCTCAGTGTTTTCTAACCTATCAAAGACAAATTCCATTATTTGAGCTACATTTGAAGTGTCTGCAAATGCTTTCAAATTGGAAAGGTCTATATTTTGCTTGTGTGGTAAAGAGATAATGAATGAATGAATGAATGAATGACTTTATTGACTTATACATCCTGTACATGGTCAGTTACAATCAAAATAATTTTCAAAGTGTCCCATTGAAATTGTTGCAAAAAGAATTACCAGGTATAACTACACTGACATCCACTTTCGTCACGCAGATACACGTAGCTTAAATACAGTGTAGCAAAGAGCAATATTGCTTGTGTGGAGCAATTTCCCTTTTAACCACAAGTCTTTTCTTTTATTTTTTCAGGTTTACATGCATTCAACATTTGTAACAAGCACATTCTTTCAGAAATTTTGATAATGTATCATCACAATGTTTGTTCACATGTACACAGTTATACTTTGCTGATATCGCTATGGAAACAACAACAGTCAATGAAGGAGGAAAATAACATTGAGGACTGACATTTAAAGTTCAAGGTATTTGACAGAATATTAGACATGGCCATCAGTAAAATAAGCATGGTAATACAATTAAGCCATTCTCTGTGAAAAGGGGGCTTAATGCATCTACATAAAAAGTATTTCTCAGGTCAGCCTGCGTAGTCTTGTATGCCCAAGGACCATTCTAGCTCATGATTAAGTCGTTTGTTTAAAAAAGTGGCCATAATGGATCCATAACAGTATCATGGATCAGGAAGATGCATTAAGCCATCTTTTGCCAGAGCATGGCTCAACTTTTTTAGCCGTGCTCTGACAAAAGAGGGCTTAATGCAACTCCGTAATGCATTACATTAAGCAAGACAACACCTGAGTATGAATCTATGAAATCCATCTTGTCAAACAACTGACTGAATCATGAGGTAGAATTATCCCTTGAGATGCAGAAAATTTAATGATATAGATGATATTTGGTTTTTTTTCGGTGAAAGATCGAAATTTATTTCATCTCGTGAACATCATCGGTAATATTTTCACTCGTGGCGCTGAAAGATCGAAATTTATTTCATCGAGTGAACATCATCGGTAATATTTTCACGAGTGGCGCTGCCACGAGTGAAAATATTACCGATGATGTTCACGAGATGTAATAAATTTCGATCTTTCACCGAAAAAAAACAAATATTCTATTCATTTCATGCTTCTAACGCCTTTTTTTTGTCGAGACTTCCATAAAAATCAGTACAAACTTCCCGTGGTCGGTATTCTCACTGGTCGTACCCGTGTAATATCGAAAAATATTTTCACCGCTATTTCTCGATATCCTATCGGAAAGCATGAAATAAAGCGAAACGTTTCGGCCTATGTCAGCCTGCCTCAGACTGTGATGCATTAAGCTCCTTTTCACAGAGCATGGCTCATTTATATTCTGTCTTGGTCAAAGTACATGTATCTGAAAGATTAAATGGTACTCTTAAGTCCAAAATTAAAACTTCCTGTCCTGTCTGATCTTGATCTACATCGCCTGCAAATGCTACTGACGTTGATTTTCGTTTCCCGATGAGTTCTGTATTACTGAAAACAAAAACATGAAATAGATGCATTACCTTTGACCTTGTATTATATCACATCCACACAGAGACGCTGTTGGAGGACTCCATAATGCCGTAAGAAGACTCTGTATCCGGTAGAATTTAACACAAACTGACCGACCTCTAATAAATCCAGAAGTTTACCAAATCCACTTAGAACTAGCTTATAACACAGACTGACTATTTACAAACGCTCGCTTGCGCAACAGCGGGGTATTGTCCACAACACATGAAAAAACAACTCATGCGTCACGTCCGCATAATACCTGAGAAAAACTTAACCCCTGTTTAAAATGCCTTTCAGAATTACTGAAGGTTTTGCGGACAGCATAAATCGAGATGGGACTGCAGAGAACACGCAGTCTGACTTTGACTCTACGCTGGCGCATTCCAGAGACATGCCGACCAAGAGCAACATTTAGACAACAATTATGTGCTTTTTCCTGAGTTAATTTTGCTGATATGGCATATTAAGGGTTAACCCGTCGAGCGCTTTCAATGAAATGGACGTTTTCATTGGTTGAAACATCCTATATATCGCAATACATAACATATCTTATTTTGCCACAATACGTTACAAACTAGAGGACAGTGTAGAGCAAATATCACTCTTCACAACCTATACAATCTCAACTTGTCTAAATTGTCTGCAAAACCAACATAACTGCTCTCTTACGATAAATTCCTTACCAGATCACAAAATTTTACACTTGTCGAAACTGAGAGCGTTTGCAGACGACAGACGATTAGATTTGTCCTTGAAAGGGTTGAAAATATTGTGAGGAAAGAAAAAAAAACGTGGTTCTTTACCAGCCAAAGAAACTTGGGGTTACATTCGGCCAAAAAGCAACATTCAGCTAAAAAATGGTCAATTTCCGATGTGAATGCATTAGAGATAATCTTTTACCAAACAATCACGTGTTTTGACGACCCTGGAGAGGGCTTTTGAAAACATTGCTGGAAAACGAGAAAATACTGGTAACAAGCATTTTCCCTTTTTCCCACTATGTTTTCTACCCATTAACAGGCAAAATTAATCATTTGAGCCACATTTAATTTTTCGTCTGCAAGCGCTTCCAATTTTGACCCGCGTGAAATTATGTCGTGAGGTATTCGTGTAAAGTTTCCGTCTGCAAGTGCTTCCAATTTTGACACGTGTGCAATTTTGACGTGAGGTAGTCGTGTAGAGTTTCCTTTCGTTAACGTCATTCTAAAGTCTTGCGTTAATGCTAAACTGATAAAAGGAGAGTTTTCTCATTAGTACTATTTTGTCGGGTATTGATTTGGCGATTTTAGGTACCCCAGAATCAATTTTTGGGGTTCAGTTTCCCACATGGTAAATCTGAGCTGGGATGCTTCCAGTTCCGGTATAAGATACAAGGCACATGTAAACAGTTCTCTTCGAATTGGCCATGTCAAAATTAGAAATAATGGAGAAAGGTAGGCTTTCAATGCAATTTTGATAAGAAGAGCAATTATTACACCCACGAATTGTGTAAGATTATTGAAAAGAAGCATTCAGTTTGTCTTGAAACAGGAGGTCATGACCTTTCCTTCTTTGTTCCATTAGTTTTGACCCCAAATGCGAAACTGAGGGACCTTGGATTTAGTAGCTAGCTTTAGCCGTAAAAACAATGGTGGGCTAATGCCATGAAAGATTGCGAAAAAATGACATGGTAACGTGCTATTTTTTTTTATTTTATCCCCAAGTTATGTATTGTTTAGAGTTTCAATTTAGCTTGGCATTTTCAGGCTAGTCTCCTGGGTTTGCATTTTGTGAATTTTGGAATAACGGTTAAAATGGCTTATCTTGTCAATTTTTTTCCGACCATGCCGGTTGTCTGTATTGGTCAGTGATTTCACTATTTCACAAGTTAAACATGATTTCTTGATGAAATCTAAAGAACTGGGGTTATGCTGTTGCATTTAAGTGCTCTTTATCATTTCAGGCTGATCTATAGACCTGTTGTCGAAGAAGTTGTGTTTGGCGTGTTGACCGTCGACAAGAGTTCAGCCGAGAACCGTGTTCTAGTGCCCAAACATCCGAGATAATGTAAAAGACATTTAAGAGATTTTTTCAGTCATTTAGGATAGTCCAACCAGCATGATATGGACAACTAATATGTAATTGCTATTTTGTTATGACTGTATCCTTCTTTTGAGTTAAGACGCCTTTATATAGACTTTTTCATCTTTCATTTTCTTCCCTATTGTGAGGGAGAGAGGTGGGGTACGGAAAACCTGAACATTTTCTCAAGAAGAGCTTACATAATCGACGTTTTGTCACGCATGATTGCCCATCTAGAAATAGAAATTTGGATAAGTCTGGGCAAAGAGACCATGCCTAAAGACAGCAGAAGTCCCTCATTCAATAATTGGGCTTGACCGTTACAATACCTTTATTTTCACGGGCAGTTGGCGGTAGCAGCTACCTAAGCACATTTAAAATGAGTAAACATTTCTATTTATCCTCAACCAGTGAACAAAATACGAGCGCGGACGTACTAGAAAGTAGTCTTAATGACGAAACAGTCTGTGAGGAAAAAAGAAAAAGAAGAAACAGAGACCTAAACCGTAGGTGAACGGCGAGAGACAGTATAAATCATATATTACACACTGTCATTATATTAGTGTGTAATATATGATTTGAGATACTGTCGCTCGCCGTTCACCTGTGACCTAAACAAGCCAAACAAGAAAAGGCGAACAAGAAACAAAAGAAAATGGAGGAGATTATGTCCAATAATAGAAATGGAGAAGCAAATGAGGATAGCGATTTAACCAGTCACCTGCTCTTTCAACAAATATCAGCTCTATAGAAAAAAGAATCGACACAATTGATGAAAAATTGTCTTTCGTCCTGACAAAAAAAAAGACACTTTTCTTCTTAAGACAATTATAAAAGAAACAGTAAAGCGTCTGAAAGATAAACTGTTAAGTTCTGTACACAAAAAACGAAAAACAAATGACATTCTAGAAAGTGAACTTTTCCAAGTCAGCAAAAAAAAAATGACAAACTGAAAAAGGATATGAAGGCAAAAGACAAAGAATTGGCAGATCTTAGGGAACAGAACAAAAAATTGCTAGATGACCTAAAAAAACTACAATCTAACTGCTTTAAGACAACCAACAACGTAGAATAGTACAGCAGGCGCAACAACATACATATAACTGGGATAGGGAATGAATCAATCACCAATCGTTGGCATCCGTCACGCAGCAGGTTATTACAGACCACACCAAAATCAGTCTCAACACCAGCGACATTGATATTTCACATCGCCTCAGAGAATATATCCCAGGAAAAGATAGAGCCATTTTAGTAAAGTTAGTTCGCAGACAAATAAAAGTTGACGGGATGAAAAGTACTAAGTTATTCAGAAACAGGAATGTCTACATTAACGAGGACTTGACGAAATTGAACGCAGAAGTTCTTGCATCACTTTGTTTGAAAGACAAAGATTCTGTGGACAAAACGTGGTCATTTGAAGGCAACCTGTTTGTAGTCTTTAAGAACAATGACAGAGCACAAAAGATACAAAGACAAGACTATGATTTCTGGCTAGCAAAGCCCTGGCCAGACCGCAGACAAAATAGATAGTCGTAGCAGATAAATGAAACCCGTAGTGTGATCATCCAACCAATTAACACACAACGAACTTTTACTCGTCTGCTTTTGAAAACTTTTGAGGGCATCGTGGAGAAGAGAGAAATTGCTCATAACAAGTGATTTCTCCATCTCCCACAATGTTTTCTTTTTCTTATAGCCAACCCCCGCCCCCCCCCCCCCCCATTTTACTACTCTGATACTGTCGTCTGCAAATACTACCAATTCCGGGCCATCCAAATTTTGTCGTTAGTTAATGGATTTACGGCTGTGTGTACAAACAATATAAGTAAAAAAAAGCCTGGTCTAAAGAAACAAACTGCAACGTCCAAACACCATTCAGCAGAGAGAGAGAGAGAGAGATGCTGTGAAGAATAACCAAAAAAAAAACAACAAGAACCATTAGCGACAGATTAACTTAGAAAATATGCAAATTCAAGAAGTAGAAATATCTGTGGGCAGTGGGATGGGGAGACAGTCCTTAGAAAAGAATTCTCCTTTTACCACATTGTTTACAAAGTATTTCGAACGGCAGCAGTAGGAAAAACTATCTTTTAACTGCCTTCGCCTTTGTGTCTCGAATTTGTTGTCTCAAATGTATTTACAGTACCATATTGTAGTTTTTTGTATGTACATACCTTAAGTAGGTTCCACATTTTGTAAGTTTGTGTTACACATACTCTATCTCAGTGCCAAATATATAAATTTGCCAACGTACTTATTCTAATCATATAATTTGTCGTCTGCAAATGCTCTCAATTTGGTTCAGTTCAAAACATTTGGTAAAGAGATAATGGATGCAAAGATCCATTTTGTCTAAGAGCCAACTGAATCATGAAGTACACTGGTCCTTTGACATGCAAAAAATTGACCAACAGCAAAAAGTGTTGACTTGGGTCAGCCTGCGTAGGCTGACCTGGATCAATACTTTTTGCAGATGCATTAAACCCCATTTTCTAAGATCATGGCTAATTTAAATTCATTTATCTAGATCAAGGTTTTTTCTGACAAAAAAATTCTACACTTCTTAAAATTTATTGTTTTTAGGACTCTCTCAAACTGCAGAACTCCCTTCTGTGAAGAAAGTTAGAAGGCAGAATAGAGCTGATATAATGTGTGCTATGTTATACCGCTGATATGTGTGCTATGTTATACTGCTTACATAATTTAGCGCCCCAGATAAGCTGCGTATTTGCTTATTTTACGCTATTTGGAACTGCAAATACACAACAAAACTTATTTTAAAGCGTAACAAATACGCGCATGTTTCTCACGATACGCAATTCGACTGATTTTCATTGCGTTTTTGTTGGCAACCCGAGATTGTCATCTTGAACGGCTGTTTTCACTGAAACTATCGCATATCATTTTCTGAACGAATTGCAAGCTTCTTCGATCAGTTGATTATACCACTCGGCCGATTCCGTACCTACATCTACCTTGATGAACGTAACACCCGAGGTCTTCCGAATGGTGATTATACGTGTACTTGGTTTGGCATTCGGCAAAGCTGGGTCGATCCTTTAATCAAATTCCTCGGCTGTATCACTAAGATTAATATGCACCTACACAGTACATTTCTTCTCGAAAAATACACCGTTTAACCGTTCTTAAATAGTAATACTCCACTTAGAAAAAGAAAACACGCGTCACAATTTTCTATTAGAATTTTTCTTAATACATTTCCGTTGAAAAATATTTTGTACATTAATTTTCTAACTTGGTCTATCAATTCTCATTGACCCTTGGAAATTTGACATGACCGGAGTTTATTTTTTTTTACCCTAAAAAACATCCGCCTAAGCGTCAATCTGACGTATTAGATTATCGGCTAAATCAGATAAAATTATACTTTATTTTATTCTTCTTTATTACTCCCATGTACAAGTTATACAAAAAGGGGAAATGTGCAAGAAAACAATACAAATATATATATTAGTCCGGTACTTAACCCTATACCACATAATCCCGAGTTTTAACGATCTTAAGAAAGAAACCATTTGAAAACAATGTGGAAAAAGGAGTAAATGCTGGTTACCAGTCTGTCCTCCTCCTTTCACAGTGCTTTCCACCTTTCAAACATTTTTTTTTTTTTTACTCTAGTAAATTGCAATGCAGAAACAAACAGTAAAATTATTATCAATTGTGATAACAATGTAGATACTGTTGGATTTAGGGGTTGTCAACTTTGCCTGTAAATGTGCAGAAGTGCACTTTATATAATATTTCCATGAAGAATGCAAACAAGTGCATACATTATCATCATCTTTACCATGATCATCATCATCACCATTAACATCATCATCATCATCCAGTATATAACATAGTGTTAGAAAAGAAAAGAAAAAAGAAAAAATTTGGTAGGTATGATAGCAAAAACTGTACACGACAGCGTTCATTCATGGGGGAAAAAAACACAATATCCCGGTATTAATGATATACTGGGTGACAAGTAAACCCAGTGAGTATGTTTAAACGTTAAAATTACAATAAAAAAACAGGCTTATCATTATCATCATTATCATCATCATCATCATTAAAGCAATCAATTAACTCTGACCATCGGGAAAAAAATATATATAGTTATTCTAAGCAGAGGTCAGGTTTTATTAGAATTTATTAAGAATAATGCGTATGAGTTTACACAAGGACGAAAGTAATTCTTTATTTGTTGAATTAATGATGAGATTGAAATAATTTTTGTCTAATCGGTTTTTCTGCATAATGCATTTCGAACGTGGTTCGTCAAAGAAAGTGCACTCTAAAAGATAGTGTTTTTCAGATCCGATTTTACCCAGACTACACAACTCACACAGTCTATTTTCTATCACCGTTCCATCGTAACGACCAGATTCAATTGGGAGGCGATGGTTCGCAGCGCGGAATTTAAAGAGTGTAAGATAATCATGTTTCGGTATGATCTTGAAATAATTCTCTAACTGGTGAGTATTTTTGAATGTTTGATAAATTTTAGCTTTGTTTGAGCCTCCCAGTTGGCTATGCCAGTATTGTTTGTATTGATCAGTCAGTGTATGTTTTATTTCTTTATGTAAATGCCTAAAGTTAAGGATTGGTTGGTACAACCATACATCATTTCTACCACAGTTTTCTAACATTTCTTTAATTTTGTTTAACCATCTATAATTTGAATTTTGGCTTAACATAATATCTATAGATGTGGTGCGATATTTTTTCTTCCTTTCCCATGACAATTTTGTTCCATAAAGAAACCATTTTTGTTTTAATAATTATATCTAGGGGATAACGACCAAGTTCACCGTATAGAATGTATGTAGGAGTACTTTTCCTAGCTCCAGTAAGTTTCCGTAAGAAAATTTTATGTACGTTTTCAATTATATCTATGTTTTCATAACCGAATATTTCGGAACCGTAGGTAAGTATTGGTATGACAGTATTATCAAAAAGTTTTAAGGCAAGGTCTATTGGCAAGTAAATATTGTTTATTTTACGGAGGATCGCATACATTGCTTTTTTGCTTGGTCGACAGCATGCTTACGTGCCTGTAAAAAAGAGCCGTTACTGGAAAATATTACGCCTAAGTACTGGTACTTTGATGTTATGTCTATTGTTTCCTCGCCAAGCTTAAACTGAAGATTTTGTTTACTTCTTGTACCAAATATTATAATTTTCGTTTTTAATACATTCACTTTAAGTTTCCATTGTACACAGTAATGATTAAAGTGATTGAGACAATTATGAAAATCAGTTGGGTTGTCAGATAAAATAACAGTATCATCGGCGTACAAGAGAATGAGTAGTTTTAGCCATCGTGTTTCATCTATAGTGTCATTCAAGTTAACGCCGACTGCATCATTATTTACTAAATGAGACTGTAAATCGTTTAGATAAATTGAAAATAGAATCGGCGATAAATTTTCTCCTTGTCGAACACCTATATCCGATTTGAAAAAGTCTGACCTTAAATGTTCATGTTTAATGCAAGACTTAATATTTTGGTACATGTTAGAAATGACTCGAAAAATTTTACCATCTATAACCGGTAAAAGTTTTTGCCATAGGCCGTAACGCCTTATCAAATGCCTGACTAAAATCTACAAAAGCACAATATAATTTCTTTTTTTTTTTTTTTTTTTTTCTTTTTAAGAATTTCAATAAGTGAGTGTAATGCAAAAATGTGATCTGCGCAACAATATTGTTTTCGGAATCCGGCTTGATTTTCTTCAAGGTAATTGATAGCATCCAAATACTTGGTAATTCTCAAATTCAGGACGGCTGTGAAAAGCTTGCCGAGGCAACTAAGGATGGTAATTGGACGATAATTTTTTGGATCTTTTGGGTCGCCCTTATTTTTGTAGATTGGTATTATGTAACCCTCTAGCCATGAGGTTGGTATAAAACCGGTATCAAGGATTGTATTAAAAAGTTTAACGTAAATTGGGACTAAAAGTACCTTAGTTGCTTTTATGTATTCGTTTATTATGTTATCTGATGGGCTAGGCGATTTGGAATTGTTAAGATTAGAGATACATTCATCTATTTCTTCTTCTGTTATATCTGAATTCAATAAATTATTTCCAGGCACTGGAATATCATCAAAATGGAAAGGACGTTTGTCTTTGGAATCATCCGTATTTATCACTTTAAAATATTCGTAAAATTCACTAATAAAAGGTTGTTCAGTGAACTGAGTTTTTGGGTTCATACTATTTAGGACTTTCCAGTATTCCTTGGGGGAATTAGAATTTATTTTTCTTAATTTATTTGCATTTTTATGTCTATAGTCATTAATGAAATAGTTCATTGTTCTTTTATAATGTTTACTTGCGTTTCGAAGGTTTATTTTATTTGAATCTGTATTACATTTTCTGTATGCTGTTTTTGCCCTATTATAATTATTTCTTACTTTTTTACAGTTTAGGCCAAACCATGGTTTGTTCGATGGGTTCTTGACATATTTGGACTTTTTATTCGATGATGGGAAAGTACCATCTGCTGCTTTTTTGAAAAGAGATTGCAAATCGTAAGTAATCTTTTCAATTGAAGATTTAGAGTGTGGGTTGCTATTCAATTGAAGTGTAAGTGAGTGAATAATTTTGGGGTCAATATTTTCAATGAATTCCTCCGATTTATTATTATCCCAGGTGACCCTAGTATTGTTGGCACATTTTGATTTACTTTGTACGTTTACATCATTTGCACTTTCTTTAATATTCAAGGACCAATTGAGTGCGCTGTGTCCATCTGAGAAAATCGGGTCTGTGTCACAAATTTCAAAATTCTCAATAATACTAAAACAGTCTGCAGAACCTAAGACATAATCAATAACGGTCTTATCACGAAATGTAAAGTGCCCAATAGATTTATCTTCGCCGCAACGGCCGTTAAAAATGAAAATATCGTTTGCTTTACACAATTCTATCAAATTTTGACCGCGTGTATTCACATGTTTATCTTTACAGGTACGTTCTAAGGGAAATTCATACTTTTCAAGTAAATGGTATTTGCTTGCTGTTACACTTTGCTCGTGGCCCAAGTTTAAAAAATCGTTTAAATATTCATCGTCTGGTACAAAATCTACGGAGTTGGAAGCACGTGCATTGAAATCGCCCGCTAACATTAAAGAATCTGTATTTCTCTGAGTAAGTCGTGACTTCGTTTTCAAAAGTCATTACATCTGTTTCATTGTAAAAACGTGAGTTGTCCGGTGGTATTTACACTAGACCCAAAAATAAATGATCTGAGTAACCAGTAAGTGAATTATTAATACACAGCCATAATACTTACTCAGATTCTGATTCAATAATGGTCACATGTTTATAAAGAAAATCACGGACGTATACTCCAATACCCCCGGATTTCCTTTTGCATAACTGATTTCTGTTTTTTGCTATATAAACAAAGCCAGGTATATCAGCAATATCGCTGTCATCTGTTCTTGTTTCAGAAATACACATGAAATCAAAACTCTTGATATAGTCAAAAAATTCAGGGTAGTCAAGTCTATGTTTGAGACCACAAACATTTAAAAAGCAAAAGGTAAGCGAAGTGGTTTCAGTCAATGGTGCACTATGTTTGGGTTGAGTTCCCCGCCTGTCCTAAGTGTTGTTGCTTGGATTTGATTGGCTGTTGTACATCCAAGGGCGACTGATTGGCTGGCTTTCGAAGTTGTGTTGTATTGGAGCACGTGGAGGCGCGTGTGCCCTTTCTCTTGCGCGACTGCGCCTGCGTAATGATCTGGATTCGTGGTGACGCTGTACCGGTGAATGAAAATTTGTAGTGTGTATAGTAGGGTTCGTAGTAGTAGATTGCGCAGCACGTGAAACATCTTGTTTGTCGGTATTTTGTTCCCGTGTGTGTACTTCGGAGGTAGTTATCCTATTACCTGACATAATGGTGTTCCATTGGGGAAAACAATCACGTATAACACCCCCATCCTTCACTAGTTTCGCTGGGTAAAGTATGTTGACCTTACTTAACGGGTATTGTTTTCTAAGAGTTTTGTACTCAGCCCAAAGGCTGCGGCGGGCCTCAGAAATTTCCTTTGGGTAATCACGATTTATGCTTATGTCTGACCCTTTGAGCCTATATCACTGAAGTCTCTAAATGCAACAATTATTGCCCTCTTAGAGCCCTATCTATATCTACCCAAGCGGTGCACTCTGTCAATCACAATGTCCTTCTCAATATGTAATGCTTGTTTAATTGTTGATAATACTAATTCTCTACAATTTTCATTTCTATTTTCAGGAAAACCAGAGAAAAGCAGATTGTGACGACGACTTCGAGCTTCGAGATCCAGCGATTTGTACTCTAGCAAAAGTACCCTTGACTCAAATGCATCGATTTTTTTATCCATTTTGTTGACTTTTTCATTCATAGCTAAACATGTATCTACTTTGTGTCCGATTTCAGACATCTTTGTTTTGCTTTCTGTCATTTCAGTAAACATAACAGCTAGTTTATCATCCAGCGATAGTACCTTATATCTATCTAGGCTAATTTGCGTTTCACTACCACTATAGCTAATTTTTTGACGCTTTCTATTGTTTACAAGTTTTGTCCACTCGCCATGAAATATCATCAGGCTGGTCTCCGCCATTTTCACTAGCCACGTCATCTTGCTCATCCCGTTCAAGTTCAGAAAATCTGTTTTGTAAGCTAACTAGGGAGGCTTGCTGACTATCATTTACCTCAGGATAGTCGGTATACATACCGGATTCACTCTGTGACAATCCCTCAGCCATTATTATCCAAAAAAAGTCACTAATTACTAAATTTATCTCAAGGCTATTAAAATGAGTGACCTCAATCAGATAAATTTGCTTGCGAACCTGTACCGGCAGATATGTTGGCTTTAATAATTGAAAATAGTTTAATAATTTACACGATCAGTATCAAATGTGAAGGACGCACACGGCTCTGTTTATAACAGCTAATCAAACTGACGAGTCATTTTTATGAAAATCGTGATAAAAGTGTTCATCCCTTAATCTAGTGTGAAATGACAGGTTTTAGAGCTATCTGCGGTCCTAATTGAAAATTCATGTCAAATGATGCGGAGAAGTAATTGACATGAGAAATCGGACGCTAAAAAAGCTCGAAACCCATCACACAATAAAGGTCAGTTTGGTATCATCCGACCAGGGGCTTTTACATCCGTCTTATCGTCTTTAATAATGAACTTAAACAATAAATTTACACAAATCTCTGTATAAATTAAGAAATGGGAGCCAAAATATCTTTGTAGTGAGTAAAAACCCTTGGTTTCTTTATGAAATGAAAATATATAAAAGACAAATCCAGTCATTCAAGTCACATTTGAATTGTCGTCTGCTACTGCTTTAAATGTGAAAGAGTCTAAAATTATGTTGTTTGGAAACCTGTTAAAACAATGTTTGTGTCCGTTTATTCATAATGACGAATTGCATGCAAGGGCTGCAAGTTAATGTTCATCTGTCCATCTTTCTGATGATCAAGTGCTTGGAATTACTAAACAGTTGTAATCATTGTTTGAAAATATACTCGTAAATGTGGAAATGAAGAACATAACACATGACAAATTGTGTTAATTTCACCATTATCCCTCCATATAACAACTGAGTAATTTTGACCCTTGGACATGAAAAGGGCTAGGTTCACAAAGAGACATTTTTGGCCCTATGAAGAATTTTGGGAAAATGTGTTTCAAGTGAAAGTACAATGTCTACATGTTATAAAACGAAAGTCAAAACTCACATATTTTTGTCTTTTTTTACCATGGCAACCACAGAACCATGATCATATAAAGTAACTCGTTTTCAGCTTTATTTTATATGAAATTAATATTTTGCTAATTCTATCATATTTATCAAAAACTATTTTCTATCACTACAAAATATACATGTATATCAAATATTTGCTATGAAAGATTTATGTTGTCATGGTAACTATATCTACTGCAATGAGAAAATGAATATTCAATATGATTTTATGTATAACATATATTATGTGGTACAATCACCACTAAGAATTGATATGAATACAACTAGATGATAATTTTGAGCATTCAGTGAAAAACAACAACGCATACATGTTTTATTCCGATGACCTTTTATTTGTTACCATGGGAACCACAAGATGAAAGTCATGTAAACTCCAATTTTCAGCATTATTCTATTTTAAAAAAATCTTGTTCGTTATGGCAGTTTTCAAAGGATCACTTTTTGCTTTACAGAAGACATGTCAGATAACTAGTATGTAAGATTTATGTTGCCATGGTAACCAAATCTAATTCCAAGCTTAAACTAAAAGTGCAATGTATACTGAGCAAAACAGCTACCCAAACACTTTTTAAGCTAAGATATTAAGTACAAAACGGACACACATATATATATATATTGTTTTGCCACAATCTTGTGGAGAGTCCTGTGCAGTGCACACAATCTCCAGCATAATCTACTTGTAACCATTCACAGTGTTGGAAGTTCAGTTCACAAAATCTCCAGCATAATCCGCTTGTAATCATTCAAGGGGTTGGAGGTTCATTTCAAAGATTTGTTTCAGATTTACGATGAGTTACATGTGCAATATTTTTAATTATTTCTGGTAGAAAGTCGATTGAAATACTAGAAAAACAACCAAAAACCGTGCCGAGTATGACTCCTGTAGACCGCATACGAGAGGTCGGTTTGCTGATTGACCAGCTTTTAAAAGACATTTTGGTTTTTCTTTGTTTAAAGTATTTTGTTCCTTCACTAACTTTTGTTTTACATGTCTGCTAATCAGACCACTTATCATTTTGAAAAAAGAAATACGTTCAGTGGCTTAGATTTTCAAAAAGAATCAGATTCTGGTCCTGTAACCTTAATTAAGTCCCCTTTATGAATTGAATAACACATTTTTCCTCACTGTTTGTTATATCTGAAAGAAACAAGACTAATAAGCTATCTTGGCGTCGTATTATTACCATTCTTCTAGGGCACCGTGGTACAGTGACCGAGCCCGTGGCGTTTCAAACCCGAAAGCGAAGAAGTCGATAAAATTGTAGTGCATTTTGGTATATCCATTAACAGTGCTAAAAAATCAGTATAATCATTAGGAGAATAACACTGTTGGGCACAAACACTGATCAACACGCATTTCCCGTAAATACACGATATATTTATTAAATTTCAATTATAAAGTTAATTCATATTGTGTATCTAAAGTATAAAAGTACTTTCATGCACTTTACATTTAGAATCTAAATCGGTTCGTCTGCACTTAGAATAGTCTGGTACCCCTCCGTACTTCAAGAGTACGTATAACGTAGTGGTAGGGGCAGGTAATCCAGACTACACTTAGAACTGCCTTCGTCATAAACCCCGAGATCTATCGCAAAATCGCTGTTTTACTTAATCAATAAAAAATATTATTGATGTCTACGATTTTTGTAAGCTACAGTTATGTTCCTTTACTTACTTTTGGTCCTTATGTGCCTAGCATTTCTTTAAAAATCGTCCGTTGTCAACGCCCGCTGTCACCGAAAAAAAGAGTTTGCCTCCGTAACTTGATAAGGTTTCGGACAGCACAGTAGTCGGATAAATGATAATAAATGCAACGAAAGTTTAGAAGCATACATACTTCTTGACTTTTGAAAAAGAGAAAATGCAGACTTTTCAGAGTACCGTGTAACTATTGCTAAGTAGTAGCTTCTTTTCAAAACTAAACCAATAAATCATGTTTCAAAACACTAGTGTATGGATTTGAGTTGTCCTCTGCTTATCTAAGGCGGCAAGGTTTTTATTATTTTTTCTGTGATCCACGCTGCCGACGACACGAAATTTTCAGAAAATACCAATGAAGTCTTTATGAAACCTGTCTGTAAGTTTCATGGATGCGGCAGCGTGGCTTCATATCTATTTTTTTTTGCTAAAATGCGGTCAAAATCGGCAAAAACCGCTGATTTGGTCCGAATCGTGTTCTTTTTCTGGGGTGATTGTCATGGTAAGGATGAATTTTTGAGCCGGGATTTTATGTAATTATAAACATAGAAAGTTCAATATTCCAGATATATGACTTTTAGATAGAAATTATCAAACTGATATTTCAGAGTTTACAGGGCCATTTTAGCCCATTCGTGAACCTAGCCCTTTTCTCTTTGATTCTTGGAAATTCCATTTTGACTCTTGATAATAAGGCTTCAAGAAGCAATGACTCTTGGATTAAGAGCCCTTGTATCCATATTTTAGCAACAGATTTTCTTTTTATACAATGCTCAGCATATAACAGATAAAAAGAATAAAATAAAATTGCCATTTCTTCAATCAATATTACTAGCTGGGCACTATATAAAATAAAAAGAAAGATAACATAAATATCGGATTGAAACATACTATGTTCAATTACACGGGTAGCGTTCCGAAAATGCGAACTACTTTTCATTATATGAGTTTACGTGTTTGCTGCACTTAAGAAAAAAACATTACAAATGTAACATATAGACTATTCGGTTAATCAAAAGCTACACAAAAGTATTTTCAAAATTTAGATAGAGTAATGTTAGACAGTATTTTTCAATTGTGAGAATATCAGTCCTTTGTATTGTCATTAATTCGGTCACGTTCCATCGAACAAATGTATTCAATTTTGGAGTGAAGGTATTTCCGGGAAAATAGCGCTTATGTAATAAGTAATTTTTAAAAGTAAACTAAATTTGTAAAAAGAAGCCCTCATCAATCGTTGCCGACTTACATATTCAGAGCCGGTTCACATAATAGGAGCCCTTCTTTGTTTTTATCATTTTATCGCTATTTCTTTTCAATTCTTTACCAGCAGCGATTATAACAGTCAAAACACTAATTCACGCTCTTTGGACAGCAAACCTCTCTCTTATTTGCTAATTTAATGGCAATAACAGACTGAATCTAGGTTCTTGATGTATTACTTCGGCTACGGTCAACCCACGACACAAATGGTTCAGACAATCCTGTACACGTTCCACGGCTTTCCGTAGTGTGGAAAACACGTTGAAAGACTTGAGCATTCCATGAATCCTCCTTTTTTCGGAATTTCAAAGACATAAGAATACATAATTACAAAAAATTACAAGTTTACCTGTTTTTTGTTGTTTTTTGAGCCGACAATTTCGGAACCAGAAGACCAACACATTTTCTCGTCGGAGCCATTGGTTCCGAATATGAAGTTTCCTACCCGGGCGTGATTATGGGTAAAACTCGATTTTTTGCTCTACCATTAGAATTTTCTTGCATAAAATTTGCTTCTTAAGCAGTCATTCCATTTTACCTCAATCATAAGCAAATGGTGCTTAAATACTCCTTGGCTCAAAAACTTATCTGGGGCTCCGTATAATGTGTGCTTTGTTATACTGCTTATATGTGTGCTATATTATACTGCAAATATGTGTGCTGTGTTATACTGCTTATATGTGTGCTATATTATAGGCCTACTGCAAATATGTGTGCTATGTTATACTGCAAATATGTGTGCTATGTTATACTGCATATATGTGTGCTAGGTTATACTGCTTATATGTGTGCTATGTTATACTGCTTATATGTATGCTATATTATACTGCAAATATGTGTGCTATGTTATACTGCAAATATGTGTGCTATGTTATACTGCTGATATGTGTGCTGTTATATTGCTTATATGTACAACTGTATGCGATGTTATGCTGCTTATATGTATGCTATGTCATACTGCTTATATGTGTGCTATGTTATACTGCTGGTATGTGTGCTATGTTAAGCTGCTAGTATAATATGTGATGTGTTGCAGTGCTGATTATAATTGTGCTGTATTGTACTACTGGTAAAATGTGTGCTGTGTCCATGGTAAAATTGGTTTTTATATATATATATTATATTGGTTACATGGGTTAGATAACAACAAATCTGTAATCTTTTAACAAAGAGTGTGAGGACGAAGGCCATCCAATCATTCTTACGAACATTCTTAGTCTTATATTCTTAAGAGTTTCCTAAATTTGAAAGTTATTCAAACTCTGGCTGGCTTAACCAAATCGTTTCATGAATCAGAAGTTGTGTTACTCTCTAAATCTAGAAGAGACTACGACCCAAAGTAAGAATGGTTGGTGAATTTGTGCCCTGGCCAAATAGTGATATGTCAAAGGAAAGTACAGATTGAGACAAATGAGCCATGCTCTGGAAAAAAAAAAGGTGGCTTAATGTATCTCTGTGATAAATGATACCAAGCAAGTCATCATATAATGATGGATACATAATAGTCACATTTTTTAACAACAAACTCCATCATGAGGCAGACTGTTCCTTCGACATACAGGAAATTGACCAGTAGCAAAATGTTTCGGTCCAGGTCAGCCTTCGCCAACTGTGCAGGCTGACCTGGGACGATACTTTTTGCAGATACATTAAGCCCCTTTTGTCAGAGCATGGCTCAAATCTAATGTGTTACCAGCAAATGCTTTCAATTTGGACAAGTCTAAAAATTTTGTTGTCTTGTAAAGAGTTAGGAAGCTTTTGACAATAGAACAGATCAAGATGTTGACAATTAGCCGTCTGACCTGGATCTACACTGTCGCTAGCTCTACTGGCCAAATGCCAGTGAGCTTTTGTCATGGCCCTGTGTTTGTTGTGCATGTGTGTGTCTGTCCGTGCTTGGGTTCATTAACTTTTATTTCAAACATCTTCTCGGAAACTACTGATCCAATTTTAACCAAACTTTGCAGAAATGTTCCTGCCATGGTCCTCTTCAGAATTTTTTGAGTTTGATTCTTTTAAAAACTCTAGTCGCCATGGCAAGACAACTGAAAAGTATTGGAAATCTGCTTGTCCGAAATCATAAGCCCTAGAGCTACCGAATTTAGCATGTAGCTTCATCTAATGGACCTCTACCAAGTTTCTTCAAATTATAGCCCTGGGGTCATTATTGGCCCTTGCCCATGGGTTACAAGTGTTACACTGGCTCATACAGTGAAAACTTCAAAAATCTTTTTGATCCTAACTTTAAGGCCTAGGGCCACCAAATTTTACATGTAGCCTATCTAATGGGCCTCTACCAAGGTAGCCCATACAAGTTGGCTTCTTTAAAAAAGAAGCAAGGAGAGGTCAGCATCAATGTTTTCAAATAGCTTATCGCTTTTAATGTCAATATATTTTGGTACATGTAAACAAATAAGTAAGGCATTATATGATTGCCGCTGTGTGAAAAGGAGGAACCTCTTATGCATTACATGACAGACACGTGACCTCCTTCCCACGTTTTCAAGTTGCGTGATCTTTTCCCGCGGTGTTCTCTTTTTTAACGAAATTCTTTTTTTTGTGTGTTTATGTACATGTAGCTTTATTTGTTTAATGAAAAATTACAGCTACTGGAAAGGTCATTTGCAATCAAATCTATATAACAGATGCTTTTTGAAATCCGTCGTATAAAAACAAAACACGTCCATTTCCTATTTCAGTTTTTTTATTTCGGTTTGTTTATAAAACCATGACGAAACAGACTGTGTATCAGAACAATTTCGCAGAAAAGCATGGAGTAGGCAGCAATTTCTGAGGTAGTCTACCTTTTAAACTCACCACTGTTGGAGAGGTCTGATGACCTCTCCAATTATAGCCCTGGGGTCAAAATTTGCCCCATCCCAGACGTCACAACTTTTTACATGTAGTGAAAACTTTAAGATTTTCTTGTTTCCCTACCTGGAGATATAGCTGTAGTATTTTTTGAGTTATCATCAAACAGCCCTCTTCCAAAATTATTCAAATTAAAGCCCTGGTGTCAAAACTGGCCCCACCCAATGAGTCATACACTTAACATATACTTATAGAATGAAAATTCTAAAAATCTTCTTGCTCCTAACCATAAATTCTAGGGCTACCAATATTCATCTCTTCTGTATTTGTTCAAAATTTTACAGGGTCTTCATACTGAGGAAACTTTGAAAATATAATCTCTTTATTTGTAACAATAGGGCCTAAACCTGTATTATTTGGCATGTGGCTTTATCTTGTGGATCTCTACCAAAATTCAAGTAATTATAGCTCTGTGGTCAAAAATGACTTTGCCCTGTGGTTAAAAATGGCATCACCAAATGTTTGGTATGTATGGTTTGTACTTATTAGCCAGTGGAGCAATACAGGGCCATAATGGCCCTCTTGTTTTAGATTTTCAAATGAAATCAATTAAAATAGCAACATGTGAGTCTGCTTTGGTTACTGGAAATGTCCGTTTCATTTGACCCATGCTCAGTGAAAAGGGGGTTTAATGCATTTGCAGAAAGTATCAACCCAGGTCACACCATCAGCCTGCACAGTCTGCCTAGACTGACCTGGGTGGAAACATATTGCAATCAGTTTTCTGCATTTCAAAGGACCAGTCTGCCTCATGTTTCTGTTGGTTGATAGACAAACAAAAAATTATACATCAAAGAATTATGTGATAACCTGCATGGAGATTCACTGAACTCACTTTTCCCAGAGTGCTGTTCATTTATATGGTTCTGGAAATACAGTTTTCTATTATCTTTGTACTAACCAGTGGTTTGGGAAGAAAACTGTGTCAAGTACTGGTAAAAAGAAACTATAGGAAAGCATTGTTGGGTGCACTAACATGCCTGATATAATTAATCCTTTCCCAAACAAGCCCTGGTTTTCACGTGTCTGCAGTACAAGTATTTTGAAAACACTGTGGGAACTCATAACGCGCAATTTCTCCTTTTCCCACAGTGTTTTCTACCCTTTTGGAGAACTTTCTTCCATTTTCATCAAATTTAAAATTGTTGTCTGCAAACTCTTTGAATTTGGACCAGTCCAAAATTTGTCATTTGGGAAAGGGTTGAAATAATGTTGAAAATGACATTAACCCCATTTAACCCTTTACCAACAACAAAAATTTAGACTAGTCCAATTGAAAGAATTTGCAGACAACAAATTAAAGGTGGCCCAAATGATGAAATTTGTCCTTGATAGGGTAGAAAACATTGTGGTAAAAGAAGAAAATGCTGGTTAACAGCATTTTATCCTTTTCCCACAATGTTTTCAGAAGGCTTCTTCCTCAGAGTCGTTAAACGTTGGGATTGTGCGGTAAAGAGTTAATCAATTAGTCAAATAATGAGATCAGTCTTTGACAAGGTAAAACACATTTCGGTAAGTATGAGAAAATGATGGACACCACAGATTTCTCCTTTCTCCAATGTTTTGAAAAGGCACTTTCCTCTTGACAGGAGACTACTTTGTAGAAGTTCAAAAGTGGACATGAAAGTAACTTCACAACAGAGAAATTGAAAATTATGGGTTCATTTAATATCGATTCTTAAATACATTCTTCTACTTATCATGTACTAAAATGGAATAAAACTAAAGCATAATTAGCATTTGTAAAACATAGCTACCAAAGAAATTAAATGTACTTGTGACTAATTTCGGTGATCCTTAGCATATAATTTATTCCTATAGAAAAAACTAGAGCTATCACTAAATGTGATGAATAACAGCTCCATGTCAAGAAATAAATCTTTGTCACAGAAATGCAGAATGCCTTAGTCCAAAATGTAAGAGTTTTACACAGCCAATAAATGCTGAAAAAAATACAGAACTTCAAATGGGCTCCTCTTCCATTCCCCTAATGATGTAAGTGCACTCTGCTCACCATTATTTCCCTTAAAAAATTCTACTAATAACTGCATGACTCTTTTAAAGAGATACTCACTATACCAGTATAGAGAAAATCAAATACAAATTTGTAAATAAAGGCCAAAGAAAAAATTCAAAAAGAAAAATTCAAAGTTTTCTGCTGCAAGATGCCAAAATGGTCAATTAATAATGCATTCATTATTTATGTTCATAAATTCATCATGGGCACCATTAACAAACAAAATAATTAGATTGCATCCGCATGCATTAATAATGCCATACATGCATGTAACCCTTTACCAAACAACAAAATTTTAGACTGGTCCAAATTGAAAGCATTTGCAGACAACAAAATAAATGTAACCCAAAAATTAAAATTTGTTTTGGGTTACCAGCATTTTCTCCTTTTCCCACAATGTTTTCAGAAGGCTTCTTTTTCAAGGACGTTAAAAGTCGGCATTGTGTGGTAAAGAGTTAATTCAAAGAATTAGATATTGAGAAATTCTTCCATGACTCAGAAGAAAATCATTCAAACGTAATGACAGTGCAATGAGCAAATTTGTGTATGCTGTTTAAATTTAACCGAAATCTTTCCAGTACAAATTGAGAAATACACCAATAGATCATAACTCAGAATAAAACATCCAACCATGATGATAGTATAATGATCACATCTATGTTTGCTGTTGAATATTCCTATGAAGTTTGAATGAATCCAGTAATAACTGAAAAATACCATGGAAAGTATAATATTCACATCTTTGCTTGGTATTGAAGTTTCCTGTGAAGTTCGACATTTGTCCTACAGTTATGGAGAAATGGCTGGAACAAAGAATGCTGTGGAAAATTCATCAAGAGGCCATAACTCATAGGTAAATCATTCAATCATAACCAAATTATAATATGCACATCTTTCCTTCATATTCAAACTTCCTATGAAGTTTGATAGAAATCCGTCTGGTAGTTACTGAGATAACTTGGACAAAAATATTCATCAAAGGGCCATAATTCATTTGAAAATCATTCAACCTCAACCAAATTATAATATGCACATCTTTGTTTTGTATTAAAAGGTCCCATGAAGTTTGACAGAAAGCCCTCCAGCAATTATTGAGAAAGCTCGGACAAAAATATTAAAGGGCCATAACTCATTTGAGAATCATTTAACCATAACTAAGTTAAAATATGCACATCTTTGATTTGTATTAAAACATCCTTTAAAGTCTGATTGAAATCTGTCTTGTACTTATTGAGAAAAAGCTCGGACAAAAATATTCAAGGGCCATAACTTATTGGAAGATCATTCATCCATAATCAAATTATAATATGCACATCTTTGCTTCGTATTGAAACTTCCTATGAAGTTTGATTGAAAAAATGCATCAAAAAGTTACTGAGAAATAGCTCAAACAATAAAGGCTATAGACTGACCAACACAGTGACTCCTATATACCTATTCCACCCCCAATCAAAGTATGTGGAAGATATAAATGTATCTAAGCTAAAAAAGAAAATTGTTTATCCTATGACAACATTTCACCAGCAAGTTTGATCACTTTGTAATATTACATTTAGAGAAAGGAATGCTGTAACTCATGATGAGCAAACAAGAACACTGCAAATAGGTACCAACTCTCGGCTGCAGTTGCTTCAGTTGAAAAAGGGACATAACTGTGTCAAAAATTTTGATGGTTACCAGCTCCTGTTGTATGGGTTCTCCTATAGATAGTTAACATGTCATCTAACTTGAAAGTAAATATGAGTCATGCTCTGTGAAAACGGGGCTTAATGCATCTGTGAAAAGTATCGACCCAGGTCAGCCTGCGCAGACTGCGCAGGCTGACCTGGGCCGAAACTTTTCGCTATGGGTCAGTTTTTTGTAAGTTCAAGGACCATTCTACCTCATGATTCAGCTGGTTGTTGAAAAAAAAAAAAAAAAAGATATCATGGATCCATAATTATCTGATGATTTGCTTGGTATAATGCATCACTGAGATGCATTAAGCCCCCTTTTGCCAGAGCATGGCCCATATCTTTAATAATGACAGAGATATTATAAAATGTCAATTTTTTTAAATGGAAACAATGCAGACAACAAGGCTATGACAATACTTCAACATTTTCTTCCATAAAAGTCGAGCTAAAAAGTGGATTACAAGTTATGTTGCAAATTCAATTTAATGCAATAAAACATCATGGGATTTGTGTTTGAAAGGATAGAAAACATTGTGGGAAAAGGAAAAATACTGGTAACTATATTGTTTCCAAAGTCTTTTCTCACAGTCATAAATTGAGATATCATTTAGTAAAGGATTATCTCTATACCAAACAACAAAATTTTTGACTTGACCAAATTGAAAGCATTTACAGACAACAAATCAAATGTAGCTAAAATGATAACTTCTGTCTTTGATAAGGTAAAAAATATCATGGGGCAAGAAGAATATGCTGCTTACCAGCATCTTTTCCTTTTCCCACAATGTTTTCAAATGCTTTCAAGTTCATCAAAACTTGGGATTGTTTGGTAACAAGATAATCCACTGAGCCTGGGTTCGTATCCACCAACCATTCTTAAGAACATTCTCAGTCTTATTCTGCAAGATTTTCTAAATTTGAAAGTAACACACCATCTGATTGGCTAAACCATATGGTTTAGCCAAACCATATGGTTTAGCCAATCAGAAGTTGTGTTACTTTCAACCTTGGAAAATCTGGAAGAATAAGTGTAAAAACATTCTTAAGAATGGTTGGTGAATACAGACCCTGGTAGCTCTGAAGCTAAAGAACAGGGCCCGGTTTCACAAAACAAGAGGGCCATGATGGCCCTGTATCGCTCCACTGGCTTATAAATATAAACCACGAAGAAAAGTCTTCACTATATAAGCCCTTATAAAACTTTGACCTCATGGCTACAGTCTGACTAAATGGGGAATATTGTATTAGAAGAATAACATGCCAAATGTGGGAGTTCTTGGCCTTATGGCTGGTAACAAGATGGTTTCTGAACTTTTCACTCCATAAACCCATGTAAAACTTGTGATCCCTGGTGCAGGGCCAAACTTGATCCTAGAGCTGTAACTTGGGCCCTCTTTGTAACTGTCCACTAAATAATGCTATAATTATATGCAAAATTTGGTAGCCTAAGCCTTATGGCTGTGTACACCAAGATTTAAAAGTTTTCCCTATGTAAGCCTATGTAAATCTTGTGAACCCCCCTCTCCAAGTATGAGGCCAAATTGACCCCAGGACTATACTTTGGACACTTTTGGTAGACTCCAACTAGATCAAGCTAAATGCCAAATTTGGTAGCTCTAGGCCTTATGGTTTCAGACAAGAAGATATTTAAAGTTTTCTCTATATAAGCCTATGTATAAAACTTGTGACCCCTGGGGAAGAGCCAATTTTGACCCCAGGGCTATAATTTCAAGAAACATGATAGAGGTCTACTACATAAAGCTACATGCCAAATTTGGTAGCCCTATGCCTTATGGTTTCAGACAAGAAGATTTTTAAAGTTTTCTCTATATAAGCCTATGTAAAACTTGTGACCCCTGGGGAAGAGCCAATTTTGACCCCAGGGCTATAATTTGAAGAAACTTGATAGAGGTCTACTACATAAAGCTACATGCCAAATTTGGTAGCCCTATGCCTTATGGTTTCAGACAAGAAGATTTTTAAAGTTTTCTCTATATAAGCCTATGTAAAACTTGTGACCCCTGGGGAAGAGCCAATTTTGACCCCAGGGCTATAATTTGAAGAAACTTGATAAAGGTCTACTACATAAAGCTACATGCCAAATTTGGTAGCCCTATGCCTTATGGTTTCAGACAAGAAGATTTTTAAAGATTTCCAATATTTTTCAGTTTTGTTGCCATGGCAACCAGAGTTTTTGAAGGAATCAAATTCTTTCAAGAAATTCTGAAGAGGACCATGTCAGGATCATTTCTGTGAAGTTTCGTGAAAATCGGATGGGTAGTTTCAGAGAAGAAGATGTTTGAAATAAAAGTTAACGCACGGACGGACGGACTGACGGACGGACGGACGGACGACCGGACGGACGCACGGACGCACGACGGACACCGGGCCATGACATAAGCCCGCTGGCCTTCGGCCAGTGGAGCTAAAAACTTAAGTCTGCTATTTTACTCGAATCTGCAAACATACTTATTTTCCAACTTACGTTGGATTTGTTATTCCAGACACATTTCACTAACATGAACAGACTTGTGTAACATTCTCAAGTCCTGTGTTGACACAGCATTTTGGACTCCACTCAGCAAACTAATGGACTTGAGTCTGTTCATTGACTTAAGTCCATTTACTTCGCCTAGTTGAGTCTGAATTTTAGTGTCAGTTCAGGATTTGAGAACGTTACTACAATCTGTTAACATTGCTGAAATGTGTCTCAAATAACAAACTCAACCCAAGTGAGAATCTGGGACAGTTTGCAGATTTGAGTAAAATAAGAGGCCTAAGTTTTTTCTTGAAACCAGGCCTGGGGCTTGTAACCAGGGGTTAAAATCCCCAGTTTGGCCAATTTCATTTGGAGGTTTAACCCTCTACCACATGATCCCAGGTTTTAACAACCTTGACGGGGAAGCCTTTGAAGACATTGTGGGAAAAGGAGAAAATGCTTGTTACCAGCATCTTCTCCTTTACCCATGATTGTCTCCCTTACCCATGTTTTCAAAAAGTTTTCTTCCTTAGGGGCATTTAAACACCAGATTATGATGAAATGAGTTATGCCTGGTTGAAAAAAAACTAAAATATACAAACAGTCCTGAAAGGCAGAGGTACAGTTGGTTTCAAAAGAACATGTGCAATGGAACAAAAGGAAATGGAATGAAATGAGCAATAGCTATCTTTCTCACATGTTAATCTTGATATGACTAATATATGTTTGGTTTTTGGATTTGTATGGGCACATAGTGTGTCAAACAAGTTCTGTTAGCAAGAGTTGCCCGAGCTTGTGAGCGCAAATACACCAAAACAAAAAACTCATCCGACACAATATATTAAAATATAAATCTAAAAACCTTTATCATGTACTTTGATATTATATGTAAGTCATGCTCTGTGACAAGGGGATTTAATGCATCTGCAACAAGTATTGACCTATGTCAGCCTGCACAATCTGCTCAAGCTGACATGGGTCAAAATGTTTGCTATTTGTAAATTTTCTATGGGTCCAAGGACCATTCTACCTCATGATTTAGTTGACTGGTAGACAAAATGGATTTTATGGATCCACAGTTATGTGATAATTTTGTGTAATGCAAACATAGATGCAGTAAACCCCCATTTGCCAGCATGTGGCTCATACATAATATCCCATGATTCATCAGTATGTTTTCTTTAACCCTTTCCCAAACAAGCCCTGGTTTTCACGTGTCTGCAGTACAAGTCTTTTGAAAACACTGTGGGAAAAGGAGAAATTGCTCGTAATGAGCAATTTCTCCTTTTCCCACAGTGTTTTCTACCCTTTTGGAGAACTTTCTGTTATTTTCATCAAATTTAAAATTATTGTCTGCAAACTCTTTCAATTTGGACCAGTCTAAAATTTTGTCATTTAGTAAAGGGTTAACCCTTTACCACATGATCCTGACTTTTAACGACCCTGAGAAAGAAAGCTTTTGAAAACATTGTGGGAAAAGGAGAAAATGCTGGTGACCAGCATTTTCTCCATTTCCCACAATGTTTTCTACTCTTTCCAAAACAAATTTCAATTTTTAGTCACTTTTATTTTGTCGTCTGCAACTGCTTTCAACTTGGACTAGTCTAAAATGTTGTTGTGATGGAAAGATTATTCAAAAGCAATGAGAAATCTGTTTTGTTCATCTACCATCATTCGGTGGTATTTCAAAGGAAACTATTCAAATTTTGATAATCTAATCAAAACTTCAGAAAATGATTAATCACAGTATTAACTTTTTACTAAACGACAAAATTTTAGACAAGTCCAAATTGAAAGCATTGCAGATGACAAATTAAATGTGACTGAAAATTTGAAATTTGTTTTTGGAAAGGTAGAAAACATTACAGGAAAAGGAGAAAATGCCAGCTACCAGCATTTTCTCTTTTTTCCACAGTATTTTCAAAAGGCTCCTTTCTCAGGGTTAAGTCGGGATTGTGTGGTAAAGAATTAAGTAAACCCATAGCTGGAAAATCATCAGTACAAAAGAAAGACAAAAGGGTGAAAAAAATATTTTTCAATGGTAATTTCTTCAAGGGCTATATAGTTCTTTAAGTATTTTCAAATTTTCATACCAGATTTTTGCAAAGACTTCTGGAAATGTCACATGATCAATGACATGCATTAAGTACAAAGATTTGTATTCTAATGAGTATGATGGTGTCATGTCTGATGCAATAAAAAAAAAAACAGATAGAGTTTCTCAGTGTTTCTGCTAGCTCATAAATTGTGGGGGTCATCTGTGACTCCTTGTTTAAAATTTTGAGAGTCATTCAGAAATTTTACGCATCAATGGTCTTTAACCTTTCATCTTTTTTTTCACATGTTGTTCCCCTTTGTAGATGTCACATATTGCTAAGGGTTTTATATGACAGTGTGGTATTAAAGGTAAAAGGTGAAAACAATGATTTCATAGAAACTGCGTCATCTGTCATCCAAATTACTCCATCAAGTCAGTGACTATAACTGAGCAGGGTCTAAAATGAGGACAAAAAGTTCAAAGTACAGATTCCATACAGTAATATAGGCTAGACAATAGCATTGTCACGTTTTAGACCGTGACAGTGTAAGCCTAAAACAAATAACTTGGTGGTAGAAAGTGGATTCAATATGATTCTGCAGTTATAAACTTGATGATTTTGTAAGATATATTGAATCAATCTTTTATTTTACTTTTTAGTTCTGATTTATGTTGTGTCTAGTAAGTTGCGATGTGTTAATTTCGTTGCATCGGCCTTTCATTTTGTGCGTCAAAAACGCAGACTTCCAGACTTCCTGAAATGCTCAGTTACCCATTACAAAACAACTATCCCATTACTTAAACATCCAAAATTGCATTTTTTCACAGAATATAATAGTCAAGTTTGCAATACTGCACAGAAAAATACATCCAGTACTACTTATAGGCACTTTACAAAAAAAATTGATTTATGCCATAAAAACTAAATAGCTCCCTTTAATATTGGCAAATGATGCTCTGACCATAAACAAACAATATGGTGACAGAGCATCCTTTTTCTTAAAAGATCTTAGCCCTCTTTTAAAATGTACAATACAAAAAATATTGGACAGTTTAATCCTCTGTAAAGTATAGTGGCAATACTAAAGAATTAAGTAATGCTGAAAACTGCATAAAATATATTTTAAGGTAACAAAAACCTAATGATTACTCTAGAAAATAACCCCTTACGTAGCTAAAATAATGACGTGGATATTTTCTGTCTATGCATAAAGATGAGTAGATGAAAACCTTACAGAATATTGTACAGTGAACATCTGAAATCAGACTTTACAGAAGTAATAGTCCGATCTTGGTTTATATTTCCAGTCAAAAGTCATTCTAAGCATTTTAACCCTTATTTGCTATTTCAAAGGTATTTTGTGGAGAGTGATATCTCCTTATCAGACAGTGTAGATCCAAGATCAGACTGCATGTTTTGTGCAGTCTGATCTTGATCTACAATGTCCGCAAAACGTCCTTGAGTCGCAATTAGCAGCCCAAGGGTTAAGGCTTTATACTCAGCTAAACATTTCCTGTAACTATCTCAAAATATGTGAAAGACAAAATACAACTGTTTTACTAAAGATATAAATTAACAAATGAGGCATGCTCTGACAAAAAGGTGCTTATTGCATCACGGAGATGGGGGCTTATTGCATCTCCGTGATGCATCATACCAAGCAAGTCATCACATGACTATGGATCCATAAAGTCCATTATGTCTAATAACTGACTGAATCATGAGTTAGACCATAGGCCACTGAAATTCCATTGATCTATCACGGGAGTGACGGGATGACAAAATTTTCCTGAGCAGACACCTTTACTATAAATAGCACATTGGCGACTGCCTCTATATCGTATATAATAAGACAAGGTGTGCAATGAAATTGAAGAAAATTTTTACCCCTCTCCCCTTTCCAAGAGCCGTTTGGAACTTTCGAAGGTCAGGGTACACAAGAAAAATCATTTGTGAAGCCATCTGCAACGGTAACTAAGTTTATTTTTCCGTTTGCAGTTAACCCTTTTCCAAACAAGCCCTGGTTTTCACGTGTCTGCAGTACAAGTCTTTTGAAAACACTGTGGGAAAAGGAGAAATTGCTCGTAACAAGCAATTTCTCCTTTTCCCACAGTGTTTTCTACCCTTTTTGAAAACTTTCTGCCATTTTCATCAAACTTAAAATTGTCATCTGCAAACTCTTTCAATTTGGACCAGTCCAAAATTTGTTGTTTGGGAAAGGGTTAAATATTTTCTCTGAAAGGGGACAGGGGTAAAAATTTTCTTCGATTTCGTTGCACACCTTGTCTTATTATATACAATAAATAGGCAATCGCCAATGTGCTATTTATAGTAACAGTGTGAAGAAAATTTGAGTAATCCGTGACATACGCGATGCACCAATCTGCAATGATCGACCAAGGAAAATTTGGTGTTCCGTGATAGACAAATAGAGTTTCAAAGGCCTGTGGTTAGACTGGTCATCTGGCATGTAGAAAATTGATCATTAGCAAAAAGTTTCAACCAAGGTCTGCCTGAGCAGATCATGCAGGCTCACTTGGATCGATACTTTTTGCACATGTATTACGTCCCCTTTTCACAGAGCAGGACTTTAATCATTCTATTCCATGTTAAGTCCATTAGCCCTTACAATCTAGTGATCTTATGAAGTTGAGTAGACAGCTTATAAAAACATTGTAGGAAAAGGATAAAATGCTGATAATCATCATTTTCTCCTTACTCCACAATGTTTTCTACCCTTTCAAACACGAATTCAATCATTTGACTGACATTTAACCCCTTACCATAAAATCCCGCCTTTGAACCACCTGCAAAAGAAGCCTTTTTGAAAACACTGCGGGAAAAGGAGAAAATGTTGGTAATCAGCATTTTCTCCTTTTCCCACAATGTTTTCTACCCTCCGACAGCATATTTCAATTCTTAAGTCATGTTTATTTTGTCGTCTGCAAATGCTTTCAATTTGGACTAGTCATAAATTTTGTTGTTTGGTAAAGCGTTAATTTTGTCCTCTGCAAATGGTTTGAATATGGCTGAGTTTGAAGTTTTGTCATTTGATACAGAGTTTATATTCTTACAAACTGGTACACAACAACTAGAGCTAAAATTCAAAGAAGTGTAGTATGGTGGCATATTTCTGCCACGAGAAACAAGATAACTATTGCGATAGTTTAAGAAAACTATCGCAATAAAACAAACTTTCCTGGAAATATTATCTCAATGATGAAAAGTTTCACAAAAACATTGGGATAATTCTCACTTTTATCACTATTATTTTAGCATTTCTGCCCACAAATGACATTCAGGGTATCTGTAAGGAGACATGGTTTCGCAACATCTTCATCTCTAACCTTATGCTCATAGTACAAGTAGATAGTATTTGAGTCGTGTGAAATGGCTTCATTAGATAGTATGTAACATAATTAAACAGGGTACTTATGAGTTTTATTTATGATAAACAGATTAAGTTAAAGATCTTCAAACAACATATAGCCAGAGTAATGCCTTTGGTTCATTTTCTAATTTTAACTTGCCACCTTCTTGTACAGTCAAAAAAATACCTAGTTCGTCCAAATGGTGAAATGTCTATTTATCGATATCAAGAAATGGTTAAACTATTGCGATATCTAATCTTGAATGTCAGCTTCGTGCACAAATGAGAAATTTTGCTATAAAAATATTTACTAATCAATGTAAAATTTTCTAGATAACAAAGATTATCTTGATTTCTTTTTTTTTTTTCCAGAAAACTTTTCACTATCTAGATAAATTTCCAGGAAACTGATTTATCTCGATAGTTTTCTAAAATCATCCCAATGGTTATCTTGTATCTCATGGCAGAAATATGCCACCATAGTGTGACACATTTAATTCCACTAAATCAATAGCTGCATTAACTCTTTACCAAATGATTTCATGTTCATACTATAACAACCGAAAAAGACCGCTTCTGAAAACATTTTGGGAACAGGAGAAAATGCTGGTAAACAGCATTTTCTGCTTTCCCACAATATTTTCTGCCCTTTGAAAGGCAAATTTCATCATTTCAAAGACATCTACTTTGTCATCTGCACATGCTTTCAATTTGAGCCAGTTGAAAATTTTTTTGTGTGGTAAAGAGGTACATTGATCCATGAATTATTCTTACGTAACAATTTAGGATTTCTTTTAGAAATATAAACTGGTAAAAGAACTTGTCTAAGATCTACTTTTATCTAGTCCTTTCACACATCATCCCGAATTCTTACGACCCTGAGGAAGAAGGCTTTTAAAAACATTGTGAGAATAGAAGAAAATGCTGGTTACCAGCATTTTCTCCTTTTCCCACAATGTTTTCTAGCGTATCAGAAAACTACAGCTCATCAGTACCAATTTTTAATTTTTTGTATGCAATTACTTTCAGTTCTGAAGGGTCAACAATTTCTTGTATAGAAACAGGTCAACTCGTTAGCAAACAATGGAATTTTAGACTTGTCCAATTTGAAAGCATTTGCAGATGCAAAAAAAATATATATATAAATTTAGTCTTTGGAAGGGTAGAAAACATTGTAGAAAAAGGAGAAAATGCTTGTAACCAGCATTTTCTGTTTTTTCCCCACAATGTTTTCAGAGGCTTTCTTTGGTAGAGTCTTTAAAAGCTGGGAATGTGTAGTGTAGAGTTGAAGAATAAAACAAGACTAGCTAAAAGTATCCATATATACTAATTAACAATACCCCTCAAAGAAAAAAGCAAATCAAAGATTGTACCCATTTCTAAATCAAAAATACATTGTCATTTCCCCACATGATTTTCAAAACAAAATAATGCTGGTAGGTTTTGTATCTTTTGGTCATTTCTATGTTTGACTTATGATAGTTTATCCCTTTACCAAACAATCCCAAGTTTAACCATTAACCAGATGACAAAATTTTAGCCTTGTCCAAAACAAAAGCATTTGCAGATGACAATTTCAATGTGGCTCAAATGGTGCAATTTTCTCTTGATAGTGTAGAAAACACAGGAGGAAAAGAAGAAAATGCTGGTAACCAGCATTTTCTCCTTTTCCCAATATGTTTTCAAAAGGCTTTCCCAGGGTCATAAAAAGGCATCATTGTGCAGTAAAGGGTTAAACGACCTTAAAGAAGACGCCTTTGGAAGACATTGTGGAAAAAGGAGAAAATGATGGTAACCAGTACATGTATTTTCTCCTTTTCCCAAAATGTTTTCTACCTTTTCAAAAGCCAGTTTTGATTTTTCATTCACATTCATTTTCCCTTTCAATAGTTTTCTACCCTTTCAAAAATGAATCCAATTATTTTGAGACACATTTGAATTGTTGTCTGCAAATGCTTTGAATTTGGACAAGTCTGAGATTATTTCATCTGGATAAGAGCTTAGGCTTTAGATTTCTGATCAGGACATCCTGAGATCCTCACATGGTGGTGCCATTGGGCAATGCACTACACAGCCCAAAACCAGTTCTAAAATGAACCAGGAAACACAAGGAAAATTGAGCTGTTTCAGTAAATTGACTGAAAAATAGTAAAAAGCATTGTAATACAACATTCAAGATATAGAGGATCTTACATGAGTGTTTATGTATTATCATTTTTATCAAATGAGTTGACTAAAATTATATGACGCGAGCCTTGGTGAGATTCTGTTTATCACATAAAACGAATGACAGACAATAAGTATCCTGCATCATCACCTTCAACCTTTATACCGTTCAGGGGTCCATGTTCACAGTTGTAGTTCGGTTTCAAATGTGTACATACACAATTAGATAGCTCTTTGACAATTACACCGAAAGTATAATGAAACAGTTTTTGAAGGGGATAGTTCCACCTATTTCCGCAATTTTGTTGATTTTAAAAAACTCTAGCGGCATTTTTTTGTTTTTATTACACATGAACATAAAAAAACTTCCCACGCATATACGCCTTAACAACAATGACGTCATTTTTTCTGCGAAATGGCGTAGTAGTTTAAATTCCGCCACATGCTGTGGCTGGTTTCTCCGGCTTCACACGCTCACGACTAAAAACTGATCAGAACCGGGACCAAAAAAAACGATATTACACTAGTGTATTATCGAAAATAAGTCATGGGTTTAATACGCTGCTTGAGGAGGTTTTATGTTATAAAAAAAAAATTCACAAGGCAGGTACATGTACAAGCATATTTGACAAAGGATAACTCTTTACCAGACAACAAAATTTTAGACTTGTCCAAATTGAAAGCAATTGCAGATGACACATTTAAATGTTGTTCAAATGCTTAGATTTGTCTTTAAAATGCCAGAAAACATTACCGGAAAAGGAGAAAATGCTGGTAACCAGCATTTTCTCCTTTCCCCACAATGTTTACAAAAGCTTTCTTTCAGAGAGCCGATAAAAACTTGGCATCCTGTGGTAAAGGGATAAACCCATTTCCATACTAATATGGCTCTATTACACACTTGCAGGACACAGACTTCAAAAACAGCGTGAAGGAAGAATAACTGCTCCTTTTCAAAAGTCTCTATATTAATGGAATGACAAAGTACACAGCAAATGTGAGATCTTATGCCCCAGTAGAAGGCAGTGTTTCGAAAAATATTCCAAACTCTGCCAATGTGAGTCATTTAAATTTCCCCTGTGTCTAAAATAAGCTTATGCAATATCAAGTTAACAAATCCGTACAACTTTAAACATTTTCACAATGAAAGCACTTGCGGACGACATATTAAACATTGGTCAAGTAATGGTATCTTGTTCTTAACCCTCTACGAAACCACAAAATTTTAGACCAGTCCAAACCAAAAGAATAATGCCGACACCAAATTAAATGTGGCTAGAATTGTGGAAGTTGTCTTTGATAGGGAAGAAAACATTGTGGGAAAAAGGAGAAAATGCTGGTTACCATTTTCTCCTTTTTCCACTATGTTTTCATAAGTCTTCTTTCTCGAGGTTGTTAAAAGGCGGCATTGTATGGTAAAGGGTCAAAAAGGTAGAAAACATTATAGAAACGGTTAAAATGCTTGCTATCAGCATTTTCTTCCCTTCCCAAAACGTTTTAAAAATTTAATTATTTGGTAAAGGACAAAAACAGACGGATAAAATTTGCTGCTCAGTCTAGTTCAGGTTATAAGCATAACAACATCGGATAAGGGAACAATAAAAAGTTTTCACAAAAACACTTCATGAAGAGGACCTGGCAATGAAGCCGAACTTTTCTGGTTGATAAAAATATTTAATAATACAGGAAACCATGCCTTCTAATTCTTTCTGAGTTGCTTTTCTATCCATTCTGCAAGTAAAAAGATTGAAAATAACCCCTTACCACACAATCCCAACTTTTAACGACCCTGTAGAAAGAAGGCTTTTGAAAACATTGTGGGAAAAGGAGAAAATGCTGGTAACCAGCATTTTCTCCTTTTCCCACAATGTTTTCTACTCTTTCAGACACAAATTCCATCATTTGAGCCACATTTTATATGTTGTCTGCAAATGCTTTCAATTTGGACCAGTCTAAAATTTTGTCATTTGGTAAAGAGTTAAACTAACCCTATACCACTTTTAATGACCCTAAGGTTGAAGGGATTTAAAAACATAGTGGGAAAAAGAGAAAATGCTGGTAACCAGCATTTTCTCCTTTTTCCACAAAGTTTTCTATCCTTTCAAAGACAAATCCTATCATTTGAGCTATACTTAAATTGGCATCTGCATTTGCTTTCCATTTGGACAAATCTAAAATTTTTTTATCTGGTCAAGACGTAAAGGCACATCAGTAACAGCAAAAACTTTTGATCAACTTCCATCGTCTACCATATCTGGTGGTTCATTGTTCATTAGAGATCTCTATTGACCTTTCTTACTTCTCATCTCATTCACCTAGGATGCATACCTTGTTTTTGCTAATTTAAATGGGTGTTTCTACATTTTTAAGCCAAAAATTGATTTTTTTTTTTTTTTTGTTAAATACTGACAAAAACTACAAAATATACTTTTCTCTGCAAATATAATGAAAATGGATGCTTACATCCAGTAAAAAAGTGCAAATTTGACTTTCAAATGATGGGTCCTTCTGTCTGCAAAATGGTAGCTCTTGTCTATTTTCATTAGATCAAATATAATCTATTTCGGTGCAATTTTACAGACAGCACATTAACCTTTTACCAAACAATTCTGACTTCTAAGACCCTGAGCAAGAAAGCTTTTGAAAACATTGTGGGGGGAAAAAGGAGAAAATACTGGTAACCAGTGTTTTCTCCTTTTCCCACAGTGTTTTTTATCCTTCCCAAAACAAATTTCAATTTTTGAGTCACATTTATTAAAGCGTCTGCAACTGATCCTTTCCTACAATATTTTCTACCTTTCCATAGGCAAATTTTACATTTCTAGTCACATTTAATTTGAGCCATACTCTGGCAAAAGGGGGCTTCATGGATCTGCGTGATGCATGATACCATGCAAGTCATCACACGATCATGGACTCATAAAATCCATTTTGTCAAACAAGCGACTGAATCATGAGGTAAACTGGCCCTTTGACATACAGAAAATTGACCAATAGTGAAAAGTTTCAGCCGAGGTCAGCCTGCGCAGACTGGCAGGCTGACCTGGTTCAATACTTTTCACAAATGCATTAAGTCTCCTTTTCACAGAGCATGACTCATTTGTTGTCTGCAATGCTGTATGGGATAAACCTGGAGCTTCACCTAACTAACTGAGTCACACAGGACTCCAGCACTGTTTATACTTTATAAAGAAAAGTATTACAATATTTCACGTTTATTTTTTGAAATCTTCATTATTTTGAGATAGACATTTAATCTTACCCAATGCTGGGATCCGGTCTATGTTCTGTATAATACTTTATTTTTGGTTCAGTTCCACTGGTTCTCAGTGTGGCAACACATCCATTTTCAAAAGTGAATGTTATCATTTGACTAGATTTTGAGGTTGGTAGAATCTATGAAAAATAAATCAATCACATAAGGTCTGAGTGTAGGCTTAAAAAAACACAAGAGGAAATTATAGGCCAATAATATTCACTACTACAGAAAAATGAACCGCAAAACAATAACTGTTACTTTTACTAATTACCCCAAATGTATGTTTTCTCACACACCCTTGAAGTATTTAGCCCAAGAAAACACTATCTAAATTGAGAAGTTGCTTGACACTTTATCAAACGACAGAAATTGAAACTAGTCCAAACTAAAAACATTTGCACATGACAAAATAAATGAATAAATAAATGAAATTTGTTTTGGGAAGGATAGAAAACATTTTGGGAAACGGAGAAAATGCCAGTTACCTGCACTTTCTCCTTTTCGCACAATGTTTTCTAAAGCTTTTTTTCTCCGGGTTGTTAAGAATCTAGATTGTGCGGTAAAGAGTTCATACAAATAATTGCTTCTTTTCCAACAAGTCTGATATAAACATCTTCAGAAATAACAGAGATATTATCCATTGTCAAAGTTTTTGCACAATGACCCAGACAACGACAGGGCTACTGCAATAACTCAATGTTTTCTTCAAAAACAGCCAAGCTAAAAATGGGACTTTAATTTCTAATTATGGTTTGATAAATTATCTGTAAATGATTTAGAAAAACTTTAACAAGCAAAGCATGGGACACAAGTGTACAAAACAAAAATAACTAACCGAAAGAGTGCCAAATAACCCTAAAGGACAGTTTCAGAATTAAAAAACTAAATAATACCCATTCAAGAGTGTCGTTTTTAGTTTTTCTCACAAAATCATCCAAAATGTAAATGACTACAGCCCATTACTTTTTTTTTTCTTTTTAGTCTAAAGATAAGAAGCACAATGTATTGTCAAATCATCTATTTATAGCCAGCACCTCTTTTCAAACCAAAAGAAAATCCAACTTTTTTTGTTAACTGATGTGAATGATATCAGCATCTTGACAGCCATGGAAAAGTCTTTGCAAGGAATTTCTCGATTTCTAACAGTGTTTTTCATTCAACTGAACACAGATTTTTTTCTTTCTTCTTTATCCTTTGTTCAGTCTGTACCAGTTCCGTGTAAGTCTTCTTAATTAACCCTTTACCACAACAATCTGGAGTTTTAATGACCATTAAGAATAAAGCTTTAAAAAACATTGAGGGAAATGGAGAAAATGTTGGTAACCAGCATTTTCTCCTTTTTACCACACTGTTTTCTACTCTTTCAAGGTTGAAGTTCATTATTTGCTTTCTATTTGCTGTCTGCAAATGCTTTCAATTTGCACGAGCATTATATTTTGTCTTGTGGTAAAGAGTTGAAGGAACAGTATGCAGTGATTTTTATTCTCTCAACTGTTTCTTCAAACAAAGATTAAAAAAAAAAACTGCTTCATGTTTATACTGGGCTACAACTATTGCAGGTCAATGAACATCACCCCCTCTCCTCAAGGCTGTCTTGTCACTGCATCAGGAAAAAAAGTCAAAGGGCCATAACTTCTGTAAAGTTAACCAGTCATACTGATAATGAAAGATGCTCAACTTCTTATGGTAGGGAGACTTCCATTGAAAATTTCAGATGCACTGGTTCTAAGCTGTCGGAGAAGAGAAAGACACAAAGTTGTATCTACAGACGGACGGAAGGAGAGATGGACAGACAAGCTGGTTCTAGTATACTCCACCCTCAACCTTTGTTGTACAGGATTTAAGTCTTTACCAAACAAAAAAGTTTTAAACTTTACCAACTTCAAGGCAATTACGAATCAAATGTAGCTATACAGATAATTTCTGTTTCTTGAAATGGTAGGAAACATTGTGCGAAAAGGAGAAACAAAAAAGTTTTAAACTTGACCAACTTCAAGGCAATTACGAATCAGATGTAGCTATACAGATAATTTCTGTTTCTTGAAATGGTAAAAAACATTGTGGGAAAAGGAGAAAATGCTGGTTACTAGCATTTTCTCCTTTTTCCCCCACAATGTTTTCTAAAAGCTCCTAACTCAGGGTTGTTGAAACAGGGGATTGTGTTGTAAAAGGTTAACAAAAAATAGAACATACAGGCTTATTGTCAGGCTGACTATTATCATAGCCAGTTGTTAAATCTCGGATATATTTGATCTTGTATGGTCCACAAGAATCAGGATACTGAAATGAAAAATAAATAACTATAAATACTTATTGGCATATCCTTATTTTTAAACAAGGTATGAATCTCCAGCTATTAACTCTTTATCAAACATCATAATTTAGACCTGTCCATATTGTAAGTACTGTGTAAGCAGAAATTTTTGTGATGTGGAATATTTTGCGATTTCACGAATTTGAAAAATTCACAAATTTTTCTGTTGGCGTATTTTACCGTAAGTATACCAACAAATAACAAGTGTCTGGAATTCGCAAACAATTCCCTACGCAAAATGTCCGTAATCTGTAATTTGCAAATTTTTCGACAAGCATGTGTATCCACGTATGCAGTATTTGCAGTATACAGTACATATCAAATGTGACTCAAAAATTGAAATTTGTTTAGGAAAGGTTAGTAAACATTGTGGGGAAAGGAGAAATCACTGGCTACGCAGCATTTTCTCCTTTTCCTTTAACGTTTTCAAAAGCCTTCTTTTCCAGGGTTGTTTATAGTGAGAGTTGTTTGGTATAGGGCTGAAGGAAAACTCTCAATACATTAATTTCCATATCCCTCCTGTTGAGGGTGTTTCCCATATTTCAGAAGAACACTTTTGAAAACAATGTGGCAAATCTCCATTTGTGTTGATTATTTAACTCTTTACCACACAATCCCGACTTTTAACGACCCTGGGAAAAAAGCCTTTTGAAAACATTGTGGAAAAAGCAGAAAATGCTAGTAACCAGCATTTTCTCCTTTTCCCACCATGTTTTCTACCCATTCCAAAACAAATTTCAATTCTTGAGTTGCATTTAATTTGTCGTCTGCAAATGCTTTCAATTGGACTGGTCTAAAATTTTGTCTTGTAGTAAAGAGTTAAGGGATGTTTTCAATTTGGTAACATACACCAAGCCAAATATTTAAATTAACCCTTTCCCAAACAACAAATTTTAGACTCTTTCAAATTCAAAACATCTGCAGACGACAAATTCAAAATTGGTATGATTGAGCTTAAGCTCTCTGATAGGGTAGAAAACATTGTGGGAAAAGGAGAAAATGCTGGTTACCTGCATTTTCTCCTTTTCCAACAATGTTTTCAAAAGTCTTCTTTCCCAGGGTCATGAAAACCAGGGATTGTTTGGTAAAGGGTTAAGTCTTCATCAGAAAAATAAATTTTAGACTTCTCCATTGTAAAAGGAATTTGCAGAAGACAAAATAAAAGTGGACCTAATGATAGGATTTGTCTTTGAGAGGATAGAAAACATTGTGGGAAAAGGAGAGAATGTTGGTCATCATATGTGCAGTCTGATCTATGATTTACACTATCAACTATGTCGAGATATCCTGGTAACAAGCTGTTGTTTTCAGTCTGTTATGTCTTGTTAACTCTTTACGTTCAAATTTGAACTTGTACATATAGAAAAGATTTGCAGACAACAGTGGCTCAGATACTAGTAATAGAATTTAAGTTGAAAACATTGTGGGAAAAGGAGAAAATGTTGGTTACCAGCATTTTCTTCTTTAACCATAATGTTTTTTAAATGGCTTTCTTACTCATGGTCATTGCTGGTTACCAGCATTTTCTCCTTTTCCCACTATATTTTTAAAAGCTTTATTACTCAGGAGCTCAGCCAGGTAGCTAAGTGGTTAGCGTATCTGACTTGTGACCTGGTGGTTATGAGTTTGATACCTGGTTGAGGCAAACTTTCTTTCCAGCGATTTTTCACCTCTCACCTGATGCGTTTGGGAAAAGCAGTCAGTGACTTGGAAAGAAAGTTGTGTCAGTACTGGTGCGAGAAAGCAAGGATACACATGTGTAGGTGCACTGACCACCTTGATATGACCGAAGCTGTTAAACTCCAATATAAACAAAGGATCATTGTTGGTTACCAGAATTTTCTCCTTTTCCCACAATGATTTCAAAAGCTTTCTTACTCTGCATTGTAAAAACTTTGAATTGTGGGGGTGAAGAACTGAATGGGCACTCTGATAGATAACATGATTTTACCATAATGTAGCGCATTTGATTACCTTTCCAGTGTTGTTGAAGTTCCGGATTTCCTCAAACATAGATCTAATTGTGGGTGGATCATGACAAATGTAGTAAGAGTTACTAGACATATGTACACCATACCTGTGAAACAGCAGTATTATTGCACAGTCATTGGAAACAAATTGAAACAAGAGCACCACAAGCCGGTGCCAACACTCAGATGCAGTTGCTTTTCAATTATATTCTGATTGGAAAAAGAGCATAACCTGCTGTTGTTGTATGGGTTCCCCATTTAATAGTTAATAACTTGTCCAACTTTGAAGTAAATATCTTCAGTAATAATAGAGGTAGAATAAAATGTCAAAGTCTTTGCAACACATAGACAAAGAAGCCAGGGCTATGACAGTAACTCAGAGTTTCCTTCAAAAACAACTGAGCTTGCAATATCTTTGCCTATACTTGGCCTGGTAAATGGCTGTGGATATATTTCAAAGTTTTAGGCTACTAAACTTTGCAAATAGCAAGGTCCATTAGCCAAAATTTGGCAACACAAAAATCAAAGCCCAAATTAGGTAGCCAAAATAAGGCAACAATAGAATCAATCAAGTAAAGTTATTCACTTAAGCCCAAATAGTCTATGATGACATAATCATAACAATGTGACTACTTGAATATAACTTAGCCCAAATCAGACTGTACTCACCTTTTAATGAAGTTCAAATATGCACAGAAATAAGCCTGCCCTTGGAGTCACCAGAAGACTTAGTTATTCTGACTACAATTGAGCCATGCTCTGTGAAAAGGGGGTTTAATACATCTGAAAGAAGTATCAACTTAGGTCAGCCTGTGTGGTCAATACTTTTAGCTATTGGTCATTTTTCAAAGGACCACTTTACATCATGATTCAGTTGGTCATTAGGCAAAGTGGATTTCATGGGTCCATAATTGTATGATGCTTTGCTTGGCAGAGATGCATAAAAAATTCCCTTTAGCCAGAGCATGGCTTAATTCACATTCTCCTTTTCAACAATTCGCTGTCTGCAGTTCCAAATTCTGATGAGTTTTCTCAGCATTTTGTTCTTTTCCCTGAATGTTTTCAAAAGCCTTATTCCTCAGGGTTATTAAAGCTGTATGGTTAACAGTTAACTGTTTACCACACAATCCCAACTTTTAATGGCTCTAAGAAAGAAACCTTTTGAAAACATTTTGGGAACAGGAGAAAATGCTGGTAACCAGCATTTTCTCCCTTTCCCACAATGTTTTCCACCCTATCTAAGACAAATTCCATTATATGAGTTACATTTAAATTGTCATCTGCAAATGCTTTCGGTTTGGACCAGTCTAAATTTTTCTCATTTGGTCAAGAGTTAAATGACAGATCAAGCCAGCATACTTATTGTATATTTCCTCTAGCTGCTGTTTCAGACTTTTACCACATTCATGTAGATAGGTTGCCATCTCTGCACACACAGCTGCAGCTGACACACCATCTTTATCCAATACCACAGAACCACACATAAAACCAATGGCTTCCTCAAACGCAAACAATACTTTCTTTCCATCTTTGAGTAATTCATCAGATCTGTTCCCCATGTACTTAAATCCAGTCAATGTGTCCTGTTTAAAGAAAAATTTAACCCTTTCACAAATGCAACCCTGAAACAGGTTGCTTTTGAAGACATCATGGGAAAAGGAGAAATTGCTTTCAAAGACAGATCTCAATGTTTTAGCCACTGTCAAATTACCTTTTGCAAATGCTTTGAAGCTTTTTCCAAACAACAAAGTTTAAGGCTTGTCAAAATTAAAACAAAGATTAAGTAACCTGACAACTTTGTACCTTGTCTTAAAATTCTTTTTTCTGTCAGTAACTAACATTTGGACCAACCTTACAATAACGATTTGTCTCATCTTCACAATGATTTCCATAAATTAAATTACAGTTTGACACCAGCATTCTTTACTTTTGACCACTATTAGGCCTTTAAGTTTCGATACATGAATAGAGGTGACAATATCTTAGCAAAGGAAAAAATTCCTTGTTACAAACGTCTGATGGAAGGTAACATCAGCTTACCTCAAAGTTGAATCCTTCTACCTTGGCAATCGACTGCAGTATTTTTGATGACACAGTGCTGGATAACATGTAACATTCAGATGCTTCAAAAAAAAATCAGAATTACTGTCAACCATGATAAGATGCAATAATTATTTCACCTACAAGGTTGAACATTTGTGGGGAGGCCATATTTGTTAACCAGTACCTGCTCCGCACGACTTACAGACCTTTTGCGGACAGTGTAGATCAAGATCAGACTGCACAGAATGTGCAGTCTGATCTTGGATCTACACTGTCTGATTAGGAGATATTTCCCCAACCCCCACAACTTTGAAATACCAACATTTTGGTTTTTACCATCAGCTTGAAAGTCTCATTTAAGTTATTTAGCAGGTTGAGGGTTAATATTTCTGAATAGTGTTGTAATTCTACAGTACAAGACTGGGTATCTGATTGGTTAAAATACTCATGGCTAGTCTTGCATTGACTCTGGAAAAAACATTGACTATAGATAGTTGATGTTGTTGTATGGTGTTTAATGCCGTTTTCAACATTATTTCAGTTATATCATGGCGGCCAGCGCACCTATCCATGCTTTCCTGGAGTTTCTTTTACCAGTACTCTGCACAATATTCTTTCCAAGCCACTGGCTACTTTCCCACATAACCTTTGTCAAAACAATGGTCAGCGGTGAGAGAGGAATGAATCCTGGCGCAATGACTATCATCAATCCTCGGAAAGAAATTGGCCTAGCCAGGGATCAAACCAGCGACCTCCTGTTCTCAAGTCCTGTACACTACCAACTGCGCTATGGGGGCTTCGCAGATGTTTGATAAATACAGCCAAGGAAATCTTGTAAAGACTGAAAGGCATGTAGATAGCTTTCTAGGTTCTGGAAGATATAAAATGTCTTACTACTGACACTCTGTTTAACCCTGTGGTAAACAACCACAAGTCTTAACGACCAAGGAGAAAAGCATTCAAAAACAATATGGGAAAAGGAGAAAATGCTGGTAACAAGCATTTTCTCCTTTTCCCACAATGGTTTCTATCTTGCCTCAGACGTATTCTTTCATTTCAGGCATACTGTATTAGCCGTTTTAAAATACTTAACTACATATGAGCCTAAAATTTAACGCTTTACCAGGTGACAAAATTTGACAATCATCCATCTTTAACTCTGTACCATACAACAAAATTTTAGACTGGTTCAAATTGAAAGCCTTTGCAGACTACAAATTAAAGGTGGCCCATATGACAAAATCTGTACTCGATAAGATAGAAAACATTGTGGGAAAAGGAGAAAATGCTGGTTACCAGCATTTTCTCCTTTTCCCACAGTGTTTTCAAAAGCCTTCTTCCTCAGGTTCATTAAAAAATGGGATTGTGTGGTAAAGGATTAAAGCATTTGCAGACAAAGAAGTACATGTGGCCCCCAACACCCAGATTTGTCTAGGAAAGGGTAGAAAGCTGTGTTGAGAAACCCTTCTACAGGGTTATAAAATCTCAGGATGGATTGTTAAAACCTTGTTCTCCTTGTTGCCGAATTGATAGCAGTTGTAGACAACAATTTCTAAGTTAGCCAAATTGATAGCATTTGCAGACAACAATTTCAAAGTTAGCCAAATTGATAGCATTTGCAGACAACAATTTCAAAGTAAGCCAGATTGATAACAGTTGCAGACAACAATTTCAAAGTTACCCAAATTGATAGCAGTTGCAGACAACAATTTCAAAGTTAGCCGACTGAAAGCATTTGCAGACAATATTTTCACAATTATCCCAATTGAAAGCATTGGCAGACAAAAATTTCATTTATCCAAATTGAAACCATTTGCAGACAACAATTTTATTGTGAATCTAACAATGGGAGTTGTCCTTTGAAACAGTAGAAAACACATTGAGAAAAGGTGAAAAATTAATACTGGTTACCAGCATTTTCTACTTTTCCCTCAATGTTTTCAAAAGCCTCTTTTTTCAGCCTTGTTAAAACACAGGTTTGTGCGGCAAAGGGTTAATACATGTAATTGAAAACATTGTGGTAAAAGGAGAAATTGCTTATTATGAGTTTATATTTGACTTATATACAGGTTGTATTGTAACTGCAATGACAATGAGCAAAAATGTCAGTCTACTCTTTACCAAACAACAAAATCTTAGACTGGTCCAAATTGAAACCATTGGCAGACAACAAATCAATTGTGGTTTAATGGAGGGAACTGGTCTCTAAAAGGGTAGAAAACATTGTTGAAAAAGGAGAAAATGCAGTTTTTCTGCATTATCTCCTTTTCCTACAATGTTTCCAAAAGCAGTCTTTCTCAGGGTTGTGTGGTATAGGATTGTGTGGTAAAGTATTGTGCGGTACAGTGTTTAACTCTTTACTACACAATCCCGACTTTTAACGACCCTGTGAAAGAAGCCTTTTGAAAACATTGTGGGGAAAGGAGAAAATGCTGGTAACCAGCATTTTCTCCTTTCCCCACAATGTTTTCTACCCTTTCCAAAACAAATTTCAATTTTTCAATTACATTTATATTGTCGTCTGCAAATGCTTTCAATTTGGACCAGTCTAAAATTTTGTCGTTTGGTAACGGGTTAAGTCAATTTACCTGGAAATTCTGGATTTGTCCGACGGAATGAAAACCATGACCACCATCCTAACAAAGCTCCAATCTCATTACCAGTAAAAATAGTCCACTGGTCACTGAAATTACGTGTATAAATTATGTAAAACAATGTTTTTATAGTGTGTAAACTTGTCTCTTTGCAAACAGCAAATCATTTTGCTTGGTGTATTTAACTCCTTACAAAACAAGAAAATTATAGATCTGTCCACATTCCTAATTATTGCTGTTTAGCTACATGTATTTTGATTTAACAAGCACAAAAAATAATACTATACAGGTATAATGACCAAGGCATTGATATTTGGAAAAAAAATATGTATGTCAGAATTCATCATTTAACTCTGTACCACACAATTCCAAGTTTTATCGGCCGTGAAAGAGTAGGCTTTTGAAAACAAAGTGGGAAAAGGAGAAAATGCTGGTAACCAGCATTTTCTCCTTTTCCCACTATGTTTTCTACCATAGACAGAAATCATTATTCGAGTTAATTTGTCATCTGCAAATGCTTTCAATTTGGTCCATTCTAGAATTTTGTCATGTGGTAAAGACTTACCCTTTACCACACAATACCGTCTTTTAACAACCCTCGGAAAAGAAGCCTTTTGAAAACATAAAGGAAAAAGCTGAAAATGCTGGTAACCAGCATTTTCTCGCACGGTTTTCTACCCTATCAAGGAAAGATTGCACCATTTGAGCCACATTGAAATTGTTGTCTGCAAATGCTTTCAATTTAGACAAGGCTAAAACTTTGTCGTCTGGTAACGGGTTAAAGGATATCCAAACGTGGCATTACAATGATCCAATTGCAAAACTAATTTAACTCTTTAGTAGACAACACATTAAAAATATTTCCATACTTTGAGCAAATGCTGATGACAAATTTATATTGGCATGAATGATCATTTTTGTCTTTGAAAGGGTATAAAAAAATCAAGGAAAAGGTGAAAATGCTGGTTACCAGCATTCTCTACTTTTCCCATGGTTTAACTCTTTACCAAACAACAAAAATTTAGACTAGTCCAAATCGAAAGCATTTGCAGACCACAAATTCAATGTGGCTAAGATCATTGGATCTGTTTCTGAAAGGTTAGAAAACAATGTGGGAAAAGGAGAAAATGCTGGTCACCAGCATTTTCTCCTTTTTCCACAATGTTTTTAAAAGTCTTATTTTCCAGAGTCGTTAAATGTCCAGATTTTGTGGTAAAAGGTAAAAGCCTGCTATCTTGGAGTCATTAAAACACAGGAACATGTATCAAAATTCTTCAGATCTCACTACATTTGAAGCCATATTTGTCCTATAATTTGTAATTTTTGATTCTAAGAAAATAATATTCAGGTACACTTATCTTGTTAACCCTTTACTTAAGAATCATTTATTTTTTAATGGGGGGAAAAGGCTTCTGAAGACATTGTGGGAAAAGAATAAAATGCTGACAAACAGCATTTTCTCCTTTTCCCACAATGTTTTCAACCTCCTTAAACAAGGTCCATTATCTGAACTACATTTAGTTCCTGTATGCAAATGCTGTCAATTTGGAAGAATATAAAATCATGGCATTTGGTCTGGTAAGGGGTTAACTTACTCTGACTTCTCTGCAATGGCAAGTCTGTCTGCATCAGGATCATTGGCTAAAATCACAGTGCTTCCAGTTTCATCTGCTGTTTTCATTGATAATGTCTGAAGAAATGGTTGCATGTGTAAGTTACAAGAGCGATTTTTCATTGACTAGTATATAGCTTCATTAATTATCATTTGACAAAATTATAAACTTATATTGAAGGTATTTGCAGATGATAAACTGACTGTGGCTCAAATATTGAGAGTTGCATATGGAAGTGAAGAAAAAAAAGCCTTTACACACAGTCAAGAGTTTTAAAAACCTTTAGGAGGAAGGTTTTTAAAAAACACTGTGGGAAAAGGAGAAAATGCTGGTAAACAGTATGGTATGGGGTCAATCAAAATTTCAAAAGTAGGTAGCCGGAGACAAAATACATTTTTGTAAAACATCTAAACTTCTTAACTTTATTGCAGGAATCTCTCACTCTTCATACAGAGAACATGTTTGAAAGCATTTGATTTGCTCTGGCAAAAGGGGGCTTAATGCATCTCCATGATGCATAATACCAAGCTAGTCATCGCATACTTTTGGATCTATTATATCCATTTTTTCTCATAAACAATTGAACCCTGAGGTAGAATGTTCTTTGGAGATGCAGAAAAATTACCAAAAGCAAAATGTTTCTTCTGCCCAGGTCAGCCTACCCGGACCTGGGCTGATACTTTTTGCAGATGCATTAAGCCCCCTTTTCACAGAGCATGGTTCATTTTATCAAAACAATATACAAAGAGTGTTCAATAAGTATCATTCTATGAGGGTGTTTGCCCTGCTCAACACAACCTTATATTGCTACTAATTCAAGCTGATTTTAAGTTTGTCTAAGATTAAACCATGTCAGCCTGTGCAGTCTGCACAGGCTGACATGAGTAAAAACTTTTAGCACAAGGTCACAAGTCAGATATGCTAACCACTGAGCTACCCAGGCAGGCAATAGGATTTGTCACTGAAAGGATAGAAAACAATGATAAATAAGGACAAATACTGGTCTGGTTATGACCATTTTCCTTTTTTCCCATATTGTTTTCAAAAACATTCTTCCTCAGGGACATGAACACTTTGTCTCGCAATCCCAAGTTCTAACCACGCTAAAAAAGAAAGCTTTTGAAAACAGCGTTATAAAAGGAGAAAATGCTGGTAACCAGCATTTACTACTTTTCCCACCATGTTTTCTAACCCTCCCACAACAAATTCCAAGTTCTGAGTAACATTTATTCTGTCATCTGCACATGCTTTCAAATCTGACAAGTCTAAAATTTTGCCATTTGGTAAGGAGTTTCAACACAGAACTGTTAGATAAAGAGTTAAGCAGTGCATCAGACATACTCACTAAAGCTCCTTTCCCCTCCTCTGGGTTTGGATATTTTACTGTTGGAAACTCGGGGTCAGGCTCCACCTAAAGTTGAAAAAATATTCATACTGTGTAAACCAAAGCTCAGTGGAACAAAAGTACCACATGAAGATGCCAATGCTTGGCTACAGTTGCTTCATTTTCAGAGAAAATTCAAAGATGAAAAAAGGGCCACAACTGTGTCAAATATACTTTGATGGCAACCTGATCTTGTTGTATGGGTTCCCTGTTTGATAGTCAACAACTTGTCTAACTTTAAGGTAAATATGTTCAGTACTGACAGATATTATAAAATATCAAAGTTTTTGAAAAAGTATTTACATGACTATGGCTACACAGACAACACAGATGCTAGGGCTACGACAATACCTCAAAGCTTTCTTCGAAAACAGCAGAACTAACTAGAACTGTCGCAAAGCGGACAAATTACCCCCCCACCAGCATCTTGTCACAGAAGCAGCACAGTCAGAGAAAACAAAGTTCAACTGTGACCTTTACCTTAGACTCATGTGACCCAAAAACAATAAGGAACCTCCCTGGGTCATGAGTTACACTTGCATAAAGTTTCAGGGTCCTAGGTTAAACAGCTTTTGAATTAGAGTACTGAAATGAAAAGATGGACGGATTGACACACAGACTGACAGACAGATGGACAGACGACCAGACGGATGGATGGACAGACAGACAGACATGGTGAAACCATTATACCCCCTCTACTACGTTTGTGGGGGGGTATAAAAATGTCAGACATAACTCTTTACCAAACGACAAAATTTTACACTAATCCAAATTCAAAGAATTAGCAGGCAACAAATTAAATGTTACTCAAATGATGGAATTTGTCTCTGAAAGGGCAAAAACATTGTGGCAAAAGGGGAAAATGTTGGTAACCAGTATTTTCTCCTTTTCCCACAATGTTTTCAAAAGCTGTCTTCCTAGAGGTCATTAAAATTCAGGACTATTGTGGCAATGGGTTAAAAATCACAAATACCAACAGCCAGAGGTTAACTTTTTACCAAACAACACTTTTTTTACCAAACAGCAGAACTTTTCACTGGTCTAATTTGGAAGCATTTGCAGATGACAAAAGTATTGCCTCAGGTCACCCTTCTCAATCTGCAGGGACAAGTTTACCTCATGATTTAGTCGGTTGTTAGACAAAATGGATTTTATGGATCTGATGTAAGTACATGTTGTGACTTGTTTGGCATCATGGATCTCGGAGATGCATTAAGCCCCCTTTTGCCTGAATGTGGCTCAAATGTGATAATAAGCGCACCACATGACAGTGCCAATGCTTTGCTGTGGGTGCTTTGTCAGTGAAAATTTAAGTCTAAAAGGGGCATAACTGTGACAGAATTATTTTGAAATGAGTTCCCCTTTTGACAGTTAATAACTCGCCTTGGCAAAAGGGGGTTATAGAGGATCTTACATGGGTGTTTATGTATTATCATTTTTATCAAACAAGTTGACTAAAAATGTATGACCCGAGCCTTGGCGAGCGTCAAATACATTTTAGTCAACGAGTTTGATAAAGATGATAATACATAAACATGAATGTGAGATTCTATTTATCACATAAAACGAATGACTGGCAAAACATATCCTGCATCATCACCATTCACGGGTCCATAGTTACAGTTGTAGTTTGGTTTCAAATGTGTACATACACAAGTAGATAGTTCTTTGATATTTACACCGAAAGTAGAATGAAATAATTTCAAGATGGGATAAGTCCACCCATTTCCGCAATTTTGTGGATTTAAAAGACTTTCGCTGCATTTCTTTGTTTTTATTAAACATGAAAATCAAAAACTTTCTGTGCGTATACGCCTTAGCAACAATGACGTCATTTTTTCCATGAAACGGCGTAGTCGCACAAATTCCGGCACGTGCTGTGGCTGGTTTCTCCAGCTTCACGTGCTCACGACTAAATACTGATCAGAACCGGGACCCAAAAAAACGATAATACACTAGTGTATTATCACAAATAAGTCATGGGTTTAACACACTGCCCAAGGAGGTTTTATGTGATAAAAATGCATCTCCATGATGCATTATACCAAGCAAGTTGTCACATAATTGTGGATCCATAAAATCCATTTTGTGCAACAACCGGCTGAATCCTGAGGTAGAATGGTCTTTGACATGCAGAAAACTTACCAACAGCAAAAAGTTTTGACCCAGATCAGTCTGCAGACTCTGTACTGACTGCGAAGGCTGACCTGGGCCTATACTGTTCTCAGATGCATGGCTCAAGTATCTTCTGAATCTTCATAATTTGTGCTACATATAATTTGTCATTTGCAAATGCTTCCAATTTGGATCAGTCTAAAATTTTGTCGTCTGGTAAAGAGTTAAATCAGATTAAGGATGATATGTGAATAGAGTCCCAAACCAAAATCTGCAAAAGTCAACCTTACCTCTTTACCAAATGACAAAAATGTAGACTGATTCAAATTGAAAGCTTTTACAGACGACAATTGAAATGTGAATCAAATGATGTATATTGTCTTTGATATAGTAGAAAACATTGTGGAAAAAGGAGAAAATGCTGGTTACCAGCATTTTCTCCTTTTCCCATGATGTTTTCAAAAGTTTTCCTTTTTCAGGGTCACTAAAACTCAGGATTGTGTGGTAAAGGGTTAAGGCAGCCAAAATAAAGCCTTATCTATAGACCAAATCAAGATACCTGTTCTTTGACTGGAATGACAGGTTGAAACCCAAACTGTTGCACAGATTTATCTGTGAAAGGATATCCCACCCCGTGCATGGCTGTGTAGGTAAACTTAATCTTTGTGGTCTCATTTTTGTCTCTGAAAGGTAGTAAAAAGTGAAATTATTGCCCTGAAATTAAAATGGACATTGACTTTTAAATCATTGTTGTACTTAAGCCTTTACCAAACAATCATGGGTTTTCACGACCCTGGGAAAGAAGGCTTTTTAAAACATTCTGGGAAAAGGAGAAAATACTGGTAACCAGCATTTTCTACCCTTCCCAAAGCAAATTTCAATTTTTTAAGTCACACTCACTTTGTTGTCTGCAAATGCTTTCAATTTGGACAAGTCTTAAATTTGTCGTTGGGTAAAGAGTTAAGCCTTTACAAAAAAATCTGGAGTTTCACATCCCCCCTGCAACCAAGAGGACTTTGAAAAATAGTGTGAGAAAAGGAGAAAATGCTGGCAACCAGACATTTTACCATCTGAGCCACAATTACAATTGACATTCAAACATAAATGCTCTCAATTTAGATGAGTCTAAAATTTCTTTGTGTGGTAAACGATTAACCTGCTGAAAAATTCAACCCTTTGCCAAACCATCCCTGGTTTTAACGACCCTGGGGAAGAAGTCTTTCAAAAACATTGTGCAGAAAATAAACAAATAGCAAAAAGTTTCAACCCATGTCAGCCTGTGTGGACCTGGGTTGATACTTTTTTTTTTTATTCATTTAATTCCCTTTTCATTGAGCACAGCTCATTTATGAAACTACAGCTAAAATTTCACTACCTGAAGTAACACAATTGTTTTACATCCTCTTGATATTTTGTATGGACATCATCATAGGGATCCTTTAGAAGTGGGTTGGATTCAATGTTGTCTATCTCCCAGGATGCAGGCCAGGGTGCTAAATTCTCTTCAATGCATTGAGCTATACCCTTGTCTACTGGTGAAATTATCTGTAAAAACAAGAGAAACAATAGATTCTTTATAACTAAATGAAACCCCTACAGATATACCCAAAAAAGTAGACTCATTCGTATTGAGGCATATATGGCATGCAAAACATGAAAAAGGGCTTTCAGACATGTGCGTAAAAGTGTGTCATCCCAGATCAGCCTGTGCAGTCTGTGACCAATCCCAGACGACACTTCCCATTCTTGTGTGATTTTCCAGTTTCACGAAAGTCTACTGTATGAAAAAATCTTATGTAGTCGTAAAGTACCGTCTCGGATTGCAGTCTCAAACTACACAGGCTAATCCATGATGATACTTTATGCAGATGTCCGAAGGTCTAATTTCACATGTTGCAGGCCATATGTATACTTAAGTTTACATCAAATGATGAGTCTTGTCTTTGAACACTGGAGCACATTGTTGGAAATGGATAAAGTTCTGGATAACACCATTTTCTCCTTCCCACAACATTTCTAACCCTTTATCAAACAATCCTAACTTTTAACAGTCCAGAGGATCTATGTGTAAACAGATCGAAGAGAAAAAAGTACATTTCTATATATTTATCTTAGAATATTTATACATACCTGTGCTCCATTTGACCAGTATACCTGCAAATAGAAAATACAGCTGCATTACTCTAAGAGTGACTTACTCATCAATAATTTATTGTTCTGGCACTTTTCAAGCACAGCACATGAATTAACAGAATGAAAAATAAAGGGAAGAAAGGGAAATAGTTTCTTATAAAATGCTTCATTGCAGAAACAGGAGCAGTTACTTGTAACAATGTCAAACATTTTCCTTTCATCCTTTCACCCACTGATCATCATGACTAGCAATTTCTCATTTTAGGATCATGTTTCCATAGCAATAGGGTGCTTTCTTAAAAATATGTTAGTTATAATGTTTTCATTGCAACATCAAAAAACATTATTATAATGAAATAACTGTCAAAAAAGGAGTAACTGATTACAAGAAGCAAGCACCTTATATTGCTACAATGTTTTCAAAAGTTACCACTCTCAAGAGCATGAAGAATTGGTAGTGTATACATGGATCCGTGGAAATCGATATTTGACCAATCAGGTCATCGCATTTATTTGGCCCGATGTCCAGCCTCGCAGTCTGCTATTTCAGCTCACAAACAAGCAACTGTTAATGATGGAGAAGTGCGATGTTATGTGAGTTTACAATGCTTGAATTTTAGGAAAAAGTTTAAAAGATGTGCATTGCGATCGTGTACTGCTTACGTGAGATATATGAAGAGATTATAAGTTTGGATTATGATTATGATTGACGATGGGACATGAGCAAAGAGTTTGATCAATTCTATATTATGCAATGGATTAATTAATATTAGTTTTTTTTTTCCCTCTGAAACTCTCCGAAAAAAACTTAAACTGTTTTACAGTGGAAAACAAGGTAAAATATATGAAATACTAATAAAGAGAAAGTATGTTCACTAAAATAGTTAATCTTGTTTAATACCGTAACATCTGCACATCCAAAAAGGGGCAAGTGTCATCAATGTTTCAGTTTGATGTCAACATTAACCCTTGGTGCGTGAAGAATGCTGAATGTGTAGATACAGATCAGAATGCAAAAAATGCAGTTTATTCTTGGATTCAAACCATTTGCTACTTAAATTAAGTACATTTACGTGTAGTCTTTCCCAAAGGTACATGTAGATTTCAATTATGAAACAGAGTAAGTTCTGTTTTGTACAGTTTTGGAAGTTTATCTCAAAAGGCAACTTGTGTTAATTAAATCAGCTTTTGACTTGGCCATATTTAGGTGGATTAGCACATCTGCCATTTCAAAGGGTATGTCAGTAAACTGTAAACTGATAAGATGTGTGTTTGACTGCCACTGTAATCCACTCGACCACCCGTTGTCTTAGGTATATCATAAGATAAAACAAACTACCGCCAATGATATCAACAAGTTTTTGTTAATTGACAGCACACTTTACACTTTTTTAAAATCGTCAAGCAACCATTTTCCCTTAGCTTGAAATTTAAACATTTCTCAGACTTCCACCTCTCTGTTGAATGAGACAATCTATAAATATTTAAAAATGCTTGTAATTTGGGGTAATTTATTATCGAAAACGATGTTGGGACAACTTAACAAGCCTTACAAAAATATTAATCATCTTTAATTCTATTATTTTCAAGCAGAACTGAGGATTATGAGTTGTTTCATTCTTTCTCGTAGAAGTTCAAAACTTTGCTGGCACATGTAGGCTATTACATTGTCCGTAGCCCCTGAAATTCACCCTTTTTGTACAAATCCTTGTGTAAATAAGATAAAGAATCCATATATTTCTCGCCGAGAATCCATCATCAGCAGAAACATATGAAAAGGAATATTTTTCCTGAATTTAATCGATAGAAACAGGCATGACAGCACGATTTAAATATTCTTTCTGCTATACTGTATATGTATTTACTGCGTTTGTTTGTGAGCCGTTAACAATGGTAACCAAGGAAGTCAGTTTATCTTATCGCCACGGATCCATGTATTGGTATGGTGTTTTGTTAATAACTTAAGTCCAGTCAATCATTTGCAAATAAAAATAAATGTGAGCCATGCTCTGGCAAAAGGGGGCTTAATGCCTCTCTGTGATGCATTATACCAATCAAGCCATCACATAATCATGGATCCATAATTCCATAATAGCCACTTTTTTTAAAAACCAACTCAAGATTGAGGTACCCGTAAACTGATCTTTGGACATACAAAAAATTGACCAATAGCAAAAAGTTTCAGCCCAGGTCAGCCTGTGCGGAAAGCGCAAGCTGACCTGGGTCGATACTTTTCGCAGATGCATTAAGTCCTCTTTTCACCAAGCATGGCTCAAATAAATTTGTATATTCTTTCTCTTTTTCTGTTTTGCCGAAGTTCAGTAAAGTGTACTTTTCTGTTTAATTACTTCATATCTTTGGCAGCAAAGAAATTAAGTAATCATACACTAATGACTGTTCAACTTCCTACATCACTGGAACATGTGCTTGAATAAAGAAGGGGGTATTTAGGGTAAGAATGTACTGGTTTTACGTATATAGAAAAGGGCGACTCACTGACCAATAATTTTGGGGGCTTTCATGAAAAAAAAGTGGGAGTTATGCTATTATGCAACCCAAAACATCACACTCTTCTTTTATCAGATATTTTTAATCCTTTAACTCTTTACAAAACAACATAATTTTAGACTGTTTCAAATTGAAAGCATTTCCAGACAATGAAATATACATGAATGAAAAATTAAACTTTGTTACGGGTAGGGTAGAAAACATTGTGGGAAAAGGAGAAAATGCTGGTTACCAGCATTTTCTCCTTTTCCCACAATGTTTTCAAACGCCCTCTTTCACAGGGTCGTGAAAACCAAGGATTGTTTGGTAAAGGGTTACAAAGGTACTTACTTTGTATCCATTGTCCTCTTTAGGGTTGTGAGATGCTGTAACCATTACCCCACAAGCACATTTATAATGTCTGGTGCAATATGCCTGAAATTGACCAGGAAAAAATCATTTATCAAACTACTACCAAATATATTGTGAAACCTTTGAATCTCCATACCTTGACAAATAAGTTTGACTAAGACACTGGGCCAGGTTTCACAGAAAGACTTAAATCTCTTATTTTGCTCAAATTCCACAAACAGACTCATTTTTCAGCTTAAGTTGAGTTTGTTATTTGAGACATATTTCACTAACATAAACAGGTTTGAATTAACATTCTGAAATCCTGAAAGACACAGATTTTCAGACTCAACTTAACTACTTAACTATAAAAATGGACTTAAGTCTGTTAACAGACTTAATTCCATTATTTTACTAATTTGAGTCTGAAACATTGTGTTAAGTAAGGATATAAGAATGTTACTAAAGTCTGTTAATGTTAGTTCAAATAACGAACTCAACTTAAGTCGAAAAATGAGTCCATTTGTGGAAAACAAGAGACTTAAATTTTTTTTGTGAAAACGGGCCCTGCTCCATACATGAAGCTGCACAAAAAGAATGAAAGTGCAGCAAAGTGTTAGAGCCATAGTTTAGTTATAATTACTTGTAAATCTGTCAGTATTCAAAGAGGCATCCAAACTGATATTGTTTCAATTTTTTTTATTAGAAAATCTTGACAAAAACTGATTATTTTTATTTGCATACAAAGATTGCCTTAATCCTCTACCACACAGCCCCAAGTTTTAAAGACTCTGAAGGAAGGAGGCTTTTGAAAACATTGTGGGAAAAGGAGAAAAAGCTGGTAACCCTATCTTACCCTATTGAAGACAGAAATCATCATCTGAGCTACATTTATTTTCTCATCTGCACGCGCTTTCAATTAAGTCAAGTCAAAAATTTTGTCTTTGGTAAAGAGTTAAAAGTATAGACACACTTGAGCCATGCTCTGGCAATCTGGGGCTTAATGCATCTCCGTGATGCATTATCCCTTTCCCAAACAAGCCCTTGTTTTCACATGTCTGCAGTACAAGTCTTTTGAAAACACTGTGGGAAAAGGAGAAATTGCTCGTAACGAGCAATTTCTCCTTTTCCCACAGTGTTTTCTACCCTTTTGGAGAACTTTCTGTCATTTTCATCATATTTAAAATTGTCGTCTGCAAACTCTTTCAATTTGGACCAGTCTAAAATTCATTGTTTGGGAAAGGGCTATACCAAGCAAGTTATCACATGATTATAGATCCATAAAGTCTATTTTGTCCAACAACCGGCTGAATCATGTGATAGAATGGTCCATGGACATGCAAAACATTGATCAACAGCAAACAGTTTCTACCAATTTCAGTATGCATGGACTGTGCAGCCTGACATGGATCGGTACTTTTTGCAGATGCATGAAGCCCCCTTTTTGCAGAATATGGTTCATATACATGCTGGAAAAAATGAGGAACACCAGTTTCTTGACTCTTTTCTATGGAATTTCCTATTCCATTTGATTTAGGGAAGCTGTTATCGCATAACAAGATTTGAATACCGTAATTTGAGCCACACTCCATGAAAAAAAGAGGTATAATGCATCTGCAAAAAGCATCAACACAGGTCTGTCTGGGTTGAAAATGCTGGTTTCCATCTTTTCTTTTCCTTTCCCAAAATATTTTCAAAACCTTACATTCTTCAGGGTAATTAAGCAATGGTATCATTTGGTAAATGTAAATGGTTAACTTATCAATGGATTCACATAGTATAAAATGCAGGATTTTACTTACAACATATGGGGTGGGACACATCTTTGAGAAGAGATAAACAGGAATTCCACTTTGAAGGAAGATATTTGCTGTCAACTTTGCAAACCTGTCAATTTAAAACACCATCAAATTTATGATAAAAATAGACATTTGCTTCAATTCAGTTTTATTCCTTACGGTCAATTATTTGTGCTTTCCTTCTTGTCCAGGTTAAAATATCATAATGTAATTTGATGGATTAACCCTTTACCAATCAATCCCAAATTTCAACAAGCCTTGGGAAGATAGCTTTTGAAATATTGAGGGAAACCAGCATTTTCCCAAAATCTTTTCTGCCCTATTAAGAATTTAAACTTAATTGTACCAATCTCCTGCAGATGTTTTGAATTGGATGAGCCTATATTGGTTATTCAATAAACAAAGTTTCAGAAAAAATAACAACATCAAACCTGAAGAGGGAATTTGAGATACAAATCTATACTTGTATTGGCATGCCACAGCCAAATGGACACAAAAAAATGACTGATCCAAGTGAGGTCAAACATTTTTTTCTCCCTTTAACAAACAATCCCAAGTTTTAACAACCCTGGACAAAAGGACTTTGAAAACATTGTGGAAAAATGAGAAAATGCTTGTAACCAGCATTTTCTCTGTTTCCAACCAAATTTGTTTCTACCCAATCTAAAGAAAATTCCATCATCTGAGGCATAGTTAATTTGTGCCCTGTAAATGCTTTCAATATGAACCAGTCTAATATTTTTCGTGTGGTACAGACTTATGGAAACACCAACAGGACACTCAAAATATTCTTGCTTAACTCTTTACCAAACAAAAAAATTTTGGTCGGGACCAAATTGAAAGAATTTGCAGACAACATAAATGTAGCTCAAATGATGTTTTCTGTCTTTGACAGGATAGAAAACAATGTGGGAAAGGAGAAAATGCTGGTTACCAGCATTTTCTCCTTTTCCCACAATGTATTCAAAAACCTTTTTCTTCAGGGTATTTAAAACTCAGGATTGTAGGATAAAGGGTTCAGACAAGTGCTTGCTTACTACAGGTACCTGTACATAGCAACATCTCTGCCTAATTGGGGAACTCAGAGTATGCTTGCATGTTACAGGTTGCTTTCTTAATAGAGGTGGCCCTTTTAGACAAGTTTTATTGTGTACCACTTTTCTGGGAGTGGGCATAAAAAGTATGCCATAAAAACACCAACCTCTCACTATTGTAGCGACCATCATACCCCACACAGACACCCATAGTGGAGGCTTCTGGTATTGTTGATATCACATACTTGCAGAGACCCTGAAATTCAGTAATCGTGTATCACTGCAGCTTAAACCTTTACCTCACAATCCAGAGTTTTAACAACCTGAGAGAGCAGGCTTTAGCAAAAATGGAAATAGGAGAAATTGCTGGTAACCAGCATTTTAAAAGGAGAAATTGCTGGTAACCAGCATTTTCTCCTTTTCCCACAATGTTTTCTATCTGTCACAGACAAATTTCATAATTTTAGCAAAATTTAGATGGATGTCTGCTTTTGCTTTCGCTTTACGTATGGATGGGTCTAAGATGTTGTTGTCTGGTAAAAAGTTAATTTTTATGCTGCCAACTAAATGAGCCATGCTCTGGCAAAAGGGGGTTTAATGAACATTTGAATTGTTATCCCCAAATGCATAAGAAAACAAAGTCATGTTGACACAAATCAAGGATTCAATATAATTAACTGCTTCACAAACAACAAAATTCTATACTTGTCAAAACTGAACGAAACTGCAGATGACAAATCAAACGCAGCTTGAGTGTCTTTGACATGGTAGAAAACATTGTGGGACAAGAAGATAATGCAGGTTACCAGCATTTTCTCCTTTTCCCACAGTATTTTTTAAAGCCCTTTTCCTCAAGGGGCATGTAAACAGGGGATTGTGTGGGAAAAGGTTAACCCTTTACCTAACAATCCCTTTTTTCCCGACCCTGATAAAGAAGGCTTTTGAAAACATTGTGGAAAGGGGAGAAAATGCAGGTAACCAGCATTTTCCTCAATTTCAAAAATGCGTTCTACAGTACCTAAGACATATCCCATTTTTTGAGCCACATTTACATCATTGTCTGCAAAAAGTTTCATATTGGACAAGTCTAAAATTTTGTCGTTTGGTAAAGAGTGAAGAGAAAGAAGAAATTCACATATTCTAACCTGTGTTGCCTGTATAACCGTCAGATCATTCATCATGGAATAGCCATCTCCCACACGAGCACGAAGCCCTGACAACAACAAAAGTAAGTACATTCAAACAAGTTTATTTGTTGTTTGAATGGCACATAAATCCTTTACCAAAAGACAAAACTTAGACTAGTCAAAATCCAAAGCCTTTGCAGACCACATAACAACCATGGTTCAAATTGTGAAGTTTTTGGTTAGAAAACATCATGGAAAAAGTAGAAAATGCTGGTTACTAGCATTTTCTCCTTTTTTTATAGTATTTTTTTAAGCCTCCTTTCTTAGGGTCATTAAAACTCAGACTTGTGTGGCACTCATAATCATTTGTATAAACTAGGGATCATTCGGTGAGGGGTTATGTAATGATCATACCGGCGGTTCCAAACTCCATCCGATTGAACAGCCTCTTTCTGAGATCAGCAACATTCTTGTCTTTGACCAGCTGTAAGAGTTCTTCATTGAACTTGTCATTCTGAAAATAGACAAAAATATGAAACATAAATTTCAAACTTAACTCTTTAGCAGACAACAAAATTTTAGCCTCATCCAAATTGAAAGCATTTGCAGACGACAATTTCAATGTGGCTCAAATGGTGTAATTTTACTTTGATAGGGTAGAAAACATTGTGGGAAATGGAGAAAATGTTGGTTACCAGCATTTTCTCCTTTTCCCACAATGTTTTCAAAAGGCTTCTTTCCCAGGGGAGTTAAAAGGCGGCATTGTGCGGTAAAGGGTTAACTCTTTACCAGACAACAAATTTTCAGACTTGTCCATATTTGAAGCATTTGCAGACAACAAATTGAATGTGGCATAAATGATCAAATTTGTACCAGTTTTAATGACCTCATGGAAAAAAGATTTTGAAAACATTTTGTGAAGAGACGATAAAAGACAACTTATGAAACTTTGTTTGGTAGAGTTAAATCCCTTTACTGCACAATGCCAACTTTTAACGATCCTGAGAAGGAAGGCTTTTGAAAACATTGTGAAAAAAGGAGAAAATGCTGGTAACCAACATTTCCTTCCTTTCCCAGAATGTTTTCTACCCTACGAAAAATCAATTTTTTTGAGTAACATTAAATTTGTTGTCTGCAAATGTTTTCAATTTGGACAAGGCTAAAATTTTGTCGTCTGGTAGAGAGTTTATATGATACTAGTAAATGCAGACAATTTTGGTATTGTACTCTATATCTGTCACAATGTTTTAGTTGGCTTTTGTTACGTATTTGCCCAAAGACTACACTTCTGACATGGCCAAATTGAAAGCATTTGCAGACATACATGTAAATGAGGCACAAATACTGATCAAAAGGTTAGAAAACATTGTGGGAAAAGGAGAAGTTGCTGATTACCAGCATTTTCTCCTTTTCGAAAGTGTTTCCAAAAGCCTTCTCCTGATCGTGATCATTTGGTAAACATTGAAAAGAAATATTTATCCCTTTACCACACCATCCCAAGATTTAATGACCCTGATGAAAAAGACTTTTGAAAACATTGTGAGAAAATGCTATTAACCGGCATTTTCTCCTTTTTCCACAATGTTTTCTACCCTTTCCAAAACAGTTTCATTTCTTGAGTCACGTTTATTTTGTTGTCCACAAATACTTTGGTTTGGACAAGTCTAAGATTCTGTCATCTGTTTACCAGTTAAAGAGGCATTTATTGAGGAAATGAGTAGATTTATCTTGTAAAGTGTGTGTACCTCTTCCCACACAATCCCGACTTTTAACAACCCTGAGGAAGAAGGCTTTTGAAAACATTGTGGGAAAAGGAGAAAATGCTGGTAACCAGCATTTTCTCCTTTTCCCACAATGTTTTCTAGTCTATCAAGGGCAGGTTTCATCATTTGGGCTATCTTTAATGTTTCATCTGCAAATGCTTACAATTTGGACTGATCTAAAATTTTGTTGTTTGGTAAAAGGTTAAAGAGTATATAAACAGTTAGAGCTAACACTGCACTTTTTCCCAGAAAACGTTCTCCAGATTGAAGACTGAAGACTCATGGTATGCGGTGCACGACATTTCAACGAAAGAGTATTTCGTCCAAATCCATGTATCTTTTACCAATTGCTAAATTCCTAAATTTATTACATGAAAAGCCCTGTCTGAGACGAATAATTGAGCCACAATTTGTCTGGGTTAAGGTACGGGTCAGGGCTAGAGATCATTTTCTAAGAGCAGGGTTTTCAGCGAAATGTCGCAGATCCCATGATATGAATAGTATATGTAATAAATACATGTAGTATGGTTCACTCTCCTGCCAGCTGTGTACATGCATAAATTTATAAAATGCAAATGAGAAGTCTAAAGTAAGGATGAATATAATTTTTCTTTGAACCTTTACCCAACCTTCCCATCCATGTTTTATTGAGCCTTAAGAAGAAAGCATTGTGGGAAAAGGAGCAAATGCTTGTAACCAGCATTTTGCACTACTCCCATAATTTTTTATACTATGTTATAGACAACTCCATCATACAAGCCCAATCTAATTAACCCTTTACCAGACAACAAAATTTTAGCCTTGTCCAAACTGAAAGCATTTGTAGACAACAATTTCAATGTGGCTTAAATGGTGCAATTTTCTTTGATAGGGTAGAAAACATTTTGGGAAAAGAAGAAAATGCTGGTTACCAGCATTTTCTCCTTTTCCCACAATGTTTTCAAAAGGCTTCTTTCCCAGGGGCGTCAAAGGCGGCATTGTGTGGTAAAGGGTTAATAGTCTGCAAATTATACTTTCATCTTGCACAGCTCTATAATTTGTTGTTTGGTAGAGTTAGCTTAATTCAATCTTATTTGTTTTACATCAATTGTGAAATAAAACTTTTATAAGTTTTCGCAACTTGTATTGACTGTTTACCAAACAACAAAAGTTTGGGCCTGACTAAACTTACAACATTTGCAGACGACAAATCAAATGTTGCTAAAATGATGCTTTCTCTCTTTGATACAGAAGAAAACATTGTGGGAAAAGGAGAAAATGCTGGCTACCAGCATTTTCTCCTTTTCCCACAATGTTTTCAAAGGCCTTTTTCTCCTGGGTTAGACTTTGGAACTAACCCCATCATGGCATGATTATAAACTGGTCCAGCATTTTCTCCTTTTCCCACAATGTTTTCAAAAGCCTTTTTCTCCTGGGTCGTTAAAACATTGCGGGAAAAGGAAAAAATGCTGGTAACCTTTTTCTCCTGGGCTGTAAAAACTCTGGATTGTGTGGTAAAGAGTTAACCACTCTCAATGCTTGCTTCCTGGAGAGCTTGATCAGTAATCATGCCTAGATTGGTTATCTCCCTTGATACAGCAAGTGTATAGGGATTGGTATAGGCTACTAAAAACGGGCAGAATTCTGCCTGTCTATGTTTAGAACAGCCATGTCACGAGACTAATAAAGATTGAGGGGAGGTCACTCTCACTTCCTGAGCAGTAGATTTTCCGATATTTTTGACCTCATGAATAAATGAATTGTATTTTTGGTATCACCTTTTAATGTTTACTTCTGCTTATAGTCTTTTAGTTTCGATTATCAATTTCAAATGGTGCAAAAATTTGGCATGTTACCTGTTACCTTTGCAGCCAAACTGGAAATGTGTAAGATGCTCTGATTGGCTATTCTGTGATATACATGTAGCCCAATTAAAAGCAATGACACAATAGCCTGTGCCAGTTGTAATATGTAAATCTACACCAGGGACCAGTTTATAATCATGCCATGATGGGGTTAGTTCCAAAGTCTGACCTGCTCATCATGGGATTCAAGCCCTGAACTTAGAAAGGCAGAGGCTCCACTCCTTCACTATCATTTCCCACAAGTAGGGGTTTTAACCCATTACCACACAATGCTGAGTTTTAATGCCCCTTGGAAATCAGACTTTTGAAAACATTGTGGGAAAAGGAGAAAATGCTGGTAACCAGCATTTTCTACTTTTCCCACAATGTTTTCAAACTTTTCAGGGACAAATCCAACCATTTCTGCCATATTTAATTTGTTGTCTGCAAGTGCTTTGAATTTGGACCAGTCTAAAATTTTGTCGTATGGTAAAGAGTTCAACTTTGATTGGACCTTATTTTTATTATGCTTTTGAGCTAGGCAGTTTCGATAGAAACCATCTATGAAGCATGTAAAGGATGCCTTTTTATCCTTTACAAAAACGACAAAATTTTAGACTGATCCATATCAAAGGCAAATGCAGATGACAAATTAAATGAAGCTCAAAAGATGATTTCTGTTTTTGAAATGGTAGAAAACATTTTGGGAAAAGGAGAAAATGCTGATTATTAGCAATTTCTCATTTTTCCATGATGTTTTCAAATATGTTCTCTGTCAGGATCATTGAAAACATGGGATTGTGTAGTGAAGGATTAGAAATGATGTTTTCCAGATGATTAAAAACTCATATTTTTCAATATTCTTTCATCATTTGTTTCACTTTGGAATTTACCACAATAGCCTGTCAACGTAATTTATGGTTGAAAGCTGATAAAGTAACAGGCAATACTTTACATTTTTGCCGCTAGTAGAGAGTCAGTAGATGCCATGGCACTTGTATGTCCCAGTCGTATTGATTAATTGATTGAATGGTGTTTTATGCCGATTTCAACATTATTTCAGTCATATCATGGCAAAAGTTGACATATTCATGTACATCCTGTGTTTCACCAGTACTAGGTTACAGCTCTGAGGTGTCTTGCTCAAGGACACTCCTACAAAAAAGCCAGTGCTTCCAGTGAGGCTCGAACCAGGGACCTCCGAGGTACAAGTCCTTCACTATACAACTGAGCCACGCAGGACCTCTTTCAGTCATACCTCTTCACATATTGAAGAGTAAATAGTAATGACTGCTCAGTTGTATTGATTATGGTAATGCATTTAATTCATTTAGATATTGCCATGTTAATAAAGTGTTGGTATGCATTATGATTCAGTCCTTCATTTGCAGGGTTTTCATTTTGAAATGAAGCAACCGATTGATTGACAAAAACAACAGGCCGAGGGTCAAGGGGGCCGCCTAGGCTTTGGCGTCCATGATTACCAAATGGAGATCGGAGAAACGTATCGTCGCCTACGATTGGATAATTGGATGCAAGTAAACCCTGTGACCACGTAACATTCATAAACCAATTGTTTCTGGTTTCGCGGTAAAATTGAACCTGTGTCGCAGTACAGTTACCAACGCATGAAATACTTTCGATATAAACAACGCGATCGATTTTTCAAAGATCCAGCAAAAACAACCGACTAAAGGCCAATTTCAACTGATGTTTTTGATCGGCAATCGGCTTTAAATGAAAACCCTGTATTTGTGAACTACACAACAGATATTAACTCTTTACCAAACAACAATATTTCGGACTGGTCCAAATTGAAAGCATTTGCAAACAACAAATTAAATGTGCCTAAAATGATGGCATTTGTTTCTGAAAGGTTAGAAAACATTGTAGAAAAAGGAGAAAATGCTGTTTACCAACATTTTCTCCTTTTCCCACAATGTTCTCAAAAGGCTACTTTCTCAGGGTCGTTAAGAGTTGGGATTGTGTGGTAAAGGGTTAAAAGGGCCCGTAATAGGTGATTTTTTCCTGACACCATAATTGTTTCCAGCAGAAGATTGTTGGGAATCTTGTTGTTTTTCTATTCTATTCTGACCAGTTTTCCAGTGACTTAATTCACAATTTTGGTGTACCGGATTATATTTAAATCAATACATGATTACAAACACATATCATAATTTAAAAATCATTTTTACATGCCTCTTAACTCCTAAAACCTGCTTGAATCATGCATATGAAAAAGTAACAATATCTTTAATCCTTCAATCTTTCACCAGAAACAATTATGCCTTCCAGAAAAACAAGAGGGCCATGATGGCCCTGTATCGCTCCACTGGCTAATATATACAAACCATACACACCAAACATTACAACTCTAGGCCTAAAGGCTTCTAACAAGAAGACTGATAAAGTTTCTATATAAAAGCCCACATAAAAATTTTGACCCCAGGGTGAGTCCATTTTTTACCTATGATTACGATTTCAGGCTATAACTATGAGCTATAATTAATTGAATCCTGGTTGAGGTCAACAAGATATAACCACATACCAAGTAATTTAGGACTAGGCTATATGGTTATAAACAAGATTTTCACTTTCCGTAATAAACCATGTGGGGGTTTAATTCAATTTAAACAATGGCTAAATTTTGAACAAGTTCAGAGGAGATCCAATGGGTGCAGCTTTATGCCAAATTTGGTAGCCCTAGACCTTACAGCTAAGAACAAGAAGATTTTTAAAGATCTTTTCTATTAAAGTCCTTGTAAAACTTGGGACAGGGCCAATTTTGACCCAAGGGCTATAATTTGTAGAATCTTGGTACAGGTCAATTACATGTAGGTGAAGCTTCATACCAAATTTAGTAGCCCTAGGCTATATGGTTTACAACCAGAATATTTTCAAAGCTTTTCCTGTATAAGCCCATGTAAAACTTGTGACCCCCCCCCCGGGGTGGGGCCAATTTTGGCCCCAGGGCTACAATTTGAAGAATCTAAGTAGAGATCTATAAGATGGAGGTACATGCCAGTTTTGGTAGCCCTAGGCCATATGATATAGAACCAAAATATTTTCAAAGTTTTCCCTGTATAAGCCCATCTAAAAATTGTGACCCCCAGGGCGGGGCCAATTTTGGCCCCACAGCTATAAATTGAAGAATCTATGTAAAAGTCCATCAGATTAAATTACATGCTAATCTTGGTACTCCTAGGCCATATGGTTTTGAAGGAGAAGATTTTTAAATTTCTAACCCATATAAGCCCATGTAAAATTTGTGACCCCCAGGGCGGGGCCAATTTTCGCCCCAGGGCTATAACGAAACCATTTACTTGGTTTATTCTACTGGTGGTAAAATCATGTCCCTACTTTTCCATAAAATAAATCCTTTTAGAGAATAAATGTATTACATTAGAGTACACCTCACCAGGGATCGTAAATGTATTACAATATACGATCCCTGACCTCACATAGTAATGATATCAACTAGACACGAAAACTAATGACAATAGTCAAGATCAACAACAATACTGACTGATCTACAAAACATTACTAATTAAAATTAACCTTGTTCCAAGAGAACCATTCATCCAATTTTGCATCGATGTCAGCATTCCCAGTCGCCATCTTCCTTCGATCGATACCTGCTGTAAATTATTTTGACAGGTTTAGGCCACTGTTAACTGTGCGTTCAATGAGGCAAGCGCTCGCCGCAAGCGCTTGCGAGCGAGTTTTGTCCCTATTCAGGTTCAATCTCCGAGCAGAGTTGTCGTTCGTTACTCTCACCATACATCTCAATCTCCGAGCAGAGTTGTCGTTCGTTACTCTCACCATACATCTCAATCTCCGAGCAGAGTTGTCGTTCGTTACCTCACATACATCTCTGCGATGGGCTAAATGACAAGAATCTTGTCAAACCGAGGAAAACATGTTTTGTTACTGTTTAACTGTTTCATGTGTAACATGATAAAGTAGACAAAGCAAATATGATTCCAGATGCATTATAGGTGCATTTAAATTGATGAATTTACCTGTATACAATGGAACTATTTTTTCGAGTTTCTTCACTGATCAGATTCCTACGCCAATTGTAAACCGAATGGCTGCGCCCACGAATGAAGACAAGTTAAACAAAATTATACAGTCCTGTGACAGTTTCGACAAACCGATGGATCTAAGTTTGTAACATCAAAGAAGAGATTGTCGTCCTTTAAAACACATTTTAGCTTTTCAGAAAACCCCTCTTTTCCACATTTTCTCCCACTAAGTTTGATTGGCCGTATGCTGTTTGAACAGCAAACAAAACAATCGATACATCTTTCTTTCACCGGCGTTTGTGTCGCCATTTGGGGTTATGGTCATGTGACGGAAAATCTCGCGAGAGGACGGACTACTTTCTGAGCCCACTACAGAGGTGAATGTGAATGAACCGGAGTGCAAGAGAGTGCATACATCTCTGCAATGGGCTAAATGACAAGAATCTTGTCAAACCGAGGAAAACATGTTTTGTTACTGTTTAACTGTTTCATGTGTAACATAATAAAGTAGACAAAGGAAATATGTTTCCGGATACATAATAGGTGCATTCAAACTGATGAATTTACCTGTATACAATGGAACTATTTTTTCAAGCTTCTTTACTGATCAGAATCTTACGCCAATTGTAAAAAAAAAAAAAATGGCTGCGCCCATGAATGATGACAATTTAAACAAAATTAAAAAACAAGTTATCGTCCTTTAAAAGACATTTAAGCTTTTCAGGAAATCCCTTTTTTTCACATTTCCTACCACTAAGTCTGATTGGCCGTATGCTGTTTGAACAGCACACAAAACAATCGATTGGTCTTTCTTTCACCGGCGTTTGCGTCGCCATTTTGAGTTATGGTCATGTGTCGAAAATATCACGTGATGATGGACTACTTTCTGAGCCAACTACAGAGGTAAATGGGAATGATCCGTAGTGCAAGAGAGTGATTCGGGTTATTGACCGTCATCAAGCGCTTGCCGCAAGCGCTTGCCGCATGCCAACTATTTTGAAAATGGCGACTGAGATCTGCATTAAATCAGCACCATTATGTACTGGTTTCTCGAATGCTAGTTTAACCATATTTTGAGCATACTTTGCTAGAATTTTACTCAAAAGAAAAATACTTATTCCATGAAAATGGTCGGGAACAAATATACAGTCGCTGTTTAGATTAAAATAGTTGAAAATGTAAATGATCTAAAAGAAGAATTTTAAACCCGTTTAAATTCACTAGTTCTTAGAACTAGATCAAACAGTTTTCCACCAAAGACCTTCACTTTCTTCACTTGTCACTGTGCTTTGTAAATCAAAAGCGTATCATTTCTATGCTAAAACTGAAACAATCACTCCTCATTGTAAGTCAGAAGGCACTTGAACTTACTGAACTCACAATATCGACCTTTCTAAAAACAAAGTTTTTTGTTATCGCCCTCTCCTTAAAAAAAGAAAAAAGGCATATTCCCTGTGATTTTTCCTGTGTTAAACGCGATACGATTTTATTATATTCTTCCATGTTATTTGTTGTTTAAGACATTGACAGAGCTTGATGAGGACGATTCTCTTCCTTTCTAGTTTGCCGACGGATGTAACGCCAATTTTGATTACGAGGCATTAAAAGAGTAGTTGTTAATAGGCAGGGTTAGACATTACAAGCTTAATTCTACCGAACACAGGAGACCCCTTTAGTCCAAACAGTCCCGGTTTTCGACGACCCTATTAAGCTAAAAAAGTTTGAAAACATTGTAACATTTCCCAAAATGTTTTCTATCAAGACAAAGCTCATATTTTGCGTCACATTTAATTTGTCGTCTGCAAATTTGGATAAGGTAAAAATTGTGTTTTTTTTTTTCTAACAGTTAATCTCGCTTGACATCTTTTCATTCAACCAGCTGATGTCCCCATACAGAGGTTTTGTTTACTCTTTACCAGATGACATAGTTTTCCCCTTGTCTAAATTGTAAGCATTTGCCGACGGCAAAAAATAATCGGGCTGGAACCCAGGCTAGGTAAAGGGTGATGGGTTTAGAATATCTGATGCATCAGTAAATAAGGCCTTTAGTCTTTTATAGGGTAGAAAACATTGTGGGGAAAAGGAGAAAATGCTATTTACCAGCATTTTATCCTTTCCCCACAACGTTTTCCAAAGCTTTCTTCCCTTGGGTCGTTAAAAATCGGGATTATGTGGTAAAGGGTTATGTTGGCTTTTTCCCCCTTATTCACATAATCAAGTTACCCTTGTGTCCTGAAATTGTTCTTTGGACGTACATGTGCAGACAATATCACAAAACAGACCTATGTTCAAAGCTAGTGAAAATGTTAAATATCGTAATAAGGAAAGCGAGGTTGAAAAAAAAATGGCGTTGTGCTGTTGGAACCGACGGAAAACCGTCAAAATAATACGAAAAGTGGTATTGGGAGAAATTTGAAACGATCGTTATTAATCTATGAAGGATGCGAGTTTCAGTATGTGTTTTCACAGATGTGAAACAACATTGCACGAATTTTAGCACCTATATTCTAGTACCACAGGATATGCAATTTCTACAGCCAAATACAAGGAATATTCTTCCTGACTGTGTTTGTTATACGAATCTTGTGCCTGGTAAAGGGTAGCCTGGGTTCCAGTCCGATCATTTTTTCCTCTTTTATATTTGGACGTTACTTTGTAAAAAATGATGACGTCATTTTTGACAAATTAAATGATTGATTAATAGTGTTTTACGCCGCTTTCAACAATATTTCAGTCACGTCACGGCGATCGCTCACATATTTATGTATTTCCTGGGTTTAATCAGTACTAGGCTAGCGCTCTGAAGTGTCTTGCCCAAGGACACTCCTACAAAAAACCCAGTGGATCAAGTGAAGCTCGAACCCAGGGCCTCCAGGTTATACTTTGCCACTGAGCCACACAGGACCCTGACTAAGTAAAGTCCGAATATATTAAAGAGGAAAAAAATAATCGGACTGGAACCCAGGCTAGGTAAAGGGTGATGGGTTCAGAATATCTGATGCATCAGTAAAGGGGGGGGGGGGTTTAGTTGATTGCTTCGCTTGTAAACAAACTGTGATTCTGTTCTTAAATGAAAGATGGGTAAATGATGGATATTAATGTTAGATAGGTAAATAATTATTTCTACATAATCATTTCTTTTCTGGCAATTTGTTTTATCTAGTTACTTTAAAATATTCAAATTGTCTGTTTTGGTTGGGAGGAAGTAAATAATTAGCCTTGACATTTCAAAGCTAAAAGTTGGCTTTGTAAATCTGTGTCAGAATTCCTCTGGTTAATAATTGCCGCTTTAGTAAATTTGTGCTATGATAATTGTGGGCTTAAAAATAGACTATCGCCACAACTACAACTGCAGCCAGCAAGCATAGCATTTCATCTTCTGAAAAGAACAAAATAATTTTAGGCAGTACAACAACAACAGCAACTTGTATTAGATCTATTTACGTGGCGTGGAAAAAATGGAATAGCCAAAATTGAAAATAGGCTTATGTAGGCTTCGGATTACTGGTTTGAAAGGAAAGTCAAATAAAATATCAATATAAATGTAATGATGTATGTTTCAGTGAAAAAAAAAAAAAAAACTTTAAATGAACTAGAATCTGTAAAGACAGGTGTCGTATATTATTCGCCAATTTTCCACTTGATTTATTTTTGACTCTTCAGTATTAAAAAAATGTGAACACACCTAAGGAAAAGCGTAGTCTATTGATAAAATCTTCATGATTATGAAGAACTGATGATCATACGAAATAACCATTTTCAGTCGATTTCCTGCTAAATTTCTACCCAACTTACTTGGGTACGATGTTTCAAGCGGACTATATCGTGTCTTCTGTGCCGAAAAAGTACAGTAAACTTTAAATTTAGAAAGGAAAGGATGGTAATGTTGCAAACTTTCAATAAAAGATTGATTATTCCACTTTTGCAGAAAAAATCTGTTTCATAAAAAGCATGAAATAGCCCAGTGGAACACAAAAATTCAATAAAAGCAACGCGTCAAAATATTTTCTGTGATCTGTCCGCCATATTGAAATTCGTGGCGATACACTTCAAAACCCGCTCGCCTGCTAGGCAGGCGCTTGCGGCGAGCAAAATCATTCGATAGAAATTGCTCGTGAGCGTTCGCAAGCGTTCGAAAGCGCTTGCCATATTGAACGCACACCTGGTACTCGTTTCTATTCAACATTATTGCTGGGTACCAGTCATTCATAATGTACAATTTTGCGTCTATTTTAATCGTTATTATATTGGATGGCTTGAGCGGTAAAATGTAACCATTTCGAGTTCTGTAATTATAAATTTAATCTTTTCATTTTAACAGCAGTAGATTTAATTAATGTATATACTTTATAACGGTAATTTTAATTCGACATCCGGAGTTGTGCAGACGATCAAAGATGGCGGCTAGTGGTAGTTCAAAGGTTAAATTTTTCAACAATTTTACAATATTTGGGCTAAAATAAAAATGGGCAAAGCTTAGACACGTGCGAAAGATACTCTTTTTTCAAACATAATCGATACAGTGACTGGTCAATTCAGATACGGTTATAAATGTGACAAATTTTTATGGCAGAACCCCTTACACCCACGAGGAACTTAAGTCCTAAATTACACCCATGAAGATTTTTAGCCCCACATTATCAGGGGTCACTGGTTAGAATCCTCTGCTGGGCTTTTTTTCCAGGACTGATGAGTCATCGCGAAAGGAATCCTCCTCCCTGTCCGTGTCGCCGCTGATCTTTCTTTAAGTGAAGGTTGGGTGGGAAAGCAGCCAGTGGCTGGGGAAGAAGTTAGTGCAAAATCCTGATCAAAGGCATCCCATGAAAGCATAGATAGGTGCACTGTTTACCACGATATGACTGAAATAATGTTGAAACACCAAACATGAATCTTGCAATCGCGTTTCCTAAAATAGATACTGCTTTAGCAAAGTATTGTACATTTTACAAAACTTTAACCCAAAAAAAACTGGGATTAATCTTATGGACATAGTCTGGATTGCGTTTAATTCTCCTTGTGTTAAATGAATCATCTGGTTCTCAAGGAAGTTGAATTACAAATACAGTCCAACTTTTTCTCCATGTGGGGAAATTCAAAATGGCCAAAGAATTGTCCTTCAGGACTGAAGGTAACTTTTATCTGTAACCTAAAGGCAGTCTTCAGACTGCGCTTTAGGCGCGGTCTTTCACCTGTATTATTTATTTAACATTGTGAGTGATATTTACAGACACACTTTGTTGTTTTTCAGCCTTTGAAGGAGAGAGCAGATGAATTGAGAGAGATATTTTTGAAGAAGTATTCTGGTAAGAAAGAAAAAAATAATTATCATGACATTAAACTCAAATCAAGACCAGTTTACAGACCCTATGGGTAAATACTGATTGATTCTATGGAACGGAATCCAATCAAAGAAAAGAAAACATAAAAAAGGATCAGAGAGGCAGAGGCCTAATGACGGTCTTGAAGACAAGATAACAAGGTAACATGAAGGTGTTCTCATCAAATAGAGGCTTAGTCCCAGGAAGTCCCTACAACATATTTTGTTTGGCAGTTTTGGGAGGATAATGCAATACAGAATGAATGTTGAAATCAGAAATGGTGAATACAAGTTCTGAATTTTCACAAACATATCATTGACTATCCTTTGATGGGGCCAGTCCTTCAATTGTGTCCTCAAGTATTTCAGCTATACCCATAGATTGAGTGAGGAAATAATGTCATAAAGTAGGTCTCTGTCTTTTGATTAATTTGCAGAAGGCACATGTATACCAAAAAATGCATCAAAATGTGTTTTTGAAAGGGTAAACATAGAGTTAATTTCAGAAGTATCCCCTGAATTACACAGTTTACTTATTCCCATTCATAAGTGATGAAATACATTTTGTCATCATAAAACATCTGAAATATTTTATGTGCCATTTTTTTTCTCCTGGCATTTGCCAAGCCCCTGTAGCTCAGTGACACTTGGACTTGAGAACAGGAGGTAGCTGGTTCGATCGCTTCCTTGGCCAATTTCTTTCTGAGGATTGATGATAGTCATTGCAACAGGATTCATTCCTCTCTCACCACTGACCATTGTTTCGACGATGGTTATGTGGGGAAGCAGCAGTGGCTTGGAAAGAGTATTGTGGGGAGTACTGTTAAAAGAAAACTCCAGGAAAGCATGGATAGGAAAACTGGCCGCTGTGATATAACTGAAATATTGTTGAAAACGGCATTAAACACCATACAATCAATCAATCAATTTCTCCTGGCGATTGGTTATAATTCTGTCTTTACCGTAACACCAAAGAATTGTGTCATGTGTTTAAAAACAGGGTTCTAAATACTTTTTCAGTCCTGCAATAATGCAGTTTTTAACTATGGCATTTAAAAGATGATACATGTACTTCTATCGCGTATGAATTTTCAGACTTCTTTCTGTGTAAATCCATGAGTATATGTACTGTACAATTCTTTACTAAGTGTACATTACAAATATGAATAATACTTGAAGTCAGTTTGGCCTGATATGATCCATGCAGGGCTCAATCCAAGGACAGCATCTCTGGAATAGGATGTGATCAAGGTAGGTTTCACACAAAAACATTTTAAACAATTAGAAGAGATATGAAAGAAAACAATATGATTACAAAGTACATCCAGTGAGTTTATCTGACTCGTGTTGCATTGATATTATAGACTTGATAGACAGTCGGTCCTTGCTTAAAGGCATGAATCATGGATATTTACAGTAAATATAATAGATAACTTTATCAGTTAACAAGTGGTTATGTGACATTACCCTGGGTTTGTTAGCCATGCCAATGACTGTGCTGCTTTTGTACTCTAATTGAGATCTCCAGCTGGGCCAAATTTTATCTGAGGATTGATGATATTCATTGCAACAGGGTTCAATCCCCTATCATTGCTGATCATTGTTTGGATGATGGTTATTTGGGAAAGACAGCAATGGCATGGGAAGAAGTTTGTGCGAAGTACTGTTTATAGATACATTACATGAAAGCATTGATATATGCACTGGCCCCGGCAATATAACTGAAATATTGTTGAAAGTGTTATTAAATACTGAACAAATATACAAACACCCATATTCATTAAGGATGTGTATCTTTAAAAGATATATTCTTTCTGATCAGTTTCATTTATCAATGCGGGTATTGAAACCTATCCACAAAAATACACAAGTTTGTATACACATTGAACAAAAAATGTTTTTAACTTTTTCCCACTCAGTCCGGAGTTTTAAGGACCCTGATGAAGAAAGCTTTTAAAAACCTTGCAGGAAAAGGAGAAAATGCATTTCCAACAATGTTTTCTATCTTACCAATAACAAAAAGAAAGTTCAATTATTGAGTCACGAAAGTTTTTGTTGTTTCATTTTCCATTTTAGGCAACATTGATAAAGGTGTTTATGATGAGAGAGATGTTGAGCGGTTCAGAAAGGAAGACAAGTATGTGTGTCGGTTTTTGAGGCACTGGGAATCCATACAGACAACCAGTAATCATCTTCATGAATCATTGAAATGGCGAAAGGAACTTGGAATGAACGGTATGCTGAAATTTCCTACTTCTTTTCATGTGATTAAAGAGTAAGGTCAACTAATCAACAAATTGTTATGAATTGTGCATTTTGTTACCAAAGTTTTTGCTAAACTTGTCTGAGCCTGCTTGGGTAGCTCAGTGGTAAGCGTATCTGACTAGTTACCTGGGAGTTCGATACCTGGTTGAGGCAAACTTTCATTTTGGCGATTTTTTGCCCCTCACCTCTGATACATGTGAGAAAAGTAGCCAGTTGCTTTGGAAAGAAAGTTGTGTCAGTACTGGTGTGAGAAAGCCAGGATACACATGGATGCATCACTGACTACCATGATATGACCTGAGCTGGTATATATTAAACTCCGATACAAACAAACTAAACTTTTCATCCGCAATATTGCTTTCGAAGTTGGATCAGTCTAAAATTTTGCTGTGTATTAAAGAGTTAATTCTTTACAAGACAACAAAATTTTAGACTTGCCCAAATTGAAAGCATTTGCAGATGACAATTTAGATGTGGCTCAAATGATGTGGTTAGTCTGAGAGGGAAGAAAACATGGTGGGAAAAAGAGAAAATGCTGGTGACCAGCATTTTCTCCTTTTCCCACCATGTTTTCAAAAGCCTTTTTCCATAGGGTCATTACACAGGATTGTGTGGTCAATAGTTATGAACGGATTATTTTTTCTGAATTGCAGATATAAAAGCCTCAGATTTTGGTCCAGAATACTGGGATGCTGGTGGGATATATTTTCACAACAAAGACAAAGATGGACACAAAATATGTAATTTTGCTTTTTTAGCTTGGCTGTTTTTGAAGAAAACAACAAGTTATTGCTATAGCCCTAGCTGTTGCATCTGCATTGCCATCATGCGAGAACTTTGACATCTTGTAATATCTCTGTTATTACGGAAGATGTTTACTTCGAACTGGGACAAGTTGTTACCCCTTTCCCAAACGACAAATTTTGGACTGGTCCAAACTGAAAGAGTTTGCAGACGACAATTTTAAATTTGATGAAAATGGCAGAAAGTTCTCAAAAAGGGTAGAAAACACTGTGGGAAAAGGAGAAATTGCTCGTTACGAGCAATTTCTCCTTTTCCCACAGTGTTTTCAAAAGACTTGTACTGCAGACACGTGAAAACCAGGGCTTGTTTGGGAAAGGGTTAAGTATCAAAAGGGAAACTCATACAACAGGGGTAAATAACCATCAAAGTATTTTTTACACAGATATGCCCCATTTTCAACTGTAGCCAAACATTGGATATGTCCTGTTTTCAACTGCAGCCAAGCATTGGCACCCACATGTGGTGCTCTTTTCATGCTGCAAGTTTCTTATAAGTACAATAAAGTGCCTGCTTTTTTGACTTTCCACAAGGGACACAAAGGACAAAGTTGTACAAAAAGGAACATGTATTTATCTAATAGGCTTCTGTTTACATGAAATACACATTTTCTTCATCTAGTAATGTAAGGCCTGTGTCTTGCAGTATCAAGACTATTCTTTCTAAAGCTTGTGATATTCTGTGCAGTCTAATCACAATCTGCAAATGCCCGCAAAAGTCCCTTAAATTTTTCTTGGCTTTATAAGGGTTATTTTATATAACCTTGCCATATGGCATAATTTTGACAGCTGTATCTCATGACTTTTAATTTTCAGTGTGTCCAAGTGAAGAAAAAAAATTGTTTTAAAGTTTTCTCAGGTTTATAAGGATTATTTTATTTAACTTGCCCTTTGGTATTATTTTGACTATTCTTTGTAATGACTTTTTAATTTTCAGTGTATATTCAAGTGAAGAAACATGTAAAAGATCCAGAGGTCCTGCCCACCATTAAGAGATTTTTTGCCTTCCATATAGAGACTCATGTAAGGGCCATGCCAGATGAACCTGTTGTGATATTATTTGATTTGTATGAAGCTGGACTGGCTCAGCTGGTAAATATTTGTTTCCTCGCTGTTAGCAGCTTTTCTTTTATGATGATATGAATTCTGATTAACATTTGTTATAACTCTTTACCAGACGACAAAATTTTATACTGATCCAAATTGAAAGCATTTGCAGGCAACAACTTGCAGGCATATAGCATGATTTGTCTTTGATAGAGTAGAAAACATTGTGAGAAACAGAGAAAAGGCTGTTTGCCAGCATTTTCTCTGTTTCTCACTGTGTTTTCAAAAGCCATCTCTCTACAGGTTGTTAAAACTTGGGATTGTGTGGTAAGGGGTTAAACAACTGACAACTGGAGTTAAAGGCCCTGTAGCTATTAAAAGTAAACATTAGGGTAGTGAAATGCATTTGAATTTAAATCATACCATTGAAGGTATGGAAATTAATGTGAAGATTACAATCTGTTTTACAGTCAGTCCAAATGAATTTTGCTAGCATAAAATAAGGTTTCAAATCAGGTAAAATGTAAATAAAAGAGCAACCTGGCAACTTTTAATCTAGTTTTAGATTTTATTTGTCTGCCTGCAACTTACAAATGGACCAACTGTACAATAACAGATTGCCGTCTTCACAATAATTTACATCATTTTTATTGGTATGATTTAAATTTAAATGCAATTCAACACCCATTGTTTACTTTTGGCAGCTGTAGGGCCTGTAAGATCAAGAATATTAAAAGAAAAATATATTTAGCTATATTTGAGCCTTTCTCTGGCAAAAGGAGGGCTTAATGCATATCTGTGATTTATTATACCAAGCAAGACATCACATACAGTCGAATGTCCATTGCTCGAACATCTACTCCTCGAAGTTCTCTGTACGTCGAAGTAAAATTAAAGTCCGGATTGAATTGCTCTATTTTTCTATATAAAGTACTATCCGCACGTCGAAGTCCATATCTCGAAGTTTCTCCATACGTCGAACCTAATTTCAGGTCCGAACTTCAATGATCCAGTTAATTTACGCATCTTTACTTCGAACACAGTACAGAATTTTCACACATTTTAATTGACTTTAATTATAAACTTAGGTGTTATACATAATAAATAGAAATACCGGATACAACGACAGTATGTTTTTCGCACATTTTCGATCATTGACTTTTGTCAGCTCTGGTGTTAACGTGCCGGTGATCTTGACTTGCAGATAATTATCGGTAATTGGTTCGATTAGAAATGTTTGGACGGAGAATTTTATGCCATACTCTGATTTTGGCCGTGGCTGTATAGAAAGACGGGCATTTCGTTGTCGACCGAAAATACAAATATTCTCGCTCCTAAGGACTTGTTTGGTGAAAGAAACCCGGTAAAGTCCGGGAGATAGCCAGCAACTTCGGCTGACGAAATGCTTTTTTTTAATTTCACAATTTTCAATATCGTTCTTACAAAAAGAATTAAAGAAAAACATGTTAATGAAAGAAAATAAACAGTATGCATCCTTTACTCTTTAATTTTCGATCGGTTAACTATTAGAGGGAACAAAATGTAGCCTGAGAACGAAGTATGCTTCGGTTACCTACTTCCGGTACCTGACACACTCATCTGAAGAATCTCTGCACGTCAAACTTTCTATACCTCGAACTTTTTTCGGTAGTCCCCTGAACTTCGAGGTATGGATATTCGACTGTAATTATGGGATCCATTAAATCCACTTTGTCTAGCAACCAACTGAATCATGAGGTAGACTGGTCCTTTGAAATATAGAAAATTGACCTCTAGGGAAAAGTTCTGGTCCAGGTCAGCCTGCACGGACCACTCAAACAGACCTTGGTTGATACTTTTCGCAGATGCATTAAGCCTCCTTTTCACAGAGTATGGCTCATTTGCTTTCAAAGGTGGTCTGTAAGAGAATAAAGAAAATAACAAAAAAAAAAACAGTACTGTAGTGCACAGACTCAGTCATTTAACCCTTTACCTCTCAGTCCCAAGTTTATCAACCCTTGGTAAATAGCCTTTTGAAAACATTGTAAGAAAAGGAGAAAATGTCAGTAGATTTTCCTTTTACCAACAGTATTTTCACTTTTTTCTAAAGCATTGTCCACGATTTTAGCGACATGTTAATTTCATTTTTGGTCTGCAAATCAAGTCGGGGTTTTTTTTTTTTTTTTTTTGGTAGAGAGTCAACAAGGCTTGCAGCTCAATTTAGCATACTGAATGAATGAAATGTCTTTGCCAAAGTTGTTGGTTAAACAGTCCAGGTAACTTTAAGTTGCTGAAAGTGAATATTTGTTGTATAAGAAATTTATAATCGATACTAACAGTACAAATTAACAAGAGGATGCCACCAGCCCAGGTATTTTAGCTCTTTCTAGTACAAAAAGTTCTATTTTTTTTACAATAAGTTGTTAAATTTTTGAAAGTCACACATTAAGTCTTTACCACTCAAGTCCGAGTTTTAACGACCCTGAGGAGTGGGCCTTTTGAAAACCTCAGGGGAAAGAAGAAAATGCTGGTAACCAGCATTTTCTTCTTTTTCCACAATGTTTTTCACACTTTGAAAGACAAATTTTATGTTTTAAATAACATTTAATGTGTTGTCTGGAAATGCTTTGAGTTTGGACTAAGCTGAAATTTTGTTGTGGGTTAAAAAGTAAATCACAATGGCTGTGCTGAATCATGGTTTCTCTTGTGTTTTTCAGGACATGGAATTTGTAAAATTCATTATCATATGCTTCAAAATATATTACCCATCATCTCTTGGTAAGTTAGTCTTTGGAAATTCAATTTCTGTTATTTTCTGAACAATTCTGTGTTGTTCAGACCATCAAGATGGTGACTTTCCAATACATTGCATATAGAAAAATTCGAAGATTCTGAATTTGTTATTCTCGTGTTACATATATATGACTGAGAAATGCTTTTGTCAAAAAAGTGAAAATTTACTTACCACAGAATCCCGACTTTTAATGACCTTCAGAAAGAGGTCTTTTGAAAACAGCAGTTTCTCCCTTTTCCACATTAGGAAATGCTGGTAACCAGCATTTTCTCCCTTTTCCACAATGTTTTCTACTCTAACAACTGCCACAATTTGAGCCATTTTAAAATGTTGTCTGCAAATGCTTTGGCTTTGGTCACATCTAGAATTTTGACATGTAGTAATAAACATTGTTGGAAAAGGAGAAAAAGCTGGTTACCAGCATTTTCTCCTTTTTCCACAATGTTTTCAAAAGCTTCTCTTTCAGGGTTGTTAAAACTTGGGATTGTGTGGTAAAGGGTTAAGCCACCTTCCCGTTGCCTTTTGCAAAAGCTTTCAACTTGGGCGCTTGTAAAATTTTGTTGTCTGGTACTGAGTGAACTCTTTACAAAACAACCAGATTTTAGTCTGGTCCAAATTGAAAGTACTTACAGACGACAATTTAAGTGTGGCTTAAATGATGGAATGTGTTTTTGATGGGGTAGAAAACATAATGGTTACCAGCATTTTCTCCTTTTTCCTACTATGTTTTCAAAAGCCCATTATGTTAGGGTCGTTAAAACTCACTATTGTGTGGTAAAGAGTTAATTCATGAATATAAGCACTGCATCAATAATGGAAATTGTTTGTTACAAACTATCAAAAAGCAAATTCATGGAAAAGAAAATGATCAATGACTTCCTATCGTTTCAGCATGTATGTTGGTTTATGAGATCCCATGGTTTTTCAGTGGTAAGTTTATATCACTTATTCTTGTATGTATGAAAATGATCAACTTGAACATTGAGCATTTCTGTAAATGTGTATCCTTTACCGCAGAATGCTGTTTTTTAACGCCCCTGAGAAAGAATCCATTTGAAAACATTGTTGGAAAAGGAGAAAATGCTGGAAACCAGCATTTTCTCCTTTTACCACAATGTTTTCTACTCTTCCCAGAACAAATTTCATTTTTTCAGTCACAATCATTTTGTCGTGTACAAATACTTCAATTTTTTCTACAATGTTTTTTACCCACAGTGTTTTCTACCCTTCCCAGAACAAATTTCATTTTTTCGGTCAGTCATTTTATTGTGTACAAATGCTTCAATTTGGATTAGTCTAATATTTTGTCATCCGGGAAAGGGTTAAGCTGCATGTATAGACTTTGTTTGCTGGGTTTTTGAGCCCATCTGAAGAGGTAAGTCAATACTGGCACAACTTGTAGTAAAAAAAAAGAGGTGTTTCTTAAATTGTTATTCATGGCTTACTCTATAGAGTGAAATATATTTGTGTTTAAACTGTGTCATTACAGTCAGGGTTTATGAACTGGGGTCCTGCATGGCTCAGTGGTAAAGTGAAGGACTTGTAACCTAGAGGCCCTCAGTACAAGCCTCACCGGAAGCACTGGGTTTTTCATGGAAGTGTCCTTGGGCAAGATGCTTCAGAGCCAAGGCCTAGTACTTGTGAAATCCATGACATGCATAATGTGAGCTGTTGCCACCATGTAGCTGAAATAAAGTTTATAAGCTGCGTAAAATATCATTTACTCGATCAAGGAATTTAGGGTTAGTTTTATAAAAGGTTGATTTTATTTTTATCACACCAAGATTTTTTTATCCTGCATCATCTCTCTGCATGAAAAACTGGAAAAAGAATACCTCATATAGTTGCGAAAAAAGATTTAAAGATGATTGAAACCATGCCTGTATGGTGTTATGTTTCAATTGTTAACAAATCAACTAAATTCCCGATTAGCTTTTATGCTTAATAAGCATCATCTTACATGGTACAAAGTACAGGCATTCCAAAAAAAGTAAAATATTATTTTTCAATAGCATAACAAGCTTTTTGAAAAAGGAGCTATTGCATATTACAAGCTATCGTTCCTTCCCAAAATTTTTCACAAAGCTAGAATCTAGGTTTTGAAAACTTTTAACGTAATGAGTTAAACTTGTAGTATGTCTTTTTCAGCTGCATGGAAGGTCATAAAAACGATGCTACATGCAGAATCTGTGAAACTGATCAAGTTCACCACAAAATCAGATATACAAGAGTACATAGACAAGGATCAACTGTGGGCGCATATGGGAGGAACTGTGAGTAACATGGAATGATTATGATGTCTGTTTAAACATTTTGATCTTAATCCTTTATCAAACAACCCCGAGTTTTAACGAACCTAAAAAAGGAGACTTTTGAAAACATTGTGAGTAAAGTAAAAATGCTGGTAACCACCCTTTCAAAAAAAAAAATAATAATAATATTCGAGTCACATTTATATTGTGGTCTGCAAATGCATTCATTTTGAGCAAATTTAGTATTTTGTCATTTTGCACATGATTAACCCTTTACCACACAATCGCGGGTTTTAACAACCCTCAGGGGTAGGGCTTTTGAAAGCATTGTAGAGAAATTTATAGTTGCTAGTTTTTAGCATTTTCCTTTTCCCACAATGTTTTCAAAACTAAATTCCATTATTTGAGCCACATTTTATTTTCTGTCTTTAAATACTTTCAATTTGGGCTTGTCTAAAATTTTGTTTTCTGGTAAAGGGTTAAGTTGCATAGTTATGGATGGAGTTGATCATCAGTATACTGTAGTTTCTTTCCAGAGCTAGTTTATTGGGTAACATGAATAAGTGTGCACATGTTCTGTGATAATCTGTGCAAATGCAGATATGAGCCATGCTCTGGTAAAAGGGGGCTTGATGCATCTCCATGATGTATTATCCCATGCAATTCATCACATATTGTAAATCCATTTTATCCATTTTCTCTAATAAATGACTGAATCCTGATGTAGAATGGTCCTTGGACATGCAGAAAATTGACCAATAGTGGAAAGTTTCGGCCCGGGTCAGCCTGCGCAGACTGATCTGAGTCGATACTTTTTGTAGACTGATCTGGGTCGATACTTTTCGCAGATGCATTAAGCCCCTTTTTCACAAAGCACGGCTCAAATATATTTGCAATGGGAATAATTTATGACATGCATAGTTGTCTATTGATGAGCTATTTTTGTTTTGAAAAGAAAAGACACTATAGTTACAATTTTGAGACTGTTTTTTGGCTAGAATGTCTTAACATAGGGAATAGTATAAATCCAAGATTAGACTACTTGTTGTATTCAGTCTGACCTTGATCTACACTGGCTGCATAATCAATTATAATTGTTACAGGCTCCCAAAGGGTTAAACACAGTTTATATGTTTTAGGATCCATTTGTTTACAAGTATGAGCCAGAGATGTTTGACATCATGAAAGATGAAGATGTAGACTCAGGGACATCACTCAGGAAAAGGGTAGATAGATATAGTATTTTATATTCAATAGCTTTGTTGTTCAAAGTGTGTAACTATGTCATTGCGTATTGTTGTGATAGTACAAATATGAAATAACTTAAAGGTCCAATAGTGGCTAAAAATACAATGCAGGTGTTAAAATGCATTTGAATTTAAATCATTCCACTTAAAAGTATGGAAAATATTGTGAAGCTTACAGTCTGTTATTGCGTGGTCAGTGTTAGCCACTGGCAGCAAAATGAATATTAAAATCAGGCAAAAAGTACACAAAAGATGGAGTGACCTGGCAGGTTTTTACCTACATGTAGTTTTGAAATTAATTTCTCTGCCGACAGTTAACACTTGGACCATCCGTACAATAACAGATTGTCATCTTCACAATAATTTCCATACTTTTAGACGGTATGATTTAAATTCAAATGCATTTTAACACTAGCTCTGTTTACTTTTGGCAGCTATTGTTACTTTAAGTCATCAAATCTATTTAGAACAATAATCTACCTAAATCATGTAGCCCTTTACCAAACAGTTCTGTGTGTTGTTGACACTGAAGAGACGGATTAGAAAACAATGTGGGAGAGGGGGAAAATGGTGGTAACCAGCATTTTCACCTTTTACCACAACGTTTCCTACCATGTCAAAGACAGAAATCATCTCTTGAGCTACAATGAATTTATGTACTCTGCAAATTCTTTCACTTTGGTCAAGTCCCAAGATTTCATTGTTTGGTAAAGAGTAAGTAAAGTTCTAACTCGTCAAATCATAGTATTATGGATACTTTGTGAACAGCTGATGTTCTGTTTATTGAAAACTGAGAAGGAAAAGCGGATTCTAATGTTTGATTTGACAGTCATAGGTCTCAGTCTAAAGAACTGTGGAATTAAGAAGACATGGAATTGCATCTGAGGAATACTTGTTAATTTCTGACTTTAGTTGTAGACCTTTTCAAAGACATGCTCAGAGATAAGCATAATCAACATAGTCTTACTGGCAGTACATGAATACATGTGAGAACATGGCTGCAAGAGATTAAGTAACAAATGCATACAGCGAGAGATGACATGAATTCTTCACCAAACAATCCTACTGCCTTCCAAACCTCAGGAAGACCACTTTTGAAAACATTATTTGAAAAAGAAGAAAATGCTGGTAACCTGCATTTTCTCCTTCTCCATCAATATTTTCTATCCTATCAAAGAGTGATCCTTTCCTTCAAGCCACATCCTATTGCCTGCTGATGCTTTCAATATAGACAAGTCTAAAATTTTATCTTTTGATAAAGAGTTAACTCTTTACCAAACGACAAAATTTTAGCCTTGTCCAAATTGAAAGCATTTGCAGACGGCAATTTCAATGTGGCTCAAAAGGTGGAATTTTTCTTTGATAGGACAGAAAACATTGTGGGAAAAGGAGAAAATGCTGGTTACCATCATTTTCTCCTTTTCCCACAATGTTTTCAAAAGGCCTCTTCCTCAGGGTCTGTAGAACTCGGGATTGTGTGGTAAAGGGTTAATTAAACAACTGAAATGTAACCTCTTTAATGAATGCATCAGCTTGCAAATATTCTTTAATGTAATCTATCATAATGACATGTAATTCTATTTCATAACTCTTCATAATCACAATACAGGATGAAGCTGAGGCTGGTCCTAAAAAGGTCTGGTATAAAAGTGTAATTCATTGCACCTTACATATTTGCCTTTACGTGTAGCATACCAGTGATACATGCACTTTTATTTACATATTTTGTTTCTCTATATAAAGCTTACACTGTTTCAAATAAGATGTAAAATCCTAACCCTTTACACATTATAAATATATGTACCATACCAGTAGTAAGTACCTCTCTGTCTCTTTACCAGACAACAAAATTTTAGACTCTGGATATCCAAACTGAAAGCATATGCAGACAACATATTTATTGTGCCTCAGTGATGGAATCTGTTTTAGAAAGGGTAGAAAATATAGTGGGAGAAGTTTTTTCCTCTTCCCACAATGTTTTTATAAGTCTTCTTTCTTTGGGTTGTTTACACTCAGAATTGTTTTGAAAAGGGTTATCTGCATAATGTATATATATGTCAGACTGGGTCCAAAAAGCTACAGCAGACTAAGGTCACAAACCCATCAATTAAAGACAAATATGGGATGTTTTTCACCTGAAACACCTGTCAGTAAATTAGGTTCCCTCCTCGTATCTTAAGCCATCTTTCCAAGGAACCCTCATTAAATGTTTTACCAGGCACAAATAGTTGGAACTTGTTCAGACCCAAAGCTTTTTGCAGATCAATTGAATACAGCTCAAGTTTAGGAGATTGTCTTTGACAAGGTTGAAAACATTCTGGGAAAAAGCGAAAATGCTGGTCACATATTCATCAACCATTCTAAACGGCATTATTCATCTTATTTGAGATTTATCAAGTAAGACAACTTCTCTGTTTGGTTTAGCCAATCAGAAATTATATTTCTTTATAAATCAGACAATTCTTGAGAACTAGACTCAGAATATTCAGAATGGTTTGTGAGTGTTGGGCCAGACAGCACTGCCCACTGTTGTGCCAGATATTCCAGCAAAAATAGCTTTAATCCTTTACCACACAATAACGACTATTAACTACTCTGAGAAAGAAGGCTTTTGAAAAACATTGTGGGAAAAGGAGAAAATGCTGGTAACCAGCATTTTTTTTCCTTTTCCCACAATGTTTTCTATCCTTTCAAAAACAAATTTCAGTTTTTATGGTACATTTATTTTGTCATCTGCAAATGTTTTCGACTCAGACAAGTTTAAAATCTTGTGGGTTCGTAAAGAGTTGAAATGGCAGTATTTGCATTAATTATACAAACTGAGAATATCCATTTCATCAATTTAGCTCAAAGATTTCATTGTAAACAGCAGAAAGGAAGTCGGCCCATTGGTCAGTTGAGTATGTCAGATTTATGTTTCAGTAAGATTTGTGTATCAACCTTTTAAAAAAACAAACAGAGTTTTCATATTCTGAGGAAAAAGACTTTTGAAAAAATTGTGGGAAAAGAAGAAAATGCTGGCATCCACCAGCATTTTCTTTTCCCACAATGTTTTCTCGTCTATCAAAGGCAAATTCCATCACTTTAAAAGTTTGAAAACATTAAAGTATGTGTCTGCAAATGCTTTTGAGTTTGGATTTAATCCTTTAGACCCATCCATGATGGATACATTTGCAGATGACAAATGTAATGTGTCTCAGATGATTGGATTTGTCTTTGAAAGGTTTGAAAAAAAAAGCGTTGTTGGGAATGAAGAAAATGCTGATTACAAGCCTTTTCTCCATTTGCTACAATGTTTACGGAAAGGTGCCTTTCTCAGGGTTATTAAAACTTTGGATTGCGTGGTACAGAGTTAAACAAAAAAGATTTACTTTCTCTTTGTTTTGATATGACAGGTGACATTTGAGGACCAGGTGCCCCCCATACACAAGAGTATGAGTCTAGACACCATGAAAGACTCTGAAGTATCCCAGACATCTAAACAGGTTTGTTAACCTTGATTGATTGAATTTCCATTTATCACCACCGGTTGCCCATATGGGCAACGCCCATGAAGACTGTTAGTAATGTTACAGGGGAAAGTGCAAGATACAGGACAAAACCCATCCTAAGTTACACCTGGTTCTTTAACATGCTCGATGTATAGAATCGTCACACGGGACTTTGGTTTAACGTCTCCTCTGAAAGACTATCAGTAGTTTTAGATGGCTAGCCATGGGGCTCGAACCTACACCCTCAAGTGGCCCAAAACTTGATGTTCACAACCCAACCCAACCCAACGTTGGGTCCTACGCTGTACTTCTTGAGCTATTCAGGCCAGTCATTGTTAACCTTTACAGCACCTGTCACACTAATAGTTGACTCTGTTGCCAGTGTTGAACAAGATAAGACTGCACAAAAGGTCCAGTCTGATCTTTGATCTTCACTGGCCACTTTCCTGAGACATTCTTGACAACAGCAACCGGGAGTTTGTAATTATTTAGGTCCCATTTCTAGACTGAAAATTTCCGTTGTTTTATTAGCAGTGTAATAGTTAAGTATAGATATGAGTTGTACACCGTGAAAAAGAAGTTTAATGCATCTGCAAAAAGTATCAACCCATGTTTGTTATTTGAAAATTTTTCTGCATGGCAAAGGACGATTCTACCTCGTGATTCAGTTGGTTGTCAGACAAAATGGATTTTATGAATCCATAATTATGTGATGACTTGCTTGGTATAATCCGTTACAAGATGTATTAAACCCCCTTTTGCCAGAGGACTGCTAATATGTTTATACTATATGTACTCATAAGTTCATAAGGTGGGAAAACTTTGTATTACTGCACCCCCATCCTTTTTGTACTATGTCACATTTTATTATTTCAAAAGCTCTGTGAGACTGCTGCTGTTTCTTTAAAGTTGTTTTATCTTCTTTTTCGAACATTTGAAATGAGTGTAATACATGTATTTGTTAATGGTATTTATTTACACTGTGACATTAAAATCTGAATATTCCCTTTAACCCTTTGTCAAGTTCTAACAATTCTGAATTTCTGAGGGCTGTAGTTTTTGAAAACATTGTTGGAAAATGAGAAAAGCTTCTGGAAACACAGTTGGAAAAGAAGAAAACATTTGCTTATGTTTTTTACCCATCTTCGCAAGCCAAGGATATTAACTCCACTTTGTTCATTACGTACCAATGGCCACTCGCCTCTTTAAAAATCGAAACTCCCGCTGCGCCACCTATCGAATACCACAAGTTGCGTAACCTTTGCTGATGTTATTTCTGACCAATCAAAATGCTCGTAATAAAATTTGTTAGGCTATGCATCAAATATGGCTGCGCTCCAGTTTGTTAAGCTTGTTGAGCTTGTTAAAACAAGACGAACAGACATATGATGATTCGCAGTCATTTGGCTGTGGGACCCGTCCTAATATTTCACATAATTGATCATGAACTATAAAAAACTCATTAAATATCGATCGTCTACTCTTTTTTGGCAAATTTTCGTCACAAACTCGACAACTTTCGTTTTTGATGGGCACCGCCATTATTGTTTTCTGTTTCGCGGAAGATTTCTTGTTACGGATGGTTTGATTGGACGCGATGGGTTTTGATCCCATCCAATGAAATGGCGCAGCGGGAGTTTCGATTTTTAAAGAGACAAGTGGCCAAGGGTACTACCTTAGTATCCTTGGCTTGCGAAGATGGTTTTTACCCTGTCAAGGAACTAAAACTTGTTTGAACTATTTTGGAATTGGTTTACTGCAAACGTTTTGAAATGGAAGGGTCTGAAATGTGTTGAAGGGAAAGTTTACAGCCTTTCAATCTACACCTTCTCTTTTAAATAAGATACAAACATATCAAGATATAACATTTTAACAAGCTAAAAGAAAAAACTGCTTTCATTATGTCTTTACTATTACTTGATTGCCTGATTGTATAGTGTCTACGCTATTTTCAATATTATTTCAGCCAGTGGATTGATTGTATGGCGTTTTCAGTATTATATCAGCCAGTGCACCTATCCATGCTTTCATTGAATTTCTTTGTACCAAAACCTCGCTCAGTTTTCCTCCAAAGCCACTGGCAGCTTTCCCACATAATTATTGTAGAAACAACCATCAGTTGTGAGAGAGGAATGAATCCCTGTCCAGATTACTATCATCAATCCTTTGAAAGATATTGGCCTGGCTGGGTTTTTGAACCAGGGACTGCCTTGCCTGAACTCAGTTAAGTTATGGATTGAGCTAATGAGGTCTTTAACTCTTTACCACACAAACCGGACTTTTAACAATCCTAAAAAAGAAGCCTTTTGAAAACATTGTGGGAAAAGGAGAAAATGCTGGTAACCAGCATTTTCTCCTTTTCCCACAATGTTTTCTATCCTATCAAGCTCAAATTTTGTCATTTGAGCCACCTTTCATTTGTCGTCTGCAAATGCTTTCAATTTGGACCTGTCTAAAATTTTGTTGTTTGGTGAAGAGTTAACTCTGACTATAGCTGAAAAAAATTGAAGTTGTCCCTGAAATGAATTTGCATGTATAATATGTTTCAGCAAGCAGGGATACTCAGTCACAGGAGAACGTCTGCTGGTATAACTCACAAACGAAGGGTCAGCAATGATGACAATTCCTACAGAGGGAGGCTGCTCACTATATGGTATGTTAACTCTACCAAACGCCAAAATTTAAGACTAGTCCAAATTGAAAGCATTTGCAGACGACAAAATAAACATCACTCAAAAATTGATATTTGTTTTGGGAAGAATTGAAAACATTGTGGTAAAAGGAGAAAATGCTGGTTACCAGCATTTTCTCCTTTTCCCACAATGTTTTGAAAATGGTTTTTGTTCAGGGTCTTTAAAACTGGTGATTGTGTGGTAAAGGGTTAACTCTTTACCAAACGACAAAATTTAAGACTGGTCCAAATTGAAAGCATTTGCAGACAACAAAATAAAAAGAATTGAATTATGCTTTTGGAAGGATAGAAAAGATGGTGGGAAAAGGTGAAAATGCTGGTTACCAGCATTTTCTCCTTTTCCCACAATGTTTTCAAAAGGATTCTTACTCAGGGTCGTTAAAAGATGGGATAGTGTGGTAAAGGGTTAATGCCTGTTTCTGTGCTTAAGATCTTTTTATGGACCAGAGAGATGCAAGCATGATATATCTGGTTCGTTACTTTTTGAAAAAGAAAATGCCTAACACAACTTTTACACTTCACCAGACAATAAACTTTTGGACTGGTCCAAATTGAAAGAATATGCAGATGAGAAAATAAATCTGGCTCACATGATGTGATTTGTCCAGTAAGTCTTTACCAGACGACAAATTGAAAGTATTTGCAGACGACAAGTTAAACTCAAAATATGAAATATGTCTTTCATAAAGTAGAAAACATTGTGGGAAACAAAAAAGACTGATTACCAGCTTTTTCTCCTTTTTCACAATGTTTTCAGAAGGCTTCTCTCCTAGGGTCGCTAAAAGTTGGGATTGTGTGGTAAAGGGTTAAAGAGAAGAAAACATTGTTTGGAAAGGAGAAAATGCTGTTGTGCTGTTAACCAGCATTTTCTCCTTCTCCCACATTGTTTTCAAAAGCCTCCCTCTTCTGGGTCATTAAAACATTGGCTCGTTTCCTAAGGGGTTAAGAGCATCTTGTAAGATAGTGATTACTATTTTAAATCTTTACTGACAGGCAAAATTTTAGACTAGTTGAAAATGAAAGCATTTTCAGATGACAAAATAAATATAACTGGAAGACTGAAATTTCCTTTGGGAAGGGTAGAAAACATTGTGGGAATAGGAGAAACTGCTGGTTACCAGCATTTTCTCCTTTTCCCACATTGTTTTTAAAAGCCTTCTTCCTGAGGGTCATTTAAACTCCGCATTGTTTGGTAAAGAGTTAAAAGAATTTACAGACAACCAATTCAACATGGCTCAAATGATAAGATATGTTTTAGAAATAGTAAAAACAGTGTGAGAAAATGAGAAAAGAAAATGTAAAAAACCTGGTTACCAGCATTTTCTCCTTTTGCCAAAATGTTTTCAAAGTTTATCTTAATCACAGTATATCAGTGTTGTAAAACTATTGTATTGTTTGGCAAAGGATTAAAGGATGCATACGTTGGAAATATTGTGACCTAAGGAGAAATTTCATAGTACAAGGAAATTATTCCTTTCAAAAGTGATCTGCAGGAAGAGCTAGAAAAAGTGTCTGCTAGAGCTAATTAGTTAAATTGGTTGTTTTTCAGGTAGATTCAAGCCATCATGTCTTAAATGTAAATCCCCATAAACTTCTTTTTGTTCGCTTTTGATGACATCATTTGTTCTTTTTAGCTGAACAGTTTTCGAAGATAGCCCTGGCATCATTGTTGTTGTGTGAAAACTTTGACATTTTGTAATATCTCTCTTATTGCTGACGATATTTACTTCGCCTTGGACAAAGTTTTAACCATGAAAAGGGGAACTTGTACAACAGGGTCAGATAACCATCAACATATTTTTTACACAGTTATGCCCCTTTTGCAACTTAGGAAATTTCCACTGAAAATCAAGCACTTGCAGCCGAGTGTTGGCACCCGCATGCAGTGCTCTTGTTTACTTTTAAAGAGCAATGTCCCCATCACATGATGCTTCCCCTCTCAACATCAACTTCAGATATACATCCTAAAGATTGTTACATACAATTGAGTCATGCTGTGGCAAAAGGGGGCTTAGTGCATTTCTATGATGCATTGTACCAATCGAACCATTGCATAATTATTGATCTCTAATAGCCATGTTTTTAAATAACTGACTGAAATATGAGGTAGACTTGTCCCTAGACAAACAGAAAATTGACTTGTAGTTAAAAGTTTTGGCCCAGGTCAATAGTTTTTGCAGATGCATTATGCCCCCTTTTTACAGAGCATGGTTCAAATATGTATGAGATTTTTTTTTTTTTTTTTTTTTTTTTGAAATAGTGCAGCAGTGGTTTTTATTGCTGGTATGAACAATCAGAACTGCTGTTACAATGTCTTTGTTAAACACTTCTGGGAATTATGTTGGATTTGCCGAAACATTTAACTTCAGTTCGTTTTAATGATCTGAATTTTACTCTGTTATAAACTGTTATTCTTTGCATCTCTTCTCTAGCCCAGCTGAAGAACTAGAATTTGTTTTCGAAGATGGTGTGAAGGAGGCCTCAGATATTATATTGTTGAAAAATACACTGCCTTACTCTATAGCATACAAAGTAAGTCTTTTGTAATTCATAATTTATGTTGTTTTACCCTTTATAACACAAATTTTAACAAAATTTATAAAGAAGACTTTTGAGAACATTTTAGGAAAAGAAAATCCTGGTTACCAGGATTTTCTCCTTTTCCCACAATGTTTTCTATCGTTATTAAACAAATCTCAACTTTTGAGCCACGTTTAATTTGTTGTGTGTTTATGCTTTTATTATGGGCGAGTCTAAAATTAAAAGTTAAACAACATTTTCACATGTTATCTTGAGTAAAGAAAATTTTTTCCACAGTCCTTAAGGTCAACAAGCTATTTCGTTGAAATGAAATGCCCCTTCGAAAAAAAATCTTTTTTCATGACACGGCATTAAATGAAAAGAAAAAAGTATATTGGTGGACTATCAGAAGGGAACACATGTATGAAGTTTCATCAAGTTTTGTCAAGGATTTCAGAATATATTTGCAGAGATAGACAGATGGACAAATGGAAGGACAACATAAAAAATTTATCCCTCCTCCTTTGGAGGGGGATAGATTAAACTGTTTTAGATGATCAATTCAGCTAAGCATCAAATTTGAGAGAGTTTTATAAATGTTCTTGAATATGCCACATGGGGTAACTTCTTAAGTTTAAGACCTTCTTTTGCTTCTGATTTAATGTTTTTTATTTCAAATTTTTGTACAATGTAATTCATTGAGTAATGCTCCTTGTTGCTTTTAGACTTGAGTAAAAATGTAAATACTTCAAAAAGTAACTTTTAATACTTTACCAGGTGAAAACCACCTCCCCTGAGAAGTACAAGGTGAGACCAAGCTCTGGCTATGTAAAGCCTGGTTCAGATGTTGAGGTTGTGATACATCTACAAAATGGTGTGTAAAAGCTTATAATATTTGTTGTGTAATATGCAATTCAAAATAGCTGTTGCACCTTAAACGTATGTGCATTTAAGAGATGTTATGTATGAAAGAAACAGTCGAAAAAATGTACAAGGCTTCTTTTCTTATTGTAATGGAAATTGCGAGCAATTTTACCACACAATCCCAAGAAGGCTTTTGAAAACATTGTGGTAAAAGGAGAAAATGCTGGTCAAAAAATTCTCTCAGTGTTTTCTATGCTTTCAAAGACAAATCTCATCATTTGAGCCACATTTGGATTGTTATGTGCAAATGCTTTCAATGTGGAAGTCTTAACATTTTATCATGTGATAAAGGGTTAATTAGCTTTCAGTTGTTTGTTAGTTTTTGGTTCACCAGTTGAGATTGTACAAGTTTAGCCTCAATATATCTATTCTTCCATTTCACTTGAAACAGTGAGTACACCTAAATAAAAATGCTATTTCGAAGTTATGTGTAAAGTTTTGTGAAAATTGTCCAGAAACTGCATGTTTGTTCACTTTTGTGAGATTACAATGATTAATGTTTCAGGAACAAATTTTAAATGAAACTCATGTAACCAACCAATTTTATTTTGTCCCTCAATTGAGTCTTTTGATTCTCTTTGCTATTGAATCCATTAACTCTTTACCAAACAACAAAATTTTAGACTGGTCCAAATTGAGAGCATTTGCAGACGACAAAATAAATGTGACAAAAAAGTTGAAATTTGTTTTGGGAAGGATAGAAAACATTGTGGGAAAAGGAGAAAATGCTGGTAACCAGTATTTTCTCCTTTTCCCACAATGTTTTTAAAAGGCTTCTTTTACTGGGTCATTAAAAGTCAGGATTGTGTGGTAAAGGATTAATCAGTAGATAATGTATTAGTTTTAAAAAAAGATATGATAATAATAAATGATCGCTAGTAGATTGTCCATTCCATTTTTACAGGGTATCAGAATACAGTGCACAAGGACAAATTTTTAATCATGGCAATGGAAGTGACCAATGAGTCCAACACATCCTTTGCAGACCTCTGGAAAAATGCACAAAAGGATTCCATCATGGAACATAGGTACTGTATACGTGGATATATACGCGTGTCGAAAAATTTGCCAGTTACTGATTACGAACATTTTTCGTACGGAAATGTATGCGAATTAAAGACACTTGTTATTTGTGGGTATACTTGTGATAAAATATGCAAACAGAAAAGTTTGTGAATTTTTCAAATTCGCAAAATTGCAAAAAATTCCATGTTGCAAACTTTTCCACTTATACAGTATATAATGAGCTGTGCTACCACTTACCATATCAGAACAGGCATACATTTTTTTTCCTCAAGCAGACTTGTTTTGGAATCATTCTGACCAAAGGAGAAGTTACTTGTAAAGTTATTCTGTCTCATCTGATCTATTGAAGAAAGCACCCATGGACCAGTTCGAATCTCTGTCTGCTTTATTTAGGCCCCCGGATGCTTTCTTCAATTGATATACAATGATTGACGTTTACTGTTGACTGAAGAAAACCAGATCACTAGATTTAAATTTTGTCTCCAGTGGAAAGAAGTTACTGCCACAAATGCATGCTTTGTGGTTCTGTATATAAAGATAAAAACATGCATTATTTACTACTTAACCTGCACCACTTTGCCGTACAGTCTCGAGATTTAACCACCCAAAGAATGAGGGCTTTTTAAAACATTACTGGAAAAGGAGAAAATGCTGGTAAACAGCATTTTCTTCTTTTCCTACTATGTGTTCAACCCTGTCAAAGACAAATCCTATCATTTGACCCACATTTGATGTGTTCTGTGCAAATGTTCTCAATTTGGACAAATCTAAAATTCTGTTTTCTGTCAAGGAGCTCATCGAAAAGCCCATGTTTCAGTGCTAGGCTGTAAAAGGTCAGAGATCCAGCTGAACTGCCCAAATAATCTGATTTTCAAGGCTTTACTAAATTATCTTCAAAGCATATGAAGTTGTGATAAGCACCTTTAGAGACATTGCTAGCATTTGATTTGCCACTTACATTTTATCAAGATCTTTTTTTCAGGCTTCATTGTGTAGTATCCAGTGGTACCGAGGGAAAAGATTCAGAGAAAGGGACAGTTGGTACGGGTAGGGGCACCACTTTAAGTGATTTATCAAAAAAGGTATGGATCATTATTCAATTAATTTGATTGGATTTAACATATTGTCACACAAAAACAATACTTTATATCAATCGAATAAACAGCTTTTTAGCAATCTGTATAGGGACATAAAATTATATCAGTGGAAAATGATACTGTTAAAGATTTTGAATTTTCAGTCAAATAAAACCTAAATATGAGTTTTAGGTTTTTTTGAATCTGAGACCCTTAGCTCTGCCAGTAAGAGACGAGCCCTGTAGTATACTGGTTGTATGCCACTCTTTCTGAGAACTTGTGGAAGTCAGACAATTGATTTTGCTCTTACTGCTATAAATTGCCTCGATGCTTTTGCATGAGAAAGCAGCTATTGCTTGATAGAATTTTGTGCATGGATAAAGGAAAAAGCAGAAATTTGCATTACTTATGATGGATTTTTTAAATATCTAGGATAAGCAGACTTGAATTTGAGCCATGCTCTGTGAAAAGGGGGTTATTGCATCTGTGAAAAGTATTGACCCAGGTCAGACTGCAGTGCACGCAGGCTGACCTAGGCCAAAACTTTTTGCTTTCGGTCAATTTTCTGTTTGCCAAAGGACCAGTCTACCTCATGGTTTAGTCAGTTCTTAAAAAAAAAAAGTGGCTATTATGGATCCATAATTTTGTGATGGCTTGATTGGTATGTTACATTACGGAGATGCATTAAGCCCCCTTTTGCCAGAGCATGGCTCTATTGATTTTTGAAATGTATGAAATTAGACTGGCATTTGGGTAACCCTTTTACCTCATGATCTCATATTTTCACCACTCACCAGAAGACAGCATTTTAATATCATTCTCGGCTAAGCAGAAAAAGATTTTCTGTATGTCAGAGAACCAGTCTACATCATGATTTATTAGGTTGTTCAACAAAATGGATTTAAGGGGGTCCATAATTATGTGATGTCTTGCTTGGTATATTGCATCATGGCTATGTATTAAGCCCCCTTTTGCTAGAGCATGGCTGCTTTATTGGTAAAGAGTAAAAACAGACAGATTAGTCATAATACATTACTTTCCTGCAGGTTGACATGTTGTACGAGATGAACAGAAGATTGAAAAGATCAGTTGACGTCATGTTGTTTTTCCTTGTTTTCTTTCTTTTTATTTTACTTGGGTTGTTATGTAGTGGCCTTTACCTGTACTTTTATGGTGGGAATTTTGGACAAGAGGATCTTGGAAACCCAACTGGCTCTTGTGAAAAATGCTCGCAAACAGTATCTTGAAGAAATTTCTGTTTCTTTTTGAAAATATAGTTCAAAAGTAATAGTATGGATGAATGACTGAAATAGAAGAATCTTCAATCAAAGATAGTGTTGTATGTAATCAAATCATTGTTACACTAAATGTTGTCATTTGTAGCTGGGCTGTTCTCAAAGAAAACATCAAGGTATAGTCATAGCCCTGGCATTGTCATCATGCGAAAACTTTGACATTTTATAATATCTGTATCATTACTGAAGATATTTGCTTCAAACTTGGACAAGATGTTAATTATCAAAAGGTGAACCTATACAACAAAGGCATGTAACCATAAAAGTATTTTTGACAGAGTTATGCCCATTTTTCGACCTAGAATATTCAAGCATTAGCAGCCAAGTGTGGGCACCTGCATGCGGTACTCTTTTTAGATAAAAGATTTAAAAGAAAAGTAAATTAAACAAAAAAATTATCAAAACATGATCCTGTAATTTTGTAGACCCTAGTTAAAGTGATTTTATCTTGTTAGATTATTAAAAGCTGATGTCAATGTGCTATGTTATTTTAAATTCAAATCAAGACTTTTTTGTGCCATTAATATTTTTATCTGTGATATTTGTGTTGTACAATTTTGACTGTAATCATGTGATGGTTGTAGTTCTCTGTGTATGGACAAAAGATGATTTTTAAAAGAACTCCAAGTTTTGTAAATGTTTTATTGTATATCACAGATAATGTCAGAAATTTTGCTACTACAACACATTTATACGGTCGTGAGGGCTTTAGATTTCTATTATCATGCTGTATCCATCATGTGAGAAAAAAGTAATAACAAGAAGCTTTGGTAAAAGTCACTCAGAAGCTGATCTCATCTACAAACAAGCAGTGAGAGCCCTTAGGTGCAAACCCAGGATGTTTTGATTATATTGTTTAGATTTTTATAATGTAAAATATTTCATATGTTTCAGTACAATGTTTCCAGAAATCATTGACAAAAACCTATCAGTCTTTACCAGAAAGAAAAAAGTGGATTGTCCATGCTCAAGGCATTTGTAGGCACCAAACTGAATGTGCCTTAAATTATCGATAAGGTAGAAAACATTGTAGGGGGAAGAAAAATGCTGATAACCAACATTTTCTCCTTTTCCAACAACTTTTCAAAAACCTTTTGCCTCAGGGTCATTAAAACTGTGGATTGTTACATGAAGGATTCATATTGATGGTTTTTTTGCACATGAAACTGTCATGATAAATACTCATAATGCTAGTATCATTTTGTGAAATGATAATATTGTGCCTTGTCTTGTAGTGTTTCAAATTAATAAGCAGCATCTGTGTGGTTTTGTACTCTGTTTTTATATATGTATATGCGAATCAAAGTACTTTTCATACAAAAATTCATAATACCTGGTATATGTGTTGTATAATTTTGTTGTTTAAATCCTTACTACACATTCCCGATTTTCAATGACCCTGAGAAAAAAAAAACTCTTGAAAACATTGTTTGAAAAGGAGAAAATGGTAGTAACCGGCATTTTCTCTTTTTCTCACAACATTTTCTACCCTTTCAAAAATAATTACATGATATGAGTCAAATTTAGTTTGTTGTCTGCAAAAGCTTTCGGTTTGGGCAAGTCTAAATTTTTTTTTTTTTTTTTGTAGAGTTAGCCCTGTTTTCAACAGTATTTCATTATAGCCTATCAGTGCAGTCATCTGTATGACCCTTAAGAAGGCTTCTAAAAAAAACAGTGTAAGAAAAGGGGAAAGTTCTAGGTGCAAATACCCATATTTTCTATCATATCAGAAAATTATTATGTCATTTGTCCTAATTCAGCAGACTGCTACTAAAAACAGTGTTGAAAAAAAGAGAAATTGCCAAAAAGGAGCAAATGTTGAAATACACATGTTTGTGAATAAAAGATGAATGAGTAATTACACAAAGCTGTTTCTGCAGCAGGAAAACAGGTATTCAGTGTACCTGTGTTAATTGTAGTGTTGTTACTATTAATGAGCCCTGCTCTGGCAAAAGGGGATTTATTGCATTTCTGTTATGCATCATACTAAGCAAGTCATCATCTAATTATGGATACATAAAATCAGTTTTGTCTAACAACTGACTGAACCATGAGATAGTACGGTCCTTGGACATGCAGAAAATTTAACCAAAAGGAAATAGGTTCAATCCATGTCAGCCTGCGTGGACAGTGCAGGCTGGCCTTGGTCGACACGTTTTTTGCAGATGCATTAAAACCTTTTTTTCTCAGAGCATGGCTCCTCTGTTTTCTGTAAAATCTTTACCAAACAACAAAATTTTACACTGGTCCAAATTTAAAGCATTTGCAGACGACAAACGAACGCGATTGAAAAACTGAAACTTGTTTTGGGAAGGGTAGAAAGCATTGTGGGAAAAGGAGAAAATGCATTTTCTCCTTTTCCTACAATGTTTTCTAAATGCTTTTTTCATAGGGTCGTTAAAATACGGGATTGTGTTGTAAAGGGTTAATTTCAATCCAATCAAAAGAGCTGAAATGACATGATGTTCAAAAATAGAGTGTTCAGTCTGTATGTATTTTATGTGAGTTTTAAATCTTGACCAGACAACAAAATTGTAGACTTTACTCATATGATACTGACAATTTTGCTGACAAATAATTTAATGTGGCTGTGGTGAATGATAAGAGTTGTTTAGGTGTGCAATTATTTTGTGTTGTGACTGCGGTTAGTTATTGTTACGTGTACTAACATGTTGGGACAAGAAAAATGAACAAAATAAAATATTATTAAATGAGCTGTAATTGGTTGGATAAAAAATCATGTCATTACAATGGACTATATTTATTGTGTATTTTGTTGTTGTTTTTTTTCCACTCAGCTGTTTTTAAAAAAATACCAATGTACATGTATTGTCATAGCCGTCATTGTCTGCATCACGGTCTGTGTTGTAATGCAAAACTGACATTTCAAGGCAGAAAACCATCAAAATATTGTTGACACAGTTATGGCCCTTTCTTGACTAAGAATTTGTTGTGCAAAAACTTTGACATTTTATAATATGTCATTTCTGAAGCTCTTAACTTCAAACTTGGACTAGTTGGGCAACCCATACAAGAGGGGCAGGTAACCATAAAAAAAGAATCGACAGTTATGCACCTTTTTCACCTTAGAGTTTTACTTGAAAATCAATGTGGCAACTGCAACCAAGCGTCTGCACCCACATGTGGTGCTTGTGTTTTAAGGAAAGTGTTGTCTTTATAATGTAATTTAGCCCTGCTCTAGCAAAAGGGGTCTTAATGCATCTCTTTTATGCATCGTACCAAGCAAGTCATTACGCGATCATGGATCCATAAAATCCATTTTGTCTAACAATCAACTTTATTTCAAGGTATATTGTCCTTTGACATCCAGGAACTTTACCAATAGCGAAAAGTTTCAGCCCAGGTCAGCCTGCGCTGGCTGACCTGGGTCGATACTTTTCACAGATGCATTAAGCTCTCTTTTCACAGAGCATGGCTCATTTTCATGATGCTGACCACCAGATATATAGAATTATGAGAAAGAAATATAGTCTTTGTCCAGTCTTCATGAAGGACCATGTATGATTTGTAGTATTCTATTGTAGTTGATTGTTGTTGTTTTGCTTTTGATAAAAGGTATTTTGATTATTAAAATTACATTCAAATACATACACGTGAATGTTATATATACTTATTAACGCTTTACCACACGACAAAAATGTAGATTTATCCAGTTTGAAAGCATTTATAGAAAACAAATTAAATGTGGCTCAATTGATGAAATTTGTCTTCGATTGGGTACAAAACATTGTGGTTACCAGCATTTTCTCCTTTTCCCACAATGTTTTTAAAAGGATTTTTTCTCAGGGTCGTTAAAACTCAGGATTGTATGGTAAAGGGTTAAAGCATGATTTCTTGATAACAATCAAAGCGTTGAGAACACTGGTGTGGCATTTGTCAAAGGAGCCATTGTGTGGAATTAATAATTTGAAAAATAAACAACAGAAATAGTTCCAAAATATTCGCATGAAAGTCAACCTACTATATAGTCCAACAAGCATGGTATGTGTGTATCATTACACCACTATAGAAGGCCACAGCAGATCAAGTTATCTTCGATAAAAAGAAAATATTTCCATGATCGATGGTCTAATCCAATTTATTGTAATGCACCATTTTCAATTTCATATCTGAGTGCAATCGAAACACTTGTTTCAGAAAAATTGTTTTTAATTGGGTTTACTTCCTTCGGTTTTGCACAAACTACGATACATGATTGTCAAAATGGCGTACTGAACTTGTAGTGGCATTGTCTTCGACAAATGCCACAAAAACTGAAAATGGCATTGTCTTCGACAGATGCCACAAAAACTGAAAATTCCTATCTTTGGAGCTACAAATTAGGTATCAGCAGCCATGCTCATCACCCAAATTTGTTTTACTTCTAAATTCCAAGTCACTTAACCCTTTACCACACAATCCAGACTCTTAAATGACCCTTAAAAAGGCTTTTGAAAACACTTTTGGAAAAGGAGAAATGCTAGTAAGTATTTGCTCCTTTTTCCTCAATTTTTTCTACTCTTTCAAATACATTTCTCCCCTTCTGAGACATATTCAAGTTGTTGTCTGCAGATACTTTGGACTTGACAAGTCCACAAATTTTTAGGGTAAAGAGTTCAAGATCAGTCTTGTGAGCTTATAATGAAATACAAAATGGTAGATGTATATAGCCCCTGAATTTACTCTATGCTCATATCAGTGGTCTTTTAACTTTTTACAACACAATCCCGAGTTTTAACAACCTTTAGAAATTAGATTTGAAAACATTGTGGGAAAAGGAGAAAATGGTAGTAACTAGCATTTTATCCTTTTCCCACAATATTTTCTACCCTATCAAAGAAAAACTCCACCATTTTAACAACAATAAATTGTGGTCTGCAAATGCTTTCAACTTGGACCAGTCTACAATTTGGTCATGTGGTAAAGAGTGAAAAGATTTGCAATCTCCAAGAGCTTCGAGAATAAGATAGCAATTGATCAACCATACAATCCCATGTTTTAATAACCCTCATGAGAAAGGCTTTTGAAGTCATTGTGGGTAAAGGATAAAATGCTAGCAAGCAGCATTTCTCCTTTTCCCACAGTGTTTTAAAACCTTTCTGTGACCAATCTCCTGGTTTGAGTTAAGCCACATTTAATACATCATCTGAAAGTGCTTACAATATTAAAGTGGGAAAAAATGACCAGCTGAGAGATTTTTCTTTTGAATTAAAGCTTTCTATTTCAAAAGAGAAATTTATCACAAATAATAGAGTTACAAACAATACATTCCAATTCACCATTTATCAAATTGAAGTACATGTATAATGGCAGACTGTAATTATGATAAATTAATTTGCGCATGATACACAAATATCAGTGACACATGCTCTGTGAAAGGGGGATTTAATGCATCCGCAAAAAGTATCGACTCTGGTCAGCCTACGCAAACTGCGCACACAGACCTGTTTTGAAACATTTGCTTTTGGTAAATTTTCTGCATGTCCAAGGATTATTCTATCACAGAAATCAGACTGTTGATAAATAAAATGGAATTTATGGATCCATAATTATGTGATGACAGACTTGCTTGGTATCACACATCACATAGATGCATTAAACCCCCTTTAGCCAGAGCATGGGGATAGGATAAAAAATATACAGAAAAAGGACAAAATGCTGCTTACCAGCATTTTCTCTTTTTCCAAAAATGTTTTCAAAGGGCATCTGCCCTAGTAATGTTAACTAAAAATACATGATTGTTCACATAAGTTATGTTTGGTAAGGGTTGACTGTACAACAATAGAACTGAGTGACAACTATAAACCAATATGAGCCATGCTCTGGCAAAAGGGAGCTTACTGCATCATACTAAGTAAGTCATAACAATAATGGACCCATAAATTATTTTATCTAACAACCAGATGAATCCTGAGGTAGAGTAGTCCTTGGACATGCAAAAAATTTATGAACAGCATAAAGTTTCAACCCAGATCAACCTGTGCACTTTGCTAAGGCTGACCTGGGTTGATACTTTTGGCAGATGCATTAAGCCCCTTTTCACAGAGCATGACTCATGTTTCTTTCTGAAAATAGGTCTTCCCATACTGACAGTCTATCAAAGATGCTTATAGTTTGAAACATGAAATGAGAAACATTTCTGAAATTCATTCTCATTTGATGCTGTCAGTAACACATTTTTCCCAGCTGACAACTTTTTTTTCAACTTTTGACAACATTGTGGCAACAGGAGAAATTGCTCATTATGAGCAGTTCAAGCTTTTGTCACACCGTTTCCACATGTAATAAATCTAGGTCATGTCAATTATACATATTTTACAAGGACATTTTCAAAGTCAACATTTTGTTTTAGAAGGTATGGACTTAAAAATACTACTTGGATGGATTTGGAAGTTACAAAAACCTATCTCAATGAAAATTTTAACCTTTATCCTGCCAAATAAAAGAAATGAAACTTTCAAACCCATATTATAAACCTAAATTTTCCTATTTCAAAGGTATTTTGGAAGAAATACATCTCCTTAACGGACCATGTAGATCTATGATCAGACTGCACATTCTGTGCAGTCTGATCTTGATCTACCTTGTCTGCAAAAGGCCAGTGAGCCGCACTTTGCCTGCTAAGGGTTAACTCTTTACCAAAACTTTAGACTTGGCCAAGGTGATAGCATTTGCTGTCGACAATTAAGAGGTAGCTAAAATGGTGGGACCTGTCTTTGAAAGGGTAGTAAACATTGTGGGAACAGGAGAAATGCTGCTTACCAGCATTTTCTCTTTTTCTCATAATGCTTTCAAAAGGCTTTTTCCTCATAATTGTTGAAACTTGGGACTATGCAGTAAGGGGTTAATTAATCATTCAGATGATTACTGTTTCTATCATACATGTTAACATGCAGTAGAACTGCACGAACGTCTGTGCTTCCCTCTGAAGACGGGACGGACGCCAAGTATGTATGGACCCAATGATGAACTGTAAATGAATATTCATAAGGCTTTCTCTTAAGGCCATATCGTTTAAGTGACATGCATGCTTTTTGTTGAGTGTATGATATCTTATCAAAGTTTAGGCACCTGCTTTTCATATAGCCAAACTTTGCTGGGTCAATGGTTGGGAAAAAGTATTCTGCAGGTGCAATGTAAACACCGTCATCACTTTTGGGGTCAGTTTTATCATGTAACATATGCTGTTTGTATATCACAGTTAGATAATGTGGACCTGTACTGTCTAATACGTTCCACATATGGTTAAACAGGGGTAAATTATCTATAAATTTCTTCATTAATGGATGCTTTGCTTTGCATGCCATTAATGCATTTATCAATAAATGTTCAAAATTTCCATCAATAATCGGGTGTTCATAGGGCTCCTGAGCTAAAATACATGTGTATTTCCTGGCGAGATCATCCAAAGGACGTAAACTTTCTAAATCTAGATCAGCATATACACCACCAAACTCATAGAGAATAACATATCTCATAGCATCAGCTCTGCGTATATTTTCTAAGTAGCCATCATAATACTTAAGTAAACTTGGGTGCTTATCAGCAATTAGCTGTCTTGCACTTTCATCTGTCCAAAACATATACTCCCAATCTGGATGATTCTTTGCCCATGATTTCATCCATTGTAGATACTTGTTTGGTATTTCTGTGGTTTTCCAGGTCTGATGAATAATTTTTGGAATTCTGTGACGACCATGAGATGGCAATTCTTCAATATTGTCAATACCAAGGGAAGGGTACTGTCTGTCTTTAATCATAAACTCTGGGATGAAAAACTGCAAAACAAGAATGCACAACACATGTACACGCGGACAATGTTGCAGACACTGAGAACACAAAAAAATCATTTACCAGCATAAATTCACCTGGATAAAAACTACATTTCAATTTCTTAATATACATACATGTAGTTTGAAGGCTTTGGTATCTGACAGGTTTTGAAAAAATTGTGTCTTTGAAAGGGTAGAAAATTTCATGGGGAAAAAAAAAAGAAATAAATGCTGGTTGCAAACATTTTCTTATTTTCCCTCAATGATTTCAAAAGGCATCTTCCTAAAGTAATGTTCAAACACTGGATTGTGTGGTAAAGGATTAAATTAACCACTGATATAATACAAGGTAAATCTACATATATAAATTACCTCATCGTCATGCCTCAAATACTTGAAGTAAACAATAAGAACGATGATTGCCAGTCCACAAATCACTCTGCATTTGTAACCTTCACCTCGATATAGTCTGCTCATACCTCCTTCTGTCTTAAAAAATATAATAATCATTAATTCATTATGTGAGCACCACTTACCTATTTAAGAACCTACATGTATCATACTGTAACTAATGCAGACATTAGCTTTTTACCAGATGACAAAATTTTGGATCAACTGTTTACCACATGACAAAATTTTAGACTGGTCCAAATTGAAAGCATTTGCAGGCGACAAATTTCATGTGTCTCAAATATTGCACTTTCTCTCTGAAAGGTAAGAAAACATTGTGGGACAAGGAGAAAATACTGGGTACAAGCATTTTCTCCTTTTCCTTTAATGTTTTCAAAACTCAGGATTGTGTGATAAAGCATTCATAGACGACAAATTCAATGTTGTCCAAATGATGGGACATGTCTCTGAAAGTTTCATAGACATGTAAAACTAATCCCTTCATTTGGGACCAAATAAATTAATGAAACAGTAGCAAATCTTTCGAGGAAAGAAAAAAAAAAAAGGTGGTCTTGGGCCATACTAAATTCTGATACAGTAGAAAGTATTGTCAGGAAATTGAAAAATGTTGGTTACCAGCATTATCTCCTTTTTCCACAGTTTTCTAAAGTTTTGTTTTTACTTTCCAACTTCAGATAAATCGGAATATAACCGAGTCTCTAATAATTATAATTCACATAGTTCAATCTGTAGTTGTATTATGGAAGACTAGTTCTATGACAGCACTACTTTTCATCTTTTCACTCAGAAAAATACCGGTACTCTTTTTTTTTATACTTTTACCTGATAGTGAAATGATCTAACCAGAATGGTACGAACTTTATTGGGAACGCTTACACTCTGGTCCCTTCCCAGCTAAAAGTGAGAGGAATTTGATACACCTCAAGTCATCTGGTTGCAAGCATTTTGACCATCTTTCTGAAAACAGAAAATATGCACTTTGTATGCAGTTTATATACTACAAATCAAAAAAGATAATCTTTTTTTTTTTGTAAAATCAAGTCACCGATAGTAATCTCCCTTCGTCAGATAAAAATCCGCATAAAATCAAAGCACTGAGAGGAGTGTTCGTGAATGATAAAGCGGTACCCATGGTAAATTAGTTTAAACATAACTGTCCCCGAATGAGTCCCGTAATGCATTGTGCCACCAAGAAGACTACTTTACTGTTATATATGTTATCAAAATATCCGTCATAGTTGCAGCCAAGGTGCTTCATTTTCATGGTTATCTGAACGTCTTCAACTGTACATTATAGTTACACCACGATGCTCAGCAGCAGATCCATGAGTGACAGGAGTTCCTTTGCGAATATCACAGAGAACACTTCCCTTGGACAACCCACTGGTTGCTTTCTCATATTAATTAGAAATATGTAAATGTGTAGCGCTGCGAAAAAGAACGGATTATTTCGTACATTTCGCAACCCATGATTAATTCTCTGAAAGAGTCTTAATCGAGTAGAAATTTAGGTCTCGCACGATGCACACCCTGCCCTATAGATACATCATTCGGCAAAACTCTGCTGATCCGTTGATCAAGTTAGATGTAGGTACGGAATCGATCGAGTTGTGACGAGAGATAGGTACATGTATCGGGTGTTACCTATGTTGATACGATGATCGATAACAGGCTTCCACTTTGAATCACAACTCCAAAACCTCTGGGTAACAAGCCATACACAATACCCCTAATAGCTATTGGACATCGGGATTTGCTTGTTGTGGTTAAAATTTTTGTTGAGTACATAGAAACAGTTCACTTTGTAAGCATTGCCGCTAAATTACACACAATCTTTCGTACGAATGAATTTGTCATAATCTATAGCCTTGCCCATCCAACAACGATAGGAGCGGTGCTCTGGAAAAATGGGGTTTAATGCATCTCATTGATGCATGATACCAAGCGAGCCATCATATTTTTATGGATCCATTAAATCCATTTTGTATAACAACCGACTGAATCATGAGATATGGTCATTTGACATGTAGAAAATCTGCCAAAAGCAGACTGCGTGTACTGCTCAGGCTGACTTTTTGTCGATACTTTTTGCAGCTGCATTAAATCCTCTTTTCACAGAGCATGGCCCAAATATCATAAATCTTTTCTCTGCTTAGGGCCACTCGTGGCGTTTTCTTAACGGAGAGCCGAACAGGCTGAACGAAATGGGCCGTCTGATCTTTGATCTACCGTGACTCTCTTATATAGAGAGACTTTCCGGAGTAAAAAACAATGAGTGAATTCGCAATCTTTACGGTTGGTTTTAGTAGCGGCTGACATTTCTTGTCAATCGATATTATTTATCAATTGAGCATTATAACTCTCCTTGAAAACGCTTTTTGAAACTTGAGAAAACCAGATGACCGTGAAAATTTTACACTGGTTCAAATTGAAATCATTTGCAGATGACAAATTAAATATAACTAAAACGATCGACTTTGTCATTTAAAGGTATGAGAAAACATTATGGGAAAAGGATAAAATGCTCAGAATAACCATCATTTTCCCCATTCCCCACAATCTTGTCAAAAGATTTTTTCAGGGTCATTAAAACTCGGGATTGTTTGGTTACGGGTTAATGCACCATACAACAATAAGAAACTTTTCTAGCAATTGCAAAAATCGCCTATATGAAACTTCGTTTTTCTCAAGTTTCAAAAAGCGTTTTCAAGGAGAGTGTGGGCTCCCTGTCTATATTTGCCTAACCCTTTATCAAACAATCCCATTTTTACAACCACTGCGAGGAAAGAGGATTGTCAAACATTGTGAGAAAAGAAGAGAATGCTGGTAACCAGTTTAAGCCATGTCTAACTTGCAGGCTGAAATTGCTTTCAATTTGCACAAGTCTAGAATTGAGTCGTTTGCTACATAGTTAACTCTTTACAACACGACAAAAATGTAGACTGCTCCAAATTGAAAGAGTTTGCAGACGACAATTTAAATGTGGCTAAAAATGGTGGAATTGGTCTTGGATAGGGTTGAAAACATTGTGGAAAAAGGAGAAAATGCTGGTTACCAGCATTTTCTCCTTTTCCCACAATGTTTTCAAAAGGCCTCTTTTTCGGGTCGTTAAACTGATTGTGTGGTAAAGGGTTAACCCTTTACCAGAGGACAAAATTTTAGCCTTGTCCAAATTGAAAGCATTTGCAGACGACAGTTTCAGTGAGGTTCAAATGGTGCAAATTTTCTTTGTTAGGGTAGAAAACATTGTGGGAAAAGGAGAAAATGCTGGTTACCAGCATTTTCTCCTTTTCCCAGAATGTTTTCAAAAGGCCTCTTTTTCGGGTCGTTAAACTTTGACTCGTGATTGTGTGGTAAAGGGTTAATTGGATAATTTCTTGTTCATCTACTAATATCTGTCGTACATTAGAGCGGACTTGGGGAAGAACACTATGGATTCACATCAAAAGGCAAAAAAAGAAAAGAAAAAACTGCGGAGCTTGACCGGAAACCACAATGAGAGATGGCCATGCCGGGGAAAAAGATTTGAGCCATACTCGCAAAATGGGGCTTAATGCATCTCCGTGATGCATTGTACCTAGCAGGTCATCACATAATTATGAATGATCAATAAAATTCATTTAGTCTAACAACCGCCTGAATCCTGAGGTAGAATTGTCCTTGAACATGCAAAAAATGACCAAAATGACGAATAGCCAAAGCTTTCGACGCATATCAGCCTGCGCAGTCCGCGCAGGCTGACCTGTGTCGTTACTTTTTTGCAGATGCACTAAACTCCCTTTCCGCAGAGCATGGCTACTGATTTATAGAATAAACTACAATAAGGACAAGGCGGGTGCCAATCATTTTGTAAATACTTTCAGTACTTTGAACCAGCGTGCGCAATTATTATATGAATGGGTTGCCTTTAGATTCGCTACAGGCTTCAAAATGTTTACCGTAATTTTCATTTTTACCGATTTCCCAGTGCGCGATTATGTCGTCGAAGTTTTTTTGCTTGCTAATCTGCTTCAAACGACCTGTGTGTTCACAATGGAATGACTTCAAGAACCGAGCCAGGGGAAAAGGTGCGAATTCGTCTCCTGCATTCTCAGTTGCCCATCCTGACAGTCTTGTATCCGCCACACTGGCAACCGGCTCAAATGACGCACAAGAGAACCATTTTAAAGAAAGGAAACTGTCTTTTTCTTATTTCTTTACAAGACAAAAATATTTTAACCCTTAAAGCGCTGGAACCAACTTAACTTGTTCCTGCTGACAGTGTAGATCAAGATCAGACTGCACAGAACGTGCAGTCTGATCTTTGATCTACACTGTCAGCTACTTCAATACACTTTCTGGCTAAAACAACCTTGAAATGACAATATTTCGGATGATTTTCTTCACTGAAAAGGTTTATTTCATAAATTCAGCGCTCTAAAGGTTAAAGTCTTCCATATTAAAAGGAGTTGACGGCCATTCATTAAATGTAGCTCAGATGATGAGATTTGTCTTTGAAAGGAAAAAAAAACATCGTTGGATAAGAAGAAAATGCTGGTTAAGTAGTACCGATATATATATATATTTTTTTTTTTCACAATGTTTTCAAAAATCCTTTTTCATAGGTCATTCAAACACGTGATTGTTTTGAAAAAAGTTAGCCGATAAGGCTTATTGAAAGTACTGAATTACAGTTACAAATGACTAAATTTTGTGGCGAACTGAAAAATGATCGTCACAGACAATTTCTTTTTTCTCCAGAATAAGTTTACCTGTACATGTAATTGTAACTTAAAATCCAGTTGCTGTAATGTTCATTTGATTCACTTTAACATTTGTCTCAGAGACAAAATTTTATTCAGGAGGCTATAGGTTCGATATGAATTTCAGAGAAAGGACAGGAAAGGCAAACCGAGCCAACATGTAGAAGATTTTCCAGGGATGGAACAAGTAAATGCAAAGACTACGTCCCATCCCTGACCACAAAAAGCAATCTATAGATTAATTCATTATTAAGTCGCTTTTTTGTCAGCCGTGGCTGGCGGATTCTAGATAATCACAGAGCGCCCTCTTTGATCAAACACAAAGTCTTTTGCCTCCAGGCGCTTATGGAGCGACATAGTAAGAGAGCGCGAGATGAAAATACGTTTGATTTCATACACTTAGTCGCTTATTTAATCAACAGTGTAGTAATTAATGACGTTTTCATTTCATTTGTTACGACTCTAGAGGATTGATATTTCTTAATGATAAATGATATTAAAAGGAGGAATGATACGCAAGCTTCATTAAACAAATCAAGCGTTCGATTGACGGCGGATTTTAACTCCTAACCCTTAGGCTGCTCAGCACGACTCAATGACCTCTTGCGGACAACGTAGATCAAGATCAGACTGCACAGAACGTGCATTCTGATCTTAGATCTACGCTCTCCGATTAGGGGATATTTCACCCGAAAAAAAAAAAAACCTTCGAAATAGCAAAATTCGGATACTTAGTATCGGCTTTAAAGTTTTATTTCACTTATTTAGCAGGTAAAGGGTTAATCAATTTTATTTTGTACTGTTGAAAATGAAATTCCAAAATTAAAACATTTACTAAAGAGGCTTTTTATCCTTGCAGTGGAAGGTGTAGATACAAGATCAGACCATACATTCCATGCTGTGTGATCTTAATCTACACCATCTTAAAAAAGCTGCCCATATTATAGCCCATATTGGGTAAAAAGCCGGTTTTTTCTTTTTGTTTCAAAGCAGGCATTTAACACTTCTCTGAATTAGAGTCTCTATGTCCTTTAACCGAAATGCTGCGTTTCCACCAGTCTTTTGCTGTACAGAAGAAGAAGAAGAAGAAAAAGAAGAAGAAGAGGAGGAGGAGGAGAAGTTGAACTTCTATCACGAATAAGCAGAGTTTTAAATGCTTTTTAGAATATCGGTTGCACCAAACAGCGGAAAGGATCAGGAAAAGCATGACGGAAATGTTGGATCCAGAATCGCTTTAACTCTTTACCAAACGACAACTTTTTGTACTCGACCAAATTGAAAGCATCTGCAGACGACAAAATAAATGTATCCCAAGTGATGATTTCTGTCTGACAAGATAGAAAACATCGTGGGAAAAGGAGAAAATGCTGGTTACCAGCATTTTCTCCTTTTCATACAATGTTTTTCAAAAGGCTTCTTCCTAAGTGGTCATCAGAACTCGTGATTGTGTGGCTAAGAGTTAATACTTTCAGATACGAGCATTTTCGAAAGCAAATAATTATAAAAAACGTAAAAGAACCCGCTCACAGGTGGTCGACCGTTTTGCCGGCGTTTTTACAATAAAAAAGATTAGAAACAAATTTGTATCAAACATGTGATGTTTCCGGGTTATTTCACAACTCGCTTAACCCTTTCCCAAACAAGCCCTGTTTTTCACGTGTCTGCAGTACAAGTCTTTTGAAAACACTGTGGGAAAAGGAGAAATTGCTCGTAACGAGCAATTTCTCCTTTTCCCACAGTATTTTCTACCCCTTTTGAGAACTTTCTGCCATTTTCACCAAAATAAAATTGCCGTCTGCAAACTTTTTCAGTTTGGACCAGTCCAAAATTTGTCGTTTGGGAAAGGGTTAATACTTAACCGAGCTTAAACTTTAGGCAGCTAGGCGCGACTTGGGGACCTTTTGCGGACAGTGTAGATCAAAATCAGACTGCACAGACCGCACAGTCTGATCTTGGATCTGCACTGTCCGTTAAAGAGATATTTTCCAAAAAGAAAAAGTACCTATGAAACAGCAAAAATTGGATTTTTACTATCAGCTCGAAAGTTCCGTTTCATTTAGTTGGCAGCTTAAGGGTTATACGACCTTGGTAATAAAAGCCCTTGAAAAAAAATCGTAGGAATAGGAGAAAAATTCTGATAAGCAGCATTTTTTTTCTTTTCCCACAATGTTTTCTACTCTGTTACAGAAAATCATACCATTTGAGTCACATTTCAGTTTGCCGTCTCCACATGCATTCAATTTGGACATGTCTAAAAAGTTTTGTTATTTGGTAAAGAGTGAAAATCCTACCGTGCACTTGGTTACATAGAATGAGTGTGCGGTTTACCGGAGTGGCTTGAGCCGATCATGATCAGGGTACGTGCTTATAAACATCTGAACCATGCTCTGTTAAAAGGGGGCTTAATGCATCTTCGAAAAGTGTCGACCCAGGTCAGCCTGCGCATTCCGCGCAGGCTGACCTGGGCCGAAACTTTTCGCTATTAGTCAATTTCTGTGGGTCCAAGGATCAGTCTACCTCATGATTACGTTGATTGTTACAAAAAGTGGATTTTATGGATCCATAATTATGTGAAGGCTTGATTGGTATCATGCATGCTTGCTGAGCATGTAATTTTAAAGTTATACAGAACTAAATTGATAGACGTTGTAGAGCAAAGTTTTAATTTCTTAACTTCTCTTTCCTTCCTCTTACTTAAATGAAAGTCTTTATTACTCATTACCGTACTTGCAGAAAGCACTGATCCAATGTCCCCCGACTAAACAAATTGTGAACTCGGACTTTGACACAACTCTTTTCAATATTTTTGGGATAATTTGGTCTGAACAACCTTGGAGTTGCCATATTGCTCTTTCGTGCTGATTTAAACTGTCCATGTCTGTTGCTTTGCAATGTGCTATTGTCATCAATCTTACTCACTGTTATAGCTCTCCGAGCAACTGGTAGAATCACGTCAGTATTATATAAAATGATATACGATGGACAAAGGGAAATTTGATCCTCTTTTTCCCAAAATGTGCTCCATACATGTAAGAATAGAGTGGGTTTTTTTTTTTTTGTTTCATATATTTTCCCTTTTTTCTTATACGCCCGAAATTAGCATGTATAGGCACAAGATAATGCTTACCACACAATCCCAAAATTTAGCGACTTTGAGAATTGAATTATTATAAAAAAAAAAGTTGGAATAAGGAGAAAATGCAGGTAAATAGCATTTTCTCACTTACCACACAGAGCTTTCTGCCCATTCCAAAGACAAATTTCAGTTTTGGTGTTGCATTTACTTTGTCGTCTGCGAATGCTTTCATTTTGGAGAAAAAAAAATTGTCTGAAATTTTGTCGTCTGGTAAAGAGTTAACTAGATTGAATTAAAGGCACGTTCATAAACGGCAATCTTTATCTTTCTTTTTATACGGGACTAGATGAACAACATGCTTTTTGGGGTTGTTTTCATTATATATTTCATTATTTTATTGTTACCGTGTTAAGTCACCAGTAACAACATGGCATCAAATCGCCGTCCTTTGGGAGTACTTTATACAAATGGAATCTAGGACCGGGTAGGACTACAAATTAGTTTAATAAAACTTTACAATGAACGCTGTAAAACGTGTTAAAACATTGTCTAATGAATCGACCAGCTTTTAATTGTTGAATGCTGCTCACCTAGAACGTTCTCTCCAGGTAATTCAACAACAAAATAATCCGCCATTTTGGTCATCAAAAATTCATGCGCCCAGTGATTCGACAGGTAGCCTAATCACTTCCACGAGACGGTTGGATCGTTACACGTTCTACATATTGGCTCTATTTTATACCATCTGAGGAATTATACGTTCGCAATATGGCGGTTACTATGAATAATTGAATGCTTTCCTTCGGGTCTCTGATATTCGAATAGATTTCGGGTTTTTACAGTTTCTTTTCACTTAACGAGTGAGCTCACGAGATCTTGCGAGCAGAAAACTCTTCCTTTATCTTTGTTAATTATCTACAATGGCATATGTACATGAAACACTTTTTGCTTGTTGAATCTTCCCAACACCAACTGGGCAACGAAAATAGTGTTGTCAATAAAACCTTTATTAACACAGCTTCTAAAATACAGGGTCCGTATTCAAAAACCATTCTTGAGAACTTTTTTAGTCTTATTATCAAAGATTTTCTAAATCTGAAGGTAACACAACTTCCGATTGGCTAAACCAACTGGTTTAGCCAATCAGAAGTTGTGTCATTTTCAAATTTAGAAAATTCAGGAGAATAAGTCCAAGACCATTCTTCAGAATGGTTGGTAAAAACGGACCCAAGTCTATTTCTGGTGTCCCTTAACTCGTCGTCTCACTGACAGAAACAAATGAAGCCGAGAAGGGCCCGTGTTTCCCAACCATTTTTAACAACCGCGATACTTCGACTATTCTCAAGAGTTTTCTACATTTCAAAGTAAAACAATTTCTGATTTGCTGAACCAAATGTTTGAGCCAATCAAAAATTGTTTTACTCACTGTATGAAACATATAAATCTAAAAATTCGATTTAAATTTAGAATGGTCGGAGAATACAGGCCCTGATCGGTCTTCCTAAATTTCAGCTGATCAGACCTTGGTCAGAATGGTTTACGAATACGATAGCAGTGCCCCCACCCCCGGCCAGTTGAATAAACAAAACGTTAACTAAGTAAGTTAAATAAATTCTGACAATGAACATACATATATACAGAACTAAGACCGCCTTTGCCCGAAGATTTGAGCCATGCTCTGGCAAAAGGGGTTTTAATGCATTTGCATGGTGCAGTATAGGATGCAAGTTATCATTATAATTACGAATCCATAAAAATCGATTTTGTTTAACAATCAACTAAATTATCATGAGGTAAACTGGTCCTTTGACACGCACAAAATTTACAAATAGCAAAAAAGTTTCGACCTAGGTCAGCCTGCGCGGACTGCGCAGGCTGACCTGGGTCGATACTTTTTTGCAGATCCATTAAATACCCTTTTCCACAGGCCATGGCTCATCCTTACCTGAAAGCTGTCTTTTTGCAGGTAATAAGGCATCGAAACAGACTATACTTCCGCCGTGCACATTGAAGATGAGTCCGTTTGGACATACTTTAGCATCAGCTGCATGTATTCGACGATTATGATCCAAGATCAAACGAGGCGTTCTGTACAGTCGAATCTCTATCTTCACAGCCGGCAAGATACATTGAGATACATGTAATCATTGATAACGAATGAGCTACTTTATCTAAGTAGAGGAAAAAGGCTTTGTTGCACATTTCATTTGACAGTGTTCTATGCCAGTGGCTATGAACTCCAACCGTTCCTAACTTAAAGATACAGCTATACTCGTTTTCAGTCAGTTTTTTTTTTAAACACATTTCATCTTTATTTTATCAGACTAGAATCATTCTTGTATCTTCATGCCAAATGTTGCTCCGGACGGTTGCACGGTTGTTGCATAGATTCTGTCAGATAGAAAATGCATTTCATTTTCAAGAGGCCATCAAAAAAAAAATCGCTGTTGTCACGTTTCCTGTCTTAAATCGAAGATTTACGATATTTGTATTTACCCCGTACACCATATGTGTCGGTAATTTATCTATTTCAACACAGCTGACTAACTTCTGAACCATTCTACAGTCTATCAAATTTAAACAGCCTTTCTCTCTGACTGTAGGGATGTATCTTCAACCCTTCAATGTATTTCTACGATCCAGGGTAAAAAAAGAAAATATGCGGTTAAAAAGTGAGGCAATGCCGGTAACCAGCTTTTAATCCTTTCACCCGAATGTTTTCCTATCAGAGACAAATCTCAAATTATGAGCCACGTTTAACTCTTTACTTAACGACAAAATTTTAGGCTTGTCTAATTGGAAAGCATTTGAAGACGACAAAATGAGTGTGACCCAAAAATACAAAATTAGTTTTCGGAAGGATAGAAAACATTGTGGGAAAAGGAGAAAATGCTGGTTACCAGCATTTTCTCCTTTTCTCTCAATGTTTTCAAAAGTCCTATTTCCCAGGGTCGTTAAAACCCGGGATTGTGTGGTAAAGGGTTAATTTTCCCTGTCTGCAAATGCACGGTTCATTCTGTGCTTGTGTAAAACTGTGCCGCGTGGCAAAGAGCTGAAAAATGAAATTTTACTGCTGTCTGCCAAATTATGATTTAACTATAATTGAATAGTCGACTTCATTTTCGTGTGACGAGTTTAATCGTTGACTTTCATGAAAAATAGATTTTAATAGGTTTCATAAAATCTAATGGAATACACAACATGTATTGTGTGGCTGGAACCATTGACGGAGAAGCGGGGAGTGTTGAACAAGATCATGCCGTATGTGCCGTCTGATCTTGATTTTTACTCTCCAGCAAATTTCATCAAAAAAAAAAAATCCTTTAACACATTGCATTCCCGAGTACAAATTCTTACAAAAATTAATGAGCCACGCTCTGGCAAAAGAGGGCTTAATGCATCTGCCTGATGTATGATACCATGCAAATCATCACATGCCTATGGTTCACTTATATCCATTTTCTCTAACAAACGGCTCGGAATCCTGAGGTAGACTGGTCCTTAGACATACAGAAAATTGACCAATGGCGAAAAGTTTCGGCCCAGGTCAGCCTGCGCGGACTGCGCAGGCTGACCTGTGTCGATACTTTTCGCAGATACATGGCTCTAATGTTTTAGACATTCGCCCACAAAATTTAATCCTTTATAGATGAGAGTGGAAATTTCTAGTAATACAGGTTTTTAACCCTTTCAGCGCCATAGGCGAAAACAGGGACTTTTGCCGACGGCATAGATTAAGATCAGACTGCACATAACGTGCAGTCTGATCTTTGATCCATGCCCTCCGCTTGTTTTGTCAAGCTAATATGATAAAAATCTTCCTGAGACTCATTGGGTTGTATTTACAGCCATCAAAAGAGGCCGAATTAGTTTATTTGGCGCCGAAAGAGTTAATGAATCCATAGCAATCAGTCCGACATACACGTCTTATGCCTAGTTACAGTACTTCAACCAGACAAAAATTGTGCAGTCTCTAGTCATTTTTGAGCAGTCAAACATGAGAGGAGACACAGACTGCAATCGACTGAACAGAACGTTTTGCGCAGAGGACCGTCAAAAGAAACGAATCAAACTTTTTATAGTGTTTGATCATTATATTTGAACCATGCGCTATGAAAAGGAATCTTAAAACATCTACAAAAAGTATCGACCCAGGTCAGCCTGCGCAGTCCGTGCAGGCTGACCTGGGCCGAAACCTTTTGCTATCGGTCAATTTTCTGCTTGGCAAAAAACCATTCTAACTCAGGATTGAGTCGGTTGTTTGACAAAAATCGATTTTATGGATTGATAATAAAGTAATGACTTGCTTGGTATGATGCATTAAACCTTCTTTTGTCAGAACATGGCTTACATGTTGAAAGTTCGAGTGATTTTTCATTAACCCGTAGCAATCACTTCGACATACCCGTAGTTAGTTGGTCCGTCTTATACATAGTTACAGTATTTCAACGAGACAAAATTGCGCAATCTCTAGACATTTTTGAGCAGTCAAACATGAGAAGAGACACAGATTGCAATCGATTGAATAGAAAATTTTGCACAGAGGACCGTCAAAAGAAACGAATCAAACTTTTATAGTGGTTTGATCATTATATTTACATGAGATAGTCGGTTGTCTGTAAGGGCATATCCGAACGTTTGTCGGCCAGTAATGTCGGATCGGACTAAATTCTTGAATAAAATATAGGCACATCTAATAAAAATTTCAGTATTTAACACAAATGTAGCCCGTCTATTATAAAATCCGTAGCCATTGTTTAAAAGAAGTCCGTGGAGTGAGTTTGCTTGTATGAAACGTGATTTTTTGCCATTTTTTTTTTTTTTTCTGTAATTTTACGGATATCTTAATTCAAACTGTTTACTGCGTAATTATGAAATAAATTTGGAGTTCCAGAAACCGTATTATTCCTAATTAACCAGTCCTGAAACTGGAATCTGAATCGGGTAAGCTTTCAGCATGACTGTTTTATTTTTGACCTACGACATTTATGAACCCTTTTCTAAATAATCGCGACTTTTCACACCCTGAGGGAGAAGCCTTTTGACAACATTGTGGGAAAAAGAGAAAATGCTGGTGACCAGCATTTTCTCCTTTTCCCACAATGTTTTACTACTCTATCAAAGACAGGGGTCCTGCGTGGCTCAATGGTAAAGTGTAGGGCTCGTGACCTGGAGGTTCCGGGTTCGAGCCTCAATGGATCCACTGGGCTTTTCGTAGGAGTGTCCTTGGGCAAGACACTTCAGAGCCCTAGACTAGTAGTGGTGAAACTCGGGACATACATGAATGTGTGAGCTGTCGCCGTGATATGACTGAAATATTGTTGACATCTGCGTAAAGCACTATTCAATTCAATCAACTATCAAAGACAGAAAACATTGTTGGAGTGACAGGTAAATTGGTGTCTGCAAATGCTTTCAATTTGGACTAGATCTATTCCAAAATTTTCTCGTTTGGTCAAGGGTTAAATGAACCGTTGAGTTTTTAGGACTCTTTGGTCCTTAGATAGCTGTAATAGTGAAGTGGACATTTCCAATTTGGGGGAAAAACAGTCGGAATATTGCTATTTCAGGGTAGTTTTGGTCACAGCGGCAGACTGTATAGATTCAAAATCAGACTGCACATTCTGTTCAGTCTGATCTTGATCTACACCCTCTGCAAATGCAATTTAAAGCGAGCCCAGCCATGTAAGAATTTACCAACCACTGTAAAAATACGACTTATTCAACATGAAGACCCCTGTTGGAAATGATGAACATCGTGCGAAAAGTTGCAACAATAACTAGCATTGACTGCAAAGAGCAATACTGAATTGCTCCTCTTTCTCATTTAACCCTTAAGCTGCTAATCGCGACCCACTGACCTTTTGCGGACAGTGTAGATCAAGATCAGACTGCACAGAACGTGCAGTCTGATCGTTGATCTACACTGTCCGATACGGTATTTTCTTTCCGGTGAAATCAACTTTGAAACCGCAATGTTTGGGCTTTTAGTATTGAATAGAAATTTGCGTTTCATTTATTCAGCAGCTTAAGTGTTAATATTTTTTTCGTGTTGCTTCTACAAGGGAGTAAAAGTAGGTTTTGTCTCACAGCCGACTTAATCATGGGATTAGAATGGTCCTTGGATGGGCAGAAATTTACAAATAGCGAAAAGCTCTCCATGTCAGCCTGCACAGTCCGCGCAGGCTGACATGAATCGATACTTCTGCAGACACACTAAACCCTCTTTTCACATAGCAAGGCTAAAATGATTTTGAAGCAGCTAGCATCAATTCTTCCGTCAGAGGGACTAAAACATATGACTCATTATGACCAAACCACTGCCTCCGGGTAATCATTTTTCAAACATCGGGGCTTAAGTCAAGATCCATGCATCCGTTTCTTTTTGTGGAGTTTCCTTTGAAATACGAAAATTTGGAAACATCGAAGTCTTTAAATACATGAACACATACCAAGATGCGGAACAATGTTAACCAAGATCGGACTGCACCTTATATGCAGTCTGATCTTGCTCTACACGGTCCGCAAAAGGTCCAGATCTTGAGCTTAGCGGTCCATGGATTGATTTAAGAATCTATCTAAGTTTGTGGACTGTGCTGCGCGTTTTCGAAAGCTATTTCTTTTGTGTTTTGCTTTTCTTTTTACCTTTGTCCGAAACGAAAGCATTTGACAAAGTAAATGTGATTCAAAAGATAAGATTTGTCTCTAAACGTGTAGAAAACATTGTGGTAAAAAGAGAAAATGCTGGTAACCAGCATTTTCTCTTTTTCCCGCAATGTTTTCAAAAGGCCCTTTCATTAGGGTTGTTAGAACTCGGAATTGTTTAGCAAAGGAATAATCAAAGTGTGGGTAAATTATCTTTGTCCCTCATCCCGAGATGTTAGTTTAAACATACAGAAAGGAATAATCAAAGTGTGGGTAAATTATCTTTGTCCCTCATCCCGAGATGTTAGTTTAAACATACATGTATTAATGGCCCGCAACACACGAAAAGGGACCTTCGGACAATTGCGTAAAGTGTTGTCCCGGATTAGCCTGCGCAGTCCGCGCAGGCTAATCCGAGACGGCACTTTACGACTACATGACATAACATTTTTTCATACAGTAGACTTTCGTAAAATAGAAAATCGCACAAAAAACGGGAAGTTTCGAATCAGATACACCCTCTCAGGCTGATCTGGGACGACACACTTTTACGCATATGTCCGAATGCCCCTTTTCGTGTGTTGCACGCCATCTTTATACAAATCATACAATATACGTACATCACATGAAGATAGATACAAATCGGGCAAAAGGGTCCCTAAATGTTATATTAGAATATTGACTTTACATAGATCTACAGTTTAAATATGATAATCATAAGTGCATTTATCTTTATTATCAATTTGAAACGTGCACCCAGTTGCATTTGATCTTTTTTAGCTCTCTTTGATTCATGAAATAGATCTAGAGCTACATTTGTATAGTTCAACAGTATTAACCTTTATCCGCTGCCTAAATAAGTGGAATGAAACTTTCACGCCGATAGGGAAAAAGAATTGCTATTTCAAAGATATTTAGGGGGGTAAGATGTCTCCGGCTTATCGGACAGTGTAGATCCAAGATCAGACTGCACGTTCTGTCCGCTAAAGGCCCTTGAGTCGCACTTAACAGTCTAGGAGTTAATTTTGAGAAATAACAAATCCAAGTTTGGTGGGATTCACATACAAGAAATAACCCATATCACTTTATAAACTTAAATCTAGATCTACTTTGAGTATGAAACGATTAAGATTTCATGGATATCTTTAGCCATTTTGATCAGTAAGAAGGAATACCTCGCTCATTAAATAGTAAAATGTTAGCATTTCTGTATGCTAGTACATGTATATGGGCAAAGGGACAAAGAAGTGCATCGTAAACTTGTCTTCGCTGCGCATGTCCGATATCGTCTGTTCAGATAGAGCTACGTGATAAACTTCGATAATTTGACTGATCCAACAAAGAATATCGGTTTTCCTTAGTTGACATTTATTACCTCCCTTTAATTCAATAGTTTAAATTTTCGTGTTTATTTAAATACTATCCATTGAAATGCCAAAAAGTACCTTTACTGATTTTTTTATATTATATTTTGAAAGAAAGAAGAGTATAAATACTCATTTCCCTCATAATCTTAAAAAATCATCCCTAACAGAATTTTATATAATAAAATTACTTAATCCAGAATTTCTATTTCTGCATTGGTTCGATCCCGGCTCGGCGTACTAGTGTACTGGTCGCGAGCTCAGTGGTTAAGGTAAATCTTTGAGGGGCCTTGAACGGTACTACCTATCGGGATGGGCTCAAACAAATAACATGAAGTAAACAATCTGTCGTACCAATTCGCAGGTACATCAGAAGACCTGTTTATGCCATACGTTGATGTAGAAAGATTTTTTTTTTTTTGTTTCTATAAATCCAAGACACATCTAGTGCTAAACATAAGAGAGATGGAATCGAGAAAAGTACATCTGGCTACATGACCTTAGATCCTGCTCTACCGATATACCCATAATTCCTTTACTAGCCCAATGTAAAGTCCTAGTGGCACATGTAAGACCTGTGAGTTTCAAACAAGTTCAATCTTAGCTGAGACGGAAATACTGTCCCAGAAGAATCCATGCCCAGGCTATGAATCATACCTAGGCTAAGGATAGTCCTGTGGGTCGAAAACACGGATTCGTTTCGAATCGGAAGAAACCTTTTTTAGGAAAAGAGAATGTATGAATACCTAAGACAAGATGTAGAGCAATGTAAAAAGGGGGATGGAGGGGGGAAAGACTGAGCAATTATTGCCTGTAACGATAATAAGTAATAATTATTATTTATTGCTCCTTAACCCTTTACCACACAATCCCGACTTTTAACGACCCTGATAGACAAACCTTTTGAAAACATTGTGGGAAAAGGAGAAAATGCTGGTAACCAGCATTTTCTCATTTTTCCATAATGTTTTCTACCCTGTCAAAGAAAATACGCATCATTTCAGCCACACTGAATTTGTCGTCTGCAAATGCTTTCAAGCGAGAAGTCCAAAATTTTGTCACGTGGCAAAGGGTTAACCCTTTAACAAACAATCCCTTGTTTCAACGTTTATGAAACCGATGTATTTTGAAAACATTGTGGAAAAAGAACAAAAATGCTGGCGACCTGCATCTTCAATTTTTCCAACATTTTTTTCTTCTCTTTCAAGGGTGGATGAAATCATTTGAGCAAACGTTAATTTGTTGTCTGCAAGTTCTTTCAATATGAATAAAAAAAGAAAAAAAAAAAAAAATGACGAGTAGTAAAGGTTTAACTATGAGGAAAAAATGGGGGAGGGGGGAAGGAACAATACTAGGCCTTTAAGTTTAAGTTTCCTTCTTCGACTGGCATTTAAAAAATCAAGAAGTGTCAAGGACTGATGACAAAATAGTATACCTAATTTTCGTAAATCAGAGTGTAAAGATGTATACAATTTGCAATAACGAACTTGAAACCATCATAGCTGAAAAATAAAGTGAAAATCACCAATAAGTATGTTTGAATACATGAATACAGTTAAAACAGTTAAATCATTGTGGTTAAAGGAGTCATTAGCCAATGTCTGTTTCATTTGTAACTAGTAGTTTCTCCTTCTCCTGCTTGGTTTTCTACCGTTCGAAAGACAGATACTATCTTATGAACAACACTGAATTTGTCATCTGAGACTGCTTTCAATTTTGTGAAATCTTAAACTTTTGTTGTCTTGCAAAGAGTTACATCCTTATTTGATAATGTGTAGAATGGTTCAGAATTCAGTCAGCTGTGTAAACATAGATAAATTACCGATACATATGATATGAGGGATAAAGAAACACAAGGAATTTGTCTACGAATTAAAACCGGAAATAACAACAGTGATCTTTTGATGGCCTCCAGAAAATGAAATGCATTTTTTGTCGGTCATAATCTATGCAACCTTGCAACCGTCAATGGCAAAATTTGGCATGAAGACACAAGAATGATTATAGTTTCATAAAATAAAGATGAAATGGATGAAAAAATGGCTGAAAACGAATATACATGTATAAATGTACATGTGAATCTTTAAGTCGTTACTGCTAACCGAAAACTCCAATTCAATTCATTTAGCAGGTTTACTCATGCTTTACCATACGACAAAAACTCCTGTAATATCAACTCGTTACCTCACAGCAAATTCTCGACTCTTCCAAATTGAAAGCATCTGTAGACGACAAATTCGAAAGTGATACAAATGAACAGAAGTTTTTTGACAAGTAAGAAAACATTGTAGGGCAAGGAGAAAATGCTGGTTACCAGCATTTTCTCCTTTCCTCACAACGTTTTCGAAAGCCTTCTCCTTCAGTGTCGTTTCAACCTGGGATTTTGTGGTAAAGGGTTAACACTTTGCCACACAATCCAGAGTTTTATCGACCCTGGGGAAGAAGGCCACTGAAAACATTATGGGAAAAAGAGAAAATGCTGGTAACCAGCATACTCTTTCCATAATGTTTTCCACCTTTTCCCAAGACAGAGTTCAGTTTGAGAGTCACATTTAATTGCCGTATTGCAAATACATGTAACGTTAATTTTAATTTGGATAAGTCTAATATTTTGTAGTCTGGTAAAGAGATAAAAGCATTTGCAGACGACAAATTAAAGCAGGCTAAAATAGTATGAACGTCTTTGACAGGTAGAAACATTGTAGGGAAAAAAAAAGGGGGGGGGGGGTCTTTTTTTATGGTTGTGAAAGCTCGGCATCGTTTGGTAAAGGACTACGGGCATTCGGCATGCTTCGGGTGATCTGGTGATGTATGCACGGAATCGGCCGAGTTGTGACGAGTGGGACCACGGATTAACAAATAGCATTATTTTAGACTTGTCCAAATTGGAAGCATCTGCAGACGACAATTTGAATGTATCTAAAATGATCGGATTTGTTTTTGAAAGAGTGAAAAATATTACGGAAAAAGAAAAAAGAGAAATTGATGGTTACCGGTATTTTCTCCTTTTTCCACAATATTTTCAAAAGGCTTTTTTCCCTAGGGTCATTAAAACTCAGTATTGTGTGATAAAAGAGTTTAACACAGTAAGAGGGAACAAAGACATGGCTATACGAATTATGTTTGATTTAGTTGGGGAAAAGTTTTAAGATTATGTGTCTACCGAAGAGAGTTGACAGAGATCAGACTGCAAGAACGTGTAGGGTGATAATGAGTATTCTCGTCACACATGGAAATGGAATGTAGGACATTTTGGCCTGGATGTTTTGGCCCCGGACGTTCTGGTCCCAAAAAAGGGCAGAGTAGGATGTTTTTGCCCGAATCATATCATTGATAAATGGTGCAGTCAAAAAGTAAATTAAGGTAACAAAACACAGGTGTTTTATCACAGATACATAAAGGTGAACAAAGTGTGATTTTGAACTATAGATTCCCCCCGCTTCCCCCCCCCCCAAAAAAATATTATCAATTATTTTAAATTTAGCTATTTCGGTATTTTCAACTTCTAAATATGCATATTTTTGAAAATTGGAAATCACTTTGCAATAAGAAAATATCTATAATTGAAGAAACTTTGCAATCAGATTTAATTGATTACATAAATATGGCTGAAAGGGTGGAATTTGTCTAAAAAAGGGGTAGAAAACTATATTGAAAACAAGAAATGCTAATTACCAGGATTTTCTTCTTTTGCCACAATGTTTTCAAAAGCTTTCTTTCTCTGTTTTGTCAAAATTCAGGATTCACGGTGTAGTAATGGGTTAAATACGGGAAATGATAGGGGACCGATGGAATGTTTTCTATTTCTATTTCATTTGGCCCAAAAGGTCCGAGGCCAAAACATGTTGTGTAGGAAAAGGACAGTCTGCTTAAATGTGCATTCTGAACTTTGCCTACATTTATTGAGTAAGGACATTTACAAAGGACTGATTGGGCTGTATTCTATTTTATTTTATTTGGCCCCAAACGTCCTAGGCCAAAACGTCCGGGCCAAAACGCCTGCGGCCAAAACGTCCGTCCACCACGGAAATGAGAGGGCATATGGACATGTTTGCACTATTCAGGGTACATGATCATCTAACGTTCTAAACTGCACTCTTAGTAATCCTTTACCACACTTTACCGAATTTTAACGATCCTGAGGGAGACAGCTTTTGAAAACATTGCGGAAAAAAAAGAAAATGCTGGTAACTAGCATTTTCTACTTTTCCCACAATACATTCTACTCTCTTAGAGGCAGCCTGCATCTCTAGTGCCGATCTTGAATTGTCGTATGCAATTGCTTCTAACACTTAAGCTGCTGAATAAATGAAACGCAAATTTCTATTCAATACTACTAAAAGCCCAAACATTGCGATTTCAAAGTTGATTTCACCGGAAAGAAAATACCGTATCCGACAGTGTAGATCAAAGATCAGACTGCACGTTCTGTGCAGTCTGATCTTGATCTACACTGTCCGCAAAAGGTCAGTGGGTCGCGATTAGCAGCTTAAGGGTTAATTTGGAAAGGTCTAAAATTTTGTAGTTTGGTAAAAAGATAATTCTGAATTTAGAGAGTAACACAATTACAGTCCGGTTTAGCCAACCAGAAATTGCGTTACAGTTTGATATTTAGAATTTGAAATTGTTGAGAGGGAGACCAAGACTGCAATTTACATTGGTTGTTGAATAGGAACCCCGGATTTAACCCTTAGCCCTTTACCAAATAACCCCGTGTTTTAACGACCCCGAGGCAGAGGGATTTTGAAACCATTGTTGGAAAAGAAGAAAATGGTGGTTACCAGCATTTATTCCTTTTCCCACAACGTTTTCTACCCTATCAAAGACAACAACAACAACAACAAAATAAGCTAAGCTATTAGATATTCAAACTTGCCATATTTAGAAACAGTAGGAGTACCTTTATACTCATGATAGTCACCTTGCAGGTTATAGATCTACAGTATATGGGCCATGCTCTGGAAAAAGGGGGCTTAATGCATCTCCGCGAGATAAACAGTGAAATAAAAATATCTATCTACCTATCCATTATACCAATCAAGCTCTCACATAATTATCGCTCAATCATCGTCACTTCGTTTATAACTGACTTAATCAAGACGTAGACTGGTCCTTGGACATACAGAAAATTGACCTATAGCAAAATGTTTCGGCCCAGGTCAGCCTGCGTGGCTTGTGCAGGCTGACCCAAGTCGATACTTTTCACAGAGCATGACTCATATATATATATGTATTAGTCTCAAAAATGAGGAGTTTATAATGCTTCTTTTCATATTTGGACATTTATTGTGTACCGTCAAGAGTTGAAATCGCCGTCGAGGACAGTTATCTGTACAATAGTTTTGTAAGAAATTAATTTTATATGGACATAGGGGAATATGCCTTTAGCAATTTTAAAACGAGACAGAATGATCTCAATGTGCAATATTATCTGAACATTATCAGATGAACCAAAATCGATAGCTTCATCTATTTATAGAACGCATACTGGCTGAGGCCACAAATGTTATCTCCCTTTAATATATTAAGCTAAATCTTTCAGCTTTCGTTAAAGTACGTTCTTAAATCATACAGTAAAATGCCGTTGTCTGCTCATGTCAATATTCTGCGAAGATCTGACCTGTCTGCTATGACGCATCATTTCCTGTATAGCAGAAATTACGACGCGAAATAGCAAGCGGAAAATGGGCTTAAATAACACGTCTGGAAAAATCAAGCCATTTTTTCCCTACAAATTTCTTGAAAATAGCCTGTACAACGGATAGCTAACCTTTTACCACGCAATCCTCACTTTTAACGACCCTGAGGAAGACAACTTTTGAATAACATTGTGAGAAAAGGAGAAAATGATGGTAACCAGTATTTTCTCCTTTTTCCCCATAGTGTTTTCTTTCCTTCCAAAAACAATTTTCAATGTTTAAAGTCACGTTTATTTTCCCGCATGCAAATGCTTTTAATTGGGACTTGTCTAAAATTTTGTCGTTTGGTTAAAGAATTAAAGAGTATTATTGATCTCTGACAAAAAGGGGGCTTAATACATCTCTGCAATGCACGACACCAAGCAAGTGATCATGCTTGTCAGGGATAAAAAAAAAATCCGTTTTGTCTAACAACCGCCTGAGTTATGAGGTACAGGGGTCCTTTGAGCTGAAGAGAAAATGACAACTAGCAAAAGATTTCGGCCCAAGTCAGCCTGCGCAGTCTGCGCAGGCTGACTTGGGCCGAAATATTTTGCAGATGCATTAAGCCCCCTTTTCATAGAGCATGACTCTTACGTAACAACTCCCTTTGGATTGTATCAAAATTATTTTCGAGTTCAACATTGTCTTTCACGTTTCATGATACAAAAAACATACATGTTTTTTTTTTACGATTTCTTGTGAATGAAATAAAAAGATAGAAAAAAATCGAAATGAGAGAAAACGAACAAATGGTCAAAATAGATTAGACAGAATGGGACAGTATAATTGTCAAATATCGTATAATCTGCGGTCCCTTGATGTAGCGTGCGGACACGTGATAAAAAATAACTTTACCTGGAAATTGATGACAGTCGACAGTTATTAACCTTTTACCACACAATCCAAAGTTTTAATGACCATGACAGAGAAAACTAATTGAAAACATTCTGGGAAAAGGAGAAAATGCTAGTAACCAGCATTTTCTCCTTTTTGCACAATGTTTTCTATCCTTTCAAACACAATTTCTACTATTTGAGTCACATTCTGTTTTGTCGTCTGCAGACTCTTTGAGCTGTGTCGTTTGGTAAAGCGTTTAAGTGATATAATAGAAGACAAAGGACAGCGTCTGAATTGTTCTCTGGGAAAACGCTTAGCATTTCCGGTTAACCCTTAAGCTGCTAATCGCGACCCACTGACCTTTTGCGGACAGTGTAGATCAAGATCAGACTGCACAGAACGTGCAGTCTGATTGTTGATCTACACTGTCCGGTACGGTATTTTCTTTCCGGTGAAATCAAATTTGAAACCGCAATTTTGGGGCTTTTAGTATTGAGTAGAAATTTGCGTTTCATTTACTCAGCAGTTTAAGTGTTAACTTTCAGTTGTTTGGGTTTTATATGAAAAAACATCAAGCAAAAAGTAAGCAAAAGATAGAGTGACCTGGAAAGTTTTAACCTAGCGGTAGTTTTGAAATTGATTTCTCTGCCAGCGACCAATACTTGGACCGACCGTACAATAACGGATTGTCATCTATATAAAAAAATTCTATGCTTTTGAATGGTATGATTTAAATTTTAAATGCATTTTACCACCACCTTTGTTTACTTTTGTTACTTTTAGAGTCGGTTGAGGTCTGTAACGGAACAAGACCACGCCAGACAAGGCTAAGGGAAAGAAACATCTTGTCTTCAACAACCACGGCTGTCTTTTTTTGGCCGTTAATTAAAGCCCAATAATCACAGTCAATATTGGTAATTATTTCACCTTCTGACTGTATAAACCGGTGTAGGGCCCTTTATCGGGCCGTTACTTTGGTGACGGATTGAAGACAAGTGGATGAAATGGATGAAAGATCTTCTACCCTTGTGTGTCTGTCTATCTGTCTGTATGTGTGTATGTGTCTGTCCGTCCGTCCGTTCGTCCTTGCGTCCGTCCGTTCGTCCGTTCGTTCGTACTTTCGTCTGTCCGCCTGCCGTCTGTCTGTCTTCTGTTTGTCTGTTTCTCTCTGCCCCCCTCTTTCTCTCTCCATTCCCCTCTCTCTCTCTCTCTCTCTCAAACCAGCAAATGATGCATTACGCACGACACATAACAGTGGTTTCTTTCCTCTGTGCATCAGTCTCAGGAATACGCTATAGTTACTGATGTCTTTTAGTGAACTGCCTCGAATAGGGTTTTCGTAGCACACGAGTTAGATAGAATCAGTCGTTGGCAATCCTCTTCTCCATTTCAAGTATGCTTTGATGCGTTTCAATAAAATGCAAATTATTTGTGATTATTTATAAACAAATACGATTCCAGCTTTAATAAAGGTATGAGATGGCGTATAAATTATCACTGTGTATCATCGACTCCGGAACTTGGTACCAGCTGAAGTGGTGATAAACTAAAACTGGTCATGTCCAGGTTAAGAAAATTCTTTATTTTGATGTTATGTCGCGATATTATGCGTCAACGAGGATGTCTCCATTTACGGAATATATTTTTGTTTGAAATTCACATCCAGAAATGATATGAAAATGATTTTAAGTTCACTTTTTATTGTAAAGCGAGCTGCCTGGTACTGCCGAAATTATGTGTCTTCGTGAAAACCCACTTGTTTATCATACAAACGGTTGTAACAAATTTCAGTCCATTATTATGCATATGTATTCCCATCACCGCTGCTTATATATAATCAATAGTTTTCTCAAATCAATAATGGATTTCGATAAAAAACATCATATTACTCGGAAGGCTTGAGTACGGCAACTTGGGGCACTGCATAAAAATACTGGACGGCGTCTTGCTAGCTAACTGTAGGGCGATTTATTGTGAAAATAATAGAATTTAATGCAATGTAGCGCGCGAAAGGGTATTATTTTCTAATTAGTACCATTTTCACAGTTGCCAGCATTAGTTACAAGAGAATTTCTTTGTTGGAATGTGGTCATATCGAAAGAAAACAGCACACAGCTCGACTGGAAGCCAATTCCTCTCGCAGGCCGTGCGAGTAGTCTAGCCACAAAACTACCGGGTCGTATATCGGCCTGTGACAGTAAGTTTATAATTCGGGAAATACAACCCAAGAGAAATACAGTATTTCCAGTATCTTAAGCTAAAGATGGATTCATTTATACGAGGGCCATTAATTTTGTAGGGTACATTGTATTTATAGTAGAGACATAGTTTTAAACGGTGAACTCGTATAAAGGAAAGTTTGAACCTTAGTGAAATAAAACGTGTCACAAACTAACAATATCGGTGGTACTCTTTGAGATTTTCGAGACGCTGGTACAGCCATGCCTTATCTATATCAGATAATCATGAGTACATGTTGTAGAAAAGTAAGCTATTACAATAATGAATTTGTACTTTAAATGTTAATCAGTTTTCTTAAAAGAAACTGTCATACTAAGTATGGCATTACTTGACGACTCACGCGGCCTGTTTCCATGCATGATGTTCTGTTTCCGGGTATATATATGATGCCATAAAATCTCTATTGTTGACCCTACCACGACCACAAAACTAAAGGAAAGCAAGTATTTCTTAAAGCAGAACACTGTGACGACTTGCGACTCATTCTTCGTTCTTAAATTTTCAGTGTCTGGCATTTTCTCGCAGAAACATTATTTCAAACCCAACAGCCCCCCTCCCCCTCTTGAGCAGGTTGGTTGTGGTAACTGACCATGCAAGTTTCCAGTGTAAATACAGTATATGTTCTTGTTACTGTGTTTTGTAGCAGATGCATGCATACGGACTGCGTATTAAACATGTTAAAGTGTAGTTGTTGATCTTTACATTGATATCAAATATGAATGGTTTCCTAGGTGGGCAATCGCTGCAGATGAGCTTTTTTCCACCAGCCCTCGTACCGGGCTGCAGCAACTCGTACAACCGATAAGCGCGCCCAGCAAATACATTAGCTCAGCCCCCGTATCTATAGTCAGACTCTGGTCAGAGTCTTCGCTGGTCGCCTGAAGTAGGGTTGTCAGGTCCTTAGCTATCAACAGAGTGGTCATTGAAGACACTGATCTAAATGAACAGGCTGATCTTAGCAGGATGCACATATAAACTGTAGAATTTCTTGTGCTCTGGCTCATTTATTAGCGTCCAACCACCTAAAATCTTGGAACACCATGACTCGCGGATAACTGCTTAGTACCATGAGAATGCAACCTTTTTTTTTTTCGACGTAGGTGAATGCGCTGGCTTTTGATCTACTTCTTGGTGTTAATAAAGAACGAATAGATGGTAATTTGCGATTGGTAAAAAATGTGCACATGTTCGGCGGGGCCCTGCTGGCATATTTCCTCGCACTTTATGAAACCACTATCAATAAGTGTTGCTACTGCTAATCGATGCCCCGGGCCTTGGTTCATACCACAGCAAACTAATGTAGTAGGGAATAATTCTTTTCTTGTGCTATTTGGAAACTAAGTATTTCCCTGAGCGTTACCCAATAGCCCGATACTATTTTTTAACAAAATTAAAAACACCGAGGAGAAAGAGGCAAATTGCTCGTGAGGCTACTTTTCATTAATTTACTTCCTAATGAGCCACAAAAGAGTTTCAATATTCATATTCCAGTATCTCTTACGTCGTCTATCTTTTTTAAAGATATTTCTAATTACTTTTCTAAATCCCTTACTGCCGCGGTTCATGGTGGTCCCTTTCTATATTGTAACCGAACTATTTTTGCCTTTCTGTGACGCCAAAACGCTAAATATGTTATTCGGCCTCTCGGAGCAATATCCGCTAGCGAAGGGCACTAGAACCTGCAAAGGGATAAAAGAATGCATCAAAATAGCCACTTTTGCTGTATCATACCGATGCAAGTTTCCGTACAGTTACTCTAGTAAAATTTTCATGTTGCCGTACACCAACCTTTCAAATCGCCGTACTCCAAAGGATTCTTGTTTTCGAGAATAATTCAATCAAATCTTGATTATTGCATATGAAACTTATACCGAAGACAATTCCAAATTTCCGGAATATTTTGATATTAAAAACCAAGAGTAACAAGCTTTGTAACAACGCAAAACGAACGATTTTCAATGGGATGTGGTGGTTGGAGCAGTACCAGCTGATAGGATTTCGCTGTTTTTTGCAGCATGCATGAATAGTATTTTTGACTCACGATCATGGACAACAGCTGGACATCTCTCAACACCGATGCTTATCATTTGGTCGGAAGACACTCATTAAAAACCATTCAAAAAAACGATTGACTCACCCCACTACGTGCCATGACTACCTTTTGTGTCGACTCGGCTGGTACCAAGTTCCGGAGTCGATGATACACGGTGATTATGCAAATATTTACTAAAATCGTAAAGTTATGCAGTCTAGTGAAACTTGTTTTCAGACTTGATGCTTGCATACCTAAACTGCGTACGCAAATTTCGTGCGTACGCAGTTTAGTGACAGGCAGCCCAAACCTTGAACTCTTTACTAAACGACAAAATTTTTGTCTTGTCTTCTCTGACTCCAAAGCATTTGATTGCAGTAAATTGAATGCGTTTCAAATTGATGGAGTTTTTTTTTTTTTTTTTTTCGAAAAGGTAGAAAACATTGTGGGAAAAGGAGAAAATGCTGGTTACTAGCATTTTCTCCTTTTCCCACATTTTTTTCAAAAGCATTTCTCCATGGAGTCAGTTAAACCCGAGATTGTTTGGTAAAGGTACACGGTCCTTATTCGAGCCTTCCATCTCTCCAGACTTATATTAATCATCCTAGAAACCTTAAAGATACATTAGTACAGCCAGAGAGAAAAAAAAAACGCTTTTAAATTTGATAAACAGTAAAATGGTTAAAATTTGAATCATATGAAGGCATCTGCATCAGAAAGGGAAGAATCATTGTGAGAAAAGGAGCAACTGCTGGTTACTAGCATTTTCTTTTTTTCCCACAATGTTTTCAAGACTCTTCTTTCTGTTGGGACTGTGTGGAAAAGACATATGGTTACATGATGCATCTCCGTAATACATGATACCAAGCAAGCCATTACATAAATATGAATCCATAATGGCCACTTTTTTTAACAACTAACTCGATCATGAGGTAGAATGGTCCTTTGACCAATAGCGATAGGTTTTGGCTCAAGTAAAGCCGCGCAGATTACGCAGGCTGACATGAGCCGATAGTTTTCGCAGCTGCATTAAGTCCCCCTTTTCACAAAGCACGGCTCAGATGTATCCGAGTTTAACCAGAACTTGCGCTGCGATTTTGGCAGTTCAAAAGGTTGACAACACTTATCACTGGATTCGGACTCGGGACCTTTGATGTAAGTGGGCCGACGTTCTACCCCGACACAACTTCCGCGCACTGGCAATATACAAGTGACAGGCAATAGAAATATTGTGAATACCTAGAAATTCCTCATACATGCAGCGAACATTTTATCGATTTGTTGCAATACTTTCAAACGTTACCTGTCGCAAATACGTTACAAAGCTACAAAAATAAGCGATTGGAGATGTCGTGAAAATGAGCCATGCTCTGTGAAAAGGGGGATTAATGCATCTGCGAAAAATATCGACTCAGGTCAGCCTGCGTGCACTGCGCAGGCTGACCGAGTCGAAATTTTTTGCATTGGTCACTTTTCTTCATGCAATTTTCTGCATGTCAAAGGACCAGTGTACCTCATGGTTCAGTCGGTTGTTATAGAAAATAGATTTTATGGATCCATAACTATGGGATGACTTGCCTGGTGTCATTATGCATGCATCACGAAGATGCATTAAACCTCCTTTTCCCAGAACAAGTTTTTTTTTTTTTTTTTTTCACGATTTATTAATAAAGTATAAGCTGAAAACAAATTGCCTCTATTGTCGCTATGTTCAATCGTGTTTTCAAAGAATTCAATGAATCGAGGCATTTTCGAGCGAATGGGTTTTACAGTTTTCATAAAATATTCAATGGTTACGGAGAGTATTTCCACTTGTCTGGGAGGGAGATCTTACATTCCTGTGAGCCCTATAATTGGGCTGAGCCCGTTCATCACAGAATGGGTAAAGTTGTAACAGAAACTTAGCATTTAAATTGGGGAAAATTACAAAGAAAAAATGAATATATTTCTAGGCGATGGTATAGATCCAGATATTAGAATAGGTAATCTATTTTTGCCGAATATTGCTGAATCGGGCAGCGTAGGTCCAAGATCAGACTGCACGTTATGTGTAGCCTGATCTGAATCTTCACTGTCCACAAAAGAGCTAAAGAGTTCAGATTAACAGCGTAGGGGCTAAGTTTACGTGTAAGATTTTTAGTCAGCCTTTAACATTGCCTATGTAACTGTGGTTGACCGGAAGTGAAGACCCCCACCACGATCTACGAAAATGTGAACTGACGCTACGAAAAATAAGTCTCTTGTTTTATTCGCTGAATTACTACACTGAGCAAATTAGATGTCGACAAAATATCGGACAAGTCCAAATTGAAAGCACTTGCAGACGACAAATAAGATGTGGTTTAAAAATTTAGATTGGCCTTTAAAAGGGTACTAAATTGTGAGAAAAGGAGAAAATGCTTATTGCATTTTCGCTCTTTTCCCAACATTTTTTTTTTTTTTCAAAATCCGTCATCCCTCGGGTCGTGAAAACACAAAACACAGTCCAGTTTGTATTAAAGACCTAGTTGCGGCCAAACATAAACAATGCCAGTGTTAAAACGAATGAGTGTTAAACGCTGAAATACGAATGAATTTTAAAACCAGGTAAAAAGTTGCCAAGTCGTTCTATTTTTTATTTATTTCTTACCTAGTTTTGAAATGCATTTTTCTGCTAGCAACGATAACACTTGGACTGACTCCACAATAACAGACTGTCATCGTCACAATAATTTCCGTCTTTTAAATGGTACAATTTGAATTAAATGCATTTTAATACCCAAATTGTTTACTTTTGGTCTCCACTAGGCCCTTGAGCATGCACGAATGGGACACTCAAAATGTGCTTGCTCAGGACAGGTTCTTGCTCATTACCTGTATATTTCAGCATGTGTTGCCTCCAGTGGGAACATAAAGTATGCTTCATAAAGGTTACTTGCTTAACCCTTTACCAAACAATCCCGACTTTTAACGACCCTCAGGAAGAAGGCTTTTGAAAACATTGTGGGAAAAGAAGAAAATGCTGGTAACCAGCATTTTCTTCTTTTCCCACAATGTTTTCTGCCCTTTCAGAGACAAATTTAATGTTTAAGGTAACATTAAAAATGTCATCTGCAAATGCTTTCAATTTGAACCAGTCTAAGATTTTGTCGTTTGGTAAAGAGTTAATAGGGGTGACCACTACCACAGGGTTTACTGTAGTTTGATATTTAGCATGAAGAAACTGGGCAGTTACGTTTGGATGAAAAACGTAAATCTAGCCTCTTGGTAACGCGACGGTCGGTTTTGCAATCAGAAATTCGGTCTATTTTTATGTGACCCGGGGTCTGTATTCATAAACCATTTTTAGTGTTATTCGTAAGAACTTTCTAAATATGAAAGTAAAACAATTTCTGATTGGCTAAACCAAATGGTTTAGCCAATCAGAAATTGTGTTACTTTCTAAATCTTTAATTAGAGCAAGGGCCCGTATTCATGAACCATTTTGAATCTCATTTAAAGTTTAATTCTGAAGCATCTTCTTATTTTAAAAGTGACACAATTTCTGATTGGATAAACCATTTGTGTTCATTTCTGAATCTAGAATAAGCGGTTGATAAATATGCCTCAGATATGCCTTTATTGTATCTATTTAAATACGAGTATATTGATTTTTACTGATTATTCATAAAATTATTTAAGAAAAAATGATCACTCCGACACAGAGCTGCCATTTTGTTTATGTTTATTCGATTCAGAAAAACAATCATAAGTCACCCACACTAATACGATCACGTGCGACCATTGACAGGCAACACTGAGAGAAGTGTAAAAATTCGGATGATTTTCAAAAAGCGAAGTTTGGGGTCAATATTTCTTTTTTTTTAACTTTCCTTTCCAAATTGTTGATTAACTCGTGTATGTTTTTTTCTGTTTCGATTGTAGAATAAATAGGATGGTAATAGAATCAAGTTTTTTTGACACATTCTTTCCATATTGGCGATTTACCTATTTATGGCATTTTTCGGCGTAGCTGAATGTGCTGAATTTTAGCCTACTTTTTGGTTCTAATAACAAATGAATAAACAGAAATTTGAGATTGGTAAAAATGTAGGCATGTTTATTCTAATCACCCCTGCCTATTTGCTGGCAAATTCACTCTGTCTATTTTTTTTAAAGATATTTCTTGTTTTCGATGATGTCTGCTGATGATTAAAATAAAACTGACAAATTGTAATAGAAATGACCCCTATCGGCCTCGCTCTCGATAAAAAAGTCTCTAAGATATCATTAAAGACGGCGAACCAACCTTCATCACGAACTGAGGTGTTTTTTTTAGACGATACGAACCACTAATTAAGATTTAAATAGCCCTTACAATGCTAGATAAATGAAAGTTTTCAGCATTTGGTACAAACCCAAGTATCGCCATTTTAGAGCTCTATCGGTCAATGCAGATCCAATATCACACTGCACGCCCTGTGCAGTCTTATCTTGATCTATGCTGTCTGCAAAATTGCCCTGAGTAGCGCTTCAGGCTGATACTGTAATAACTTTACGCAAGAACACGTGTAAAATCATTTTGACAAGAAAATATAAGAAACTGCATGTTAAGAAAATTTTCGTTGTGTCACATATTTTCAGATGTCGTTTGCGGCAAGATGCAAAAGTCGCCTGAAGGCAATAATTCTTGACAAAGACAGAAAGGAATAGACAAGAAATAATTTAAAAAAGAAAGACGACGTAACCCCTCAAACTAAGCATGTCTACATTTTTTACTTGTCGCAAATTTCTAGTATTCATTCGAATATAGCAATACAAAGAAGTAGGTCAAAAGCCAGCGCACTCCTACGCCGAAAAGATACGAGAGACTTGATCTGTATTCACCAATCATTCTTTTGAATATTCTTATTTTTATCTCGGGGTTTGTTTAATTTTGAAAGTAACGCAACTTCTGATTGGCTTAACCGTATGGTTTAGCCAGTCAGAAGTCGCTTTACCTTCTAAATCTAGAGTTAGACTTAGAATGGAATTAAGAATGGTTGGTGAATACAGACCTTGGTTGACTTGATTAACCCTTGGCCTGCTAAGCGCGACTGAAGGACCTTTTGTGGACACTGTAGATCAAGATCAGACTGCACAGAACGTGGAGTCTGATCTTGGATCTAAACTGTCCCATACGGAGATATCTTTTCCCCAGAAATACCTTTGAAATACCAAAATTATGTTTTTTGCTATCGGCTTGAAAATTCCATTTCAATTATTTAAGAGGATAAGCGCTAACTCATACGAGATCTAGCGGACATTCCGGGTACGTTTTCTGATAACTCTACTCGACCGGGTACTCATTATTATTTCACGCGTTTAGGGAATAGGTAGTTCCACACAGGGACCGGTCGTTTTTCCGTAAGTAGCATTTAGTAAAAAAGGCATTAAATTACTAGATTGAAAAAACAGATAGATTGATTGTAAAATACGTGGGCCTTTTTTTCTGTTAGACAAAACAAAACACATAATTCCCTCCTGCAAAATCGCAACAGATGACCTGTAAACTCTCACTACACAATCCCGTATTTTCATGACCACGAGGTAAAATGCTTTTGAATACATTGTGAAAAAGGGAGAAAATGCTGGTAACCAGCATTTTCTCCTTTTCTAACAATGTTTTCGACCCTGGCAAAGACAAGTCTCATTAGTTTAGCCACGTGTAACCTTTCACCCACAAATGCTTTGAATTTGACGAGTTTAAAAGTTTGTCGTTTGGTAAAAAGTTAAAAATCCCTCATAAAATATGGATCATGGACATGAATTATGTTTTGATACGTGGATATATGTGAAAACGTTGAGGTAAAAGAAGACAACATGCTGTTTTCGAACAATTTTTCTTTCATCATAATGTTTCAAATGCGGTCTGTCGCAAAATGAAAAGAGAGAGAGAGAGAGAGAGAGAGAGAGAGAGAGTCTTCAGGACGCAAGATAAAATGCACAACAGGAGAGGATGAAATGGTAGCGTTCTATTACCATATCCCGTCAAACAAAGATGGGCAGGAGGAGGTATTACAGAATCGGGTTGTCTGTCCGTCAGTCAGTCTGCCGATCCGTTGACGCAATTCTTGTCTTATGTCCGCCTACAGTTTTTCAACAATTTTGCTGAAATTTTAATGGTAGCATTCTTATTTTCGTAACTTGTGTATCTGTAATTTGCACTGTGATTGGTTGACAATTACAGGAGTATTGGCCCTTTGATTTTTTTTTTTTATGATCCTGTTTGATTGTGTTGTGTTAAACGCCCTTTTCAAAATTATTTCAGTTATATCGCGGCGACCAGTGCACCTATCAATGCTTTCCTTAAGTTCATATTCTTAGTACTGCGCAAATATTTTTTCCAAGCCACTGGCTGCTTTACCATATACTAATAACCGTTGTCGAAACAATGATCAGCGGTGAGAGAGGAATGAATCCTGTCGCAGTGACTATCATCAATCCTCGGAAGGAAAGTAGCCGAGCCGGGGATCGCCCTTCGGAACCAGCGACCCCCTGTTCGATACCGACTGCGCTACCAGGGCTCGGCCCATCGTGATAAGGTAAACAGTGGGGTATTCGTCTGCCAGCAACAGTTCTAGTTGTATCTGACTTGGAATGGACTTGATATAATTCTGTTTAGATTGATGCTGCAAACTTTTGAAAACGACGCAGTCGCAGATTTATGAGGATGTACACAGCTACATGTTCTCTTATATTTCAGAGCTCCAGATAAGAGGAAGTGATGGTATTCTAAATCCATTATTTCTCTTCCAAACCCTATGTTGTGGGTACTCATTAGAATCGTCTCGATGAGACGATTCTAATGAGTACCCATAACATAGGGTTTAGTGGAGAATAATTAATAATTTCAATTTTGAAATCAAAATCACTCCCACTATCTGGAGCTCTAATATATTAGTCGTGCTCTGGGAGAAAGGGGATTTAATGTATCTGCAAAAACTATCGACCCGTGTCAGCCTGCGCAGTCCGCATGTCCAAAGAACATTTTACCTCATGATTCAGTCGGTTGTAACTCAAAACGGATTCTATGGGTTCATAATTCTATCGCGGATGACTTGCTTGGTATATGCTTCACGGAGATACATTGAGCCCCCTTTTCAAAGATCGCTGCTCATATATTTTCCTGCAGAAGATATTTTTGCGGCTTGAAGAACCTTGAAAAAAGTATGAACCGCGTTCTGGCAAAAAGGGGGCTCAATGCATGTCCGTGATTGATGATACCAAGCAAGTTGTCATGTTATTATGGATCCATAAAATCCATTTTGTCGAACAACTCTCTAAATTATGAGGTACACTGGTCATTTGACATACAACAAAATGACCAATAGCGAAAAGTTTCGGCCCAGGTCAGCCTGCGCGGACTGCGCAGGCTGACCTGGGTCGATACTTTTCGCAGATGCATTAAGCCCTCTTTTCACAGAGCACGGCTCATATGGAAAGAGACTTATTATTGATTGATTGATTGTATGGTGTTTAACGCCGTTTTCAACACTATTTCAGCTATATCGTGGCGGCCAGTGCACCTATCCATGCTTTCCTGGAGTTTCTTTTACCAGTACTCCGCACAATATTCTTTCCATGCCAATGACTGCTTTCCCACATAACAATCGTCGAAACAATGGTCAGCGGAGAGAGAGGAATGAATCCTCTCGCAATGACTATCATCAGTCCTCGGAAAGAAATTGGCTGATCCAGGGGTCGAACCAGCGACCTCTTGTTCTCAAGTTCTGAACACTACTGACTGAGCTACCAGGGCTAGGAAAAAGACGAACTTCTCGTTATAATGAAGATACCTTTTGTTTATTCCCTTAAATAAAAATGGAATAATCCTTTATCTTAAATACGAGTTCGAAAGAAATGTTTTGGGTGTGTTTTGCTGTCTCTGTCTCTCTCTGCCTCTCTCTCTCTCTCTCATTCGCTTCCCATTCCCCCATACTTAAATACGAAATTGACAACTTTGTCCATTACCAAGGCCAACTATAAAACAACAACAAAAAAAAAACTTGATAAGACATTTCCAAGATGGTCTCGTAACGGGACTCTAGCAGAACCAGGTAGCACGCGATAAGAAGAACACCATATGTCAATCGAAAGAGAGAATCACCAATTTCCTATCAGGTGCCAGAGACCCTTGCCAACCCTTTTCTTGCAAGGATTGACTATCAAAATTATCGGAAAACATCTGAAAACATTATGACAAATGGAAAAATTTCTCATTATGAGCGATTTCTCCATTTATCACAATGTTTTCATAAAGGTCATCAAATCTTTTTTTTTTCTGTCATTTTTGTTCGCATCAACGAATTCAGAAGAGTTCGGAAAATACTGGAAGGGGTAACGGGTTCAACACACGATAAAATGTAATTATCCCACTCTATCGGTTACAATAATCAAATCTTGATTTATTTGTTGAGACCAGTATGCTAACGTACCCAGTTTCATTAAGTCTGGGAGGCAAAAGAAAAGAGAAAATAGCCACGAGGAATTGGGGTTTTGAAAATATTGTGGGAAAAGGAGAAAATGCTATAGTGACCAGCATTTTCTTCTTTTCCCACAATGTTTTCAAACGCCTAAATCCTCAGAGTTTTTAAATCTTGAGATAATTAGGTATACAGTTAAACTATCCTAGTGAAACATAGATATGTCAAAATTTCAAGATTTGACCAAATTACAAGCATTTGAAAACGACACATTAAAGGCCCAATAGCGACCAAAAAGACAATGCGGGTGTTAGAATCCATCTACATTTAATTCATACTACTTAAAAGTATGGAATATATTGTGAAGATGACAATCTAATTTTGTGTAGTAGATCCAAGTGTTAGTTGCTGTCAGAAAAATGAATTTTAGAATTAGGCAAAAGGTAAACAAACGATAAAGTGACCTGGCAAGTTTTAACTTACATGTAGTTTTGAAATTAATTTCCCTGTCCTACAATAACAGATTGAAATCTTTTTTTTTTTTTATTTTAATTTTTCAATTGAATTACCGATTGTAATCTTCACAATCATTTCCCTACTTTTAAATGATATGATTCAACACCTGCCTTTTTTTTTTTAACTTTTGGCAGCTATTGTTATTTTAAAGGAAGGTACATGTATTTATCTTTGAAAGATTTGAAAATATTGTGGGAAAAGGAGCATTTTCTCCTTTTCCCACAATCTTTTCAATAGCTTAATTCGTTAAAATTGGCTACAAGCAGATGAAATTGGGGAAAGTTTTGTAAAATATGGGTATTCACACATAAGTAAACGCTAAATAGATATGAGCCATGCTCTGGCAAAAGAGGGCTTAATGCATCTCCGTGATGCATGATACCGAGCAAGTCGTCATGTCATTATGGATCCATAAAGTCCATTTTGTCTAACAACTGTCTAAATCATGAGGTAGACTGGTCCTTTGACATACAAAAAATTGACCAATAGCGAAAAGTTTCGGCCCAGGTCAGCCTGCGCGGACTGCGCAGGCTGACCTGGTTCGATACTTTTCGCAGATGCATTAAGCCCCCTTTTCACAGAGCAGGGCTGATATATACGGTAGATTTTCAAGAAAGAATTTTTTTCAGGGAGAAAGTTGATATTTGGTGTTGATTGAAAATTAGTAGTAAGTTATATTTTTTTCTTGGTGGGGGTAAACACAAAAAAAAAAACATGAAAAAAAAAATTACCTTAGCTTGGATTTGAACCTGCGACCATCAGAACCAGTATCCAGCGTCTCCAATGACTGATTCAGTATTGTCTATTTTGAAATAATTTGAAGACGACTCCTGTAATGTACTTCTGCATTTAAAAAAATACTCATCAATGTGGGAAAAGGAGGAAATCGTTTTCTCCCCCATTTTTTCTGTAATAGTTACAAATAATTTTTTCCTCAAGGTCGTAGAAACCTCGTGTCGATTTGCAAGGATTACAGCCGTTTGATTTTTAAAGCCTTCTGGGAGTCATCTTTCCAGTTAGGTGACTTG